>CM050203.1:16652500-16797500 GCA_027475355.1 Coilia nasus | reverse complement strand
GCTCTCAGGTTGCCAAGTCCTCTGTGTTCCTAAGATGACTGTAAACTTTGTGGGTCATTCAGCAACCCCCCCCCCCCCACACACACACACACACACACCCCACTACCACCATAGAAGAATGACCTCATTGTTTAAAAAAAAAAAAAAAAGCAATGATGTCAGTATTAAGTTGACTTTTCTAGTTGTTTTTTAGCAGTGCCATGTAGCTTAATGCAAGTAAGTGAATAATTAAATTATATTATTAAGTTGTGCAGTTGGTGTACACAGTTAAGTGTTAAGCATAAATGTACTGTATCTCCCAGTCATCCTTGATGTCACTTTTCAGATAGTTTCTGCAGAATTTTTTCATGGTTAGATCAGGGTCCCGAAATACATCCACAACGGTCACTCTGCCTGCCTTAATTCCCCCCTGGGGCTGAATAAAGCATCCAGCGATCTATCTATTGATTTCGTTTGTGTTATTTGTTGTTTCCAGACCAGGCATTTGTCACGCTGGCCACAAATGACGGCTACGCTAAGGGAGCCATGGTTTTGGGGCAGTCCCTAAGGAACCATAAAACCTCCAGGAAACTGGTTGTCATGATTGGACCCCATGTATCAGACCCATCCAGGTAGACGACAAACTTGTTATGCACGCACCAGTGCACAGTATAAATGTGCATTTGTTTAAAACATTGTTATTCAAGGGAGTTTGTGATCATTTACTTTGATTATATTCCTAATCATTTACTTTAAGTATATTCAAGTTTTGGGGTATGTGTCTACGCTGCAGAGCAGTGCTTCGCCGAATCTATGACGAGGTCAGGCTGGTGGATGTGTTGGACAGTGGGGATACGGCGAATCTGGCCATGATGAAGAGGCCTGACCTGGGGGTGACCTTCACCAAGCTCCACTGTTGGACCCTCACGCACTACTCCAAATGCGTCTTCATGGATGCAGACACATTGGTAAGTCACTGTGGCTAAGTGGCTGGCTTAAAGCAATGCATTTTGGAGTTGAAATAGTGACGTTTTTGGACAATTTTGTCCGAACATCACCATACCACATGGGTGGGTACAGTGTGGTACGGTGACGTTCGGAGAAGATTGTCCAAAAACAACACTAAAACGACAATCCAGAATGTAGTGCTTTAAGCCAGCCACTCAGCCAGCCAGTCATTTCAAACAAGCCCAGGTTGATAGTGGATAGATGGGCTGAAATGTCATTCATTACATCAAATTACATAAACATAGTTGGTCAGAGAGGATTGCAGTGGTACTTTGCTTTAATAGTTTGGGTATGACCTCATAATTCATTACGTGTTGAATAACCGTGCTATTTTATGTATTTGTTTTTAAGTCATCATGCAGCTTCACGCATCACCTCTCTTGAAATCCTGATCACATTCTTAAAAAAAAAAGTGGGCATGTCATTTTTAATTACAGTTATTGCAGCTTCCCAGCTGAATGCTGTCCTGACTTGTGGAATAACCCCAAGGTGCTTTGATGCTCCTGCTTCATAAACAGAAGCCACTCTGAGCTGGCTGGTGGTTAAAAAGATGTATTGTCTTGATGCATTTGCCTGGCTTGTAGCCCTGAAAAAGAAATGTAGGCTTGCACGTATAAGGCAAATGGATTGTACGTGATAACACTGCTGAATGTTGTGCAATGACAGTATGACTTGGGGTAAATTAACAATTGCTTAAATATACATGTTTAACATCTTTCTGATTTGTCTACACGGCTGGGCCCTAGGCAGTGAGAAGCCTTTGCTATGAGCGAGGGCATTGAGGGCAGTGGGGCTTTATCTGACTTGCCAAATATTTACATATGTGGAGGGCAAAAGCATAACTTATTAAAATGTACCTTTCATATCAGCCATGTTTAGCAAAGTTTTTTGGGACAATGTATTTTGTATTCCTTTAGCTTGTTGTATCCTCCTTTTGTAAGTCACCTTGGATAAAACTGTCAGCTAATTGTAATTTAATGTAGTATTGTAATGTAACAATGTATGTTGTGATATTGTGCTATTTCACATATAATGTGCAGGTTTTGTGTAAACTCAAAAGATTTATGTACCACTCTGACTTGTGAGATTCTGAAGAACTGAAGCCTGCTCCTTCAGGTGTGTCTTTCCATAATAAGGGGCTTCTTCATGGTGTTTTGTCACCCACAGGTGGTATCGAATGTGGACGAGCTGTTCGATCGGGAAGAGCTGTCGGCCGCCCCAGACCCAGGCTGGCCCGACTGCTTTAACTCCGGCGTGTTTGTGTTTCGTCCCTCGAAGGAAACCTACGGCAGACTTCTTCAGTTCTGCACAGAGCATGGCAGCTTTGATGGTCAGTCACATTTTCACCATTTCGGAGGATGTGCGCTGAGGCTTTGTGGTATGAGAGTGAAAGTGGTTGTTTGAGCTAATAGCATGTGATGTAAATCTTGTCTTAAATCTTCTTGGGCATTAGATCTTTTAGATTCTAAGTTAGCAATGTGCTGGGTTAGTCTTTTCCATATGTGGTCCTCAGGAGTAGCAGCTTGGCTGCCCGCTGTTCCCTGTGCTCGTCCATAAGTTGCATCTCTGAGACATTCATGGTTTTTGCTTATTGTAGTCATGTAGATGGCTCATGTACTGTAGGTTTTGGGCATTTGAGCACAGCCATTTTTAGGTGGCCCATGGGGTTTGGGGATTTGTGTTGGGGATTGCCCACATCTTCACCTGCCGTTTAATTAGCCTGTTGATATGACATTATATCTCACCACAAGGAGTCTCCTGCCTTGCCTCTTCACAGTCTTCTTGTGGTTATTCTTGTATGTGTGGTTTGTCAGAAGGCACAGGCCAAAACGCTGTACGCTAACCATGCCAAGACAACATAGTCTAAACCTCTGGAGATGGTGGTGGTGCTGCATCACTCTCACTTCAGTCTGCCCCATCATTCAGTACTAAGGACGGGCTCTGCGGATTGCATAGAGCTGCTTCCTGTTACGAGAAACAGCTGACACCACAACCGGTTGTCCACACCACCCCCCCTCCAGACCTGTAATCAACTGTATGGGTCTAGCCAAAAGCGGGCGGTATCCTAGCAATAGGCCGTACCCCCTCCAGTGTTTGCAAGAACAACATGGGGAATTTGGCAGCAGGGTCCTGGCAGCAACAGAAGGGCCTTTCATAGCATTGCTTTCTATGCCATGTTTAGGGGGTGCGGGCCTGTTCTCTGCCGGAATGCCTTTCACAAACTAGTTATTTTGTTTTAGAGGTATCACACCTCACACCATTGTCAGTGTGTTGAGTTGATGCACAAAAATTCTTCTCAAAGGTTTTTTATTGGGCTACAGCATTTAAAACACAAATGCGTACCGCCCATACAGCCTTCATCAGGGTGTCACACCCACAAACTTTTGTATTGTCAGTGTGACATTTAGGCAGTGTGCTCTCTAAAGACCTGTGCAGCATTAATCTGACAGAACTCTACTTAACATGCCCAAAATGAAGTAAACTTCTAGTCAAAAAAGGAAATAAATTAAATCTTCTTGATTTTGTTTTGCCTTTTGAGTTGAGTGAAGATGAAGCGTCAGTGCAGATGAGGAGGAGACAATGAATCCCCTGTATTTTTCAGCATGCCCAGTTTGGCTGGAGATTTTAACAGGACAGTTAGTTTGGGCTAATGGGTCCCGGTATAGAAAATTAGAGCACTCCTTTGTGTTTTGAAGATTGAGGTTTCTATTTAACTTCAGACAGTTCTTTGGCATTTTTGCTAATGATCTTCAAGTCTTGCCTTTCCAGTACATGCAAGCCTATGCACCATCCTCACCTCACCATCCTGAATAAGTTACACGGGGCAGAAGGGACTGCTCCGTTTTGAATGACACACTAACATCCAGCTGGTTCATAATTAGTGATCAAGAAATATTTTTAGCAGGGATTGTCTTTCCGTCGCAAGGATTGCTAGCTGTGACTTGCTGTTGAACTGTGACCTTTAAAACATCTAGTTCACCAGAAGGCACAGACCAACCCCCAACAGACCAACAGACCAACCCCCAAACCCCACAAGTGGTTTCTTAACAAGTGCAGACTATTAAAACAAAGGTAAAAGATAGGGAAAAAACTCTTGATTTCTTTCTTTCGTTTTTTTTGTTTGTTTTTTTTTGTTGCTGGTCAGCCAACCCTAGCTCCTCAGTGGGCAAACGCCACATTTCATGTGTTGCCAAGGGAAATTGTACAGGGGAGGGGGAGAGAGTGGCAGAGCATTCTTTGAGCCTCGCTCATCCCTACCAAATGAAGACTCGGAGGCCTGCGTTAAAGCCTTTGGAGCCTCTCGCAGCAGGAAGACAGAAAGCCCTGGGGGAGTTGGTTGTTGAGTATGGACGAGCGCTCGGTGATGGCGTGCCTATTTTAAATCGCAGAGCCCAGCAATCTCGCTGGCACTGGAACGCTGCATAGTCCTGTGCACAGCAACATCTGTGGGGTTAAGTACCGAGCACCAAAAGGTTATTTCCTGAGAAGGGCTCTGGAGCTGTGCTATATGTGAATATCAGACAAGTAACATATGTGTGACCCTGAAGAGAAGAGTGCTCAATCATAGGTCTCTCTCTCTCTCTTTCTCTCTCTCTCTCTCTCTTTCTCTCTCTCTCTCTCTCTCTCTCTCTCTCTCTCTCTCTCATATTTAATCTCACTCTCTTTCTGTTTAGCTGTCCATGTTCTTTCTTTCTCTTTCTGTCTCACTCTGACAAAAAATAGTTTCTTTTTCTTTCTCTGTCTTATCCACCTCTGTTGCTCTGTCGCTCACTCACTGGAGAATGATTGTTCCCCCTCAGGTTTGTGGTATTGTGTAATTTTCTTTTACAGTATAGTGTGCATGCTTCCTCTGGCCCAGGTGGAAGTCTCCACTGCAGTTTCAGCTGTGCAGCGTTCTGTGACTGTGAGCTTAACATATTTTACAGTCTTTGTCATTTGGGGCACAGCTGCTTGTTGCTTGCTGCTTGTGTTTGTATGTCTGTGTGTGTGTCTGTCCTGTGTCTGTATGTCTTGTGGGAACCTGAATGCCTCTCAAAAGGCCCTGGACTGGTGTCTCATCGCTCTGCTCAGTGCACGTGAACGTCTGCACAAATGTGTTGTGACTTGCCTGTCTATGCTCTGTGTCCTCCTACCATGGGAAATTTCCAGTGTGCCTCTGATCAAGGGCAGAACCTCACAGTACAAAGCAGTGCAACTGGTGTTCCCCAAATCGTTGCACACTGATGGACTGTCTATAAATACCAGACACTGGTCAATGCATATTCTGGTAGTGTCGCCTTATCTGTCTGGGGAGTAGAATGCAGCGGCCCCCTACAGAGTAGGAACTAAGGAGGCTGGACTTTGTGTTCTGTACATTGTGTCCCAGTCCATTCACAGTCTGTGCAGGGGCTTGTGCTAGCCACAAGAACTGCAGGGCTTTTCGGCGATCCGTGGTATTTGTAGCAGTTCCAAAAGTATACAGCAGGCCTGTATCATTTGACTCATTATGTAAACACGGTCGCCGTGCACTGCAGAGGGAGAGGGAGAGGGTCGGGTCGTGCCGGAAGACGGGGGTGGGGGAGGGGACACTGCAACTCACTGACTGACTGCCTGCACTCTCCTCGTGTGTTACATGAGCAGAGAGGGGTCTTGGTGTGTGTGTGTGTGAGTGTGTGTGTGTGTGTAGGGGGGGGGTGATCTTTACATTTGTGACCTTGTCTCCATTACATTTAGCATACATTACTTCACCTCTGCGCATAGCCTAGCAACTGGTGGCAAGTACTCTGTGTGCAGACTCTTTCAAAGAACACAACCTTTGGGCAGGGGACTGGAGATAAAGAATACAAGACTTAGATTCTTTTCATTTCACCATATGGGTGCATTTATTCATGTAAAAATACCACCCAATACCACTTAATACCACAAAAATGTTACACATGACTACCATGAAGCATTATAACGAAGTGAACATTCTGTAATCGCTTGGAATGTTAAGCAATGCACCGGCCCAACTTCTCCATTGTTTTATTTCTTTTGCCAGAGGCTCTTGTCAGGGTGTATTACTTCAGGTGTGTTTTGTGTGTTTTGTTCCAATGCAGGTGGGGACCAGGGAGTTCTGAATGCCTTCTTCAGTGACTGGGCAACAACAGATATCAACAAGCACCTTCCCTTCATTTACAACCTCAGCAGTGTGGCAATCTACACCTACGCACCAGCATTCAAGCAGTGAGTCCTGACACTGAGTTGTGAGAGATAGTGGTGTGTGAGAGGGAGAGGGCGCTGAAAGGGGAAGAGATGAGGTTTAAAGGCCTCGTAGTGCTTTGAAACTGCAAGTGCGTAAGCAGACACTGCACGCAGTTAGAAATCACATGGAGGCTGGATCACACTTTGACATCAAGTTACCAGTAAGGGACAGGCACGAGCAGGCGTCAGCCATGTGAAAGGCCCCCCCCCCCCCCCCCCTCTCTCTCTCTTAGTCACTATTCCCCATCACATTAACCTTCACCTCACCCCCCCCCCCCCCCCCCCCCCCCCCCCCCCCCCCCCCCCCCCACCACATCCCTTTGGTTACTTAGGCTAAGCTATGATATCCATCATGAACTTTGCCAGCTGACTGCAAACTCCTGAAATAGATTTGCTTGTTTAACTTGTTGAGTGTTGAGTGGGTGGTGTTTTGGCACTGAAAAAAGTGTTCTTGTGTGTGTGTTTTTTTTTCTGCCATGGAAGAAAGTTCCATTAGCAGTTGACCTGCTTAGGTAGTCAAAATCAAGTAATTGAATGCGACAGCATGCTAGGTTGCCATTAGTTTGCCAGTATGTCAAGTGGAAATATGTCAGTATGACCTCTTAGTAGTAGTAGTGGTAGTAGCTTGTGTATGAGGGATAGTGCCTGTTGATGACATGCTTTAGCACACATTGTGCCCACTATAAACCACTTGTTAGAACTCAATTGAAGTGGGCTTATGTAAAATGCTAACTGTCAAAAGCAGATGACCCTCCTTGATGATCCACACCTGTGAGTTTGAACTCATCTCTGCTCATCAGGGACTGCATCCTGAAGTAAAATTAGACATGCGAGATGCATGCACGTCATTACCAAGGCATTTCTATTTTTAATCATTGTGCATAGGAAGGAATATTAATTAATTAATTAATTACAGTCTCATAGCCCTTTTTCACAGGTCTCTCCCTGACAGAAGCCAAAGGAGACATTTAAAAGTCTATTGTGTGTGTGTGTGTGTGTGTGTTGCAGGTTTGGTAGTAATGCTAAGGTGGTACACTTCTTGGGCAACACCAAGCCGTGGAGTTACTCTTATGACCCTAAAGCTCAGACAGTCAAGGGGGATGTCCAGGCCGCCTCCTCACACCCCAGCTTCCTGCTACAGTGGTGGACGCTGTATGCCACCTTTGTGGTTCCCATGATGCACCAGGAGTACGGAGACACGCCCTTCCACTCAGGCTGTGAGGTGAGCTTGAGAGACCACTCGCTGTCATCTGTCAAACAAGGAAACGCAACATGCAGGGGGGCAACATTGCCCTACAAAGCCAAAGTGCAGTAACTATGGGAACATAGAAACTGAAAAAAATGTCTTGAATGCCCGAACACTGCCCAGTCAGGTATAATGGTGGTGATGCTTTTATGTACTTTCTTAATAGGAAGAGGCAAGAGATTTATTCACAAGACAAAGGAGGTGCTATAAAGTCAATTTCCAGTATAAACCCAATTTGACAAATTATGCAGTTAATGCCTTTTGGCTTTGTAGGGCAGAACAGGCATAGTGCAGTTAGACACAGATGCCATCCCTTAAGCTGGAGAGGGAAGAGGACCAAACGCCATCTAGTGTTGACAAGAGGCACAGGAAACACTATCTACAACTGTATGTTAGGATTGTGTATTATATTATATTACACTTAGCAGACGCTTTTATCCAAAGCGACTTCCAAAGGAGGCACAAATCAAGCTACAGATATGCAGAAAAGAGCAGGGTAGCTTAACAAAGTACAGGGCAGTGCTGGTAAGTGGAGGTTAACATTGTTAGAATGGAAAGTGCTCACGGTGTGTACATTTACATTATACATGTCCCTGACAGATAATATCACATGTGGATTAGTTCATTAGTGATAGGTAATAACAAGTCACCAAACTTGTGCAACAAGTCAGTCAGTCAGTTGAACAATGAGAATATTTTTAATGATGCTTTGGAACGTGGAGACCTGATGGGACACCCGTTACTTATTCCTAGTGTTTCCCTTTCTTTACACTTATCATTACACAAATGTGTTTTTTGTGTGTGTTTCCTGCCGCCTAAAGCCAGAACACTGGTGGGGCGCCCTGCTTTACTGGTTTCACTACCGGAACACCGTTTACATTGCAGTATCTCTTCTGTTTAATGACATTTTTTTCTTCCCATCTCTGCTCACTACTTCTCCATTTCTTCCTATTCCCCTCCCTCGTGTGTGTGTCAACCCCTCCCCCTCTCTCCTTCTCTCTCTCTCTCGCCCTCTCTCTCTCTCTCTCTCCCTCTCTCTCTCTCTGTCTCTCTCACCCAGGAGGAGATGGCGACTTCACCCCCACCTCCCCCCATGTCCTCACTGGAGCGGAAGCAGAGGTGGGAACAGGGCCAGGCAGACTACATGGGAGTGGACTCTTTTGACAATATCCAGAAAAAGCTTGACGCTTTCCTTAAGTGAAAACGAGGGGAAGGAAAGGCGTTTTCTAAATTGTCATTTTTATAGATTGACAGTTTAAAAAAGTAGAACATAGAGACACTCAGACAATGTAATTGCAAGGCATTGTGAGATGTTTTGTTTCTTCACCAGCTATGCTGTCCTGGTACAGTATGCTTACTTCACGCTCCTTAAGCCCGTCATACACTGTGAAACAAGCCTGTATGCTCACACAATATTGCTCCCTTTTTAAAGGGTCTCTGCCAAAATGTGACTGAGCACAAATGGCCATTTTCCTATGTAGGAAAAATATTATGTCTGTGGCAAATGGCCGCTACTTCATTTAAAAACACACTTTGGCTTTTGAAAGTCCCTAGCTTTGAGGTAAACATTCTGTGTAGCACTGACTTCCATTGAGGCATTTAGTGCCTGTAAGATGATACTGTGTACGCAAAAGGTTACTGTGTAACACATGGGACGGTTTCTATGACATTGTCATTTATGACATTTATTTTCTAGTGGAGTGGGAATCTTACTCCCTCACCAGAAATCCAGAAGTGCAAAAGATATTATTTTTAATTAAATTTAATTTCTCACTTGTCCCTTTGTGTCTCAAGTCCACAAAGGGACAAGTTGTGCTGCCTTCTTTATTTTTATTTTTTTGCTTTTGTTTACAGCTGTCTTTTGCACCTACTGTCCTGCAGCTCATTCTTGACGTGTGAGGGTCCCTTGCAAGCTCTGTTGTCTACACCTTTCACTACTAAACATTGAGTGCCTATTACCCTGCACAGAGGTTTACCTCTGAACGTGTGCCTTTTGTCTCTTTTTTTTACATCTGCCTTTTCAGGCCCCTTGGGGCCTTTGCCCATTCCCTGTCACCTACCAAATAAAAGCTAGATGAGAACGAGTTTCCGGTTCATGTTTTATGCTTTCCTATAACGCATACACTCATGTACAGTATGTGTGGCTTTTCTTTAGAGAACTAAAACCAATGGCACATATTCTTCTTGCCATTAACTAAACCCTTCAGCCAGGTAGATGAGTACATTTTCAAAATCACCTGTTATTATTGCACAGGTAGAATATGTTGGAACATGATTTAGAATATGTAGTGAATAAAGTACAAAGGTAGGACCTGCTAATAGAATAGTAGTTTCTATTGCATTCGACTATACTATACATGCTTTGTATCTGACTATAAAATTTACTACAGTATACTATGATGCATAGTCTCTTACTATAGTATTTACTATAGTACACTACAATGAGTAGTAATTACTATAATATTAACTATAGTATAGGATGATGCAGTTTATGATGCATTTAAATTCTATGGATGACATTGACTGGTCTCAGATAAGTCTGAGGCTTACCCAGCAGGCAGCCATATTGAGCAGTTACTATAGTAACCAAAGCAGTCTCTATACAATCATTTACAGAACCTCCATGTGTCAGTCTACAAACACTGTTAAAATACTTAGGGGCCATCGTGCCGTTCTTTGCCCATCTCTGCCCTCCAGTGGATGAGAGCAGCAGTGTGCAGGGTATGGAGGGACAAAGGTACAGAAAATGTTGATTAGTTGCTTAGAAAAGCACAGCTAACTGTATGTTTTAAAATCAAATATCACTCATACAGTCTAGCATTACGTTCAAGGCAATTACCGGAAATAACTAACTGACCATTAGTATCAGGTGTAAAAGCAATAATAGGCCAACTTATATTTTCCCAGAGCTTACTTTTCATTCTGGCAGCTAATATTAACAACATTTTTGCCATATCTCTTACCTGATAACTTACATGTCTGCTGAAAGTACCTGTTTCCACACCACTGTGGTCCCCTGCATAATTCCACTTGGTGACACCTCAGCCAGAATGGAGCTATTGAATCAATACAGTTTCTCTTTTGACGAAATCAAAGAAGTGTAAACATTTATGGGTTATACAATATATATTTTATTTATAGTGTTTACAATAAAACATTTATAGTGGTTACAATAAAAAGCCTATGCCTATTTAAAAATGGGTTTAAAATGTTCAGAAACTCTAAATGTGTACCGTGTGCTTGCCAAAGGCCACACTGGTGTGGTGCTATGCTACTACAGTGTTACTTAAAGGCACAAGTCTGGCATACCAAGTCTTGTATCCAAACAAACTCATCACACACGTCAAATGCCCGTGGTGCTAAGATTAAACTACATTGTGTGACCTGTACGTTAATTATCACCTAACACCTACTGAGATGAAGCCCTTGTTTTCAAATAGATTTTACAGTCACAATACGATCAAATGTTAATTCATTCCTTGTGTTTTTTCTTCGGACGTACTGGCCCTGAGTAAACCTGGAGATGACACAGACCAAAATGGTCTTGCTTTTGTGCGTGGCATTAAAATCCTTTCCCAGTCAAAATTCACAATGAAAGACAACATTTTACAAACACTGATAAGCAAACAGACAGTACCACAGAATTAAAATATTAAGATATAAACTTCACTGTGAAGACGTGTACCTCATTACAAATAAAAGTGCTTATGTTAGTTGTTTACATACCAGAAGCACTTTAAAAAAATCCACAGGCAGATGTCCAACTGTTGAAGAGCACCCACACAAGAACTGAAAAATATTTCAAGGGTGAAAGCTCCACGGTCAGGACAACTAGATGATCCAACCTCTCCATCCTGTTTATCCCCACAGGAGCTTGGTGCGAATTAGGAATACTGTGCTGTGAAGTCCAGGTGGAATTCCTTCACCTTCTCCAAGACTACCTTCAGTTTCTCAGTTGGAGGAAGAATAGTCATCCTGTATGGATAGAAAAATGCGAGAAGAACTATGAGTCTTTCATAATCATAATCAGAATCATGTTTATTGCCAAGTCTATACAATAGATGAGGAATTTGATTGGATGCAGGTGCATTACAAATGACATAAAAGATGAAGGTAATCACATTAGCAATAGAATTAAATAGAAAATTAAATGGCAATAGAAATCTAATCTAATAAAATCTAATAAAGAATATAAACATATAGACATATAAACATATATACCTCTGAAAAAAATTAAGAGACTACTGCAAATTTTCCTATAATCAGCATCTCTACATGTATGACAGCCATTCCTTTCCAGTGTCAGTTGAATTTAGAATTTGGGAGAAATGTTGTCAGTAGTTTACAGAATAAAACAAAAATGTTCACACACATAACTATAAATAGTTAAATCACAGAAACTGAATTTTACAGTGGTCTCAATTTTTTCCAGAGCTGTACAGTATATTTACAATGTGATGCTGTTCGGTGAGAAAAAAGAGGAGAGGAACAGAGTAAGAGAGAGACGGAGGGAAAATGTGTCTGTGGAAGTGCAGCAGAGACACAGACCTGAAGTGAAATGTTCCCTCCCTTTGGCCAAAACCACTTCCTGGAACCAGACAGATTCCCTTCTCCTCCAGCAGCCTCATACAGTAAAACATGTCTGGAACCTGACCCTTCTCCTGCAGACAAACCATGAGTTAGCATGGGTGTGTGCCAATATTGTGCAAGGGGTGTAACATTTTAAACCAGGTAATGATTTCATGAGTTAAGACGGTGTGGACGTCTGAGTCAGTAACCAGCATACAACCTTTGCTGCCTCGATGGCCTTCTGTGGAAGCTCAATCCTTGGAAAGGCATACATGGCTCCTTGGACGGGGTTACAGGAGATGCCCGGGACCTTGTTGAAGATCTCCTCGGTCATCTTGGCCTTCTCCGCCAGGTCGTCCAGCACAGCTGTTCGTTCCTGTTGTGGAGCATGGAGGTGTTGGATTAGTGCCGGAGCCAGAGTGCAAAAGACCCGTGCACAACAGCAGTGTGGCATATGGAATGCGGAAGGGGCAGCTGTGTGGCTCCCTTATGGATACATTGGCACTCAAACAACATATGTACAGTACAGGCCAAAAGTTTGGACACACCTTCTCATTCAATGTGTTTTCTTTATTTTCATGACAAGAATATAAGATATGTTTTAAGTTATTTCATACATTTTTGTTAAGTACATAATTACCTTCAAGGAGTTTTTTGCCGGCGTTGGTTTGTTTGTCTGTCTGTTAGTTTGTTTGTTTGTTTGTTAACAGCATAACTTGGTAAGTTCTGGACTGATTTCGACAAAATTTTATTTTACTTTATTATTTTTACGTATCTTGTACATATTGTTCATACATATCATATTTATCCACTTATATATTTATAGCACACCCGTGTACTTGTTCATAGCACATCATATACTCTAATAACTCTACTGTATACTTGTTTATAATACATCTGTTTATATCCCCACACACATTAACAAAAAAGTACTCCCACCTGTTCATATTGCCCTATTTATTCATACATAATTCACTACAAACCATACTGTCTCTATTGTATATACTGTATATAATCGCACTTGCTGCTCCTTGCACTTCTGATTAGATACTAAACCAAATTTCGTTACCTGTATTTATACATGTGTAATGACAATAAAGTTGAATCTATTTTAATCTAATACAGAGTTGGTTACGGAGCATCTAACCCTACATTGCTCCAGGCCTGTACCCTGTACCTTAAAAAATAACTGCAAGTCAGTCTGGATAAGAGCGTCAGCTAAGTGTAATGTAATGTAATGTAATGACATATGAAGGAGACACCTTCTTATAGGTGGGGTACGAGGGTTCCTCGGGCTGAGGGGGGTTCATCACTATGTCTAGGAGAGCCTGCCCTGCTACAGGCGGGCAAAGTCGCACTGAGACCATCTTAATCAGCTGTGCCTTCACGCTGGGGTCCAGGTTGATGAGCTCCATGTAGCCACCACGGAATCCACACCTGGAGGAAAGACAGGCAGTCTGAAACTTAAAGGAGTTATAGAATTCAAAACCACATCTAGTTCTATCCCTTTAGATACACCATGTTAATCAACTGCAGTTCAACTGTGGTTGCCAAAAGAGGGCGCCATTTAGCCTAAATTGACCATTTTAATCCCCAGTCTAAATTTAAGATGTTACTGCACTTTTGAAATTGCATTTGAACATATTTTTAATAAATCAAACACATTTTTATTTGAACATTAGAGAATACGGTGCAATACTCATCAATTGACTTGAATTTTTCTGTAATTACTTCTCGTGACCTGTGCATTCAGATCGAGTACAAATGACAATGCAAATTAACACGAAGGGATTGACCAAGCGGCATTTAGATTATGGGACTATGTTTTGCGGAAGCACACACCAAGCACAGGCAAAGCACTGCTGAAAGGTGCCCTTCCCATTCTGTGAAAAACAGACCTTCCTTCTTTCCAGGAAGAAAGTATTTACTGTGGCGTCATTGTAATGTCCTAATTATCACTTTGGTCTATTACTTAGGTTCAGGTTGTGCCCGTTTATCATGCCAAGGTATATGTCTGATTTCTCACCTTTAACCTTACTCATGCCTCATTAACAGTCCTGTCAAAACAGATGTATATAGACCATAACGTATGCCCACCACATACCACCACAAAAATGTTGAATGTGATTGAAGTGTTAAAGGCTGACAAGTCAGCGTTTGCGTTTGTGATTTTATTATTTCTTTATAATCTCATGTTCCTTTGAAGTGTATGAAGGTGTGGTGGCTACAAGCAACTACATGCCACAGAGAGGCCAGTGAGCGAGTTACTGGTACCTTGCTGACGCACAAACATTTCAGCTGAGTTCAAGCTCTTTGTTTATTAGCAAAAGCAGGTATAAACCTCCACGGTACACCATAAAAAAACACATAAGACCATCAAATCGTGCAGTGAGGTGCCAATGGAACAAGAAAGAGCGAGACAGCGAGTGCTAGCAAGTGTTAGAAAGCTGTAAAAGGCGGTCAACAAAAATGTGGTCTCCCTACTGGACCCCTCTCCATACTGCCCTACCCGTGCCCAGGTGTGCAGAATTCTGGGGTTTCTGTATGAGGGTAACTTTATTCATTTTCCTTTATGAGCCAGCATTGTGCGTATTCCTCAATAGTGGGTTTGTGTAACTGCTGTAGTGTGTGTGTGTGTGTGTGTGTGTGTGTGTGTGTGTGTGTGTGTGTGTGTGTGTGTGTGTGTGTGTGTGTGTGTGTGTGTAACGGCTGAGATGGAAAGTCCTGCGATTGAGATGGAATGTCCTGTTTTACGATATCTTTACTTGTTGTTCTGGCCTCAAAGCCGGATTGGTCAGGCTCACGTTCAGTGAATGGCTCCCACAGCCATACTAACGATATCTGCTGCCGTCACTGGTCAGCTAGACAGCTCTTCCATATGACACCCCGAATCCCGTGCAGGCACCCCGTTTGACCCGTTTGGCAGATATACGTTAGATTAGGTCGACTGGGCAGTCACCATTTGTGCCCTGCGGTGGCGCCATGTTCTCAAAACAACACCTTATGATTCAGCCAAATTCGTCACAGATGCTCAACCTAAAATATGGTCTTTGTGCCAACATGGAAAGTTCTGGAAGATTCAGAAACATTCTGAATTTAAGCCTCACCTCCTTCTAATTCTGGGAATTTGCTAATTAGCATATGGGTACAATTAACCTGGCTTTCGCCTGAATTCCTCAGAGACAGATCATCCCCAGGAAAACCAAGCCGGTTTTACCTGACCATCACCATCACCAACTGAAAGACTTTGTGGACTCAAAACAACTCGCCTGGGTTCGCTCGGACTTCGTTGCTCTTGTCTTAGTGTTCAGTCGTAGTGTATGTGCATTAGCATTTTGCCTTCTGTAAGGCCTTTCTTTGTTCATTTTTCATTTGTAACAAACCGGTTATTATTGATCCTAACCCCTTAGTCAGTCTTTTTTTTTTGACTACTACTGCTCCTTGAACTTAAAACACAACGCAGAGAAGATCACAGCTTTTATTCCAGAATCCAAAAGGGGCCTACGTCCACTAGATTCTATACCCTGTGCTCATGTGACTTCCACACCCCGAGTGAACACCAAAAAAAACAACAACATACAAACAGGAAGCAAGGCATATGGCCACTATAGAAGGTATATCCAGCAGTAGGGCATGGTGTGACAGCTCTTCAGAAAGCCAAAATTCATTCTCTCTTGCAGCTTGCAAAGTTTAAACCATATGCTAAGTTGTCATTTTAGCGGGCCAACATTAAAACCTTACATGTCTGCTCACCTTAATTCTGTAAAGAAGTGATGAAGAGGTAATTCACTGTCATGAATGGACTTTTCAGCTAGCTAGCGAACACAAGGTGGCAGTTAAGAAGCCAGTAGTCTTGCAGGCTGGCAGATGTTGTAGTAGTGACAGCACTGGGTGTTACAATATTGCCACCGATGATTCTACTGTGCAGCGTGCTGCAATGTTGCAAACACAAATTGAGTTGCGTTTTTTTAGGCTACAGACAAAATCTGATCCAATTATTTATGCTGTTTTGATTGTACCAAGTGAGGTGTAAAGCTTTTGATGTCGCACCAAAAACGAGCTTTGCCAGGCAATGTCAGCTTTCAAAGCACTATTGCCACAGCAATACTGGCAATGCCGATGGCGGCAGCCCTGTCAAAAATAGTATATGATGACAATGTGTTGTGGTGGCTATAGTATACACAGATGTATTATTTGTCATTTGTGGGGCACGTATACGTAATGTGGAAAGCCATATTGTACTCACTCTCCCATGTAGCACTTAGACGTAGAGTGGAAGGAGGCCAGCTCCACCTTCTCTGAGTATTTAGGTCCCATTTCAAACAGCACCTTCTTAAAGGAGTGAAATTTGCATCCTTCCACATATACATTATCCTGGTACACCTGAACGTGGGTAAGAGATTAGGAGAGTTAATTGGGTACATCCACATTTAATGCCAGGAGTTAAAGACACAAACCATAATCTCTAAGAACTATACCTCATCAGCCATCAGAAAGAGGTTCTCTTCAGCTGCAAATCGGATCACTTCTTCAATGCACTTTCTGCTCTGCACCTGACCTATCATAAACAGAAGTGACGACAATGTAAAAAAAAAAAAAAAAAAAAAAAAAAACTTTACATACGAAAAAACATGCAAAAACTTGTTTTGCTCGGTAATGTGGTAACCATTTGAGGAGTTGTGGTAAAAAATGCAGATACATACTCACAAGCACACACACACTGCACACCCACTCCTGTATGCACACACATCATCACAAGCATATATACACTGCACACACACACCACCTGCTGTATGCACACACATACTCATAAGCATACATACACTGCACACACACACACACACTCCTGTATGCACACACATTGTCACAAGCACATATATACTGCACACACACACCACCTGCTGTATGCACACACATACTCACAAGCATACATACACTGCACACACACACACACTCCTGTATGCACAAACATTGTCACAAGCATATATACACTGCACACACACACACACTCCTGTATGCACACACATACCCATAAGCATACATACACTGCACACACACACCCACTCCTATATGCAAACACACACACACATGCAAATACATACACATACGCACACACACACACATATATCCAAAACATACTCGAAAAGAATGCACATCCATGCACGCACGCAAACACACACTTTGATCGTTACTCTTGCCTGGCCTTATTATTATTATCCCTGTGTGTGTGTGCCTGTGAGTATGTATCTGCATTTTCTACCACGAGAAAACAGGCATGGTCACAGAATGCAGAATTTTTGTATTCGATTTTATGAGTACATGCTACTTTAAAATGCTTCTAGCTCAAGACTATGTTCACTTATTCACAGGATTACTTTTGAAAAAGCTGGTGTTTCAGTGCAACTACCAATAGGGGAAGTAACTTGAGAAATGTGATTTTGTGACTAGGGTTTGCTCGGTGGACTCCTCAGTTACACATTATGTTGGAGGGGTGCTTGGTGTACCAGTCGGATTCCCCGGGTTGATGACACAGAGTGCCCTTGGTGCGCAGTGCTTCTTGGCCTCTGCCAGAGCCCGCCTCAGCTCGCTGACGTCCATGCCCCAGTTGTTGGCCTCGTCCAGGTAATAGTTGATCTGCACAGCCCCCAGGTCAGCCAGGGCTGCAGAGTACAGAGGGTACTGGGGGATGGAGATCATCACCCCGGTCCTCGTAGAGCCCTCTCCAGATACAAGGATCTTCAACATAGTCTAAGAGAGGGAGCAGTGATGGGGTAAAAGGATAGAAGTCACGAGGAGTAAAAAAGCAGTACAAATTGGATGAAAGGTGAGAGTGTGCTGAGCACCAAGCAGCAGAGGTGAAGATCCCACATTCATAGAGAAAAAAACAACCTTGCCATATATTTGATCCAATTATTATCTGAACCAGCACCCAAATCATCAGACTGGTAGATCAGCTGGTTACATACCATTACATTATACTTAGCTGCCGCTCTTATTCACAGCAATTTACAACTATTTTACAGAGTTTCAGTTACAGTCCCTGGAGCAATGTAGAGTTAGGTACCTTGCTCAAGGGCACTTCAGCCATGAATAAGGATGCAGGAGAACACTGGTTATTTACTCCCCCACCCACATTCTTCCTACTGGTATGGGATTCGAACCTGCGACACTCTGATCTCAAGACCAACTCCCTCCCTCACCTGTGTTTAGTGCACAGGCTGTGGGAATACATGGCAGGGTTTTTACTCTCTGAAGATGGGATCTCCATCTCTGCGGACCGTCGCAACTACTTCTCTGGTTGTTCTCACCGAGATGCCATCACTGGCTCCAGCGGAGAGGAAAATGTTGTCCGGGTTGGAAGGGATGCCATCACGTCGCTCAATATAGCGAGCCACATCTTGCCTGATTAATTCAATACCCTGACTCATACTGTACGAACCTAACGCAGATCACACAGCAAAGACCAGCCGTAAGCTGAAAACACAGTAGCTCAAAAGCACCACCTACAATCCATAAAAATGACTCAACAATACAAATTTTAATAGAAAAAAAAAACTAAAAAAGTGGATATTGAAAGACAATAGAACATTTTCTCAGTTACATGTGCGTTTTTAAATGGTGCCATTTTGCCTTCAGCACAGGCTTTGACTTCAGAAATGCTGCTATTACCATCAGCAGTAGCTTATTTCCATTAAGTATATTGTGAGTCAGGCTGGCTGTCATATTACAGGGAAAAAAAGACGTCACTAATTTTGTGAAAGTGTAGCTGTGCAGCACACAAATGCACGTCAATCCAACTCCCACAGCAGGACATAAACTCACCTATGCTTCCCCCACCACAGGCCTGCAGAATGCGTCGCGCTCTGCTTTTGGCATCCTCCGGGAATTTGTTATCCTCCAACAGCTCAGGATATGTGCACAGTGCTAAGACCTGATGAGACAGGGGTAAAATGACTGTACAAGGACATGACGTCAACACACTGTATAAATACAATTATACGCAGGTCATAAAACAACCAGTAATTCTATGCCTGAAGTCATCAAAATATTTCAAAGTTATTATGACTATCTACTAGCAATTGTTAAATGTAGTCTGCTATCCCAGGCCTTATTTTTAGGCACTATGCCTGAGATCTAACAGCCTTGTATATGGCATGTGTTTTTGTGTGTGTGTGTGTGTGTGTGTGTGTGTGTGTGTGTGTGTGTGTTTAAGCTTTAGCTAGCTGTTTGCACACAAACCTGTCTGAGGAAAGTGATTGGTCGTTGACCCATGGCATGGCAGTCCCCAATGTTGGCTCTTATTACTTCTGTGAATGGCTTCTTCACTCCCTGAAGATAAGATTATCACAATGGCAGTCTATGAGGCAGTTATAATACAAAACACCATTCAAACATGGCTAACTCTACTGGGGATACAGAAGAGGGAAGGGTGCTGAACATCTTTCATGTTGTTGTTTTTTTTTAAACAATTCCCCACGTAAAACTGTTTGGAAATATAGGCTACATTGTTGGTAAGAGAAATCGAGAGTCCTGAGTACTTTTCACATTCAGTAAGTTGTTTTCCATTTACCTTGTAACATATCAACAGGACTGCAAAATGCCACTAAAGAAAGAATGTAAAGACAGGACTGATCCACTCCCTCAAACTCCCTCGTAACATTGCACGTAAGGGATGCGTCATGTTGTTAAGTGGCACTATACACGCAGCCCTACTCTATGACATCATTGACTGATGCTTGTAATGTAGGATTTTTCTAGTTGTAGACATATCCACACATCTATATGCAAACACAACATATCCATACATCCATATGCAAACTGAATGTAGTAAGGTTTTCAGAGTTTCCTTTAAATGTAATTAACCCTCAAACAGCTTTGACAACCAGACACTTAGGTCACACAGAGAAAGAAATAACCGTCTGTATTTAATGGAGTAAGGATATTTTGCCACAGTGATTTCAATACAAGATTTTCTCTCTGCATTTAAGCTTATTTAAAGTGATACTACGCAACTTTTACGAACTGAGATAAATTATTCCTATGTCACTTATAATTGCTGTTTTCTCGCTGGCTGTGTCATGGTGAAACTGCATGTCAACATGCACAGCCAGCAACCAGCCTGCTATGCCATCAAGCAGGCCTTGGGTCTCTCACACATGCCTGAGACTTGTAAGACCATGGGTGCCATGATGGCACAAGCCAACCTGCAAGCATGGTTTTTTCCCCTACAGAGCACTGGGGCGGCCAAGAGAACATCCATTCGGCATGTAGTGAGTCATTTAACCATCCAATGGCTTACAAAGATCATTCATTAATCTCGAAAATGTTGTCTTGAAAATGTTGCATAGTGGCATGCCCTATAATACCATTTTAAAGGCCCAAGCATGTCAGTGAGTTGCTAGTGATTAAAAATGAGTTGGAATAAAAGACAAGAAAGACAACTCAGGTCAGCCATTTATTTTATAATACTCTTAGTATCCCAAGTGCATTCAATTTCAAAAGTAGAGGCAACAAATGTATGATGACAAAGCTGACAACCAAATATTCCAAAGTGAAATGTAATAGACTTGCATATTACATGTTAATTCCTAACATGAAACAGAAACCAAAGTCAAAATGTAACCCCTCTCTCCACAATCTGTTAAAACAGCAACACAATTTGTGGCACTTAAACCACAACAGCTTAACCCTGCTTTTTCCACATTGGACAGGCCCTGGGGGGTGTGTGCAGATTTTGTACAGCGAAAAGGGGAAATATGCTGTGCTGGCATGACACTGTGGCTGAATTGTTTGTGAAAGCGTCTTTGTCGCTTCAGCCTGACACGAGGAGCGGCACGGAGAAGTACAATATTTAACCTTCCTTTTGGCGCGACAACAGCCAGGTCCCGACTATTTATAAGCAGAGGTGTCAATACTTAGCCTGGTAAAACCCGCCCCTCGTACTTCATTTCATTTCGTGCAGAGGGTCTGGAACAGAGACCGTCAGAAACGATTTGCTGGAGGTGTGGACTCTGCTGAAGTTTTTAAAAAGTGCCTCTGCCTTTACCCAATCGCTAACGCTTGGTCGTCACGTATGCAATTAGCCTACCTACGCACTACAATTCAAATGTAGCACACAAGGTCAATGTCACAGCTAACGAACACACCCTCTGTTCGCTGATTGGACCGTACTTTCTGCGACTTGCCAAATGCTCCTCAAGAGACTCCGGTCCAGACCCTCTGCACGAAATGAAATGAAGTACGAGGGGCGGGCTTACCCAGGCTACGCGACAACAGCCAGGTCCCACCTATTTATAAGCAGAGGTGTCAATACTGGCCTCAGACAGTAAAAGCCCTGCCACGTATTTGATCCAACCATTTCCTGAACCAACGGATGCAAAAGAGCAAACAACTCATCACACAAGTAGGTCACCAGCTTGGTGAAATCACCTGTGCACAAGTAGAAGTAATAAATAAATGGCAGGGTTTTCACTTCCTGAAGCCGGAATGACCCCTGATTCAAGATTCATGTGTACGTGCACCCAAGGAAGTGTTTGTTGGTCCCACAGAGATGGAGCCCAAAGCTAAAATCAAACATGACCAGAGAGGAAGGAGGAAGCCACGTGTCATACTACATGCTCATGTGTCATCTCTTTTTCTTTCACCCACTCATTCAAACTGCCCACGGTGAATGCATACCGAATAGACAAATCACTCTGTCCTTCTCTAACACACACACTTCCATGTCTCTCTCTAACACACACACACACACACACACACACACACACACACACACACACACACACACACACACACACACACACACACACACACACACACACACACACACACACACACGCACACACACACACACACTTTTATCTCCTCCCCTCTCATTAGGCGCTTTGTACTGCCAGTGTCCTGGCCTCTGGTGAGGCTCAATGCTGGACACAGTGGTACCCCTGGCACAGGGACACAGACACCACATTTAAGCAGAGGGTGCCCAGTGATGAATCTCAATGCCAGACTGTGAAAGGGGAAAGACATGGCCAGAGAGACGAGAGGTAGTGTAGTGTTGTGCATCTATTGCCTTGAAGATTACCCTTACACAAGCCCTTGTGTTTTCCTATTTGCTTTCCACTGGATCGCAGTTCCTATATTTCATTTTCCCATGTCACATTATGGGCCTGGGGATGAAATTAAATCTGTTCTTGGTGCGGTGCCACCAGCCCTGAGCTGGTCGTAGTCACAGGCATGCCTGCTCTGACTGGAATTTAATCAAATCACCCATTCATGGCACAGGGCACAGAATTTTACGCAGCACGACCTCTACATTATGACCGGCTGATGACATGACTGATTAGATGAACTCCAGTCCTGAGCCTACCGCAGATGCCCAATGTAGCTCGGACCTGACGCTGAGTTCCAGGCTCCATTGGAGATCATCCCACAAGGCTAAAAGGGAAATGTGTGCCACTGACGGTGATGCCATTCCTTCTCTGAAGGTTCAGTTTGTCCCTGTCTGCTAGGATGACATGTTTATCGCTTCAACTGGCTCAAAAGGCTGTTCTTATTAGGAAGAGGGGAGGGGGGGTTCCCAGCAGGCTAGGAAAGGACAACCAGTGACAAAAGGCTCTTTTCAAGCGACTCCTATTGGATTACGTAACCCAAATACAATTAGGGAGCTCCTGACTCTCCCTTTTATGTACATCACACTGAAAACTATAACCTGTAAGCTTCTGTGAAAGGCATACATCGCCTAGTGTGCTTGGCCAGAAGAGTGGCAGAAAAGACTTGGGTTCTTCTTCCAACAGTGGGGTCTTTGTTGACCATGACAGACAACAAGAGAACACAGGGTGTGAAAGGTGCACGTGCATGTGCATGCTCACAGTCACACTACAGAAGCACACATGCCATCAAGTATGTTAATTCAGATTCCTTTCTATGGGTTTGTTCCACACTGGCCTGGATTGTGAAAGAGACGTTGATCGTGTCTGCAATCTTTACATCACAGAGATGCCATGTTATTTACACAACTCTGTTTAAATGTTGTCTCTCTATGGAGTTCAAAGTCCCACTTTTGTGATACTTAAACTGAAGTTCTCTAGTGGCAGTGCGCATAAAGTACCAGTAGGAAGGACATCTGGTACAATTCTGTATGTATACACTGTAATCTAAGAGAACAAATATTGTCACGGCAGAAAACAAAGTAATGAAATGAACCAACGGGGAGAGAGGCATCATGCGACGGTCATTTACCGAGACGGGGTGTTCCGAGGCAGTGTTTAAAGCAGCATACAGTGCATACGGTAATCTGACACATATAGTGACATAGAAAGTAACCAAAACAGGGATACAACTACTCTTTCAGTAGCCTAAAGCCATGTTGACGAAAGAAAGGCAAACCCATGGCATAACAGCATCATAAGAACACTTTTCATAAAGTTTACCTCTTTCAACTCCTTTTCGATTTGAGCAGCTCGCTGGACAATGGGACCGCGTACTGCATACTCAACCCGCTTTACATTGGGATTCATCGTGTCTAGAGTAAGCACCCTCTCCGGGTGCAAGATGCCGTTTTCTGTCATTTTCGGTCTGCTGATAAGGTGTCTTGCCCCAAACACTCGTCTGGATACACTCCAAAATCTTCAAGAGATCAAAGAGAAAGGAAAGAATTATACAAGTTGCAACATGTTTTCACGCCACGCATACTTCACTTTTACATCCACGGTTTGCAGTACAGTCACACGAGGCGAGTATATATGTTTGCACCCTGCAAATGTTAAACGCAAACGCAAAAGATAGAGGAATGTTGGCACAAATAACATATTAAGTTGTTCACAGCAGGTATCTGATAAGAGCTTTCGCCCGTTACTATAAAGCTTCAAATGTACTTATCGCCAACTAATCAACATTGAAGAAACAGCAGCAGCAGCTTTCGATCGTATAGTAGGGTCTATATAAGCATCACACTGCAAACACAGTTTGTGATGGTAGCTAATTAACGTTAGCTCAATCGATAACTGGTTGATGACAGACAACAAGTATGACATTTGCGAGTAAAGTCAGCTAGCTGTTTGTCAAATCAATGTAAATTTCAAAAACTGTAGCTTTCCGGTTCGTCTTTCTGAAATAAGCCACCAACATACCAAAAAGCTTCTCGGGAGGGACGAGCACAACTGCTTTCACGGCAGGATGACTACACACTGTATGATGACATGTGTTGTTGCTGTTTCGCGAAACTTTTAATTGGCTCACTTTTCCCTCTCTCCCCACCCAGCCAACCTAGCTGCTACCAGTACGATAACGCCCCTCCTACTAACGACATAACGCCTCTTGTGTCAAATTAGTGGTTTGTCAGAACCATACATTTTCATACTTTCTGTCTTCATATGTTTTCTTGTCCTAGTAATTATTACGCTAGGTTACTTCTTACTCACATTTACGAGAAAAATACGACAAAATTACATTATATTTCATCAACGTAGGTTATTCTTAAATTGACAAAGTTGTTAGCAACACTGATTAGTGTCAGCTAGCATAATATTAACAGTTTAGCTAATAATAATAAAAAGCTAATAAACACAGTCTGTTAAAATGTAAGGAAAACTTCTACATGGTTACACGGATGTCACAGATACCACACACCTGAAATTCATAACTTTAAGATTATTAATGAACAGTGAGTATTAAGAATGGAGCCAACCGCTGACCATCACAAATTCTTTCTTGACCAAAGGTATCCAGTATTCAGTGTTCATCTCTGACGTCATCCACTGGATTTGACAATTTACTGCGTGTTTTGTTTTTGTTGACAGTTGTTCTCTTAGCTTGCATTTTGGTTCATGATCACTTTGTCTTTGTTTGACCTAATACTTGTAACTGTTACATTTTCAATAACAATAAAAACAAAACAAATGCACCTGTGTAGCCTAGTTGCTTTAAGTAGTCTAAAGAGTGTACTTCATCCAGTGACACAATAGGGAAATAGCAAACACATGCACACACACAAACCATAAAGAAGTCCTGAGTGATGGAACAGACCATGCAACATTTTACTTTGACTGAAAGGCTTATCTGATTGTCCAGCTGCTGCAGGACTAGCGTCAGTTAGGTGGGTCTGCCAGATTCTGTAGGCTGTGTGTGTGTGTGTGTGTGTGTGTGTGTGTGTGTGTGTGTTTTAAATAGATATTTGTTAATTGTGCAGTGTTATTCTGTTTTTTAGTGTTAGTTTTACAGTTTCAAAAATGATTTGTGGTGATGTAATGTCATAATGAAACAATTTTGCTGCCACTTAAAAAGAATAACAATTAGACAATTATACAATAGAGACAATTAAAGAAAAAAACACTGTATAAATAATATACTTTTATTAGTTTCATGTCCATTGTCAAATTAGGATTTGGGAATCCAGCCTTTCTCAAGCGTGCAAATGGCTCTCCCCTCAGCTGTGGGCTTGTGTGCAAGAATATAGGGTTACAGCCTCAGCACACTTGCACAACTACCCTCCCCCCTCCTCTAAAGGCTAAAAGACACTACGGCCCTTTCAGGAAAACAGGTTTAAACTGGCTGCAAACTCATCATGGTAAATATTTTCTGAGGATTGCCTCCAGTACTGCTGGAATGCAGATTTGTGTCACTTTTGAAAGCCTCTTGACATGCAAATGTCAATAGTGGTTGCCTCATTGTAATGGATACCTTAGCTTATTGAATTTAAATCTTGAGTGCTTCAAAAGAGCAACACTCATTTCAGAGGATTTTGAAAAAAAAAAAAAAAACAATGGCAGGTAGTTAGGGAGGAAATATGAATGAAGGACATTTCTAAATTTTAACTGTCGGTAGTGAGCTCTGGTTTCAAAACAAGCTTAATGTAGCAAGTGGTCTTTAGTCCTCTACTGAAATAGTAAGTACACGTTATTATATAAATGTGTAATAGAAACACACATGCAACACTGTCTGTACTGTATGTAGCCTACTTTGTCATATGCATATTACAAAAAAACAGCAAAAATGTGATTCCAATGTTAAACGTTATTCCACGTCAGTCTAGCAAATGAGCAAAAATCATCATTACATTTTATATCAATAAGAGAGTTAGAGTTAAACTATTTTCAAATAGTTTTGGGATAATTAGCCTAAATAGTCTTTAGTAATAGGAGTGTGCAGGCCAGTACCTGGGATACCACTTAAAGTCTTTACTGGGTGTGTCCTTGCCTCAAGCTGCCTCACTCTCAGCTTGGCATTAAGAAGCCCTGTTGTGTAGTAAGTGTCATTTCAGAGCCAGTTACTACGCCATGCTACCACCACCACCCTTTAGCTTCCTGTAGTTCTTTTGGTCTAGACTCTAGACCAAGAAAAAGGAATTTCTTCTGTGCCCTGGTTCCCAAACCTGTTATTTAATGCTTGCCAAGGTCCATATCACCAAACCCGCTTTTGGCATGATCGTGGGACGGTGTTCTGTGATCAGAAGTCAGACAGGGCGGAAAAGGTCGGGGAATCGCGTGAAGCTGTGCGCCTTGAGGAAAGACACGAGGGAGATACCTGATCTGTGCCCATGTATGGGGGGGGTAGAACATGTCATGTGCCCCCTACTGACCTTCTCAAGTCTGCTCGTCTGCTTCTTACGCACTTCATCCTGTGCTGTATCATGCGGGGACTGCTGGAAAAAGACTAACCAGTGGACTCGTGACTCACTGCTATTGCATTCACAAAAACACACCAATAAATATACCTGAAAATAAGAGTGCTTATTTGGTGGGAATGAACAGCTGGTGTCAGCCCATGCGTCTGGTTTACATTTTGGCAGTTTCCACAAGCATGAAGATAACTGGCCTTTCATAGCCAGCAGTCCAGACAGGTGACCCAGAATATCACCGCGGACACAGTTACAGAACATTAAAAGGTGAAAGAGTGTTCATTTATGGGTAGGATTTTTCTTTTGTTAACTTTAAAATACATGTCCCACTTCCACAACAGAATCCCAAAAAGATTTATTCTCACTGACCATGTCAGTTCCTCTAACCAACCATTAGAGAGCAATGTTTATACCTTCCTAAAATAAGGCTTACAATGTAGGGCATGTTGATAAGAGCATGCATTAAATTTATGGAATGCATACACTGCATTCAATAATTTCACTTCAATAATAATAAATCCACAATATTCAGTAAATGAGTAAACAAAGAAACATACATTTGTGTGGATGCACCACAAATTCTAACAATAACTCAAAAATGGAGTTAGCTCAAGACTGAAGAGGAAACACAGTTGCATATTTTTCATCTAAAAAGTACAATGTTTTGGGATATTTATGGTTTACGATCAACTGCTGATCAACATGTCCCTGCTAACCGCCACAGGTATGAAACATCAACTCAGGGAAATGATTTCACCACACTGAAGAAAATAAAACAAATCAATCATTTTAAAAAACCTGCAAACATGATCAGTTCAATTTCTCAAACCTTTATTGTGTTCATGTACTGTAGTTCACTGTGTTAGGCATAAGGAAATGTTGATGCTTGGCGCTCATTACACAAATCTTCTGCTCAAATTCAAAAATGTTTATGACTGTATGCTACTAGTTAAATAATGCACATTTTAAGCATACTCTTGCAGTTAATGAGGAAAATATTTTTTAACTTTTCTATATTAACTGTAGATTTATCATTCCATATGGCTACTGTTTCCACACACAGTGATTTACTGCAGATATGTTACTGACATTGTATACCAACAATCCTATTACACCAAAACTAAGAGGTTCCATTTTACAAAGCTCTCCACATATGGGATTACTACCTCCAAGTGAACATTTTGTTGTTAACTTTTATAAACACATTATGAATGCTACACCAACTATTTTGTTGAGTAGCTTTACTTTTTAAAACAGCTCTCTTGGCAGACACAGCATAATTTGCTTGAATATAACGACAACATGTGATGACCAACAAATTATTCTACAGCCATTTCAGTGCACTACACCATCTGCAATGGAGTTTTCAAAATGACTTTTTAAACTGAAAGCCGAGACTTTATGTTGCCACCTGCTGAAAGAGACAGAACATTCAGGCCAACAGACACAGTCCCTATATACTGACATCAAATGAGCACGTCAAGTAAATGGCAATGGAAAAATCACATGAGTAAGATGTAGCCTGATGCCCCACAGACCCGGTTCTGTTCTGTTGTGTTCAGTTTCACTTCTAAATAAATTAAATAAATAAATCATATAGCTTTTAAATCACAATCAGGCATGTTTCTCATTTTAGAAAAGGAAAAAAAAAATCAGTATCAACAATTTTACCAAATCAATTCACCAGCTGTACACATAAAAGTCATAACCAAAAATGTGACATAGTCTAGACATAAGAATTATTTTGACTAACATATAGGTTAACCCTTAGTCCTGGAAAACACCTTTTACAAATAAATCGTGTATGGAAATACAAAAAAATCTTCCATTTTTAAAGAGGATGCTTAATCCTATAAATTGTACATCATTGGTATTCATTCAATCATCAAATCTAAACCGCAATTTACAAAGGATCACTTGTCTTTCCCACAAGTGCACAAGCAAACAAGTGCACACGCAAACCAATCTTACCAGTCCAACCTTACGCAGTTGTTTGTTTTGCTAATTAAAGCCACACATTAAAAAATATTACTTCAAACACATTTTCATCACTTACTGCAAGACAGCATTCTTCATTTTAACACAGTAAAGTGCAAAATTTGCAGATAATTCTTTGTGGAGGGTGTCAACAGACATTTTGGATTTCCTTTTCAGGTGGAGTGTATTACTTGCTCAGTTTATCTGGAAGTATCCCTAAACTCTTGCTTTAGGCCTTAAAGCAACACTAATTAGTTCCATCTTTAGTTGCCAATTCAGAAGTGCTTTTCACGCAGTTACAAGTTGATGAACCACTGAAACAATTTTGTAAACATTATTTTAACGTTGAAAAAACTGCTCAGTGTTGCTTTAAAGCAACACTAAGTAGTTTCTGTATTTGGTCGCACTACAAGTTGGAAGCAGAATTGTCTCTCATTCAAACTACAGAACTCCTCCAAACTCCTCCTCAGTGTGCCCATGGAGGGTGACAAAGCAAATTTAGATGTGCGTTTTACGCAGTTACAAGTTGATGAACCACTGAAATGATTTTGGAAACATTATTTTAAGGTTGACAAACACTACTTAGTATTGCTTTAAACAGTGTGTGAAAAAGCTAGTCCTTACTGACGCTTTGTTTACGCGGCGTGGACCAGAGCAGCCAAAGTAGAGTCAGGGTTTGGAATGCTGGACATCAAGTCATTAAGGTGTAGCCTGTGGAAAATATTTAAGGCTTCAGTGAATTTTGGGATCGAAATCCCCCAAATAAAAATAAATCTGACAAACAACACAATTGAAATGGCTATAAAAAGGGGGAAAAAAACAACAGTATTTCCATAATTCCCGACATCTGATGTGCAAGTATAGGCTATCCATAGTGCACTTGCCATATACAGTCTCTGAAAGGTATCTTTATTTGTTACCTAAAATGTTCCATACGCTTTTCAAGTGTCCCTTAAAAACTGATTTTCATACGCCCATGTCACCCAAGGAATTATGGGTAGTGTCTGCACAGCACTGCTCCATGTTTATTGGAGAACGCGGCGAGACTGGAGTGTGAAGTGTGTGGTGAGTGTGTGTGTCCCCGATGCCATGTCTCAGTAAGACTCATCCCCTTTACAAAACCGACTTCAAAATATTTCAAAGTTCACGCTTATTGTCTGTCAGTGCCAAGTTTGCATGTCTGTGTCCTCTACATAAGCCCACAGCAGGGCTCCTTGGTGTTGGGTGGCTCCTCCTCTGGGGCGCGCAGTTTGAGCAGGGGAGGATCCCCGCTGGCTGGTGTAAAGTACACAGTGTTGGGGGGTGAGACCTCTTCCTCCTGAGGCCCAACCTCTTCCTCCTGCACCTCTGCGGGTTCGAGATCGGAGGGGTCGGGCAGAGGTTCCTCCTCGGGAGGCGGGGCCAAGGGCGGAGGAGGGGCGGGGTGTTTGTGGAGCTTGGCGGCCGCCCGTTGCTTCTTGAGTTCGGCTAGTGTGTGGTGGGACTTCTCTCGCGTCATGGTGTCTGCTCCTTCGCCCTCGCCAAGGCTGTAGGACGCGCTGCGGTCCATGCGGCCCCCACTCCGCAGCTCCCCAGGCAGGGAGAGAGAAAACGGCACGGCGGCCCCTCCGTTCCCCAGCACCCCCTTATCTATCTGCCTGTCTCCGTTGTTCACGTCCTGGCCAGGCACCACTGCAGCAGAGCTTGACGCCTGGTATTAGAGTACAAAGACACCCACAAATGAGTATGTGTTGACTATAATACAATAATAATAATCATCATCATCATCATCGTCATCATCATCATCATAATAATAATAATAATAATAATAATAATAATACTATAGTATGAATATGTCTTGTTGAGCACAAGGTAGGGGTGTTTGAGAGTGTGTATGTGCATCTGTGTGTGTGTGTGTGTGTGTGTGTGTGTGTATGTGTGTGTACAAAATAATGGTTTATGTAAATACATGTTTAAGTTTTGTGTGTAGTCCATAAGCTGTGAGTTGCGTGTGCATTTGTGTCTCACTACTGCTGGATGCAAGTTGAGTTCGGCATTTGTTTGCCGGTCCTCGTCGTCGTCTGGAGGTTCGGACTGCCGGCCTCGTTCCTGCCACACCATGGCCTCTTTATGGTGCTCCCGCCGGTACAGACTCGAGCGCTCGTTCACACTCACACGCCGCACAACTTTTCTGCTTCCGTACACAAGAACACCAAAACACCAGAGGACAAAAGTGAAAAATGACTTAAATTCAAACAGACTGGTGGACCACGCAGCAGTGACGCTGGCATTTACACTCATATCTGGCAGTTTTGCAGAACAACGTTAACCTTGTCTGCTTAAAAATAAGAAAGCAACGAATTATTAGTTTTACAGTCAATTAACTTTTTCTACTCATTTTCTTGATTAACTGATCAGCTCTATTGCCTGTGGGTTGTCACGAAATAGTGAACAAGGTCAAACAATATTTCATAAAGCTCAAGCTTGAAGTCCTCAAGAGCTCTATTGTCCAAATCCCAAAAATACTATATTTAATGTATTATTATAAGGGAATTAAGAAACCAGACAATGTTATACGTTCAAGTTTAGTTATTAGTTTTACTTTCTAGCAAGAAGCTAGAATCTTTTTCAAATGTAAAAGCATTTTTTAATAAAGTTACTCAAACTGATGAACCAATCATAAAAACGGTTGCTAATTTATGTAATAGTTCACAACTAATCCTTAAAATGGTGCAACTGTATTCTGTGATACATTACAGTCTTAACTTAGGTTGTAACTTAATTCACGCCATAACTACATTGTCGAGCTCTTCGCCTTTCTACTGCTGTTATTTTTGTTTAAACAATGGGAAATGGAAGGTCGCACTCGATTTCTTCTTAGTTTCTTTTATTTTATTAAAACATTCATTGCAGGGTTAGACAGACGTTTCAGCAAGGGCCTTCATCAGATTTCCCATTGTTTGATGACTACAGTGACGCACCAACAAAGAAAGAGCGCGGTGTTTCAAAACTAAGTTATTTTTGTTTACCCTCTGCTGCTGGCACTGGAGGCTCGTCTCTGCAGGGTGCCCTTGTGTCGACCCTGACTCTTCATGATGGCATCGTGTTTGTGCTTCAGCTCCAGAATCTTAGCCCTCACCTCGTCATCCGCACAAACATCTGGACAAGACATCATCATCATCATCGTCATTTACACGAATGTAGCATCATCTACAAAAGTCTGACATCAGTCACACAAATCAAGATGTGTTTACAGAGCAGTGTCTTGTGGAGGCAACCAGCTGTAACTGAGCACTCACACACACAATCATTACTTAACAAGAGGAAACATTTCAGCACAATAGTTGAACCACAAATCATAAATATATCACTGCAGTAGACATATACATTGCTTACCATATTAGCAAAGTTTTACCGAGGAAATTTAGATTCGGACAATTAATGAAGTTGGTTGCTGAAGAACCAGTCAATATTTTGCTAGCTAAATAAAATGGCGTATTTCTCTTTACTCTGGTATAGGGGTATAACAATACTGGTGTGCTGATTGGCGCCTTACATAGCACCCTTGGCCTCGGTGTGTGAATGGGTGAATGTAAGGCATTGCATGTAAAGGACTTCAGGTACTCTGCCCAGTATACAGTGCTATATCAATGCAGTCAATTTATTACAATTCCCAATTTCCCAACTATGAATAAAAACCCAGCAGTTGCTTAATCAGAATCAGTTTTAATGGCCAAGTATACTTACATATCAGGGATTAAAATTTATGGCGTCCCGTCGTCCCGGGGACATAATAAATTGTCATCTGGAGGATCAATATTCTAACTCGGGCCGACCTCAGGACGACGAGAATTTTGTCTGACTACATTTTTTCTGTTTAAAAGTTTTCATTACATTTGCAAACCAACGGCGGTCGGTGGGAAACTAAAATGGAAGGTAAACTCAATTATACAATTATACTCAATTATACTGTTGAAACAATGTAATAACACACAGAAACTGTCTACTCATCACGCCGAGAGTATGACGTTTCTGGTTGTGGTGGTGAAAGTAATTATCCACAAGTTATCCACCATCAACAAAACAGGTAGACTGCCAAAGTTTATGTGAGGGCTATTACCAATGACTCTACTCACTCAGCATAGAATGCATTGACTAGGGATGCACCAAAATGAAAATTTGTGGCCGAATCCAAATAGTGGATAAACCCACAACAAATGAATTACTGTCTGTTGGAACAAGTGCTTAGCCAGATAGGCTAATAATGTAAACAAAAGCACCGCCAGCAGTTTCCTAAGGGCTCATTTCCACCGCCTCGTTCAGCGGGTAGCCGTGTTCAGCGCGTGGGCGTATACAATAGGTTTGTATGGGGACAGAATACGCTCAGAACACGCTTGCGGTGGGAATGGTCTCATCTGCTAACGTGCATTCTAAATGAATATGGACAGAATACGGCCACGCACTGAACGCGCAGAGAGTGCAGCCGCTCTCTGGCTCTCTCTCCCTCTCCCTCTCCCTCTCCCTCTTTCTCCCTCTTTCTTTTTCTCACACACACACACACAGACACACACTGCACCGGCACTGCCCTTTCCACTCACCTCACTTTTTAAAATTCCATGTATTGTTATGAAAATACAGATATTCTATTAGTGCATGTACTTCAAGTAAAGCGTGATAATTGGAATATATGGTGGAGCTGTGGCAGAAGGTCACGTAGGCCACAGTTCTGTGACTGAGGGTGTTGACTGTTGTACCTAAACAAATCTAGTTTGGAATAAATGTATTTGTTGCTATCAACATAATGTGTTGTGTTTTTATTATATTATCAGTAAGTAACAACTCAAAATGTTAAATGTTAAAAAAAAAAAAATCGGGACAATTCGGGACAGTTCAAATTGATTTTTGGGACGCTTCTGGGACGGTGGTGAAAAAAGTTCATTTTAATCCCTGTTACATACACAAGGAATTTTTCACCTTTAGATGTCAGCACTCTATACAGTCAACATATAGACATGTAGTTGTAGTATACATTCAATAGAAATATATAGACATGTGTGTATGCATGCACATTACTTTGCAGCATTGCTGAAAGGCTCTTACCGAGGGGCGTCTCCTCCAGGACGGATTTGGCGCTTAGGTCTGCCCCATGGGCCACCAGCAGCTCCACCATATGAAGCTGTGAAACAGGAACAGGAAACCACACTCAGCTTCTGTCTGGTGACATGCATAATAAACTGGACTGACACACTGGCAAACATCTTGTGCAAAAATGAGAATTAAAACGAACGGAATATTAACAAAAACAAAATACAGAAAACAGTATTACATGCTATTGCCAAGTGCGTGTGTGTTTTGCAGTACTCACCTGTCCCCAGCAGGCGGCAGCATGGAGTGGCGTCCAGCCATCACTGTCCTTCTCCTCCATGGGAAAGCTCTGCTCCAGTAGAAGCTCTCCCACAGACAGATATCCATTGGCAGCCGCAATATGCAGCTGGATACCATGGAGGCATTGTTAATAAAAACATGAATTCCCAAATTTAAACAAACAATATCTCGCAAGTGAAGTAAGCCATGTCAGTCAAAGCCAGTCAAAACCTCATACCAGTGTGGCCCCTTGCTCGTCCTTGGATTTCAGGTCTCCTCCGCTGTCTACCAGCGCCTGAACATCTGCAAGCATGTCCCGCTCCTTGGCTCCTCGGCACTCGTCTATACGTTCCTGTGTGATGCCTGACAACAGAACGCATGAATGAGCAGATCCAATGTAGACCACCTCATGCTTAACGGTTAGCACTGCTCACTCTTACCATGTATGACACACACTGGTCTGGCTATAGACTTTCAAGACAGTTTCTTTAATAGCGTCATAGCTGTTCCTACTGGGTCTCTGTTTTAACATTCCCTAACTAGGGCTGCACAACGTTGGAAAAATGTGCGTTATGCAATAACATTGCTGAATGTTGCGATGACAATATGTTTTGCAATAAATAAACATTTACATTTTTAAATATAGTTTCAATATTTAAATATAGTTGTAACATCTTTCGGCTTAATCTTCACCGCTAGGCCATAGCCAGTGCGCAGCCTATGGAAGTGGATATCAAGGGCAGTAGGACTCCATTAGATTTCCCAAATGTTTTCATATGTGGAGCGTGAAACATCTTACAGTAATGTCCCATTTATTGCAGTTAAGCCACGTTTTGCAATATGTATATCACAATATTGTATATTGCGATATCATGATATTTTCGATATATTGTGCAGCCCTATCCCAATCAATGTTGGAATCAACTGAAGTAGTTGGGAAACAACATAGAACGTTCAGGCATTGATTTTGTTTTGTCACTGTTGAAAGGGTCTATAAAGTCTAATGAAACCAGACAGGGTAAATGTGAGTGGTTGTAAAGCACTAGGGGGACTAGCAGGACTTGCCTTTCTCTGCCATGACCATCTCAATGAGCTCCAGAGTGGCTTCATCCTCACAGAGGTCATACGGCATGTTACCATCAGCGTTTACCGCTAGCACATCTGCCCCACTGCGAGAAGCAAGACCAAAATCAGACAAAGACTCAAACACAACATGGCAGCAACATTGACAGCGAAAGCCGCTAAAACATCTGTGAGCGAGAACAGATAACATCTCACAGGATGTGGACAGAAACTAAATATTACAGGAAATGTCTAATGTCACCAAGTCATCAGACACAGACATGTTTGCAAAGGTGACTTAAGGACTTGTGTGTAGGTGGGAAAAGGCACATATTGATGGAAGGGGAAGCAGACTTTCACATACAAAAAAAATAAGCAAAGTAAAAGACAGTGGCAAGGTAACTCACGACTGCACCAGCAGCTGCACTAAAGCAGTATGTCCACAGGTGGCAGCAGCGTGCAACGGGGTCCATAATTCACTGTCACAGGCGTTTACAGTGGCGCCTGCCTCGATCAGGCAACGCACTATGTCCTCAAAGTCATCTATACAGCACTGCAGACACATACAGAAACATGTTTTCCCTTTTTAAATATGCAAACCTTTCATAGCACAAGCATTTCCCTTTGTACTAAAATACAACCCAGCACTGCTATTATATTAACACAGATTATGGTTGAAGAGGAATGCTACAGTTGGTGGTTCAAGGATTATGTGTGCTGCTTAATGTTGGCAAGTAGAAAAAGTCAATTTTCCCATAAGCTGCTAGCTTACATGTAACAACTTGTTATTTACTGAAAGTAAAATCTCTTATTACAGTCCGTCTATTTGTTCTCTCATGTAGTCTGGTTTACATGTGCTCAGAAACCAACTGAACGCAAGCCCTTGAATCCTAATGTGGAAATCCAGTTGTACGGGCAGTGTGCAAAAATATAAATAGTATTTGCATAGGTCTCCCCACCCTTCTGCTAGGTAAACACCCTGTCCACTTTCTGGGACAGAGGGCGCATACACCAACCCACACAGAGTGAAGCGAGTACACTTCAAAAGAACTCCCACACGGGATTAGTAAGTGACTGTCTTACTGTGCATTACCAAGCGTTGTGCTAGCCACAACACAGAGAGAGCTTGTGTGTACAGGGGTGTGTCAGCTCCGAGCTTTCCTTTCACAAACAGGCCCAACTTGCATGGCAGAGAGGCAATTCTGAGTTGAGGTATGTGTGTGTTAATGTGTGCCACTGCTGTACAGTCTTACTTAAGTGTGGCGGTGAGCGGAGGGCTTTCTGAATGATTGCCCTCACTGAGGGGAAGGATGTGAGGAAGGCGCTGCGTGTCAGACGCAGCACTGGGAGGGAGGCGGTGTAAGTAAGTTGTAAATAAAGAAAGTACTGTGGAAGGTTTTGAATTGGGACGTTTTGAGCTCCCAGTCTTCATTTGCCTTCCCGTCTCTCTCTCTCTCTCTCTCTGTTTCTTCTTCCATCGCCTCATGTGTTCTTTAAGGAACACTTCTTGACAGATGTAAACATGTAGCCCACTCTGGGGAGCAGCTCAGAGCCATAGGAGGTGTCATTACATTCCATTACATTACCTGCTTTACACTGCTTCTTAAAATTGTGTTGATTTTGTCTTTCAGAAACAAATACTCTTTTATTAAGCTGATTTTTTATCTTTTTCTCCTAAGGGGCTTTGTGAGAAAAAAATCGGAATCCAGTTAGATCTGGCCTTCGGCTCATACTTCTTAAATTAAACTCCCAAGAATGAGTGTGCAGTGAAGAAGAATAGAAACTCAACTTAAGATCTGAAAATAGTAGTGTACTGTTCTTTTTTCTTCTAAGGGTGTATTAGTAGGAACAGATCAGAAGTCAATAAGATTGTATTTCTGGGAGCCAGAGACTGTTTTAAGAAGTACCCTAATATTTTCTGGGTTCTCTAACGGGTATTCTGAAGCTCTGGATACCACTGGACATGGTTAGGCAAGTCTGAAACTACGGTAAACACTGTAAAACCGTTCAACTGTACTGTCATGATGGACTGCTCCATACTATCTGATATGGGAGAGCATCTGAGTGCGTGAGACCCCATGTAACTGGAGAAGAAGCCTATATGTCGTACACGTGTCTGGTAACAGATGTATGTATATGTAGCCTACATGTCTATGTATGACTTAAGAAACTTACTTTACACTTAGTCATCAGCTGAAAAAGTGGCTTCTGAGCAATCAAATATGTGAACAACATCAGTTGCAAATATCATCTGTCTCTACTAATCTAAGACTATCCTTTGTCTGTCACCAAAGTGAATGCTGCTTTATGGTGTTGTCCTCAGCCTTGTCTACCTTATCTTGTGACACTTTTGTGTGCCTGAGTGCTTTATAATTTGCTGACAAGAGTGGTCTCTTATTTTGTTGTCTTTTTTCCTGTCCTGTCTGTTTTGGTCTCTTTCTTGTACTTATAAACAATTCTGTCTTTTTACAACTACCGGTATTCACAAAAGTATTTATTAAAACATCTTGCCAAAGGACTGCAGTTGAAAATTACCCCAATGGCTAATATCGCCATTTACAAAAATGTTGATTAATGTGTAGTGCCCTTTTAAATAGATAAATAAATGAAATTAAATGTATGTGTACCTGGTGCAATGCTGTGAGTCCATCCTCATTCACCAAGTCTGGGCTGACTCCACTTTTAAGCAGTTCCGTCACTGAAAATGCAAACAAACAAAAGGACTTCATTATTTCTCAATCATGAGTCGCCATCACGGCACTGTATTAACAACTAAGCATTGCTAATCACATTCATCAGCTCAGTCATTACGCCTGATCATGCTCTCCTTCTAAGCCACGTGTAATAACGGCCGCGAGGAAAGAAAATATTGCAATCTGATTAGATATAAAACCTATGCCATATGAAATATGAATCATTTCCTTCCAGATTGAAGGCTGTTTACAAAAGGGCAGTGTGATGTTAACACCAAGCTTGGTACAAATCCAAAGTCAAGATAGGAGAAGCTTTTCCAGTTAAACCTTAAGAAGGTCAATGAGAAACTCAATAAATATGTGCCTTAGATTCTGCTTACAAAGACCGCTGTCCTGTCACGAACTCCCAAGAACCTTGCTCAGGTTGGGTATGACACTATTTAATTTTTTGTTTTACTTTTATATGACCTTAAGAGCCTTTCATGGATGTTTTAGAGATGACTGATTTGTGTGACCTTTTGTATTTGTGGTTCAGATTCCCATGTTTGTATTAGACTCAATGTTTTGGCTGTAGGAAGACCTTGGGGGAGACTAAAACCACACTTCATTTTGGAGGTCAAGCCATCTTTTGACACACAATAGATAAACTTAAAAAGCAAACACCAGAAGCAATGTGCTTCAAATTAGTTTTATTAATCTAATTATTATGTCAAATTGTTGATGCTGCTATTATTCTGCTAAATATAATACTTTCGATTTTTGGTAGCACTTAATGGGACAGGCGGCCATTTTAATACCATACACCCCCCCGTCTCCCCCAAAAACAATAACGATGATATCGGCTCCATGGGGTGTCCTCTACCTAACCATTCAGAATCTGCACTAAAGAAACTCAGTTCACACTGTCCTGAGTCTGCACATGAAGAACGCAGAGTCTTGAACTGAGTCCTAAACATTCACACTTATGACAACAGCACTTTAAAAGCATGAAGTGGAAGAGGTGTCATTTGTGTAAAAAAAAAACTTATTTACATTCAGAACAAGCAGTTTGGTTTCTTGAGTTGATGATCACAGATTCTAGCGAAACAAGACCTCCAGGAAAACTGATCACCTCACACAGGTGTTGAGCACAGGTGCATTGAGCTGAATAAAAAGTTTTAACTTTGCTTTCCACATCATTCTCTAGAAGCACTACAAGCTGATACTACTTTAAACCTGATATGACCACGTACCTTGAGCACCACAAGGTATGGGCCCTCCCCTGAGGAATAATCAATTAGCATTTTGGCACATTCAGCTTTCCCGCTTTGGTGTTATTTGACCCACGTTTGTCCTGGCGTGGAAACCGAATGTGTCCACAGGGATACTACTCGAGATAAAGGCTCACAGTTTTTAAAGATCTAGCCAAAATAATATTGTCTCTAATTTTCACATACCAAAAAAAGGGATTGTTATTAACCAGCCCATCAATTTTGAGCTTATATGAAGTTAAATTAGGTTTCAAACTGGAGAAAATATAGGCGATGCTTTCTGTGACCTTATGCTTACAGAGTGCTGGTGTAAAACTGAGCTGCTCGTGCTTTTAAGTTCCGCCCTACGTTCACTGGAAACATTGTAAAGAGCTGTTAGTAACTGACTTTTTCCCTTAACTGCAGTTTTCCACATCTTTCAATTTTCTGATACAGTTCACATTACCAAACCAATTACAGATTTCACCTCATTGGGTCTTTAAAGGGGAAACTTGGTGAAAAAATGAACTTTGGGTATGTTAAAACATGATAACGAGTTGGTATGTTTGCTGTGAAGCAAAACTATGCAAACTTGTTGTATTTTGAACTTTACTATTATTACCGATTTTGTCAGAAAGGCTCACAATGCGAGTGATCAGGGCACGGAGTAAGCTTGAAGATATCAAATACATTCAAGTCAACTGAGTTAAGGTTAGATGATTGGCTGTGGCGCCTTCCTCCACATGCAGTCTCTCTCTGGCAGCCCTTTCCTCATGCTCTCACAGCTCTTTATCTGTATAGTTCAGTTTGAATAAGCACGGATGCCCATCAAATGGAAATTGCTCTTCCTCTTCCTTAAAGGAGAACTTCGGTGTAAAATGAAAATTGGCATGTTAAAAATCATACCGAGTTGGTATGTTTGCTGAGGAGCAAAATTGAGTTAGTCTGATGCATTCAGAACTTAACTATTTTTTACCGTTTGTCCCAGAAGGCTAACAATGGAAGTGGTAGGTGCCCTCAGACGAAGCATGAAGATTACGCTATTATTAAACCATTAAAACAGCTCGAATAAACTCCACACTCCATCAGTAGCACAACAAAGGACACAACATTCAAAACGAGGCACTGAGAACTTTGTAAGTGTACACAACATTTATTATTAAAACACTTTTGACAGGCAGTACCTTGCTGTAGTTTCTCGTCGCCGCCATGATAAAAGTCCGCACGAGTTGACTGACGAACACGAACCAGCAGGAAGAATAGGAGGAGAGGTAGTACAATCGACTTGTTTGGACTTTCATCATGGCGGCGACGAGGAACAACTGTAAACTACTGCATGTAAGAACAGTTTTTTAAATAAACGTTGTGCACATTTACAAAGTTCTCAGTGCTTTGTTTTGAATGCCAGGGCCTTTGTTGTACTACCGATGGAGTGTGGAGTTTCTTCGAGCTGTTTTAATGGTTTAATAATAGTGTAATCTTCATGCTTCGTCTGCGGGCACCTACCACTTCCATTGTTAGCCTTCTGGGACAAACGGTAAAAGTTAAGTTCTGAATGCAACAGGCTAACTCAATTTTGCTCCTCAGCAAACATACCAACTCGGTATGATGTTTTAACATGCCAATTTTCATTTTACACCGAAGTTCTCCTTTAAATTCTCCGTAATACTCTCCATGTCCCACTTACTCCGCAGCATTCCGGAGACAGTCACTACAACTACAGTCAACAATTCTGGTAAATGTTCGAGTGCCACTGCCGCTTCCGATAAGTCAATCAACTTGTGTGGACTTTCATCATGGCAGCGACCAAAAACTGCCAAAAGGCACTACCTGTCTTTTTAATAAAAGATTTGTACACTTACAAAGTTCTCAATGCCAGGGCCCTTCTTATACTACCAAGAAAGTGTGGCGCTACTTCAAGCGTTTTTAATGGTTTTAAAATCCAAAAGCGACCCTGATCACTAGTATCGTGGGCCTTTTTGACAAAAATGGTAAAAATAGTTAAGTCTGAATTGCAACAGGCTAGCATACTTTTTCTCATCAGCAAACATACTCGTTAACATACCCAAAGTTTATTTTACATCAAATTTCCCCTTTAAGAAAGGCAATGCTGTTCTTGGTAATTTGATGCACAATCCAGTATTTAGAGAATGCTGTAAAAAGTGTGAAAGTGAGGATGATTCCAGAGGAGTGGGGCCATGACAGAATATAATTACCAGCATTAGCCTAATATTTTTAAAGGGGCCCAATATTATATATCTTTAAAAGAACCCAAATGTTTAGCATCATTTCTGCCAACACATCAGTAAGCTACTGAACTGATTTGATAAACCAAGGAATATAGCAAACAGGGAAGTATTTGGGTGGGTGGATGGGGGTCAACAATAACTCACCTTCTTCTAAGTCATTGCGTGCAGCTGACTCTAATAAGGTGATATTACTGGGGAAGGTGACCCTCCGGCCTTGCTCCTTCTCCTTGTCCTTCTTCTTGTTCTTGTCCGCCTTCTGGAATGACTTACTCCCTCGGAAAGTGTCCTTCTCCATCTGGGCCCAGCCCTTTAGCTGCTGGGCACGCCGCTTCTGAGCATGCTTGAGCCGCTCCGTAGCGGACAGCCTCCCGACCGTAGCCATTTCTGCAAGCAGCTCCTCGTGTTCAGCCATGACCTTAGGCCTGGTCTCTGGCCCACCCTGCTCTCTCCTGCGCTTGGCGCTTGTCCTTGTGTCCACTACAGTTGTGCTGAATGAAAACAATTGATGGATTAAAACATCCCAAGGTTACTCAGCTGAAGTTGCCTTTTCCTAGGCCTTAGAGGCCTTTAGCTGATGATACCAAAGTCTTCGGGCTTAATCCAAGAAAGCGGTCCTCAAGATCAATTCAAAAAATTCAAACTATGATTGGGAAGGAAGTGCTTCACAGTTGCACAAAACAGGAAAAAGGAACATGGTCCATATTCAAATTGTGCAGTATGGCTATAGTAAAAAAAAATATAAGCTAAAAAATAAATGGGCTTCTCCATGCCCTATGTACGGATGCCCGATCGAGTTGCTTTCCCATTCTTTATTTCCAATACTGAATATTCAGCATTATGACACCACATCTGGTGCCATAAAACTACAAAACTTAGATCCATGTGGTGGTTTTGTTCAAAAGCATACAAAAGAAGTTGAGCATAGGCCTAGCTGTGGAAGAAACAGCTACTAATCCATCTTCAGAGGTCAAATCCATGCTGGATTGGTCAAGTGTATTTATTTTGCCACTCTGGAGTAACACACTATTTCTCCATTTTGCAGAAAAGCACAGGAAATAATGGTTCATATCTCCACTTGTCACTTGAGTTCTTACAGACATGAAGAGACATCATGCTGAGGAGGCCTGCTGACTGCTCTGGAGCAGAAGCCAGAGCGCACAATCAAAATGATGGTATTCCACAATGAAATGACATGATTAGTCAAAACCAGTATTACCAATGGGTATGTAGTTAAAAAAAAACTGGTGTCTTTCTCAACGCATCCTGAACTGAAGAAGAAAGAAAGGAACTTGTCCAAGACAGGATGTAGTGCCCCCTGCGTGCTTGAGTCAGTTGTTGTTTACTTAAGTGCTGGACAAAGGAAACGTATGGAGGTCATAAGGAGCAGCATCAGGGTACAGCTTCTAGTCATGGTCTTCCTGATGGTACGTGGTCAGGAGCTCTAAGAGAGGAACAGAGAGAGAGATTTAGTTTGGCAAACTTCTTTAAAACAGATAAGGCCTAAGCAAAGGCCCAAAAAACACAAAACCTGGTCCCCACACCACATCTACGCCTACGAACCTGAATTTTTATTTTGTTACACATGCACGAACATAGACACACACACACACACAATGCTTTGTGTATCGTGTTACGGGGGCTATGCAGGTAATTCTGTCGGGAGAGATGGGAAGGTTTACAACTGTTGTAAACTCTAGATATACAATGTACGCTGCATTCCTCTTATCATTTCACATCGATGGGTTTGCTTGCTGTCTCTGCACTCTGTCACTCTCTCGCTTTCTCTCTATCTCCAGTTGGGGGTAATAGGAGAAGAGGCTGCCTGTCATTAATGATTGACTTCTCAAGCAGCAACTCTGTTCCCTGCATGTTTAGCAATGAGGCAGTGTGGGGGTGGGAGGGGAGGGGAAGGGGGGGTTGGGGGCATTCCATAACACACCGTACTCCTTCACCTCTTGCAAAACCTCACCCCCCCCATTATGAGTAAGGGAGGCGTACCTCCCCTCTTCCTCCCTTCCTCTCCCTTACCCGCTCTATCAGGACCTATCTCACGCGAGCCACTCTCCCCAGGCCTCGCCATCCATTATTCAGCAGGGCAGCGAGAGGGAGCCGAGGGAAGGTCAACCAGACGACACGACTGTACGGCACATATCCCTAACAGCAAACCAACTCGCCGCATGTGGGCACCCTCCGTTTACGTCGCAAATTGCATTCATTTACATTTACTTCTGAACTGCAGATGGCGGGTTGGAGGGTCTGTGTCTGTCGAAGTGCATCCACCCACTCAGGTCGTGGCCGTGTGTGCAAATATCCCAGCATTCATCTGTCTCAGAAAAAGCCCAAATGCCTCTCTGTTGCTGCTAACATTTGAGGACTGTTTGGTATGGTTCAATACGGCAAAGCTGCACTGAAACCATAGCACCAGAGATCGCCACCATTTCCCAGGTTTTTGGTTACACAGACCCGAGCTGACAGCTCTCTGATGGCTGTGCTTACTCAAGCATTACCAAAGACTAGCTTTGGCGTCTACACGGCTCCAGCTACAATGATGTCAAGCTAGCCTATATTTAGGACAACCTATTCTGTGACACTGCCTACAATGTAAGGATTTCCTTAGACTGAGTAAGAAATTGAGCTCCCTTTACAAAACTGCTCGATAAATGCCATCACCAAAGACACACTTTGTAAACAACACCCACCTGAACACAAGACCAAAATGCCTTTCAGAAAGTTAAATACACCAGCTTATGACTGGACTATTACATGAACACTCACCGCTTACAGTGAATAATCTGTCCTGTTGTTGAGCGTGTCCAATAAACTCTATTGTGGCAGAGCGTAATTGCTGTGATATAAGAATGTAGCTATAGACAAAAGGCACCATAAACCCAACCCATACATTGCAACACTGCATCAGCGCTGTGGCAAGCCTTATCACGCTTACATTGAGCCGCCTCACTATTGGGGCTGGGCCACCCATGACCACAGCCTCATAATCGGTGGGGCGTTGTGTATGTGTGTGTGTGTGTGGGGGGGGGGGGGATATCCAGCACGTGCTTGGCTATGGCAACTCCTCTGGCCGAGCCTTTCCACCAGAGTGAACCAGGAAGAAAAGAGGCCATTATGCACCAGCTGGCTAAGGAGATTTGGAAAGCAAGAGAGGGTGAGGAGGAGGAGGAGGAGGGAGCAGGGCATGATGGGTGGGGTGGTGACAGAGGAATTTTACCAAATTTATCCAAAAAGAAACCCCCCACAGTAAAGCCAGGGGAGACGTGAAAAACATAGCAAGACAGATCGGAAAGTTGCGAATTGGACAAGAATGTAATGTGTGTGGGAGGATGAGGTGCGCACACAGACTCTTTTAGGAGCCTACAATCTGCCTGTAAATACGTTTGCTGCTGCAAACTCAAGTACAAAGACCTGTGTGCACTTTATGCCACCATGCAGATTTGATTTTGTTTACTTTTTAGCCCTCCTTGCTCTCGGCTGGAAGCAGGCAAACTAGCCTAGGTTTTGGAAGAATGACCTACAAGCTTCGCCTCATTAGATTCTGATTATGTTTGTTTAGCATGTTCAGTGCCAGGCTCAGGCTAATAAAAGCGCTTTTCTGTGTCCCTTTACTTCATTCAATAGCCCTCTACACGCCACGAGGTCACATATGAGTGGGCTAATGGTTAACAGGAAAATATGAGGACACTTCGCATTTGCCAGAACTGCATGCTGTTCGTTTGGGGGGGGGGGGGGGGGGGGGGGTGGGGGGGTGGGGGGGGGGGGGGTAGGGGTGTGGAGAGTAAAGAATATCAGAAGGAAGATGTGAATGTGTAGCCTGGACCCTCTCATACTGCCTGTGAGGCGACATTGAATTTCGCATTCAAGTCAGTCTGGCCAACCTGCCTATTCTCAGTTCTTCCTGGTCGGAAAAATCCAGAAGCAATGAAAAACGAACGCTACGCATCCGTCCTTGGAATCAGTGCTCTGACTGGTTGTAGCTCTGTCCAGTAGTACACAGAGGCATTTGAAAGACACCTGCTCGCCCCACCTCTAAGACCTTCCTGTCTATGGGGGGCTTGCCAGGCCAAGCTTCATCTACGAGCTTGGTGCGACAGCCAGGCTAGTGTATGTCTGTATGTGCTATGATTATAAACACAGCACAAGACTAGACCTATAACTTCACATCCTCTTCCTGACTCAAATAAGGCAGACGACCATCAAGGGAGGACTATCCATCCTCTTCTACAAGTCTGAGTGAGTCAGCTGGCCAAGATTACGCCTGGCAACATCCCCTCCCTCCCCAACACACGCCACACACACACACACACACACACACACACATTTTAATTTAGTTCTACAGAATGTAATAGTTTTCCTCCCTGCCACAGATGTGCCAACTCAATCTGCAGGTGTTTTAGAACTTACAGGAAGGTCACGGAAACAGCTCTTTCCACCATGCACCACCTCTGCGCCACCCGTGCATACAAGGACGGAGACACACTCATTTGTGTTTCCACAGGCCATATCAATCTGTCCTCATGATGACACGCACAACATAACTCCTGATAAGGGCTCATGTTGCTGAGTTGGAAGGAAACAGTGTGACTGTGTCGCCTGTGAGTGAGTTTTGACCCCTCACGTGCATCAACGCCCTTCCTGACTCACGACACTCAGCGACACAAAGTGTAAGGCAAGAGAAAAAAATACCCTCCTCAAAACAGCCAAGTTAATGTTATATTCCTCTTTTTTTATTTACCTCTCTCTCTCTCTCTCTCTCTCTCTCTCTCTCTCTTTCTCTCTGCAAAGTAGAGCAGCATTTGGACATCCTTGTCAAAAGTCCACCCCTGCTCAGTAGCCTATAAGATGAGCTAATTCTGAACATAATACAATGCTTATGTGCCTTTCATAAACTTACATGCAGATGTCTAAACAGGATTAGTTATGCCCTTCACAGTTTTACTTGGGTTACACTGTAATCACATGCACAACAATGGAGAGCGACAAAACAAGCTGCCATTCATGTTCGATGTGAGCTGGCAATTCACAGCAACAGGACAAGTAACAGCTACACTGCCAAATAGTCAGTCCAAAACCAGGCAAAAAAATGCCACTTTATAAGTGATGTGACACACAGTGATGTGATTACAGCATAAATGTTCAGAACAGGTTCTGGTAGCAGTAGTCTTGCAACCAGGCGACAGCAAGGCCTCACCAGGCAAAAAGCCCACTCCTATGACATTCTTATGCCTGCAAAGTTGGGCCTTCAAGCAAAGCTAATGACACAGGCATGTCTACAAAGTTTGCCAATACGAGGAAGAGAAAATCTGACAAGCTACAAGCACTGTTTCTGACCTTGTTTAGCCTTCTTTTAGACTCTGGCAGTAAGTGAGGGACAATCATGTGAACATGACACAAAACAGCAGCGGAGTTGGCATGGTTTCTGGGTGATTTGAAAGAGTTCATCGAGCTGCCTGTTCCAGACACTTCCCACGGCACAGGTCCAGTCACATCATCAGCATCTGTGTGAGTGTGTTAATTTGTGTGTGTGTGTGTGTGTGTGTGTGTGTGTGTGTGTGGGTGTGTGTGTGTGTGTGAATGCCTGTCGTTGGGAACAAGGAATACAGTGTCACCAGGGCCAGACTGACTCACAGTGGAGTGACATGACTGGCCACTGCTCCGGACAACCAATCACAACCCAAACATAAGTCAGTAAAATGGTCTTGTTTGTGCTAAAGGCTACAACAGTTCATCGAGTGGGCTTACAAAAATGACTTACAGACACCCTGTACCCTGACAAATATTAAAATAGCCAAGAAGATATGGGTCAGAGCAGCATAACCTGGTGGATAAGAGAGTTTGGGTCAGATATGGGGTCTGAGGTGACAGTATTTGCCATGCCTGACCAAACATCTCCAGATGTGCATTTGCTAGCCTATTCCATCCTCCTTTTAGTTATATCAGAAAAAAGCAAACCCTTCAATTCCAATCACACTGTACGGTTTAACTAAACATCAGCCATTCCTTGTAAACCAAAGGGTACAAGCTGTTCTCTGAAGCATTCCAAGATGAGTGGAGGTTTAAGTTGCACAGCAACCGCTTCACAATACTTCTTAATAAACTCTGTGGCTCAACTAAATCAAATGTTGTGCTGGAGGTTGTCCTCCCATTTGAACCACAGCTTAATGGTCTAATCTTCTCAGGGATCTGTAAAAGTTTTCTTGTGTGTGTGTGTGTGTGTGTTTCCCCAGGCTTTCAATTTGTTCAGAGGGCAATGAAAATATGAAGTCTACACAAGGGCTAGGGGTGGTGTTTGTGTGTGTGTGTGTGTGTGTGTGTGTGTGTGTGTGTGTGTGTGTGTGTGTGTGTGTGTGTGTGTGTGTGTGTGTGTCTGTGTGTGTCTGTGTGTGTGTGTGTGTGTGTGTGTGTGTGTGTGTGTGTGTTTGGGGGAGTGGGGGTGGGAGGGTTATGGCTGAGTGTGGGACAGTGATAAGCCCGGTCATGTGTACAGTGAGATTTAGAGGAAAAAAAATCCTCCTCCCTCTTTTGTTCACCAAATGTGTATGAGTGAGTGTGTTAGACAGGAGGAAGAAGTGGAAAAGGAAATGGAATTTTAAAAAAGAGGGAGAGAAGGAAGGGAACTTGGACAAAGACGGAATGACAGGGCAAGGGACAGGATATGTGGGAGGGGGATAGCAAGGGATAAGGAAGGGGTGTCTGACACAACTCAGAGATGGCTTTGGTGATGATGACAGTAGACAGAAACTTAGAAAAAAACAAAACAAAACAGATTTCAAGGCTATGAGAGGAATGTTGGAAACAACTCCAACACAGGAATGTTATGAGGTTGTGAGCAACATAGCAAAAAATACTGCGATAGAACAGTCAATATCGTGTTCTTCATTTCAGCTGTTAGCTCAGTGCACACTAGCTACTTGCATGTTCACCTGGGAGTGGTCATCATGCCAAGTGTAGCGGCTTATAGGTTACCAAGGATTAACTAGTCTGCTAGTCTACATATTATCACATATATTTTCTACAGGGCAAGGCATTACATCTACATAAATCCAAAATATCTAGATTGGTAAAAGCGTATCGAGGTTCACAACACATTTCAAATCGAAACTGCTTCAACATGGTCAGTGTGCCCTGTATTGTGGGCGTAGACAAGGATATTCTCATTCATTGCAACACTGCATTCATTACACCCCTTGCTATACCTACAGCAGATCCATTCATCCAATAGGTCGCCTACCTTTATTTTCATAATGTATTATTTTAATGACTACAACCACTGTTATGAGAGTTTAGTGTCTAGGGTAAAGAATATTATTATTTGAGGTGTGGTTAAACTGGTCTTTGACAACAGTTTTAGACTGTGTGCCAGTGTTTCAGCCCACCACCCCCATCAACGTGAAACGGGTGACGACTCAGGTGCATATTTGAGTAATGTTGTTGTCACTTACAGCCTGTTGCACGTTTGGCGTTACATGCTAGTTTGATACCTTGGCTAAGTCTAGGCCGTGTCCGCAAAGGTGTTTCTTGCAGGGTATTTAAAGTGACACCAAAAAGTGCGTCTGCATTTATTTCTTTGAATCAATAACTTATCTTGAAACAAGTGGACTATACAAAAGATGCCTTGGCGCTAAAAAAAACACTCTGTTCTAACCCGTGTCGTTAACCTGTCCCAGCAACCTGTTCTACATTGGGTTACCATCACTGCATCGAGGGCTAATTATTTAGCCAGCCAGCTAAACACCGACCAACATAACCACTTTGGACTTTGCGCACGTCTGAGCTCTCCTAACTTTCCTGCGCCAAATGTTGTCTCGGCGTGCCCTTTAAAAGTACGAATATGTCATAATGGAATTATTGCCTTACCTGTTCCCAGCGCTCATAGTGTTTGACAGCGAGAGGAGTACTCATATCCGTGTTTCTTGAACTCGACCAGACCAGCTGCTGCTATGTCCCTTTGCTTTCACCTCTAGGGAAATGCTTCACCATAACAACCATGCACTTCATTGACTGGAGAGAACACCCCTTCAACTATAGCTAATGCGTTTCTGGTGTTCTCGTTCCCCCTGCCGTACCTAGTGCAGAATGACATGTAACTACAGTAGCCTACTGAAAAACAATCATTCACAAAGAGCAGCAAAACAGAATAAATTATTGTAGGTAAAGTGTAAAATAATTAAGGCCAACAGCATGACTAAAAATATGTCTTTAGGGTCTAAAATGGCCACATTATTTAAACGCATAGAAATTTTACAGAATGAACGAAACTGGCCTTCCGGCACTCAATCCACTAGGGGCACCCATCTGGTTGTCACCGCGCTTAGCATAGTAGGCCAACGTGTCAACCCACAGGTGGCATTGTTGTGCTTAAGTTACTCAGCTGGCCTACACAGTCTTAGCAAGGAGTTGAGACCATAGACTGTGGTTGAGACACTGTGATTCAAACCTAAACTCAATCCGTCATGGTCACTTTCGATAAAAGCGTCTGCTAAGTGTAATGTAATGTGATGTAATGTAATGGTCAGACAAAAATGGTTGTGATTCTATGCGTCATTTTAATATGTCAGTATGTTCAGTTAATCAGAAAGGTAACTTCTTAAGTCTCCCTCTCTCTCACACACAGAAATGACTGTGTGCAGTGCAATGTGTGTGTGGGTGTGTGTGTGTGTGTGTGTGTGTGTGTGTGTGTGTGTGTGTGTGTGTGTGTGTGTATGTGTGAAAGACTCACAAATTACATTTGTTTATGTATCAGGATATTGAAAACTTGGACTTTGACATAAATCATGTGGCATATGTTTTTGAAAGAGTGTGTGTGCATTCATGCTTGTCTGAGATTACAAACCCCACACATATTGGCTGTTTGGGTCAACTGTGGGTAAAAAGGCATTCCCATCCCTTCTGAAGCACAAAGGCCCCAGTCTGTTCTCTGCCCTAGGTTTATCACCCTGAACCCCAAAATGCCACGAGACTTTGCTGAGCCCTTTTCTGTTGTCCTTGTGATGCTCCCTATGGTTTCAGCAGCATAACACACACACCCCATCCACCACAGCAAAGCTGAAGAGCAGCATGTGTCAAATTCCAATTGCCTTGTTGTCCACACCTCCATTTTATAGTCAGAAAGGTGCAACACTGCCTTCACTCCTATGAGGCCTCTTAAAAAACATGTCTCGTGATGGTCACGTCATTGACTAAGCTGGTGTATGAAACAAAAAAAATCATGTATTGCTCAGGCTGTGAGTTACTCTGCAACATCCAACAACCAAGACCAAGATCTTTTAATGCGTAAACAGCTCCGACAATCCAATGATGGAATAGGAGAAGCTTAAGTCTGGTATGAACGCAAGAGGTTCTAGGATAAATTTTATCCGGATTTTGAATCCGGATGGAATCCGGATTTTGAAAAACCCAGTCTGAACGGGGCCATAATGAGCCCTTTACTGCTATACCCACTACTGACAGCATGCTCACCATGACTAACCATGCAGTAAAAACTCCCCAAAGTCTCACTAGCACGCAGTTAGCATCAAGACTTTTTTTTTTATCAGAAGGACTGCCAGGCCAGTACAAGTCAAGATCCCGCGACTTACAAATCCAAAAAAGAAGGTGGAGTTGGATTGGTCACATCCTCAGAAAAACTGCCACAAACATCACCACCGGTCAAGTCCTAAAATGGAGGCCCCCAAGGGAAAAGCAAACGGGGTCAGCTGGAGAAGAAGTGTAGAGGCGGAAATGTCAGAGAGTGGGCTCAACTGGGGACAGCTTGAGCGAAAAGCCACAAACAGGGTGAAATGAAGGAGCAAAGGGCTTAAGTCAAATAAGTCACTGCCAGGGCAGAGTGAGAAATATGATCCTAACTGTATCTTTGAGCATGTCTCTTATCCATTACATTACATTACATTACACTTAGCAGACGCTTTCATCCAAAGCAACTTACAAAAGGAAGACATAATAAGCTAACAGATGTGTAGAGAAACAGACTGCTCATATACACACAAGGAGATACATATGCCTTAGCTAAATTTCCAGGGCAGGGAAGATCATCCAGCAGGGATTACAGGAGCCCCTATTCTCACACCAACAGGATTAGGAAGAGTGTCTATCCTGAGCATGTTACCCTGCTGCTAACATCCATACCATCACTGTACTAGCATCAGTATGCTCATGACTGCACAATTAATAGTACTTTAAATGCTATTTACTTTGCATTATTCATATTTTGCGTAGACTGTAAATGTGCATGGTTCAGATAATGTTACTGTATATATAACAAACTGTAACTGTATGTATATTGATTACAGTAAACAAAGCTGAGCAGGACAATGATGACTCTACAGTCTACTGACCTCTGAGGTGACCCCACTGTTCTGTCACAATGGTGACATTTTACAGGTCGTATGGAGACGAGGAACAGTGCTGTGGGGTTTTTTTTTTTTCAGTTGCAACCATCCAGCCACATGCGTTTCGGTTTACATTGTTTGTCCATGCGTTGTAGTAGTAGTGCTGTATGTGGGTTGTCACTTTGTAAGGTTAATTTGCCTGTCAGAAATGAGAAAAGATTTTGTTAATTGCAAATGTATGCCATCTTTCAGGCATGTACAACCCTAAACTGTTATCAGACCTTGAGAGTATAATTATCAAAAGTGCAGAAACAGTTGTCCCATACTGAACATGCTTTCCTTTTCTCCAGTCAAGTCCTTGGCCTTTTCTTGGGACAGTTTTGCATTTCCTGATCATCCATTTCTTGATGGGCCTATAGGATGATACAGCTTTTTACAGCCTGTGCTCCACCAAAAACTCAATGTGTTGGTCTTGGCTTGATTCTCAGCAGGCTAACTTGTCTTTCCCCCAGACCTGTACTGTGGAGAGGAAGACCACTGGGGAATTAGACCAGGCATGACCTTACATGTGGTGCCTACGTCCCTCTGGCATGTCCAGTGGAGTTCATTTGCATCTGTGCTGTACTGGGGGACTCATAATGAGGCTGTTACTGCTACCTAGCCCACCTGAGTTTGTTTAAAATGCAAAACTGGACAGCCATTAACTTTAATGTATCTGTAATAGTTACAGCCTTTTGCTCTGCATTGTAAATCAACTGAGTAGGTTCCAGGCCTAGGCTCATCAAACCAACTATCTATCACCGTATAGTGCTGCCTGAGTTTTATGGCAGATATTAAAATGATTTCATAATTATTAAGCTTTTTATCCTGCAATTGCATCCATTTATTGTAAAAAAAAACATTGCTTATTGATCACAGAGAAGATCAGAGAGAGGGCTGTGTTTATTCAGCAACAACGGTATTGTTGACGGGTAGTTCCGTCCAATCAGCTGTGTAATTGGTAATTATCGTGTGCACAGGTGAGAAACCGAACGCCCTCACCTCCAAACCGCTTCTACGTGCACAGTTGAACAAATTCGACTTTTATTTCTTCTCCATTGCTCTTCGGTCTACACGGTGTGGATATTTTGTCACTGGTAAGACATGAAAACCTTTGGGAACAGACATGCGTTCTTCAGGGTTCAGTCATTCTGGAAATATCTTCATCGTGCTACCACTGTTTCTGTTTAAAGACATGATTATGGTTATATCCCAGTGTATTGTTATGCGGTGACAGACTACGGCCTAAGAAGTAGGTTGTCTCAGGATGTCTTGGCTTACTACATTGATGAAATTCAACACTACTCTGTAGGCTTTGTGAGTGGGTTCGCCTGAAAGTGTAAACTGAACATTTCCAGTGCTTACATTTTCAGTTTTAGCAGTATTGTACCATCTTAATCGGTCAAAATACGTTGTATTACTAGTTCAACTTTCGAAACTGTCTAAACTACAGAAAGCATACAGAACGCACAAGCCCAGCACTTGAATTGTCTTCACACATTCAGAAGTAGCCCCCTGGAAAGAAATGTCGTTAGCCTGCAGTAGAATATTCCTCTAATCCAACTTGTTTTCAGTGTCTTGCTGCGCGTCAAGGACTCGAACATTAACACCACATTATCTATGACAAAAGCCAAGGATTGTGCCGAAACTTATTTCCTCTCAAGTGAACACAGTACAGTGCAGAATTCTTCGACCAAAATGTGTAGGGCTAAGCATGACTACTGTACTTGATCATCTTACTGTATATGTAGGCTAGTTTAACTACTGTAGGTATTATGTCCCAAATAACTGTGACAATAAAGGGAGCCAGTTAGTTTATATTTTTGACATACATTTTCTATGAGGCGCGTCATTGCATGTTGAAACCTTTCTTAAAAGAGAATGTAGCACTTATGTTTCGTGGGAATTTCTCGTTATAAACGCTATTTGCAGAATGTAGCCTAGTGTACATGTAGGCCTAGGTTATTCAGCTATTTAATTGCGTATTTGTATTGATTAGGCTACTGATCTGAACATGAGGGAATTTAACCGAAAGTGTTCATCTTTGGCCGTATGCGAGAGGGGCATTTGTATATTAGCGCCCTCACTATGTATATTGCTGCGTTGACTGGAATCTACAATCTGCTCTGTCCATAATAACCCACTATCCGACAATTTTTGGTGAATAAATCCCTTGTGCCACATGGGGATTTCGAGTTTTACTTTTTACTTTACTTTTTGCCTCATGTGTATCATTTTCATTGTCAGACAGAGAACCATCTCATGAATTCAGTACTTACAGTAAATTAAGTAATACATTTTTAATCCTGCATCTTGCAGCTGAGTTTAAGTATGCCGATGTATGGCTGTCTTATACATAACATTTGTGTCCATAATTTAAACCGTTTTTTTTTTTTTCCAAATATTTGAAACTGAACTTTAAAGTATTTTTTAACAGGAGCTATTTGCAGGTTAACTGTTTCTCACAAGCAGGGCTGCCCAGCCCCCCGGGGCGATCACTCATTCTGCGCGTAGATAGCGCCCCATTCCCCCCTCGATTACGCAGCAGGATTTACATGAAACTGTTAATTGTTTGCTCTTCAAATAGAGTCGACCTGGAGCCAGCAGTCTGCCGGGGGTTAAGGACCGACCCCCGTCTCCCTCCCCCTAAGCCCAACCAGCAGTGAAGCCCGATCAACGCCCGCGTTCATCAGCATGACAAAGCACTGGGGGGGTCAGGGCTTGCTGGCACCACTCGCCATTCCCTACCTGCCATCATCTGTATTGGGAGCGCATCGCGACCATCAACTTGACTTCTTTGCTGAAAGGAGTGGTCACAACAATGCTCCTCAGCGTCATCACCCACAGAACAACGTAGCGAGGAGCTCTTCATTCCAAGACTGGAGAAGGAGCCCAAACTCTGCGCCGGCGCTGAAGCGGAGAGCTTTTGCTGAAAAACCGGCCCCAACTTCGTTCATTAGGGCCGCTGCGCCCATGGAGGCAGATATATTAAATGACCCCACAGGATACTACCCAGAGGTCAAAATGGAATCATCGGCCAAACACCAACACCAGGCTGGCCTGACCACCTCATGGACAAATGATGGAAACAATGGAGGCAAGAAAAAGAATTACCAACGTTACCCAAAGCCACCATATTCATATCTTGCCATGATAGCAATGGTGATTCAGAATTCTCCAGAGAAAAGGCTGACGCTGTCAGAGGTAAGAGTTCCTCTTTGGGTATGGATACAGCGGGGCAAGGGTCAGTAGTATCGGGTTACTTAAAATATACTGTAGTTTGGATACATGGCAGTGTCGAATTATTTTTTTTAATTTAATCTCACTGGTACTTACTCAGGTACAATTTAAAACCACAATATTTCAGGCACAAGAGTACAGTATAACTTCTAGAAGGGGCGTTTTATTGTTGTCTTTGAGGGTACTGCTGTTTAGAGGCGAGTCTTGTGTATGGCGCACCTATGCAAACACAACGGTCCCTCTCATCTGACACGCACTTTAGCAGAGACGGATTGTCTCTATCGTGCGTTGTTTTGTTAAGATAGCATGTAGTGAAACCAGACACTGATATGCATCAGCTTGAGCAAGCTATTGATAGGACGAACGTTGGGGGTAGATAATGTAGGCCCAATGCGTGAACAGAGCCTAGAGACATCCTTGCTGCCGGGGTGTAATATGTCTGACATCTCCTGTCTTAACATGGCTTTTAAAATTGGGGTTCAAGGGTAAGAAGTTTCTGCTTAGGCCAGATACATTGATGGGTGACCATTTCAGTGGCCAAGTTTATATGCTTAGAAATCTCTGTAGTGTTTTATATCATGTTTACATTTTTACAAAATTAAGTGTTGACAAACGAATAAACAATTAAAATTCATTTTATGTTACATTGCCTCCCTTCAGATTTTGAAAGAGATCAGCACGCTTTTTCCATTCTTCAAAGGGAATTACAAGGGCTGGAGAGACTCTGTCCGACACAACCTGTCCTCATATGACTGCTTCGTTAAGGTTTGTATATAACTACATCCTCCATACCCTCACTAAGATGTAATAGCATCACCTTATTGTCATTGTAGAAGCTTATTGAAATGACTGTGACATTTTGATGTGAATTTCACACTACTGGATTCAGGGAATTGGCTTTCCTTTACATCCCCCTTCATCTAGACTTCAAGACGTTTATTGTCATTGCGTAGTTGCCTGTACAAGGAAATTAAACACCCTCTTCATGCCCTCTGCTCTGTTCATGCAATCCTCCATAGGTGCTGAAGGACCCTGGGAAGCCTCAAGGGAAAGGAAACTTCTGGATGGTGGAGGTGAGCCGAGTGCCCCTGGAGCTCCTCAAGCGTCAGAATACAGCAGTGTCACGCCAAGACGAGACCATCTTCGCTCAGGACCTTGCCCCTTACATCCTTCACGGGCATCCCCACGCACAGAAGCCTGACGCCGAGCAGCCCAACCCTCCCCTGCCCCCCGTCCCCACCAGGCAGATCTCTCCTCCCACGGAGGACCCGTACCGCCCCAAACTGGACTCGTCCTTCGCCATTGACTCCCTCCTGCACAGCTTTCGGCCCCCCTGCGCCGCAGGAGGGGATGGGCTTCGTGGCAGGGACGGCTGGGGGGTCGACCCCCCAAACCCCCCCTCTCATCCCGTCTCTCCTCCCTGCCTGCATTACACTACCTCCACCCGCAGCGCCTCCGCCAGCTCGGCCAGCCCCGCCTCTTCCTCCTCGGATGACGACTGGAGAGGCGCCCCCCGCGGAAGGAAAAGGGCCCGCGAGAGCGAGGTGGGGTCGGACGGGTACGACGACTCCTGCCCCCCCGACAAGTCTCTGCGGAGGGGCAGCGCGCCCCCCTGGGAGCTGCCCACCTCCTACGCCAAGTACACGCCGCCCAACGCCGTGGCCCCACCGAGCATGCGCTTCAACGGTGGGCCGTTCGTGCCCCTGGGGGGGCTGCCCTTCTACGGATACGGGGGCCCCCCGGTCCCGTCGGGCCATTTTGTGGGCCACGGCTACTGGCCCATCCTCCCCAGCGGGCACGTCTCTCTCCAAGCGCCTCCTCTGCTGATGGATTTGGACAGCATGCTGCAGTCTGTGCCGCCAAACAAAAGCGTCTTTGACGTTCTCAATCCAGCCAGTCAGACGCAGCATCCTCCAGCGAACCAGTATGCCCTTCAGAACGGCCCCCCTCTTACGCGATATCCCCAGTATTAAGACTCCAAAGTCCCATTCCCTTCCCTCCAAAAACACACTTCCTTCCCAGCCTCCCAACAGACACATTCCAGCACACTCCAGGTTTCAAAGAATGTATTTAAAAGTGCTGAACCAGTGATCACCACTTCTGTATTCATTTGTCAGTGTGATCAATATTGACCCGTTATTGACCAAAGACTTTGCACTGCTAGTGTTTGCACTATTTTATCCTTTTTCCTTAATATCAGTGTTTTTTTTATGAAGTGTTTTATAAATGTTAAATGTTTCCAGATATTGTTCACTGTTGTATTATAAGCTATGCTTGTTTTAAAAATATGTGGTCATTGTGTAGGGACCAAAGTTGGTATTATAAAAGAATCACTCGAAACAGGGTTTGAGTTGCAATCAGATTACAAGAGTGTTTACAGGTCAATCCCCTTTCATGTTGTTGCATTTATCTGTGACCAGAAAGGAGTGTGTGTGTGAGTGTGTGATTGAGTGAGCGTGAGAGAGAGAGAACAAGAAAACTATACATTTCTGCACAAACTGTTTTGAACAAAAAATGCTATTGTTAATGTTGCCATTGTGCCTTATTGTACATATCGTTGTTGAATGTACGTGACTCCTAAAGTTTACCCAAAAGTAACAATGCATATTGGCAATTCCTCAGGGTCTATTGCTTGAATATCTTGCATGACAGTTTCATAGGTGATACATGTGCTGTATTCTACTGCTACCTTTGGAAATGCTTGAGAACCATGTTGGGTTGTTTATCATCATGGACTGATAAATCCCTTCATTTGAATTACACAAACACTATCCCCCAACTGTGAATGCCCAATCCTGCTGTATCAGCGAATGTGGGAGGATGGGCTTAAGTGTAGGGGATGGTAGAGAGTGCCTTACTTACTTGTAGCGAACTGGAAATGTCTTCTTACCTCACTGGAATATCTTGAAATATATATATAGTATTTTTTGTGAACAACAGACCTCCTGTTTTATCTGTATGGAAGGGTTCAGAATGATGCTGTGAAAGATGTTTTTTTATGATTTTTTTTCCCCATGCACAGAAAAATAGATAATTTCTTATAATGGTCCCGTTTCCTTGCTTAAATGTGTGGTGTTTGGAGTGATTTGATGTAGGTATCAATGGGCATGTTCCCCTCTGTGAGCCATATATGTGCTTGTGTGCTTGGTTCCAATCTGCAGCAATTCTCACTTGATCACTGATCCATTCAAACAGATCTTAATCTCTGCATTCCTGCTGGACCCTGGTAGGCTGGCACTGGCCATTGCTGACCCCCTGCTGCCATCTCTGACATTACCCACGGCATTAAAAACCAGCCACCCATACCCAAGACCCCCCCTCTGCCTCTCCCCACGGCCCCCTCAGAACATCACTCCCTCCTGGGGTGAGAAGAGCCATAACTCCTCAGTCCCTCCTGCAGAGTTCCCTTATCTGGTCTTCAGCACAATCCCTGCTGTAGCCAGCACACACACACTCTGTGCACAGCACTGTAAAAGCAGTGGAGAGTTCAGTGACGGAGAGGGGACTGATTTCTCTTACTCATGGCAGTGTATTTTACAGAGCAACGCCATGCTCTGCAGAGGTACATTTCTTGCAGGATTGTAAATCCCAGGGTTCTTAGCACTCAGTGAAAATAATGTTACTACACCAAAGTGGAGGACACAGTTCCTTATACTGCTCATGCTCAAGTGAAGAATAAAAAAAAATCTATTTGTGAAACACTGACCAACACTCTTGTTTGGGAAAATGGCAAGAAACAGCAGGCACATGGTAAGAAATAGCAGGATATGTGTAGAATGTGGTGTCATCATGTGAATTTGTAAAAAGAAAATTGGATTTTGATGATCAGTAAGTTTGTGTTGCAGCAAGTTAGTGGCAACTAGATTGATACAGATATAGACACCTAGAGATTTTTCATGAATTGTATTATTTCAGGATCATGCAGGAGTCTCGATTTATCAGTTATGTTTATTTAAAATATATATCTTGTCTGTTGCCAAATGAAGTAAAAACAGCAAAGTTAATCTGAAAGGAGTGAAATACTGGTTCATTTCTGTTGTCCATACTAAAAACAAGCAGAGATGTGAGCACATGCATGTATACTGTGCCAGGACATTACAGAAAAACACATTCCTATTTATGGCTACAGTCTGGTATTCATCACATACAGAGTTCCTGGACAGTTCTATCTTATCAGTGGCCAGACGGACCACAATACTGATTGTCCTAAAACCAGAGGCAGACATCCCAGGTTCACAAAATAAAAGTCCTGCCACATATTTGTTCCAGCCAATTCACTGAGCCAGCTGATCCTAGGTGGATGGCATAATTAGTGAAATCACTGGTATTGAGAGCACAGGCAGAAGAAATACATGGCAGGACTTTTACTTTCTCAATCCGCTTTGTCTGCCTCTCCCTAAAACGCTGCACCTGAGCCTGTGCTGAGCTGACTGACTCAACACTAGTATTCTGAAATGGCTACCACTGTTGGATGGGTCCCTGTTGCCTGTAAGGGCAGACTGCTCGTGTAATTTAATGCTCTGTGTCCTGATCGGTAAGTACATCTGTGACATCTAAGACACCACATCAGGTTTTGTTACAAAGGCTTAGAGTCACAAATGTTCTCAATTCATTAAAAAACGTTTCATTTCACAAAAACAAATGTTAATTTTTGAGATGGGCTACTGGAGCAACGTCTTCCTTTACACACAAACAGACAGACCACTTTCAAATACTCTCAGCACTCGGTGTGTTTGCCTATATAACTTTTCCCTACCTTCTCAAGACATTCTCTTACAGAAACATAAACGCTGCCATTTTTCCTGGTCCTGGTCATCTCCTCATTCCTGGTCTTTTTCCCTCCTTCACTTCACCCTTAGACACTCTCTTGCGCACGACGGTACTCAAACACACTCCCTCGCTCAACAAAGGTCTCGTTAGGCCGTCTGCGTTTGGAAGGCACAGTTCCGTTTCCATCCTGCTCCTTCTCTTCCTTCTCATAGCCCCCTCCTCCTGGAGTGTGTAGACTGAACATGTCCTGTGGGGTGTAAAAAAAATTGCCATTATAAACAGAAAAAAACTTTAAAGCAGGGCTTTGCAACTTTGAGTGCTTTTTCTAGATGGAGCGCCCCCTAGTGTCTCCAAGTAAATGGACACTCGTATAAAAATGGACTGTTTTCGCTTCCCCTCGCCCTGTGCATATGTTTTCAACTTAACTGATCAGAGTAACCGATGAATACGAAAGTCATCATGTTAAAAATCAGAGTTTCGTCAAAATTTAATGTGATCTTGGTTCTCACAATACTCGAGACTTTGTGAGTCTGAGGGTGCCGGGGCAGACACCAAGACAGCATGGTATGCTTGCAAGCATGCAAGCATGGTATTCTGTCCACAGACAGCACGGGCGGTTAAGAAAGTCTATATTCGCCTGGTAATGACTCATTTAAGCATCTACCAACTTATGAAGATGATTAACTCGAAAAAGTTGCATAGTGCTGCTTTAAGAAAAACTTGAAATGCTGATGGATTGCTATCCTTTCAAAAATACCTACCAACTCCACAAAAAACACCCTAACATGTACACCATACTTCACTGAAAATGGACTACACCAGTCAGATGTTCTTAACAAATAGAGACAGACCAACTCCCAAAATGTAGACATTTCACATTAAAAAGCTTTCAGCTTTACATTTCAATACTTTTCAATTTCAATACTGTTTGACTTTGCATGTCTGGTTAAGAATCCTGTTCTGACATCTGAACAAGATCAATCCTGTTTCTCACCCCGGGCTGGAGGCTGACTGTGGTCTTGGCCCCCAGGTTGAGAACTCTCCCATCAGCCCTGTGGAGAAGGTTCAGACCTGCTGCCCCACTCTCTCCTCCTAAACAAGGGCGAGAAAACAAACAGATAAACGGAGAGATAACGCAGGTGAATGTGGTGTCACAACTCACAACAAAGTGTTGTTTGTCCTATTGTTCAGGGTATTGACACAATGTTCCAGATTTTGCACTTAAAACAAAAAACTGATTCATTAGCAATTCAATGTCTGATGACCCAACAAAACTGTAAATATACAGCTCTGGAAAAAATTAAGACACCACTGAAAATGGTTCCTAAAATCAGCATCTCTACATGTATGACAGCCATTACTTTCCAGTGTCAGTTGAATTTGGAATTTGGGAGGAATGTTTTCATTAGTTTACAGAATAAAACAAAAATGATTACTTTACTCACACATATACCTATAAATAGTTAAATCAGACAAACTGATAATTTTACAGTGGTCTGTTCATTTTTCCAGAGCTGTATATCTCCAGTGTGACTACCATGAAGTCCATAGGGCCGTGTGGATCGCCTCTCCGTGAGAACAGACAGCACCACGTCCTCCCGGAACAGCAGTTTCCGAATCACCCCGTCACCTCCTCTGTACCGCCCTGCACCCCCGGAGCCAGGTCGCAAGGAGAACTGCTCCAAGATCACGGGGTATCTGTGGGTCAGGCGGAGGAATGACACAGCAGAAATGCAAATAAAAACGCAGAACAGTAACAAAGTAAATCTGACTGTGTCAACTGACTACCAGTGTAAAGCTTACAGAGCAGAGCTTTGGCGATGCATGATAAACAACACCAAATAAACATCTACACTGAGTGGATCTTGCTCAACTAGGAAGCACAACTAGAGTGCAGACCTCTGCCAAGACTTGCCATATCTCCCAATTATAAAAAAATTCTTTAAAAAATCCTGGATCCAGATAAAGATCTGGATCACTACCAAAGTGTAATATTTTTTTTTAGTTGCCACTTTCCCAACCTTCCCAGAAAATGTAATGCAAATTCGGTCCTAACTTTTTGCATAAAGTTGCTAACTAACAAACAAATAAAGAAAGAAGACATTCAAACCAATGCCAGCAAAAAAGCGTAATCTCCTTGGTGGAGGTAACAAACGCACCGTTTCTCCAGAATTTCTGGGTCAGTGATGCGTGTGTTGGTCATATGACTGTGGACACCGCTGCGCCCGTCCCAGCCTGGGCCTGCACCAGCCCCACCGGCGACGGTCTCGTAGTAGCCACTCCTCTCGCTCCCAAACGACACGTTGTTCATGCAGCCCTGCCAGGCAGATGAAAATTATTTTTGGAAAGGTTTTGTCACCTTTAATTAAACAGGACAGAGGACAGACTGACAGGAAATGAGTGGGAGAGAGATGGAAAAGGACCTCGACCGGAGTTAAACCTGTGTTCCTGGATTTAGAGAGACGTCCTCAAACCCATGTCCCCCGATGGACGGTATGGACACCTTAGCCAGGTATGCCACTTTGTCCCCTCATTCACCATACGGTGATAGCTTGAGATACAAGTAGCTTAACATACAAGTTTTTTGAGATGTGAGTGGTAGCTCGGGCCATTTTTTTGACTGACATGCGCGTCAATTTCTGAGATACGTGTTGTGCTTCAGGAAGCTGGCGCTAGTTGGCACATGGGTAAAGCATCAACACAATGACCTTCTTGTTCAACCTGTACAGTAAAGACGTATCTCGTTCGTTGTCCGTGTTTGTGCATCATTTTTACAGTTTCTAATTACACAAAAAAAAAATTACATACGAGCTGACTGACATACGAGCTCGGTTACAGAACAAATTAAACTCATATCTCAAGGTATTACTGCATTTCTTTACCACACATACAGAGATAAGCTCACCTGGGAGGCTGCGCACACTTCAAATGCTTGAAAGATGACATCTACGACCCTCTGTGATGTCAGCACGTTGCCCCCCACCACTGCGGCATTCTGGGACGGCTGCAGGATGGAGCCAGGGGGAATGATAACTTTGATTGGAGCAAGGCATCCCTGAAGAAGATGGATACAGACAGTCATATCTCCTCAGATAACACAACTATGCTATCAGTTGATAAGAACACTGTGCTGGTTTAGCATGAGCCAGAGACAGTTTCAAATAACTGGTTTTACAGTATGCAGGGCTGATAGTACAAAAAATCCTGAGCCTGAACTTTTGCGACACTCCATCTGGCTAACTACTGGCTAACTGGTTTTTGGGATAAGATTTAATAAACCTAACACCCTTACTGAAGTGTAATGTTAGCATGATGTTACTCTTATGTTTCTTTGGTTGAGAACAAAAGCTGGGTTCCTCTTATTAGACCTCTCTGGGCGACTCAAACATGACAACATCCCAGCATTGACAAGCTTTTCCTATTAAATATTCTCAGTGTACACCTAGATTTTTTTCTCACAAACACCGCCAAGCCTGAAATCAGGCACGGTGCCTGAATACCATGAGCCCTGAGTGTGTTTGTGCGTGTGTGTGTTGTGTTGTGTTGTTAGAGAGAGAGCTACCTGGTTGAGTGGGATGTCCTGGCCCACCATACAGCGCAGGCAGTATATTAGTGCCGACAGGGTAATGGCCCTAGGAGCATTACAGTTCCCCCACACTTCTGGTCCCGTGCCTGAGAAATCAAACACTGCGCTGCCCTGTAAAGGGGAAAGTGTCAAATTGTATTGTTTGTTGTGTCAGTAAAGATTAGAGAGACAGAAATAGAGAGAAAAAAAGTCCACAATAAAGACATGCTACCCAACTACTTTAATTACAAAAAACTACATGGCAACATATTACCTAGCTAAGCCCTGAGGACCCTCAGCTAACTTTTTTCTGTTTTTATATGTTGTATCTATCTGTGTTGCTAAATTGTGGACCAGAAAGTTAATTCAATTTTGTATATGTCCAGTACATATTTTAGTATTGAAAAAGTTTTGAAAACTTTGAGTTTGTCTTCATGTGAATCATTTTTACTGTGACCGTCATTTACGTCATTGTAAAGGATTTAAACATTTCTTTCTGAACACCAGCAAGACAGAGGCAGTCCCAAGGAGGCCCACTAGAGGTCACATAACTCCCTCACCTCCTGCTCATTGATCTTTACTCTCAGTCTGATTGGTGTTCCGTCATCCATGTGGTCCTCAGACTCCACCTGCAGCGAGCCCGTCTGCTGTCTGTGACGCCGTGCAAAATCTCTCAGCATGTCTCTCACAGCCAACTCTGCATTGCTCTAGAATGATACATTAACACATACATCAGTGCTTCAATACTCATCATCTACTGTATAATGTTTGACAGCACACACACACACACACACATTTAACAAACTGTGAATTCACCTGAATATAGCCCATGTAGGCTTGAACTACAGGCAGCCCATAGCTGTCAATCAACTCGCCCACTAGGAGACTCCCTCTCTGATTGGCTGCCACCTGTGCTCGCAGGTCTGACAGGTTGTCATGGAGATTACGAGTCCCGGAGCATCCTGGGTACTGTGCTGGTGCCATTAGTTCCTCTGTGACAGCTGAGGGAGGGAGGGCGAGAAGAGGGCAGGGTTAGCTTGATGAATGGATAACCCATTTGGCCAGTTCCACCAGTTAATCAGCAGCTACAACATAGTAGCCCCACACCTTATTCCATAGTTGGGCATGGAATACAAGGCAAAAATTAATGAGAACTATATCTCTAAGACATCCAAATACATCCAAATATTCTGGAAAAAAGACCCATTTGACATCCAGCAAACTTGACAACAAGTCACTAGTAACAGTGGTCCAAGGTAGGAAACTTTCGAAACGAAACTTTCTCAGTATCCTACTTATACTGTATAGATCCTCTTTTTCACTCGCAGCCTGGTTTCCTCTAACCTGGTAAACCCACACCTCGTACTTCATTTCATTTTGTACAGAGGGTCTAGACCGGAATCTCTTGAGGGTCATGTCGTCGGCCCCAGCAAGACCGATCCAATCAGCGAACAGAGAGTGTGTTTGTTAGCCATGATGTTCACCTTGTGTGCTGCACTTGAATTGTAGTGCGTAGGCAGGCTAATTGCATACGTGACGACCAGGCATTAGCGATTGGGTAAAGGCAGAGCCACTTGTTTTAAACTTCGGCAGAGTCCACACCTTCAGGAAGAAATACTTTCTGACAGTGTCTGGTCCAGACCCTCTGTACAAAATGAAATGAAGTACGAGGGGCTGGTTTACCAGGCTAGGTTTCCTCACCTTGCTCCTGAAAAATCCCCCCCGTGACCAGCTTGAAGGAGGTGAAGACGGCCCCTTCCTCCTGCAGAGACTTGGAGTGGGGGGGCATGGAGCCGGGAGTGATGCCTCCAATGTCAGCATGGTGCCCCCTGCTGGCCACAAAAAACACAGGCCCACTCACACCATGCCAGAACACCTAAGTAAAAAAAAGAGAGCAAGTTAGTCAGTGCGTGTCTATGTAGAGAATGTGTGTCTATGACAGAGAAAGAAGGGTGTATGTGTCTGTAAATGAGCTGTTACTGAACATGTTACTGACATCCAAAAACAATCTTACACACACTGATGTCCATGCTGCTTTCAGCACTCTTGCACTTTACAAATTGTGCCTTTCACTTACTGCACCTTACATATTACACATTTCACTTTTCACCTTCACCAGCTACCAAGAAGAGCTACCTCAGACTTCCTTCTTGTTGGAAGCGTATATGTCTGTTGATGTGTGTATACACTTCATGTCCATGAGTGTGGCTGTGTGTGCGTGTGAGCGTGTGTGTGAGAGTGTTTTAGTTTAAATTGCACATTTGGTGAAACGCAATTTCAGTCCTCTGTGTAAAGCTTGTTACATAGTGAACTGACAATAAAGTACACTTTGACTTGACTTGAGTGAGGAGGAGTGAGTGAGTGAGAGAGAGAGAGAGAGAGACAAAAAGACAGACAGACAAACAGACAGACAGAGACAGAAAGAGAACAGCTAGACAGGAAGAGACTGCCATTAAATGAGAGCACTGTAGGAAGAACAGGGGCACAGGAAGCAGTGACAGGAAAGAGAAGGGGGTGCTTAAGTTACTGTGAAGACCTTAGCAGACCAAGCACAACCTTAGCAGGCAGAGGAGAGAGCAATGAGAAGAAAAGACAGGACAAGAGAGCTAGCAATGTTGATGAGTTTAGATTACTCCAAAAGTTGGCACACTGTTCGAAAGCGCACGTCTACTCACTGGTGTGATCACAGTAAGGTCTGGCAAGTGGCTTCCTCCAGCACATGGGTGATTACTTAAAATCACATCTCCCTCCTTCAAACTGCTCCCCAGCGCTTTAATCTGTAACACAGGGTGACAGAAGGTGTGAGGGGAGAAGCAGGTCAAAGGTTAAAACAACCCCACAGAGATGTTTTTTTTTTTTTAGAATTGCTCTCAGGTTCCCCTACAGGTTGCGAATGTCATTGTCAGTTATAGCCGTTTAAAAAACTTCACCTCAGCCTGGCGTTGTGTACATGGCATTTGTTTGCAATCTAGTGAATAACTGGCAAATTAAGAAGAAACTGGGATTTGGAAACAACTATGTGTCCACAGACAAGATAGATTATGCAGGATTTTTACACAAGTATAATCTATGGGCTATTGTAACATGTCGTTAGGGAAAGTTGATTTGTAGGTTTTCTAGTACCAAGTTGGCAAGCCAACATACTGCACATCTCATTGAAAGGGTTAGAGCAGACATGTCCAAAGTCCGGCCCGCGGGCCGAATCCTCCTTTCCACCGGCCCGCGGCACCTCTCAGAAAACAGGTGTTAATAGCCTTTCTTGCTACAGAGCCATAACTACCCACGAGGAATGCCGGCGATTCTTTTGTTACGCTAAATCGCGCGCATAACCGCTTGGCCACGCACAGAACAGGTCTGGGGGAGGTGTTATCGACATTGTAACAGTATTCCTGTTTTTTGACCACAACACACTTAGTTTGCCCTTTGGTAGGCATCATTCGCGGTTTTATTTCGCAATGAAAATATCTTGCTATTATGTCGTGTGATGTTGCGTCTTTTATTATAATTGCTTGGCCACGCAGATAAGAGGTGACTGTAAATAAAAAGAGGAAAATTGACACGAGGGCCGCCACTTCCAAGTGGAAAAGTGAATAATTTTTTTCACTGACATACGAAATAACTGCCTAATATGCAAGGAGACGTGTCTGTTTTCAAGGAGTTTAATCTCAAAAGTCACTACCAGGCGAGACATGCTGCTAACTACGACAAGCTAGGAATGAACAGTGCAAAAAAGGAAAGCAACTGGGAGGTGTTTTAATGGCAGCGTTTTTCACAAGAACTCGTGAGTCAAATGAAAATGCCACAAAATCGAGCTACGAGGTGGCAACGTTGATTGCAAGGCACTGCAAACCTTTTACTGATGGTAAATTTGTTAAAGACTGGGTGATGAAAATGGCTGAGAACATTTGTCCTCAGAAGAAGCAAGACTTTGCCAACGTTTGCCTGTCTCGTAACACTGTGGCACGGAGAACTGAGGACATTTCGTCCACTATAAGAGACAGAGACAAAGGGTGTCGGGTTTGATTTTTTTCCGTTAGCCTGCGACAAAGCACGGACGCAACAGACATAGCTCAGTTACTGATTTTTTGAGAGGAGTGGATGGTGAACGTGAGCAAAGAGCTTCGCTCCAAAACACCTGCAGATGGAGCAGCAGCTCTTGACAACTTTTACTGCCCACTGGATAATTGCATGTTCCAAGAAATTCGAACATTTGGTAAAAAAAAATCATGAGCTTATTTGGCTCGACATACCTGTGCGAGAATACCTGTATACGACATACCTGTGCGATCACAAAACCACTGTCTTTGAGCCAGACCTGGCCTTTTTGCTGCAATCTAAATCTCAGTACCACCCATCACATTAGTGCAGGCAAGTTATTTGTTTTCTGGGGTAGCCTAAATAAATTGTAAAAACACAGTGATTTGTGTGTGTTTGTGTGATTGTGATCAAAACCCTCAGTGGTGTGTACTTCTGAATAAGATAACTGATTTTATTACTGGTCTTCAAATATAAAATGCACAGTAATTTTGGTAAAAATACATGTGAACACATAAAAACTATGCCATTGCAATAAAATATTCATTAAATAGTTAATTTGCATATTCTTCTTATTATTATTATTGTGTTATTATCGTGTCATTATAATGGTTGGCCCTCACACATGTTCACCTCGCCAAATCCGGCCCCCCTGGCAAAAAGTTTGGACACCCCTGGGTTAGAGCCACAAACGATACAGTAGAAGAGGCGTTCACTCTGTTAACGTGTGCTGATGTAACCTCAAAACAATTTTGGAAACGTTCCCTTGAGGTCCAAAAAACTCCTTGTTGCTTTAACAGGTTCAGTGCATCAAAGTAAGTATATTCAACATGCCCATCAGACTGTGCCTAGAGCAGGAGTTTATACAAGACTCCTACATCCTCATAGCCTGCGGATATTTCTTCTGACCTATTTTTCAGACGACATTCCAAACCTAATCATCCATCTCACCATGTTTCGGAGCAGGGAGGGTAGCCAGACCTATAGCACCACTGCTGAAATCAGCGATAGGCCACAAGAAAAAAAATGTGTGACGCTTGCAACAGCTGGTGTGGTTCTGGACCAAAATTTGTATGAGGCTGACAAACTGACCACTATCATGTGTTACATAGCTGATGAATATGAACTTGACACCAAATTCGAAACTGGAGCCAGTGTGTACAAAATGGGGAAGTGAAGAGTACTACACCTCACCCAATCCTGGCTTCAGAAAGTAAAAACCTAGCCAAATATTTTATCCAACCTTTTCCGTAACCAGTCGGTTAAGAACACAAATCATCAGGCAGGTAGATCAATTAGTTAGTAAAACCACCTGTGTGTAGTGCCCAGGCAGTAGGAATACATGGCAGGATTCTTACAAGACTGATAACTCTGATCTCACCACACAGAAAGAGAGTGACTATTACATACACATATGCACACACGCACGCACACACGCAAACACACATGTGCACACACAAACGCATACACGCACACACACAAACACACACACACACACACACACACACACCTGGTACTGCACAGTCTCCTGCATGGCCCCCAGGTGCACTGGGATGTGAGGGGCATTGGACACCAGTCCGCCGTCGGGGCCGAACACAGCGCAGGAGAAGTCCAGACGCTCCTTTATGTTGGTGGAGATGGAGGTCCTCTGCAGCACACGGCCCATTTGCTCTGGATGTGTGTGGTGTGGTGTGCGAGTTTGATAGTGTGTGTGTGTGTTAAGGTTTGATAGAAAAAAACATTTATGGTTTACCATAGAATACATACAGTGCATCCATAGATTTTTTTAAACCGTAGTCATAATTTTTATCCAAATTCCAGAGGATCTTCCCGCCATCTCTGGCCAGTATCTTCCTGATAAATCTCAATTACCCAGATTTACTCTAAATCCATAATACAGTACAATGCTCCCTTGTCTATTGCGATTGCAGTTATGTTTCAGAACCCCTGCAATAGGTGAAAATCTGTGACATGGCGAGAGTATATAAAAACATTTTATTATATAGTTTAAGCCTCAAAACAGCCCTCCCGCATGCTGTTTTAATACATGTACTTTATATATTATTGAATTACTACTGCATTTGAATTAATACTGATATGTTACAGTATAGTTATCATAAATTATAATATTGTTCTGACAAACTTTTCTTTAGCATGCATAGTGACACAGCATCCACATATTCATGAAAAAAAATCTGCGATATAGCGGCACTGCGGAAGGTGTATTCCTATTTCTATTCTTCTATTCCAATCTGTTCGGCCTCTACTCACTCCCAATTCTCTCTGTGCCAAACTATGATGTAGTTCAATCCTCTCTACCCCACCTGCAATGCTCATGAAGCGATGGGAGAAGATGGACAGCTGGATGGCGTTGAGTTCAGTGCCGAGCACACACTGGGAGTCGGTCCCCACGCTGATGCGCACGTCACCCTTCTCCGTCAGCTGTGCCACGCAGCCAGGCTCCACCAGAATGGTGCTATGACACATCAACACAGGCTTTTCCTCATCTTTGACACACAGCATTACTGGTCCAACCAAACATCTTGCTCAACACAATGGCTGCAAGGGCCTTCTCATAGGCAGCTCCGAAATTATGGAATTGCCTTCCCTTTAGTGCACTAAAAACCTTTCAATTAGCATATGGGCTCTAAGCTATCCCACTTGCTGTACTTTTGTAATGTTATTTTTAATGCTATTATTATTATGATTATGATTATTATTACTTATTTACAATGAACCAAAAAACTAGAACAGGACTTTACGATCAGCTGAACAGCCCCTCTTTCTTTGACACATACATAGAAATACATACACACTGGCATATGGTACACATACAGAAGCAAACCAACATACCTGTTCTTGTCAATAATAATGGCAGGGCCCTGGATGCTATGTTCACATGACAGCTCTTCCCACAGATACACATTGGTCTCCAGGTAGCGATCCTCAAAGTAACACTTGGTAACCTTAGTAACAGAGAAAGAATTTCCTGTCTGTGGCTCCCTTTCTGAAGGTTTACTGATGAAGTTGTTTCACAACATGTTTGGGGGTGATACCTTGGTAAGTGTGAGTGTAAATGTAAATGTATCCTGTAAATGTATCCTGTAAATGTAAATTTCTGGTGTGTCTTGTGTGAAAAGAAGTTCCACATAATACTGTAGACACACATTTGTCACACACTGCCCCCATCACAAGCGAGGCAAAGTTGCTAAGCCATACCGTTGCGGGTTTGGCTGGTCCACAGCCTGATTTGGCATGCGTCACTGACTTAATGCCCGACATCCCTGACCCTCTTATCCGGATGTCATCAACCATAATGGGTCGGTCAGGAATGGTGAAGCCAAACTCTTTCAGATATCTTTTCAAAAGACATAGAGGGAAAGAGAGAGAGGTACTGAGAAACACACCGTGGATTAAACAGTGGACGTACAATGAGGCCATCACATGTTTACCTTGGCGCAAGAGCACACGCATCGCACTTGACCTCACCTTTTAGTAAACGCCGAACGGAAGTCTCCAGCACCGCAGGACTGAGCGTTGCCCGGGTAACCAGTGGCGGTTACCATAAGAGCACAATCAGTTCCCTCATAGCGCAGATGCAGGAACACCTCAGTCTTGATCTGAGCACTAATGGAAAGAGAACGAGGAAACAAAAAGACTGAGATAATGAGAGAAACAGTTAAAGGGGAAAATAAATATATTTACACAATTAAATTTATATATGCAAAGTATGCAAATGAAGGTATATACAAAGTGTGACCTATGTTATTTTTCCAAGTACAAATTTGATTTGATACAACTCTCTGAGAATACTTCAAAAAGCGACTGAGTGAAGTCTGCTTAAAAAGCTAATTCCACAGACGGGGGAAGGTAAAACCTTTCCCATCCATTCCCTCCCATCTCTTCTCCTCTCTTCTATGACCCCACAATGGAAATACGCCTTTGGGATTTTTTTTGGATGCTGCAGTCTGTACAGAGCTGTATCATACTATTTTAAAAAACAATCAATCAATCAATCAATCAACCAATCAGTATGTGGGATTTTCTGCATTCTGTGCCTCTGTGAGTTGGCCAGCTGAGTTGATTTATGACTCCCTCGCCACCCTCAGGGCCATGCGGTGAGGTGACCCCTGACCTGCTGAAGCCTCGGGCGCGGAGCGTGTCCTGGCAGCGCTGGGACAGCAGCTCCACCCGGCGGTCTAGCTCGGTGAAGGAGCGACTCTCGTACTGCAGCGAGCATGGCTCCTGCACCTCCTCCACCACGTCCGCCAGAGCCAAGCCGTACGCCGACAGCACGCCGCTGTACCTGAGAGCACAAGAGGAATAGGAGGAGAGGGACAATGATGGACGGAGGTGGAAGGACAGACAGAAAGGACAAAGAAAAGGGGGCAAAGGTCATATTGACATAGTATGGTAAACCAGCCCTTCGTACTTCATTTCATTTTGTACAGAGGGTCTGGAGCCGCTGCTTAAGTTTAAAACAAGCAGTTCTGCCTTTACCCAATCGCTAACTTCTGGTCGGCACGTATGCAATTAGCCTACCTACGCACTACAATTCAAATGTAGCACACAAAGTCAGCGTCATGGCTCACGAACACTCCCTCTGTTCGCTGATTGGCTAGAAGTTGCTCGGTCCTCATACATGAATTTCAATAGCAGGGACTCCAGACCCTTTGTACAAAATGAATTGAAGTACGAGGGGCTGGTTTACCAAGCTAATCTTGACATGCCCATCTTGTTTTATATAAAATGTTTTCTTAACACAAGGTATGTACGCAGCTGAAGAAGAACAAAGAAATGGAGAAAGAGAAATCTGCAGACAAACAGACAGCTGCAGGGAGACTAAATAAAATAGTTTATGCAAGTCAGACAAGATGGACATCAGGGGAGTGATAGAGGGCAGTGGCAGAACATTCTGGAACAGCTGTCAGAAATATAAATCATGAAGCAGAAGCTCAGCGTGATTACAGCCCGTTACACACACACACACAGCCATCATTAAGAGGCTGTAAGCCATGCGTATTAACAAGACCCCTTGGCACAGCTTGGTAGGTCCTCACCTGTGTTTGTCTCTCTCTCTCTCACACACACCTACAGCTGCAGATTCATATAGAGACATGTGCACAAAAAGACATATGTATGTCCACATACACATACACACACACACACACAGACAAACACACACACACACACAGTTTTAGGATGGGCAGTAGGACATACTTGTGAATGAAGACGGTCTTCATGCCCAGGGCTCGTGCAATGGCACAGGCATGTTGGCCACCAGCTCCCCCAAAGCAGGCCAACACATGCTTGGATGTGTCATGGCCCTTTGCCTGAGGACAAGGACACACAGAGCCTTTACAAATAGCTGTACCCAGATATCAGAGGTCATATTTGTCATTCATTCAGGGATTTGGCAGTTACATGCAGAGCTACACATAACTGATGTAGAGGGGCCGCTGCCATCAGTATTGCCAGTATTGCTGCGGCAATACTGTATAGCATTTCGAAAACTGATATTGCCTTGTGATACTAGTTTTTCGGTGTAAAAACTTGACTGCCACACTTATACCTTGTTCGCTACCTTGTTGCTTTATCAATACTGGCTCCCATTCCAGAATTCGGTGACTAGGGTTCAAGTCCAGTTCAACATCATTTCCCGATACTTCCCCATTTCACTCCCCAATCATTTTATGACCTATCTTTAAGGTCCTATCAGACTAAAGGCAATAAATTAAAGGAGAACGGAGATGTTTTTATAGTTTGACCCAGAAGGCTAACAATGTAAGTGGTAGGTGCCCTTAGACGAAGCATGAGGACTACGCTATTTTTAAACCATTAAAACAGCTCAAAGAAACTCCACACTCCGTCGGTAGTACAACAAAGGCTATGGCATTCAAAACAAAGCACTGAGAATATTGTAAATGTACACAACGTTTATTTAAAAAACTGTTCTTACATGCAGTAGTTTACAGTTGTTTCTCGTCGCCGCCATGATGAAAGTCCAAACATGTCGATTGTACTACCTCTCCTCCTATTCTTCCTGCTGGTTCGTGTTCGTCAATCGACTTGTGCGGACTTTCATCATGGCGGTGATGAGAAACTACAGCAAGGTACTGCCTGTCAAAACTGTTTTATTAATAAATGTTGTGTACACTTACAAAGTTCTTAGTGCCTTGTTTTTTTTGTCAGGGCCTTTGTTGTACTACCGATGGAGTGTGGAGTTTCTTCGAGCTGTTTTAATGGTTTAAAAATAGCGTAGCGTCATGCTTCGTCTAAGGGCACCTACCACTTCCATTGTTAGCCTTCTGGGACAAACAATAAAAAAATAGTTAAACTCTGAATGCAACAGGCTAAATCAATTTTGCTCCTCAGTACACATACCAACTCGGTATGATGTTTTAACATGCCAATTTTGATTTTACACCGAAGTTCTCCTTTAAAGATTAAAGCCCCTCCCAAAACTACTCCAGTGCCTGTCGGTACCTGTGTCAATGCTCTGATTGGTCGACACATGGCCTCGTTGGCCACTCGGATGAAACCCATGGCAACCTCCTCTACGCTCATTTGCGCCGTGCTGCCGCTGCTGTTGGACAGCCTGGGACCGTTGGCGCCGCTCTGGGACTGACCGGACAGGAAGTGGTTGATCTCCTTGGTGAGCTGACGGAAGTGGTGCATGGTCTCCTCGCTGGACAACGGCTCATTCTCGCCCGGGCCAAAGATGCGCGGGAAGAAGGCGGGCAGGAGCCGGCCGAGCGCCAGGTTGGCGTCAGTCACAGTGAGAGGACCACCTTTGAACCGAGAACAGTATTCAATTAGTTTTCCACTCCACATTTATAGGAAAGCAACTAAAGTTTGTATGGGTGCAATTCATGTCATAATCTGAGTTGTGGTGTTCTACCTAAACTCGCGAGAATGAACTCCTTTCAGTTGCTTTACTGCTTTTCTAAGTCCTGTGTGGTGTAATGCAACCAGCTGAGCCCCAATGCTTAGGCTCACTCTTATATAATGTTTTTTTTTTTCGGTTCTCACAGAACTTGGAGTGATTCCAAGTTCTCTCTATTCAGTGTCCAGTTCTTGAAGCCTTTTCATGACTCTAGCCAGCCAAAAGTAAAAATAAGGTGGAAAGATAATGGGTATGTATGGGATTATGAAATGCAAAAAAAAACGACAGGAGAAAAAAAAAATGATGGTGGGGTCGTATTTCTTCAGCTTATGCAGCAGCAGTTGCAGGCCTGACAGCCACAGCTAAGAGACATGTATGATAGAGAGACTCAGATGGAATGCAGTGGAAGCAGAGAATGACCACCCAACTCTCACTGCAACTGCTGTGTCATATCATATACTGTAACTCCAGCTCAGACTGCTACAGAGTTGGTGAGAATGAATAAATGAGTGAGTGAGTAAACGAGTGAGTGAGTGTGTGAGTGCGTGAGTGAATAAGTCAATGACTAATAAATAAAAAATGAGAAAATATGAAAGTAAAATAAGTCAGAAAGGCACTAACAAAACAAAACTAAGGTCATGTTTGAAGATTAAAGGCAGATTAAACAGGAGTACCTAATAATAACAAGAAGTTTTCTCACCTTTTCTGTAACAGGCTGGCCCAGGATGTGCTCCTGCAGACTCTGGGCCTACTACAAACATGCCTGACCTAGGAGAGCACAATTTACAAGATATTTATTGACAAAACCAAAAACACTCCACTGATAATTTAATTTTCTATGGAAACCACTTTGCATGCTAAATGGTACACACAAAAAGCTGAAATGGAAACACAATCATGGTTGCCAATGTGAATGTATATGGACCATAGGGTTAGGGGAATGAGACACTGTGATGAATGTAATAAAACACTGCACTGCATGCAAGCACTATAAATAATTACACCACAGTTGACAAGTTAGTTACTAAGCTTAGCTTCTTTTGAGTGCTGGTCATCCAGCTGCCTACTCAGTTTATGCACTAACCTCTCTCCCCCAGCCTCTCAACAGGCTACTATCAAAAGTGACAATTCAAACTTTATGACCAACAATTACCCCACTTTAAATGGCATATAATTCCATCTCAGTCCTGTGACACTTTTTTTGGAAAACAGCTTAGCCCTAAAACAAGGTGTGAGAGACACTACAACAATAACTTGCAGCATGCATTGCTTCACTGAGGTCAAAGGATCAATACAGTAATCAATTCAGCGTGGTTAAAATCATTAGCGAAGCCAGCTGCATTTTTCCCTGACACTGACACATAACACGTTTTATGTAACACTTTACATAAAAGCTTTACATGCAGTTCTTGAAATATGATTTTTTTATGCTTCCATCCAAGTTCACCAAGGATATTTTTCAGTACCGCTGTGCTGCTAAAAGGACTGCTGCTTTGTGTGTTGTGCAATATTGGCTTGTACAAGCAACTTCAAGGTCAAGGGGGTTGATTTGACCTGGGAACACATTCAGAGAAACAATGTTTGCATTTGCTGCACTCAATGCAGTGCCTGAGAACACAGCAGTGGCCTGGTGTAGGAGCTGCTGAGAGCTGAGAGCGGGAGAAACGATAGGTTACGTATGTAACTACGCTTCTATGACTTTCAGAAGACCGCTAGACTGCAGACAGGTCACTTCCTGGGTCAACTTGCCCTTTTCAGCTGGTGCACAGGACATACGTCATCCAGGTCACAGGTGACTCTTTGGACTTGTTTGAAATCGTCTGGCTGGCCAGTGGCTGGCTTAAAGGAATGCATTCTGGACTTGTAATAACGTAACGTAAAGTTTTTATACCGTACCCACCCATATTCGGACGAGATTGTCCAAAAACGTCACCATTTCAAGCCCAGAATGCATTGCTTTAAGCCAGCCACTAGCCAACCAGATGAATTCAAACAAGCCCTTTGTCGATGCCATCACTCGACTTGCACGTACATGCGATGGACATCCAGGTGCTCAAAGCACCGCCCCCCTGCCGGTCAGGAGAAATGAATTAGCACCTCTCACCTGAAGAAGAGGCGGGAGCCTCCGCCCGCGGCAACAGTGTTGATGTCCAGCTGAGGGGCCTGCAGTGTCACCCCTGCGGTCGTTGCCTCAAAAACGTGCTCGTACTGGCCCGCATAGCGGCTCACGTCTGTGGAGGTGCCTGTGGAGACAGGTAAAGGAGAAATTTGGTGTAAAATGAACTTTGGGTATGTTGAAACATGATAGTGAGTTGGTATGTTTGCTGAGGAGCAAACTATTTTGAGCTTTTTTAATGATTTAAAAATAGCAATGTCTTCATGCTACCTCCATGCCTTAATCACTAGCATGATGAGCCTTTTTCGATAAAACATTACACCAAATTTCTCCTTTAAAGAACCAGACGTGAACGTAAAGAGAGGGAACAAAACCAAAGGTCCTGGTACAAGAAATGTAAGGCAAGTAATCAGAAAATGATTAATGGCATTCAAAACAAGGCACTGAGAACTTTGTAAACATACACAATGTTTATTTTAAAAACTGTTCTTACATGCAGTAGTTTGCAGTTGTTTCTCGTCGCCGCCATGATGACAGTCCAAACAAGTCGATTGTACTACCTCTCCTCCTATTCTTCCTGCTGGTTCGTGTTCGTCCATCGGCTCGTGCAGACTTTTATCATGGTGGCAACGAGAAACTACAGCAAGGTACTGCCTGTCAAAACTGTTTTATTAATAAATGTTGTGTACACTTACAAAGTTCTCAGTGCCTCGTTTTGAATTTTGTGGCCTTTGTTGTGCTACTGATGGAGTGTTTTTGTTGGAGTTTTTTTGAGCTGTTTTAATGGTTTAATAATAGCGTAATCTTCATGCTTCGTCTAAGGGCACCTACCACTTCCATTGTTAGCCTTCTGGAACAAACAGTAAAAAATAGTTAAGTTCTGAATGCAACAGGCTAACTCAATTTTGCTCCTCAGCAAACATACCAACTTATGATGTTTTAACATATCAATTTTAATTTTACACCGAATTTCTCCTTTAAGTTAATGCACTGAGTGAAAAAACAAAGCTGTTGTGGCTTGATTAGTTGTAGGCCAGTCTATGTCCTTTTGTTCAGTAAACCATCCGTCAATCTTCAGGCCTGACCCAGGTCGCCATAGCTAACCCCTACACTTCTCCTTCCCTACTCCACAGCTCTCTATTCTGTGATTCTCTGATGTCTTCCCCCAATCTACTGCGTTGTTCCCTAGTCTGTACGAGTGGGGCGGTCGAGTGACTCCATCCCTTCCCCATTTCCTTCCCCTCTATTGTTCCTCATCTTTGAGGGCTACCTCTCTCTTCCCCCCATTAAGGAAACAACAAACAAGCCCTGTAGACTCCCTCACACATATTTGAGGAGTCCACAGGAAAAACAGGCATAGTCACAAAATCTCATTTTTCAAGTCACGCCCCCTATCGGTAGTTGCACTAAAACCCCAGCTTTTTCAAAGGTAATCCTGTGAATAAACAAGCATAGTCTCGAGGTAGAAGCATTTTCAAGTAGCATTTACTTATGAAATCACATGAAAATGTATAAATTACATTTTTTCAGCTTTGCCATTTTGTGACCATGCCCGTTTTTTCCCATGACTTGTTGATCTGTCTGTCTCTGGTTCAGGGGAGTAGGAGTATCTCCATTGTCTGTGTTGATGATGCTGCAGTCCGGTCTTTAGGTTTGCCCTGCTTCCTGTTGTAAACCAGTTTTAATTTCTTAGAGTGCAATTAAGGTGAAATGAATAAGGTTGGAGCTCACGAACACACACACACTAAATTTTCTGCAGCATACATACACAATGTAGCCTGGTAAACCACTAGCTTGGTAAATCAGCCCCTCGCACTTCATTTCATTTTGTACAGAGGGTCTGGACCCCACACCGTCAGAAATGATTTGTTGGAGGTGTGGACTCTGCTGAAGTTCAAAAAAAAAAGTGGCTCTGCCTTTACCCGATCGCTGAAGCCTGGTCGTCACGTATGCAATTAGCCTACCTACGCACTACATTTCAAATCTAGCACACAAGTTCAACGTCATGGCTAACGAACACACCCTCTGTTCGCTGATTGGATCGGTCTTGCTGGGGCCGACTAAATGACCCTCAAGAGATTCCGGTCCAGACCCTCTGTACAAAATGAAATGAAGTACGAGGGGTGGGTTTACCAGGCTATACACAATGACCCTCCTCAGCAGCACCCATCACACCTTGTGCATCTATTTCATTTTGCCTGCTTATTATTATTATTATTATTATTCTCTTCAGTCCTTACCACCCATGTCGAAGCCGATGACGGGCTTGTTGTCTGTGGAGCTGTAGGAGGTGACGGCATAGCCCACCACCCCTCCTGCTGGCCCAGACAGCACTGCCCGCGAGCCACAGAACTGGTCCATAGGAGTCAGTCCACCGTCTGACTGCATGAACAGCACATCCACATCCTGAGCATGAACAGAAACAGAATTTAGATTTAAGAATATATGTTTAAGACATTTAAGCATTAACCTTTTAAACCTGGATTCATGAAAATTATTTGTTATTACTATATTACTAATATTTAAATATACTTTTTCTTTCTTTCAGCTAACTAGCAAACTTAGCATCAGTTATGATTATAAGTTTCCTTTCTTATTTGATTTGATTTCTTCACTTCTTTTTTGTTTTTCCTAAAACAGATATTGTATCTAGTTGTCAGCTTTGGCAACACTACTTTTCTGAGTGATGCCAATAAATCTCTTCTGAATTTGAATTTGACAAAGAAACAGAACAAAAGCAAGAGAGAGAGGGGGGTCATCAAATATGGTGGAGAAAAGAAGGAATTGTGTGAATAAAAAAAGCCAAAAAGATATAAAAGATAAGTAAAAAAGTAGAACAACAGGGAGGGAACAAGATGAGCACTGTAGGTGTACATATCTGTACACCTGGCAGACATCACTGACTTTGCAATAAACTGAACTACATTAACAAAATATTAGGGTTTGTTTTAGGTGAAGAGTGAATTTTGATCCCTATTCCAAAGAACGCTGTGTACATCAAAAACACACGAGGGGGCAAAAATACTGATCAGCCGCTCACCTTCAGGCCCCCTTTAAACCCTGAGGTGAAGCCACGCAGATACTGTCGTATTTTGGGCGTGAGGTAGGCGTCCGCACACACTGTGTACCCTCTAGGTACAGCTCGTATCATGGGCATCACCTCACTAGACAGAGACACCTGTGTGAACCCCAGTTTCCGTGCCAACGACCCCACAGCCTTTTCATGGACAGACCACCTGCGACAAAACAATAAAATAATTGCAGTTACTGTTACTGGCTGAACTGAATGAAAGTATTACACAACAAACTGATCAACATTCTTGCCTCAGCTATGACAAGAAGTTTACAGTATGACAATAACACAATAATTCACAGTGTCTCTGTTACTGAGTAACTGTTTTCTATTAATCTTCAAACTTAACTGTCATAACCTAGCCTTCATATTTTAGATGTAAATGTTTTACATTCTATACACTTACAGAGTTACTGAATTACTGTGAATGTGTAGTTCTCCCTACTACTATATATATATCAAGCTAGATAGTGGAAACACACTTGCCAATAGATATAATATACAGTAATGTGTAAAAGTTATAGGCAGGTGTGAAAAAAATGCTGTCAACTACGAATGCCTTCAAAAATGGAAGTGTTAATCATTTATGTTCATCAATTAACAAAATGCAGTGACTGGACAAAAGAAAAACCTAAATCAAATCAATATTTGGTGTGACCACCCTTTGCCTTTAAAAGAGCATCAATTCTTCCAGGTATAGTTGCATAAAGTGCATGTTTGGCGCAAGCTACCAGCCAAGTTCCTTTAATAACTCTATGCAACAGACCTAGAAGAATTGATGGTCTTTTAAAGGCAAAGGGTGGTCACAACAAATATTGATTTGATTTAGGTTTCTCTTTTGTTCAGTCACTGCATTTTGTTAACAGATGAACATAAATGATTAACACTTCTATTGTTGAAAGCATTCGTAGTTGACAGCATTTTTTTCACACCTGCCTAAAACTTTTACACATAACTGTATAGCATATCTATTGGCAAGTGTGTTTCCACTATCTAGCTTGATTTGCTGTTCACAGTTGTACCGAGATAAATCCGGTGTGGCATAGAGCCAAGACCTTCTGAAGGTGCCTCTGATAATAAAAAGATATGAGATGCGAGAAGGAAAGGAAAACTTCTCTGTTGAGTCCGACAAATAAACACACACACACACACGCACGCACGCACACACACACACACACGCACACACACACGCACGCACACGCACACACACACACACACACACACACACACTAAAAGAACAAATGTGGCTGAAGCTGAACAGAATAATACAACAAAGTGAGAGTTAAGTGGTGTGTGGTGTGTGTGTGTGTGTGAGAGAGAGAGAGAGTGTGTGTGTGTGTGTGTGTGTGTGTAGAGAGAGAGGGTGGAGTATTGTAAATGAGACAATAAAGCAATTAAGTGCAGCCTTTCTTTCCTGTTGCTCACTTGAGGGGTCCAAGCACACCACCCCTATACAGAAAGGAAAACCGCTTTAAATCTGACACCCTGCTAAATCTGCTACAGATGCAATGCATATTCAAGTCCCTTTAGTACTGAGTTGTCTGGTGATGTTGTAACTAATTTACAGAAAAAAGGTAGTTCATGATCAACCAAAGTCAAACAAAGATCAAACAAAGTAAAATATATGAACACTACCTTATTGCTATTCACCATTTGCTAGTTCTCACTTTTTCACACTTCAGTGGACACTTCAGCACATGTGCAGCATTACTCAAACACAGCTGCATGAGACTCAGGCTGAGGTAAACACATGTCTCAAAGCACACACAGGGCACTAACACAGCTCTGGTGCTCCTGTGGAGCTGGATGGACACATATGAGCCTCTGAGAATGTAAATATGCTCTTCTAACTACAATCCCACCCACCTCCTAGCCTGGTAAACCAGCCCCTCGTACTTCATTTCATTTTGTACAGAGGGTCTGGAGCTGAGGCCGTGAGAAACGATTTCTTCCTGGAGGTGTGGACTCTGCTGAAGTTTAAAACAAGTGACTCTGTCTTTACCCACTCGCTAACGTCTGGTCGTCACGCATGCAATTAGCCTACCTACGCACTACAATTCAAATTCAGCACACAAAGTCAACGTCACGGCAACCTCTGTTCACAGATTGGCTAGGAGTTGCTCGGTCCTCTTACACGAACTTCAACGGCCTCCGTACAAAATGTACAAAATGAAATGAAGTACGAGGGGCGGGTTTATCAGGCTACCCACCTCCCTCAACCAAAAAAAAATAGTATTTTCACTTCAAAACACACAGAGAAGAAAAACACTGAAAAGAGAATTGTTTTCCAAACGTTCCAATTCTTTTCCAACCATTGCTTCAACCTAGTTTACATCAATGTAATAATGTTACCAATGTTCTGCAGTGATGCATGATTGGTGAAACTTGATTATGACGGATCAGTGTCACATCTGACTCCACTTACGTGTACGAATGCAGCAGCAGCACAGCCAGGCTGGTGATGCCACGGGACAAGACCCCCTTCAGATCCTTCTCCACCTGCTGCAGGTCCAACTCCCGCCACACCTCCAGACTGTCCCCTGTGCTGCCTGAGAGACAGGAAGACGGCAGGTGTTTGCAAAAGACAAGCAGAGGGAATGGAAAATCAGTGTACTGGTCAATACTAGACCTCTACAAGAGCACTACAAGTGAGTTTTAAAGGTTATGCAGTGGCTGGCTGTATGAGCAAAACTAGATATTAATGAACTCCAGAAATCTGACTGTGATCTGTGTTTGCAGGTACCCAAGTCATATGTTTGGTCTTATTATAATAATATTGTCTACATTTAAAGTATTATTCTTTTTTTTTCTTTTTTTTTTGTCTTAGGTGTTGGTGTATGTGTAAGGTTATGAGTTCTTGTTTTGTTTGTCTCTTTTCTAAAAAATTCAAAAGTTCTTGAAGTAGCAGAACACAGTTATGGTGTCATCAGCTCTCAGATGTAGTCAGCAGCAGCAGTCATTTGATTTGATCCACCAGTCTCTTCATGGTTTGGATGCTTAACTTTGGAGCCAACATTCCCTCACGTCAACAGTCAGGGGGCTTTTATTGTTATGTTCACATGTATCCATTAAATAAAGTTCCTATTTTGCTGATCCTCCATGACATACTAAAAACAATTTAAAAAATAAAATTAAATAATCGGCCTGCTAAACTCAAAATACTATATTCATACTGTATGTTCTCATGAGTAGTGAAAAGGTAACTTTAAGGAATGAGTGTCAAGGCTAAACTGCTTTCGAGAAGTTGTAGTTATGGCGCTATAACTCAGAGTGTTTGTTAGATGTCCTTCATTGAAATGTATGGTGTGCTATAAAATACCAGTGACAATGCGTTTGGACTCCTTCCTTGGCAGCTTGCAGCCATCTTGTTTCAGTACAACACGCTCATCCACCTCAATGACCTCTTCATACAACACCTCCGGCATAGACACTTCCTACGGGAGCCAGTTTCAGAAACAGGTTCATAAAAGATTCATGAAAGATTCACATTACATCACAGAGTTTTCAATACAGGCTTGTTTGGCTACTTTCTATTTGTATTGTCTTGTATTTGTATTGGTAATGTTTTTACCGTCTTACTGTCCTAATGGCTGTTGTTTTATTCTACCAGCCTTTTTAATGTTTTAATGTCATGTCTGCATGTATTTGTATTGTGAAACCAAAGTCAAATTCCCACATTTGTGGATGATTCAGTTTTCAGATTTCTACCAATACATCAACTTGGCCACATTTGCCATAAAATAAGTTACCTTCAGTCGCTGTCCCATTGATTTTTCCCCAACTGTACTTAGAGATAACAAAACCAAACCATGTTTGCCATAAAATGAGTTACCTTTGTGTAGTGTCATGCTTTTCCCTCCCAACTGTACTTCGTGATAACAAGAACTAAGTTGTGAATGAATTTTGACAATGGGTTACATATATCCTCCATCCAAATGGGTTATGTTGCAATAGTGCTCTTGGAAGAATGCCGCCTTTATCTTGAGTCATTGAGCCCACTTACTCATTAAATCACTAAAAACGTGAATGGCATTCTTATCTGCAGTAAGAACAGATACCCCCATAACAATCAGACTGCTTTCAGAACACAGCAGAGGAGGCACATGTCCAAACAGTAGGGACACTTAAGTCCCTTTTCCACTGCCTTGTACCAGCTCAACTCATCTCGGCTCAACTCGTTTTTTTTACTTTTCGACTGAGAAAAATGATATATGGTACCTTGTAAATGGTACTACTTTTGGCATCACTTCTGTTGAGGTTCCAAGCGTGTTGAAGCGATACTAAACGATGACGTTACGTCATGTTGCCACTGACAACAAGCCCGGCAATTTTAAATACCTTGGCCAGCTTAGCTCAAGTTTACTCGTTGTTACAAAATTAGGCTATATATTGAAATATCAGACCGCAAATCTATACCGTGGTCAGTGGAAGAGGTTTCCACCTTATTATCTATAAACGGGGAGGATAAAATACAGCGGGAGTTAGACAGGGCAACAACAAATGAGAGGGTATATCAGGAGGCGTTAATGACGCCAGTGTAGTTTACCACAGCGTTGCTATAGCACCCAGATACATTAACGGATGCTTTTTATGCCAGTGGAAAACAATACACCCGGTACTAAAACCGAGTTGAGTTGAGATGAGTTGAGCTGGTACTAGGCAGTGGAAAAGGGACTTTAGGTTAAGCATGAGGGGTACCATCATGTGGGGGTCAAATAAAGATTTTCATTATCAGACAAGAAAGTCAGAAAAGTGGGCGATTCGGTGCCCCAACGTCAAGGAATTGTCTTTTGCACCTTGACCATAAGCCTTTGAGTAACTAAAGCTAAATACACTAGAATAAGAGACTTAACTACAACCGAACGAGGGTGTTATAATGCTATTATAATGCTATTAAATACTCTCCTTATCTGTTTAGTATTAGTGACAGTATGATCAGCCTGTCAACTATTCAAGTCAACTATTATGGATATGTCCTATTTTCCTATGAGAAAGACCACTGAAACAGACAGTCTCTATCATACATGTTCATGTTCATGACTTAGTGTGCCACTGAAGTGTGTTGTGAGAGATTATGCATTGTGAAGTGCAACCCCTGTACAGTTCAACCCAAGGCTGACACATCTGGGCTTGATTTACTGATGCAGGACATTGAGCTCTCAGCAGAATGCGTCTACCCAGCAGCATGTCCAGAGAGTAAACACACAGAAGCACAGCGGGATTGAAACTAATACCAGATAACAGTCTGATAAAGGAGCAGTATAAAAGCACAATCCCGATTAGGGCATCCACTTACTGTAATTTGTATCCAGATTAATTAGTATTTAGCTTTCAAGCTAAGATAAGGCGAGGAATTGCAGTTGCGTACAAGCTCGTGATGCCATTATACTCGTTATAGATGGTGCAGCCTGGTCTTTCTGCTTTTACTCTTTGAGAAATTAGTTGCAGCTCCCTACAGTGACGCTGAAACTATGCTGTTAGTATACATTACGAAATAAAAAGTAAATCATGCACAGCACTTAGAAATGAACAACGTGGAACGTGCTCTCTCTGAAAAGAGCCACTAGTGTGCCAGTCTGTGAGAAACAACTAATCACTGGCACAAACTGCTTTCCTACTGTGAAGGAGGCACACGTTGATTGTGAGGGTGAGTGTCAGTGTCAGTCTCCAGCTAGCATGAGGGCAGTGTGCGTGTGGAGTGGGTTGCTCCTATTCAGACAAGTGTTCTCTGTGTCAGTACACCATTGTGTGTTGGCAGCTCAGCAAAGCGCACTTTGGCCATCTGCGATGGTTATTTCACTGTCCTCTTCTCAACCCCCCTCTCCTTTTCTCTCTGACACACACACACACACACACGCGCACACACACACACACACACACACACACACACACACACACACACACACACACACACACACACACACGCACACACACACACACAGGGCTCTCCTGTCACTCACCAGATCAAACAGCCCTGGCCGAGCCTGTGTGCCAATGTGCAGAAGATCCCGGAAGCCCCGTGTCACCAGCAGAGCCGTCCTCTCGCCTTGCCTTTCCAGCAGAGCATTGGTCGCCACCGTGGTTCCCATCCTGATCCAGCCAATCAGGGTGGTGTCCACAGGCTGGTCCCTGGGAAAAGCCCGCCCCGTTTCCTAATAATGCATGTGTCAGAGAGGGGAGGGGGGGGGAGGGGGAGAAGAGGTAAGAGGATAATACAAGCATGCAAACACATCAAATCTCTCTCTCTTTCTTTCGCTCTCTCTCACACACACAGAGCAAACCAGACAACTATCCCTGATCTCTGATGCTAACCTGTCATTATTAACTGCAGTTTGCCTACTGTCTGTAGATAATTCATAAATCAATTCTTCATTCGTCATTCATTCTATTAACCTAGCACTGCCTTACCATTCAGCAGCATTTTATCCTCTCTGGCTCACGCCCCACCTTGCTTTCCACTCAGTCACAAATTTCCCACCCCCACACCACTGAGCAGCACCTGCTCCATCCTCACCTGTTCCAGGACTCGGCGGATGCCCTCAGTCGGGGCGTCTTTGTAGTTCTGGGGGTCGTGAGACAGCAGCTTGAGGACCCTCTCCCTTCCGTCTGGCAAACGAGCAAAAACATCTGTGAATGTGCCTCCGCGGTCAATGGAAAAGTCGAACTTCCCAGAAGTCTCAGCCATCTCAACTGTGCAGAAGAGGTGCGGGGTGCCGACTATGAAATTCTTCTTAAGGCAGTTGTATAGAGCTGAAAACGTATGGCAAAACACAGCTTTAGTTGCTTGTCCCTTAACATACCTCGTTTGGAGTCACTGTGCTGTACTCCTGCCAAAGCAGCAATGACATGCATTAAGAACAGCATGTAATGCTCTCGTACACAAATTTTATGTACATTTAGTGGTACAATTAGGGGCAATATTCCTCAGTGACACTGGAAGCACCATGTTGCACCAAATCTGTAGCATATACGCTTGACATCTATCGTTCAGATTTTATGCATATATTTGCATATTTAGTGAATAGCTATTGCCTATTATTGCATTCCAACTTCGGTCCTCAGTTGACTCTTTTGGTAAATATCAGTGTGAACGAAGCCAGTTGCATCACATTAATGACTTGATACGATGGGAACAGATAATATAAGACTTTCCACCTGAGAGCACGTTGTGCTGTGGCTTATACAAAAACACCGCAAGCTATTAGCAGCCCTTTTAAATTACCAGCAAAACCTTACAGGCGACTTGGTTTATCTCCACTATTTAATGCAAAATGACTTTCACAATAAACGAATTAAATTAACTAAATACTTACGTCGTACCGACACCAGCACCACCACAGCCGGCTGCAGACAAATTATCGTCGGAAAAGCCCCGCCGTCCACACACACCAAGCTGAAGCTCCACGCTGTCCGATTTGCTAGAAACCTTACTCCGCCCACCTGCTTAGAGGGCGGGGCCTGACACGGCTGTAGGGGGATTCTTTTTTGAACGATACACTTCTAAATGTGCCCTACATACTTAGGTCCAAGTGTTTAAAAAAGTATATATATAATAATAATATAATAATAACAAAAACAGCAAGCATCAACACCCATAAACAAGTCAAGTCAAACACATACTATAGTAAAAAATATATAATAAGGTTGAAAAACACTATAGTACATAAATTACTATATTACTAACCATTTATGACCCGAGTTTATACACCTTGTCGTGTCCAAGGTATAATATTTGGCCTTCTTGGTTGCAATGGTTAGCAAGTTATTCCACAAAAACTGATTTTGGTCTTCCTGGATTTTGCGGGGGTCAGCAGAGAGGTGGGGTGGCCCCCAGGCTCCAAAACCTTTTATGACGTATCATCATGTGTAGTAGCTTAGAACTTTAGAATTTACTATAGTCCACTACAATGTGCAGCAATAATGTAGTATTTACTGTAGTATAACACAACCAAAATAACTGATATAGTAAATACCCCATTATATTATATTATTATATATATATTAGTATACTGTAGTAAATTATAATATTTCTTAACCAGGACAACAATAAAAACAAAGAAAAACAACACGGAGTGTAAGAGTGGCAGTAACAGTTTATTGCAGTTTAGGTGAAGGTACTGGTAAAGGTAGGAGGTATTTAAATAGATGCATGTATTACTTAATGAAATATAAAGTTAGCCGCCAATACACCTTATTCACCCGCAAAATATTAAGGCACGCTGGTAAAAATCATCATTATCAGCCCTAAGGGCATCAAAATCCGGACTGAGCTCAAATATACCCTGATCTTTTCCTTACACTCTTATTTCATCCTAAGTCTTTTTTTTTTTTTTTTTAGCAAAACACAGCCCAAAACCATCACTCATGTCACTCAGTCACTCCTTGCATACTAATTCACAAAAAAAAAAAAAAACAAATGCTACCCACAAGATTAGGTATGTAACAAGTTGAAGTGGCATTGAACAGTCTGGACTACAACAGTGCTCCACTTACTTAATGATGAGGAAAGGACATCAGTCAGAGAAAGTGTGCACCTATAAGAGTAAGAAGAGCTTCTACTTAAAATGAATTAAGTTACTTTGTTGATTAACAACCCAGAAGTGCAATCGTGTGTGCATAGTGAAGACCTGCATCTCTGGTACTAGGTGCAATGAAACGTGCTGGTCTTACAAACCCAAGCTCATAGCAGGGGTTACCAAGGACACTTGTAATAGAACAGTAACGGCAGTAAATGGCTCTTTTTGTTTAGAGGAATTAACTGGTAAAAAAACAGCAGAGACATAGCTGCATAAGTGCACTGTCAGTCCAGTCTTCATCCATACGGCATCTGTCTGTCTGGTTTTGGTAGTAATATTTGGTAGTAATACTAATTGCGAGCTTTGGCTTGTCCCACACTCAGTGGCAGTTCTGACACTTGGGGTGGCAGCGCTGTTTGGCATTGCAACGGCATCCTCCACTGGTGTCCCCTGGGCCCTAAAGACACGACATGGAGTTGAGACACAGTTGAGCAAGCAAGCCTTTAATCACACACATACATGTAAATCAGGTAGAGGATGTAAAAAAGTAAAACTGTAAAAGCAAAGATAAAATAAAAATAGAACTTTAAGGGATGCTTTCCAGTGTGCAGATCTTTCATTGTTTTTGCAGTTTTATTAAAGGCCGCATCAACAGGGCATTGTGTCGTTGCGACATTGTGTTATTGCATCATGCAAGAGCCCCCATCAACGGGGCATTGCGTCACTGCGTCATTGCGTTATTGTGTTCTTCCGCCCCAGTGCCACTGGACTGCAAGAAATGTTGTCTTGTGTTTTTCTTGCCAAACTGTGAAGCACTTTGAGATGCATCTTGTATAAATTGTGCTATACAAGTAATGATGATTATTATTATTATTATTTTGTTTATTATTTTGATATTATTATTATTATGTTTTTATGAGTTATAACACAGTCTATAACACAGAGGTCAGTTGAACTGGTATTTCTGTCAACAAAACTACTTAATTGCAATTGTATTTCCATATTTTAACTTTGTTTTTACATAATGTCATGTATGTCTAGAGCCTTCTCTACATTTTTGAGAGCAGAGCTAATAAAAACAAAACACGCACACTCACACACACACACTTCCTTGTCTTACCCCAGGTCCCCATCGCGGCCCCCTGGTGACCCAACAGATCTCGGTGTGACAGACAGTGCAGCGCAGCCAGTCACAGCCTTCTTTTTTCTGCACTATAATGCCACACTGCGGACAGTGCATGGCCTCGCCAGACCTGACAAGAGTCTACGTAGAGATAAATTACAGTATGAGGACACATTATTTACACATAAAGATCATGTATGCATAGCTTAAAGCAGGACATGAGGTATTGGGACTAAAACTAATGTTTCCATTTCATGTGTAAGTCAGTGGCTATATTTGGTGCAAAAGCACACCCTATTGGTTGATAAGTGAAACTACAATGTCAAAACTACAATTACAGCCATCACGTTATTTTCCCCCTATGACTCTACAATGAATTGGGCAGCTGGTTAAAATGGTTATATATATATACACACTACGTGGCTAAGGCATTCTGCATTACCTCTAGTACTACATTATGTGACTAATACAGTCTATGATGCACAACAGCTTCACAGCTCATAATCCTATTGTATCTAACTGCTGACTACTTAAACAAAAACAGCCAACCTTAAGAAGGTCTCTTGTCCTTCGTGCTGCAGTATCATTAATGGCCCGAGCTGCCAGATCATCCTGGTACTGCTTACAGTTCATCCCTTCATGAATGGCCTGAGAGAGAGAGAGAGAGAGAGAGAGAGAGAGAGAGAGAGAGAGAGACAGAGACAGACAGACAGAGACAGACAGACAGACGGGACAGAGGAAAGGCAACATTATAAACAGTATTCATGAAAGTGTGATCCATCTATCCTCAACATTTTTGACACTCGATACTTTGTGTGTTTCCCTGTGCCTAGAAACCGATTTATTTTAACCTTTCCATTTTAATTGCTTGTCTACTTAATTTATTCCCAAGGTTGAGCTGGCACTTGCAAGAGTATAACATTTCATTACTTTTTTTAAAACCTTTTTAATGAGTATATGAAAACAAAACAAAAATAAAACTTGAAGTTTGGTTACGTGGTTTTATCTGTTTGCCACAGTGCATCCATGCATACCTTGCAGAGGAGGCAGTTGTGCTTCTTGCACACAGGGCAGTGGAAAGTGTTGACGGTGTCCTCATACACACACCAGCCCAGGCAGTCGGGTGTGGCACAGTGATAGCTACCCTCGCAGCGCGACTCGGCCACAGACAGACCCCTCTGCAACCACTGCTCATACTCCTCCACCGACACCAACTGACAGACACAACCAGAGAGAGAGAGAGAAAGAGAGAAAGAGAGAGAGAGAGAGAGAGTGTGTATGAGAGTGAGAGTGAGAGAAGAAGATGAAGATGATGTGGGGGTATGTGTCACTATTAGGCTTTGAGGCATTTCACAACTGCACCTTTCTATGTTCATTTTGAAGGGGACAAATGAAAACGAGCCTTTCGCTAAATATTGTACATTTACAGAGCTCATGTAAGTGGGCATCCACTTACATAAGCTCTGTAAATGTACAAGATTTAGCCAAAGGCTTGTTTTCATCTTTGGTCCTTTTACACTTTCAAAACACTTTCACTTTCAAAGAGTACACAAAAATTCCTGTGAGAGATTGAGCATTTTATGGTAGTGCTTAAAGATGTTGACTAAAGAGTCCTCACCGCTCGTATTTCTCTCTCCTGCAGAGTGCAGTTACAGGCGTACAGATCGTCGCGGTAAGGGCACGCCACCTGGGGATCCTCGGACATGTTGATCACTGAGCGAAGACATTCTCTGTCCGAGGAAAGGAACAAGAGACATTCCGATTTATACAGCTTCACTCCTACACTCAGTCTCATCTCTAGCAGTAGATAACACAAACAGTTATAACACAAGTTATAACAGATAACACAAGATTTTACTTCAGAATTCTCTCCCAGAGCTTTTAGGCTCTTCCCATGCTTTTAGGTGATCCCTGTCTATAGACATTAATCAGGTCACTCAGTTGGGACTTCTTCATCTTTGGCAAGATCTTTGGTGCAGTACTAAGCACCATAGTTGATATAACGACATATGCATGCAAATGTGTTTTTTAAAGACTACAGTAAATACTGATGGTGTACATAATCTCACATTTCTTCTTAATATCATTCTGAAGTTGAATTCATTGCTTATCTGTAAATCTTTCAAGTGGTATAAAATTTCAGATCTTCTTAAAGAAACACTAAAGCACTTTCCTCTTCGGTGGCCCTAAAGGTTGGCAGCGGGATTGTCTTTCTTAAGTCTCATTCAAACTACAGAAGCAACCCGCTTCTGCAAACTTGCATAGTGCGGTTTTAGCCAATTAGCAAATTCAGAAGTAGCGTTCACCCTGTTACGAGTTGATGAACCACTGAAACGGTTTTAGAAATATTACTTTAAGGTTAAAAAAACTACTTAAGTTTTGCTTTAAAAGCCCCACAGCCTTGCGCTCTTTTACCCCCCCCCCCCCCCCACAAATTTCTCACTTGCAGAAGCAGTGCAGGCACTCCCTCAGCAGCACCCCTTCCCCAGGCTGCAGCTCCTGGTAGCAGATCCGGCAGTCCACGCTCTCCGGGTTGGGCACCAGCTCCTGCCCGTCCATCTGCACCAGACGGTCGAAATTCTCTCTGCGCTCGGCATCCCTGGCCTGGACATAATCACCCCATCCATACACACACACACACGTGGACACAAACACACACACACACACACACACACACGTGGACACAAACACACACACACACACACAAACACATGGACACAAACACACACACACACACACACAAGTGGACACAAACACACACACACACGTGGACACAAACACACACATATGCGTGCGCACATGCGCACACACACAGGCTCACATAAACACACTGCAGCAACCTCCAGAATGTACCAATCCACTGTTCATCAACCTTTGTGCTTAAAAACACAACCAAACATTTTTGACAGAACCATTTTTATTTTGGTGTATGATACAGATTACATGTGTAACTTAATAGTACTAGTTGACAATAACGTGGTAAGTCTCCTGCTGTCAAGTACATTCAGGAATATGTCGTGTCAGAACAGTTAGTAGGTGGATAGGACCTCAAGCCCAGTTTAAAATGAAACCTACTCTTTAAAGGTTTATCAATGTATCATGCCAACAGAGCCATATTATGCCAAGACCAACAGTGCTGATGAGATTACGATCCATGTCATTATAATCTCTTATCCCAGATTAACCCACATGCCAGCTCTTTACTAATATACTGCAGCCTTCCCCATAAAATCACTAATCTCAAAATTTAAAAGAATGGCCATAAATTCACCACACGGTGAAAGTTAAAATAAAACTGTCACAGTTTTTTTTTTTTTTTTTTTTGTCTTTTTAAAAACAATCCATTTGTGCAATTATATTCAACACTCACCACTGCCCCCTACTCCCAGTCTATATACACACATTTACAGTTTCTATACACCAATAAACACTTCCATAGAAAATAAAACTCAAGCTTTGGGAGCTGTACAGCCTGCTTTGTCTCTTGGGAACTAAAGCTGCCCAGAAGTTAACAATAGTGTCAGTCTGTCTGAGCTTAGATTCTCTAAAATGTCCAAGGGGGAAGTTGAGTCAGTGAATGTGAGTGGCAGAACCCGTAACGTGTGAATGGCGAAACTGAGCACCTCGACTGTAAGTGTGTGTTTCCGTAATACTGTGTAGAGTATGTTCATCGGCAAGATGTTTTTTTTGTCGATAATAATGTACAGTTCTAGTAGAGCAGTGACGAGCCGCGTGCATGTGTGTTTGCGTGTGTGTGTGTGTGTGTGTGCGTGCGTGCATCAGTAGTCCTGGTCGAGATTGGGCAGTAGGGGGTTGTTGGGTTCAGCAGCAGCCCTGAGCTCCTCTCTTCTCCCTTTCTCCTTTAAAAGACAAAGAGACAAAAGAGAAGAGAGTCAGCCTGGGGAAACCACTCCCCCCCCTCAACCACCCACCCAATCAGCCAGCCAACCACTGCCACCCCCCCTCCATCACAAACAGCCCAAATGACACTGGCGTCTATTCATGTCCATTTTGAATTCCCTCTGTCTAAACACAACTAGTCTCAGCTAAAGATGGGCTATGATCAGTGGTCAGATATCACAGGGATTTTACTTCAGCAAACAAATTTTACTTGAGTCCCACCTTCCTATCAGCATCATGCATGGACTGTACTAAAAGCAGACTAACTTTTGAGGAAATAAGTAGAATTAGAGAGGTTTTGTGTATTGTGTGTGTGTGTGTGTGTGTGTGTGTGTGTGTGTGTGTGTGTGTGTGTGTGTTAGTGCCTATGTGCCTTGGTGTATATGTGTGTTTCCAACCTGCTGGTACTGTCTGACGGCCTCCTTCTCCTGCTGGATCCGACGCAGCTCCGCGGGGTCAGGCCTGTATCCCCCAGGGATGGTGTAGCTCTCAGGCCTGTCAGTGCTGCAGATCTCACAGCCGGGACGGGTGGGCTTGTTGATGAAAGTACAAGAGGGACAGGACCAGCCCACCTGCACACAGGCCGTGAAGCACACACAGATTCAGACCAGTTGGGTACTAAAGCCACAGCAGTGAACTGACAAAATTACATATAGGATGTTTTGATTGAGTGCAATATTTTTGGGCAGACTGGTCACATATGATATTAGCCTTAGCCTGGCTATCGCGACTTGTCGTCTGCGAGCATTGGTCTGGCCAAACTGTGTTGTAAACCCATTTCTCAGAAGGCGGGCTTAACCCGCCTCTTTCAAATGCCTCTGTTTGCTACTGGACGAAGCTTCAACCAATCACGCCCCTCTGTCTTCTGACGTATACGCTCTGGAAACTGCTTGATCCAAACAAAAACTAGTAGTAGTGCCTTTTTGAAATGCTCGAATTTTATTGGTGCCCATTCCAAGGCGCGAGCAGAAATGGTGTAGACAGGCAGCTTGGCCAGACTGACTTGCTCGCGAAATGCAAATGCAGCGTCACAGGCAGTATGGGCACACCCAGGCTATATTAGCCTGGTAAACTCGCCCAGAACAGAAAAACTCTGGAGCGGAGGCCGTTGAAGTTCATGTAAAAGGGCCGAGCAACTCCTAGCCAATCAGCGAAAAGAGGGTGTGTTCGTAAGCTATGACGTTGACTTTGTGTGCTACATTTGAATTGTAGTGCATAGGTAGGCTAATTGCACATGTGATGACCAGACGTTAGTGATTGGGTAAAGGCAGAGCCACTGGTTTTAAACTAAGAGCCCACACCTCCAGGAAGAAATCGTTTCTCACGGCCTCCACTCCAGACCCTCTGTACAAAATGAAATGAAGTACAAGGGGCCGGTTTACCAGGCTTATATGATATACAGGCTGGGCCGAAAATACTGGACAAATTTTAAATGCTTATATCTTGTATATCTTGAGTATCAAATATATTTTTTGCATAATAGACATATAGGAGTTTATAAAATGTAGGCTAAGTTATGTGGACATGCCTTATGTTAGAGTAGATTTGGCTAACCGTTTTCTTTACAAAAATACAGCTTTTTAACTATAGACCCAAGTTAAATTTTTTGAAGAGGTCATTAAAGAACTTCAAAGTCAAAGGGAATATTTCAAAGTCAACATTAGTTAAACACAGAGTAACTGTGTAAAATTACATATTGTGGAAAACGGCTCTCAGCGATAATTCCAACCACAGCCTGCGTTATGAAATTCCATCCCTCATGGATCCCGCGTGGACCCTAACAGAAATTCTGTATGTAGTCGAAGTATGGTTCAAGACAAACCAACTGTACCAGCATAATATGTTAGTGCCCACACGTGAGGAGTAATTGCTTGCACATTACATTAAATTACACTTAGCAAACGCCTTTACCCAAAATAAAATTACAATAGAGGACATAAACCTGCTATAGATATGCAGAGGAGAACAAAGTTAGCAAGAGCGCAACAAGGTTAGTGCAGATAGGGCACAGGACAGTGGTAGCCTGTCTGCACTAACTGCACTGTAATAACATTTATTTTGGCTCTCTCATGTGGGGTGACGACTACTTGCCCCCTAAATATATTTTGGTGACGCTCTGTAAACAGCAATAGCTCCTACAAACTTGAATTTACACCACAGGGCTACTGAAAGTGCTTTCGATGTCGTGGTGATTTGGCATTTGCTCCAAGTCTTCTCTGCAAGCAGTCGTGTTACAGGAGTGTTGGACTAAAACAGGAAGATTCTAGTAGATTCTAGCATGAGTACCTGTGGGTTGTCTTTGCTGGACGTCAGAGCTTCATTAAGCTGCGGCATCTCCAGGCTGATGAGTTCTCGGATCTCCCCAATGCCTAATCTCTCTGCATTTGCTGCTGTGCTACCTAAACAGTCAACAACGAGAAATAATTCATGTTTGAGGGTTAGGGTGAAAAAAAATGGTTACCTGTCAGTGTAAGACAGCTTTACATACAACAAGTTCTATTCTTTTATTACTTCACATCTCTGACTGTACGTCCACACCAAGAGCTACTAAAGCTGCAACAGTGACAGAAGTAATTCACTTTTTGCTGACAAAAGCGACAAGAGCAAAGGTTCTAAGCGTCGACGTTTTGGCTAAGTGAGCGTCACAAAAAATGTTGAAGGCAGCTCAACTTTACGCAAATTAGCTACGACACGTTTCGGCTGTAAACAACCAGCAACCAATCAGAGTGGAGACTCCTTTAAATTGACAAACAAGATCAAATGTTTGAATGCTTCACACCTTGAATGACATGGGGTGGCATGAGCAATCACATAAAAAAGTTCCAGTTCCGATTTTAACAGTTTTAACATTTTTCTTTACCGCTTTTGGTAATTAAACATGTGACTGTGTAAGAAGACCGACAATTAAGGCAACCACTGAGGGTTAGCATCAGGATAAGGGTTATTTTAGATGTACAGGCCCTGTACCGAACAAGAAGTTATGTTCTTCCATTACATAGGAGGAAAATGTATTCCTTAAACCAAATTAATCTCTAACTGTGTGAGCAGAACCTTAACCAGTGTAAAAAAAAAAAGCTACAGCGATGTTTTTTGAGCGTCTTTAGTGAAATTTCAGCTCTTTTACTAGATTTAGGTGTGAACGTACAGTTACTGCGTGAGCGCAACCCCAACCTGTGTTGTTATGGCCCAGCCTGGAGGGCAGGGTGCTGTATCCGCGCCAGAGCTGGGAGGCGAACCCGTTGCCGGGGGAGGCCAAGGGGGCGGGCGGGGTGGCGGTGGCGAGGGAGGGGGAGGCGGCAGTGGCGGAGGCGGAGGCTGAGGTGAGAAGGGCGCTCTCCTGGTCCTGCTGGCACTGCTGGTGGCTCAGCTGGGCCTGCTGGGCCGACAGCAGGTAGAGGAAAGCCGTGTCGCCGTGACGACGCACTCCGTAGGAGGCCAACGAGCGTGGCTCCACGCACAGACACTGGCCAATCACCCAGCGCTGCACGCGCGGGTGGAAGCCATATTCTACAAACACCTGGGAAAACACAAGGGGCAAGAGGGGAAAAGCTCAAGTGAACCACACTAACAAAAAGTCAAAATTAAATGGGGTGATGACTGTCATGGATACCGAAAGGACACCAATTTTTTTTAACTACTTTTAATAAATGTTAGCGCTTTATTAAAAAACTCAATACTTCAACATGAGCATGTTTAGAGGACCAAAATACAAAAGTAACATTATGTGAATTTCTATTTTAAATTGTGAATATAGTATTGTCAGTAAGGCCAGTGCTCTAATTCAACATGTTCCTGAATCTCTGCTGACAGTGTGGGGATTTATTGTTTTATTCCAAAATGTAAGGTTCCACTTTCTCAGACCAACGACGGAGCTGAGTGTGGACGAAGGTTATCGCATGTTCTGGACTTATGGAATGGAAATAATTATAAACATGTGCATGGCAAACATTAGAGTAACACTTATATGACCCGTTTATCTGACTCCATGAAATAATAGTTACCTACAAATATCACTATACAGCTTAAGAGCTAATAGCACAGTAATGGCATGGCACACAAAGAGATGTATATGAATGGTAAATGAATGAACAGTTTATTAACCAAATACAAGTTAACCTTTACAATTAACACAGAGATTCACTGTAATGACCAACTCAACCAGAGATATAAAGAAATCAAACTAAACACCAAATAAAAGATAGAGAGAAAGAGAGAGGGAGAGAGAGAGACACACAGCGTGTGGGAGCGCCATAGGTGAAAGACAGCTCAATGAGTTTTTCACTAGCATTGCCTTAAGTAGCCAACCTGATGCCAGCTGTTCAGCACACAATGAGGCGTTATCTTGGGGGCAGGGGGGTTGGAGACAGTCCACTGCCTCACACTACTCAGTAACCTTAGGATCTGGGATCTTTCTTAGAATAACCCGAATCTGCTTCAGAATTGAGACCAGTATACCACTCACAATGAGACCCTCAGAATAAGACCAAACATGACATGTACATCTCATAGCATTATCCAGAATACAATATACCCTTAAGTGTCACGTCCTATGGATGACCTGCGTAGGTCTCCACACCAAATGTTGGCAGACCACAGATAAGATCAGATAAGATGGGGTGTGACACATAACTAAACACAAGAGCATGCAGCGGGGGAGCTACTCTGAAGCACCCTTTATTGTGATAACGCAAAGCTCTTTTGTTGTGCTCATTCAGAGTAGTCATCCTTGAATCCAGATCCTTACAAAAATAAACATCTGACATATAACCCGGTGACTATTAAGTCTAGACTAACACGCTTGAAGGAAGTAAAGTCCAGTCTGACCTGCTGTTTGAGCGTGGCGATAGTGGTGTGGGGGAAGACTTTCACTGTGACACAGCAGGACGAGGAGGCATCCTCCACAACAACTGCCAGGCTGAAAGTAAAGAATAAAAACACAACACTCTTCAACTAGAAGATGACTTATGCTGCGTCTGAGTAAATGATATGGGTGTGTTTGCATGTGTGAGTGAGATGGTCCTTACTTGATCTCAGTGTCTTCATAGTTCTTCTCTGAGAGCTGGATCTTCAGTGCCATCTGCTTACGGGCAAGGGACGCTGCACACACTGAGGCGGCCTGAGTATCGCCTGCCTCTATAGCGCGGGTCAGCTCCACACACATCTCCTCTAAAGCAAGACAGAGAGAAAGAGAAACAGAAAAAGAGAGAGAGAGAGCAAGAAGAAAGAAAGAAAGAAAGAAAGAAAGAAAGAAAGAAAGAAAGAAAGAAAGAAAGAAAGAAAGAAAGAAAGAAAGAAAGAAAGAAAGGGAGCGAGATTGTAATAACACTAAGTTGTTACACACATACATAGCATCACAAATTCAGTGTAATAACAGTTTTCTCCCCCCTCAATAGGATGTGGTGTAGATTGCTGAAACATTTCAGTATGTGAGAGAACACAGCCTGATTAAACACTCAGGGTAAATGAAGACTCTCTTACCTGTGCTGGGTAAAGAGACTGAGGCTGGGTTGGGTTCTAGAGGCTCCAGGGCCAGCTGACCATCACCTTGAGATGTACCATCTGCCACTACTAAAGGAGCAAAGTCAAAAGTCAACAGCATTTTGTAGTGAGAAAAGAGCAGAGTGGATAAAACATAAAAACGTTGGTAACTGGAGGTTACATTTCACCTCTGCCATAGGTTGATTCTCGCTGAAAATGGACAAAGAATCTGAAGGACACAAATGACTTAATAAACTGAGAACAAGAAATCTTAGGAGCCACTAGACAAGGGAGAACATGAAATGAAGGGCTGCAGGGAAAAAAAATTGGCAGCAGATTGAAAGGCTTTGTTAGGAATATGTACCAAAGGACATGGGGTGTGATGGAGACTAACCTCGGTGTGCCTCCCTAAGCGACGACATTACAACCGTAGCCCACTCCTGTGCCTCTCGCTCACAGCGAAAGTTAAATGTGATGTGGTCATTTGGGGGCGTCACAAGGCTCAGCTCATGACATCGTGGCGACTTCACCTCGTAACGGACTGTCCTGAGGTCAAACTCTGCAATGGACTGAGTGAAAGAAAGGAGAAAAGACTAGTAACTGGACGCAAGTTTACAGGAGGCCCAGGTGTACATGCATGCCAATGTACACCAGACAGACTTACTCACTGCATTTGAATGCATTCTGTGATATAGGCTTAGTGATGGGCTTTCTGTGACTTTCTCACTATCTTAGTGAACTTGTAGTTTCTTTTCAGTGATTTAGCCTTGAGAACAACATGAGTTTGCCACCTCGCTGCTTAATAAACCATTGGGTAGGTTTTCCATACCAAATAGTTTACATCTATCTGACTGTACTTTAGCTCTTAGTTGGGATGGAACGCTGGTAGCCATTTTCAAAACAACGTGAGGTTGCTGACAACCATAAGCCTTGATCCGTTGTTTGTATGATCCTAATTACCATTCTACCCTTCCAGAACACTACAGGTAGACCTAAAGAGAAACGGTAGGCCATCGGCCTAACTAACCTCCCTTGGTAACACTGATAATAATAAAAACAACACGTGACTGTAACCGTACACTTCACGGCTATCATTATTTTAAAATATAAGCAGGTTAACATCATAAAGGCATTAACTACAATCCCAGTTCTAGCCATGTTGAATGTCAAAAGGAATATGTTCGGGCTATTTCGCACCAAAAAGTGTGATATTGTCAAAGTAATTTGTTCTTACCACACTGCGACCAGCGGTTCCGCTAGCGTCCCTTAACGTCAAGCGGAATTCCCCTGCTTTCCCCGGGTCCATGCTGAGCTGAAGCCGAAGAGACTCATCGCCTGCCCCTGGAAGACATAGCGGCCGTATACCAGAGTGGCATACTGACACCCGCACCGACATCAACACAGTGTTACAGCCGGATTGTGAAGCTCCATAGCCGGGAAGAGATGAGGACGGAGCTGGTGTTTGGGTGTGAGTCCACCCGCCTGAGCTCAGCGACATTTCGCTGATGTCTTCAGGCGGGGTTTGCGGTCAAAAGACACACGGCTCCCTGTATTTTATCCGTCTTGGTGCTGTCACAAGAAACCTGCCGTATATTTACCAAACGCCTTCGTGTATAATTCCCAACTTCATCATTGTGCATAGATACACCTTGCTAGCTTCATGCTAACAACAACGTAGTCACAACAGGAAGCGCGTACGCGCTGTAAACTCTCCTGTGAAACGTTGCGCCTCCAACGTTGGATCCGAGTGTTGAAATGAGCAGGAGGGCACCGCACTACCCCGGTCAGAGGACAGAGAGGGGATGTCCAACTTTGCCATGAAGTGCACGATGAGTCATCATGGGATCAGCGAGTAGAAAGTGACAAGGGTTTTATTTAATCTTTACAGAGCCTTTACTATAAATATATGTTATAATAAACCTTCTCTTTGTATCAAGTGTGTACGTATGTGATCAAATGTGAGTTATCAGCACTGCTGGTTTCCCCACAAATTAGTTAACGTGTCATTTATTATTTGGCAAAGCTATAGCAGTTGTTGACGTGCGATCTTGTTCACAAATTGAGCTGAATAGCGGGTTGCACAGACTAGGCATTTGTTTAAGAAAACAAAATGTGCATAGATGTACAAGCACGGTAAAATTGATATATTTGGAGACATTAAATACTATTTATTTTGTAAAATACTATTTACAAAAGTTTGCCTGCACAGCCTTCTCAAGAACACCCTAAATTTGTCTTTGTTAGCATTAGATATGTGGGAGGTTTGTGGTTGACGTAGAGTGCTTAAGATTGAAATACATAGCAGCCAATAGCGACGTCTCCTCTTCTTCCTATTCCGTTCAGAGGGAGTGGCCTTTTACAATGGAAATTTGTGCAATCAACATTTGGTAGGCGGGGTGCGTTCACATCAAGACCCAGCTCTGTTTAATCGCCATTTCCTAAAGCTTCAAGGTGCAAACAGCTAAGCAGATTATTTCAGCTGTTATTACAAAACAACATTTAGGACCAGTCGATCAAGTCGCTGTATTTACCTGCGACTTTGATCTTTTTTTGGACCAATCTTTACTAAAAGCAAATCGGGGATGCTGCAGTTGGAGTCTGTGAGCCACAAACCATCGTTGGATTTAATGTCTCATTTAATCTCTAAAAGCAGTTTTTCGATAAAGGAATGCTCATGCAGATTAGGTCATTTTCGACCGAGCTATCTCGCAAGATGCTAAATTTTAAGAAAGGTATTTCATATTGTTGATAATTGCGCGACATACAATCTCCGACTCGAAGGGAGGCTAACTGAAAAACGAAAACAACAACCACATCAGCTGTGTTTGTCAGAACTTGCGAAATACCAAACAGATTATTGTAGCCTACTGCTCCAGTAACTAATCACCTTTCCGAAGTGTTTGGTCGAAGACAAACAAAAAGTCAAAGGTAAGAGACTTTCTCTGTAAGTTAAATTTAGTCACAAGTCGGTCAAAATACTTCACACCTAAAATGTAAGAAGCCACACAAAATCATTTGACCAACAACAGGCTTTGTCTCTTTAAAGGTTTTAAAGCTGGTGTTCAGTTTATCAGTATAACACTGCCTTCGTTTGAAACTGGTTTGTCTAAACAAGGAAATCACCCAGATCAGGGAAGGCTCTGACGAATTATGAAGAGCACAGCAATGGGTGGGGGAGGGGATGGGTCCGACGTACAGGATTGTTCTATTTAGAAAATGTTTATCCCCTGAGATCAGGACAAGGGCGCATTTGAAACAGTGTGTGAAGACATTTAGTCTGTGATCGTATCGTGGACAGATTTATTTCGACATTCATTTGGGTTGATTAGAACACAGTCCATAGTCGAGAGAGAACCTTGAATTGTTTAATTGGGCTACCGAAGATAACAGGAAGTTGTCTTGCATGAACCTGTCTGTAAGCACTGTGGCACTGTTTCTTTTTTTTCTAGTACAACTTAAAGTTTGACACGTCTTTCTTCATTCCCATTTTCCTCTATATCTAACACCATCAGATGAAGCTGTTGGAAAACTCCCGATTTGAAGCCCTGAGTTCTCAGCTGTGTGTTGAAACTGGAGACTCAAACATCCTTGGCAGGTAATGACCAAAAGTTTGGCACTTGGCACCACTGCAACCCACTTATCCTCTACAGATCGTGTATCCAGCTGAGAATCACATGACACACTTTTAAGTTAGTTGTTTATACTTGCTTGTGACAACAAGTACTATTTCCACTGTGTGGACAGCTGTCTTGTACGTGACCAGGCCCAAGTGTAGAAATATCCACAAAGAACTTTTGACATGCACCTTTTTTAGGTTGTCATTGTGGTTGTAAGGTGCAGAACGTTCACTATACTAATCTGAGATAAAGACGAAATGAAAAGACGTCAACATGCTTTTCTGTCTTAGTACTGGACTTGCTACTAAATATTATATATTTTTTGTTGTTTGTTTAGTCATGTTTGGTTCTTTATCCATGTAGGTCTTTGTTCTACATGTGCCATTTTTAACAAAATGTAGTTTATTTTGGCTACCTTGTAGTTTGTGTGGGCATGCATACTGTTCTGACAACATTTGGAAGTTTTATTTAGGTAATCAGATTAAAAATGGCAATCTGGATACATGATACAGCAGAGGGAAATCTTTCAGGATTATCAAATGAACAATCTCTCTCACACACACACACACGCACACACAGAATATAGAAAAACTGTGCAATACAACATCACCATGTCTGTGTGATGTCCTGTGGAGAGAGTCATTATGTACTGAAAATAAAATTGCTGACTACGCTCTAAACCTGATCCCCATATTGTGCTTAACCATCCTCATTTGACAAATTTTGCAACTATAGCTATATAGCAACATATTTCACCTATTTGCTGCTAAGCCTCTGAAATGTAGCTTGATAGCCTAATAGCATAGTGGGTGGGTGGGTGATGTTGTGGAATGGTATGTTATGTAATGACAGGCTGATAGTTCTGCAGGGTGATATGTCTCCTGAGGAGAGAGACATGGTCGCACACCAGGGCAGAGTGTCCTCTATCAGGCTACAGCAGTTATCTGGGGACTCTGAAATGGAGAGTGCCATCACACAGACACACACACACACACACACACAGAAATACCCACACACTGACGCACGCACGTACACAGCTGAGTGCTGCCAAGTGTGTTGCCATTTCACCTCCTCGCTGGATTAGTGCAGACCAAGGCTGCACGACAACAGACAGAACGAGAAGTGTTTCTCAGCACAGTCGCTCCAGCTGTGAGCCCTGACGTAAAGGATGTTTTATCATGCCAGCTCTGCTCAGGGTTGGTCAAGTACCCGTGCTACGCATGGTACTTACTTAAGTGCCATTCTAATCTAATCAATCCTGGTGAATCGTAATCAATGAGCTTATTGTCGATACATGCATGTAGAAAGTTTACATTTTTAAACCAGCTGTGGAAACATGCCCAGACTAGTCTGCTAGCAGTCAGGTTTCATGGCTCGTGTTCAGCCGGCCACCCCTTCTTGTGTTACTGTACCTCCAGCAAACCGATGGAAACTAGGCCAAGGTGTTCCTGTCTTGTGGCCCACACTGACCTTTACCCCTAGGCCATAAATAGGCAAGGCTCGAGTCAAATTCCCAGCCAGGGAGTCTAGTGTTGCACAATTTGTGTTCTTACATAACCAGACTGAGGGAAAAACAAACATGCACATAGACATGGTCTCCCCATGACACATCAGAAATTCAGACGTACCCTAGAGGCATGTATTAGGCCACATTGAATGTTCTTAAATTCTAGACTGCCCCACCATAAAATGTTTCAGCTCCAATTTATGCTTTTGTTGACCTAATACCTGATCTTTGGCTTCTGGTGATGTTTGTGCTTATAATATGGCTTTACTTCATAATGTTGTACTTACAGAATATATATATATATATATATATATATATATATATATATATATATAAACAATTGTTGAGTTGTGGTTTTATAGTAATATGTTTCTGTTGACCACATATCACTGCCTGAGTGCAGCAAGGCCGCGGTGTGTTTACTGTTTCTTTCCGTTGCTTCGGTTACCTTCCTTGTTTCCCTCATACATATGTATGATGCTCGAACATCTGACACAGGATATCCTTTGGTTTCTAACGTGTGATGCAGTCTTTTGATGCCGCTTTCTTCATCCAGCAAAGTTCACCTGTGAAAGCGGAAGACATGCCTCGATAATCGTGTAAATTCAGTCTAATTGAATAAAGACCAACATCTGCTGATTTGTATTTATTTATTTATTTATTTAGTTTATTTAAAAAGGGGACAACGCACATTAATTGACACTTCAGTTTGAACTTAAACTGTAAATGTGCCAGAGTTGGCAAATACATCTACAGTATTTTCATCTGTAGTGACTTGGCAGGTCAGTACAACAGGGCGTACATTGTAACAGGACAGACTTTATAACACGGCACTAAAACAATGCCACTGTGCCGCTCTATGTGTCTTTTGTGCACAGGATTGAGAGTTACTCCTGCAAGATGGCCGGCGATGACAAGCACATGTTCAAGCAGTTCTGCCTGGAAGGAGAGCCCCATGTCCTGGAGGCCCTGTCTCCCCCACAGTCCAGCAGCGCCCCCAGCCCAAACCTGTGAGTGTCACCTCTGCCTCAGCCTATACACAGACCAAACAACCGCTGGCATGGCATTACCATATCATTTGGCATCGGTGTGGCACTATGACTCCTGCATTATTTCTCAAGCCTACTCAGCCCTCAGACGGTTACAATTATAGTTAAAGTACGACGCTTTTCTCCAAAGCAATGTGCAGTATTATATAGTATATATAACACACACAACATAAACAAAAATACTCAGCTAACTTTAAAAATGTAACAAAAAGCATTTTAAGGAGGAAGAATAAACAAAGCTTACATCGACTTGCATAGGTTTTAGGGTTCTAACCAGTTTGTCCATTGTAAAGCCACATCGAAGCTGATGTTGCAGTAGTCTAGCAGAAAGCGCAGGGGAACTCTTCAACTCCTTGTTGAAGAGGCTTATCAAAATGTTCAGAAAATCCTTAGTTCCTGAGCTACACTAGTTATACTGTTTGTGTTTGTGTTATCAGTGTTCCAGCACCACTCTGTGCAGTACACTATGGGCTTGAGTGCTGTGGTTAATCACAAAGTCCTCTGTAGATGAGAAGAAATAATTGTTCTTTTCCCGTTGTCCATCTCTCGTGTTTGTTGATTGATTAATTGGTTGGTTGATTGGTTGGTTGATTTTTTTCCCCCTTCTTTCAGGCTGGGCAAGAGCAGTGAAGACGGAGAGAACCCTCTTAGTGACAAGTGCTGCAGGAAGACTCTGTTCTACCTCATCACGACCCTGAATGAGTCTTTCCGACCTGACTATGACTTCAGCGCCGCCCGGGCCCACGAGTTCAGCCGGGAGCCCAGCCTCAACTGGGTCAGTGTGCTGTGCCATCCACTTCTGTAGACACTTGCCTTGTAACTGCCCTAGGCCTAGGGATTCTCTCTCTCTCTGTCTCTGTCTCTGTCTCTGTCTCTCTCTCTGTCTCTCTCTGTCTCTCTCTCTCTCTCTCTCTCTCTCTCTCTCTCTCTCTCTCTCTCTCTCTCTCTCTCTCTCTCTCTCTCTCTCTCTCTCTCTCTCCTCTCTTTCTCTCTCTGTCTATCTGTCTCTCTCGCTCTCTCTGTCTCTGTCTCTCTGTCTTTGTCTCTCTCTGTCTCTCTCTCTCTCTCTGTCTCTCTCTCTGTCTCTCTCTGTCTCTGTCTCTCTCTCTCTGTCTCTCTCTCCTGCTCTCTCTCTCTCTCAAAAGGAGAGCATAATTTTCACAGTGGGGTGGCAAAACAACAGAAGGTGGTGGTTGTAGACATATGTGGTAATATGGTAATATTAAAGGTGTGAAAGTGTGGTGCACTTTGTCAAAGCCGGTGTGCAGAGGCCTTCAGGTGTAGGTATTTTAAGATTCTATAAATGTTGCAATTCTTAGAACTTCAGAGCATTCTTGTCACACCAGTGTGAGGGATCATCTGAAAGAATGCAGTGCATGCTATCGCAACAATAACACTACACAGCACAGGCATGAAATCTGAAGACAGCCAGTCACTTTGGCAACCATTGTAATTCAACATGTTAGCTCAGACTTTCAGTGCATTCATAGCACGAGGAAGGGGGAAACTTCCCAGTTTGGATTGTGTCATTGTGCCTATATGAAGCAGGGAAAGGGGGAACTTCCCACTTCTGATTTAAAACAATGAAGTCACATATCAGCTGTCAAAAAGAGTGCATTTACAGATGCTATTACAAAAGTTCTTTAACTATAGTTGGAGTACAGTATAGTATAAGTATAGAAATCATTACATGCACAGAGTAGCACATTAGACTACCATGTCATGGTCTGGGTTAGGCTTGATTTTCAATATTGCATGTATTGTTTATTCCTACATGTAATCAGAGAGAGTGCGAGCCTTTTCAAGACTTCTGAACTTTACTGTTTATTTTTTATTATTTTTTTGAACCTGACAAAGAACTGTACATTAGAGTACAACAATACCACCTCACCCCACTCCTACATGCAACACAACACGATACAAACGTTATTGAATAGATAATCAACCAACTGTATCCTCTATTTTTCCAATTCATATTTCTCTGTTTTGTTTGAACTGTATTTACAGGTCTATGAATATCACTGGCATGCCATAAAATGCAACATAACCTCATTCAGTGCTGTGTCTGTTCTGATTTCTGAAAACATTTTTGTGCTCTGCCCCCCTCAGGTGGTCAATACTGTGAACAGCAGCCTGTTCTCAGCTGTCGGTGAGGAGTTCAACTCCCTGGGGCCTGAGCTGTGGAATTCAATCGACCAAGAAATCAGTCTGCAGGGCTGTGACATTTACAGGTGAATGAAACAAAAAAGTAGACAGGTGAACTAGGTGAATGTATATGACCTACTTTTTAAATGAACAAAAACGTCACAGGAATGTGGTCTTTTTGTGTTTGTTTATTCCAAATTTCTGTAGTCACCAATTTCTATTATCAAATCAATCTAATTTTGAAATGTCTCTAATCACTAGTGTGTACCTGCCTGAATGAGAAGGTGTACTTTCTTGCAGCTTCTAAACTATTGTTACGTCTCTTCTTTCTGGCTCTGTTTAGTTACAACCCTGATCTGGACTCCGACCCCTTTGGAGAAGAAGGCAGCCTCTGGTCCTTCAACTACTTCTTCTACAATAAAAAGCTCAAGCGCATTGTATTCTTCACATGCCGTTCAGTTAGGTCTGTTAAAGTTTGTATTTTTTTGTCACCAACTTTGAACAAACAATAAAGACATTCTAATATCTATCTATCAATTGTGATAAAGGCTACATCTTTCTGGGAATCATTGCATTTATTAAATTTCAATCTCAGTTTTGTTTGAATTATATTTTAAAGGCATGTTGCATTGATATGTATTCAGTCATTAATTAAAACTACATTTTTATTCTGTGCAGTGTTCTCAGTGGATATGGTCGCTGTTGCCTTGACAACGAACTAGACATGGAGCTTGATGATGAAGAAGAGATGGACAACTTCACAGAGGACAGGTGAGCTCATGTGGGAACCTGGAGCAAAACTATGGATTCTCATAAGTGCTAAGGTGTAGACAGTTAGACTTCTTTTTGGAGCTTGAAGATATTTCATCTCTCACCCAAAAGGCTTCTTAAAAAGGCTTCTTGAGGCGAAACGTCTGTTCTGAAGAAGACTTTTGAATAATAAGTGAAACGTCTTCACGCTCCAAACAGAAGTCCAGTTGCCTACAGCGTTGTGCTTATGACTACCTTGACCTGGATGAATGAGAACTTTCACAGAAATATTGGACACTGTTTTCAGTCAATACTTTGGATACTTTTTTCGATTTAACACCGTTCCCTTTTTTACTCTCTCTGCCTCTCAGGTTTCCCCGGGCTCTGTGTGTGTAAAGCTTTCTCAGGGATGATGCTGAAGACACAACCATCCCATCCCCCAAGTCTTTGAGCAAGGCATCTACATCCTCATTTACAACTTTCTTTATATGCCTCTCACCATCTTGACCATCTTTTTTCACCGGATGAATGAACTACCCCCTTTTATGCCTGTGCTAACGAGCCATCTGCTTACAAATGTACATACACATGTATACGGAAAAAAATCAATTGTCTTGGGTTAGCTTAACTTGAACAAAAGCTCTTAAGTTGTTCTTTTTTTTATGGGCCTTTGAATCTTCGCCATAGTCTCTCTCCTCCCAGCTTAAGCAGACAGATCTACAGTCCTGTGTCCAAATCAGCCTCTACAAAGACTGTTCTTCAGGAAAATGATGGCAAGGATTTGCATGTGAAGACGAGAGTCCATAGACTTTTACTCAAGCTGGCTTTGTTTGCCATTGTGCCGATGTCCTGGCTCTTTGAGGAGAGGATGTAGTAAAAAGGCATGCAAACAAGATGTAGTCCTCTACAGTGGCCGAGCAGCTCTTCACCAGCAATGAGGAGAGGGAATGGGCTACTTAACCAATCACAAACTGAACTGAAACTAGTATAATCAGAGAAGTCACTGTGATTGGCTATGCTATCTAAGTGCGCATTATCATTGGATTGTTTGTGATTTGTGTTTGCGTGTGTGTGTTTTGTGCTCTGTTCACTTCTTACATTTCAGTTTCTAAGCGATGTTGGTTTGCGTGATGCTCATTTTGTAGCACTGACTAGTTGGTGTAAACTTCAGCAGTGTACTCACATGAGTTGTAGTTGCAACCATTGCCTCTCTTGTGGATTTGATGAGAGAGCACCTCCATACAGCCTACCTAGAGCACAAGAGGTGTGCCATTCTGAATGCCAGCCAATGAAGATTCAGCATTTTTTGAGTTCAAGACACCCTCCCCACATTCTAAAAAGGTTTTGGGCATATTCCAAGAACGTGAATTAGTCACAATCCTATTTATGTAAACTCAGAGTAGGTAGTCTACCACCTGATAGAATAGTCTTGGTTGTGTTAGTGCTTGTGTTAGCACTTACTCTGAGTAAACGTGGCAAGACTTGGTCTTGCATCAACTCTTAGTGTAGCTTTGGTTTATTTTCCAGTGTCCACTTTACTGTAAGGCCTGTAGTCTTTTAACTTTTTTTTTTCACTGGAGAAATAAGGCACCTTTTTTAAAAAGAAGTGTCATGTGAACTGTTATTGATTTGCTTTTTGGACCTTTTAACTGACAATTCATTGTTTCCTTTTAATTACTTGCCCTGATACATATGTCTTTTATTTACACTCTTGGTGAATACTATGAATAAAATGTATGTGTTTTAAATTTGGTTCATCGTGTTGTATTTGAGGGTTTAAGTAGTGATTTACCTAGGTTAAAAAAAAATGAACTGTTGTTAGCAAGCCTGTTTAAGCATTGAGCTGTATCACTTTTGTCAATAAAATACATATGCATTTATGTAAAAAATATTTTTTTTACAGTTTACCATGCACTAGGGGGAAATGTAAGGTCTGTTGGCTCATGTTGTGATCTGTTAGCTAATACTTTATTTTCAAAGCTATCGTATTTCCAATTAATATTCATTGTCCTTGTTGGATGCAAATTATGTTAACAATATAGGCGAAATGTTACACTCCAGTTTCTGGTTTGGAACTGCTTTGCAAGAGGTGAGTATATGCGAAGGCTTTAGGTCCATTTATGAGTCCTAATTCACTATAGGCCTACTCAACCCCTGCTGATTGAAGAGCTACTTGCTGTTGACAGAATATTTACTTGACACGTTGTGTTCTCGCGAAAATTATAGGCTTAATTTTACACATCCAAATGTTTTAAAACATTAAGCGTCCTGTACCCGTGTTGAAAATCACATTAGAGGATAGAAATAGGCAACAGGTCCAATAATATATAATTCTCAATTGATATCTTGATGTATGAAGAATGTATATATCTTGAAACCCATTTCTTGAATGCAATACACGTTTACGTCTTACCTATATTTTATGTGATGTCATAATGCTCACCTCTCAATCGAAGTGCCTACTCATTACCAAAGATTCTAAAGCGTAGCGCTCTAGAATCTTTGCTCATGAACACAGTTCTCAGCGTACACAAGGCCTATATTCTTTAGAGATACAGTTATCGTTCACGATGTGCAATCTCCGTTGTTCATAGAAATATTAGCTTTAAAAGAAAATAGCGTGTTCCGACAACTTTTCGGGAAAAAATTGAATGTAAAACATTGTGGAAGAATACTAGGAAAATGAAGTGAAATAGAAAAAACGCATTTGTTAAATAGTGACACATCCTTTGTCTGGTCTCCTGTAACCTAAAGCCTTACTGCAGTTTATTCTTCTATATTTTTTTCTTTGCACTAGAGATATGTACAATAGACCCACGGCACACGGCGTCTATGGCAGGGCATTCAAGCCATTACCAACTACAGGCCTGCCCCCCTCTCCTGTGGCGGTGATGACTCCCTGCCTGAGGCGCTAAACCAATTCTAATCAAGGTTTGAGGAACAGAACGACTCAGTGGCGAGAAAGAACACCCCTCCCCCTAACGACCTAGTGCTGTGTCTGTCCACTGCTGAAGTGAGGAAGACCCTACTCAGAGTCAACCCACGGAAAGCTGCTGGGCCGGATGGCATACCAGGCCGTGTGCTGAGGGAGTGTGCGGACCAACTGACAAATGTTCTCACAGATGTCTTCAACATCTCCCTGGCCACTACTGTCGTTCCCACCTGCTTCAAGACCACCACCATTATCCCCGTTTCGAAGAAACCCACAGTGACGTGTCTCAACGACTACCGCCCAGTTGCACTGACATCCACCATCATGAAGTGCTTCGAAAGGCTGGTAATGAGACACATCAAGTCACAACTACCAGCCACACTGGACCCAATGCAGTTTGCGTACCACCCAAATCGCTCCACAGACGATGCCATCAACACTGCTATCCACCTGGCTCTCTCTCACCTGGACCAAAAGGACACATATGTCAGGATGCTGTTCATTGACTTCAGCTCAGCATTCAACACCATCATCCCTCAGCAGCTGATAACAAAATTAGGCGAACTTGGCCTGAACACAACCCTCTGCAACTGGGTCCTGGACTTCCTGGTGGGCAGACCCCAAGCAGTCAGGATCGGGAGCAAAACTTCCAGCACAACCATACTGAACACAGGAGCTCCTCAAGGCTGCGTGCTCAGTCCGCTGCTGTTCACACTTCTCACCCATGACTGTGCGGCAACGCACAGCTCAAACCACATCATCAAGTTTGCTGATGACACTACCGTGGCTGCGCAAAGCTAATCTCCCAACCGCCATCCTCACAACCTTCTACAGAGGGACGATTGAGAGCATCCTCAGCGGCGCCATCACAGCGTGGTTCGGCAACTGCACCGCTGCAGACCATAAGGCCCTGCAGCGGATTGTGAGGACAGCCGAAAAGATCACTGGAGTCTCTCTGCCCCCCCTGTCAGACATCTACAGCTCCCGCTGTCTGCGAAAAGCCAGGAACATCATCAGAGACACTTCCCATCCCTCCCATGGACTATTCACCTTACTACCATCTGGTAGAAGGCTCCGCAGCATCACTGCCCGCACCTCCAGAATGGGGAAGAGCTTCTTCCCGCAGGCAGTCAGACTGCTGAATAACCTGTAGTGCAATATTTTGGACTGTAATTTCTTAGTAACTCAGGTTGCAAACCAGCGAGTCACAGCACACCGCACCGTATGCCCCCGCACTTTTCTGCTGCTACTACTTATATTTATTTAGAATAGTCTTTTGTTTACAAATCATACCACTAGCCTTGCTGCTATTATTTATATTTATGTAGAACAGTCTACTGTTTACAAATCACACCACTAGCCACAGTGCTCTGCTAAAAGCCATGCCCTGTCTAGAGTGTTTGTTCTAGGTCACCTGCAAACTTGACCTGCCTTGTTTACAACTGTGTTGTATTGTTCACTACTGTGTTGCACTGTATGTACAGAAGTGTACAGGAGAGTGTAAGCGTGTGTGTGTGTGAGTGAGTGAGTGCGTGTGTGAGTGGGTGATGTGAATCTGTGTAGTCCCTCAGTAGTGTATGTAGGCACTATTATGTATCTGTCTTATCTATACTGTGTTTTAACAGTTATGTGTCCACCAATTGTTCCCGGTGAAACGCTGTCTCGTCTCACTATGTACTGTGTATATGGCTGAAACGACAATAAAAAACCTACTTGACTACTACTTGACTTGACCTACTGAGTGCTTTAAACTTTCGAAGCATCACTGTATTGTCTTCATCAAGAAAATTGTAACCTAAGCACTTTTGCAGTTAAATAAATCAGTGTGTCTTTCTTTTTGTGTGGTCAAAGAAATCTACTCAGAACATAATATATGACGATAAATAAGCTAACAAGCAGTGGTTGAACAGATAGAAAAAACATTGTACAGTACTTGTCTAAGGCATTTGTTCACCATCCATGTTAGTGGCTGCAAAGAATGTGAAAGTGCATATTACACGTCTTCCTCACATAACATAAACCAGTGTGGGTCAGTCAGACCAAATTCTTATTTAAACAACAAGAAGAAAGCACACAGTCACATGGACCCAATTAAAAGGCTTTATTTAGATCCAATTAAAAGATTACAGAACAAAATATAATTTATAATTAGTCATTGCAAATTATAATAAAGAGATTATAATCGATCTATAACAGATTAACTATATTCCCATTTGGTGTCACAGATGGCCATTTGTAACAGGTTAAAGATCTAATTCGGTGTGAATGATATTTGTAACAGATTAACCATAAAAATCTTATCTGCTGTGACCACAGAAAGCAAACATTCATTTTTGACCCTCAAACCCTCATTTTCATGATCACACCTTCCATTAAGCATACATTATAACCTATCTGATTATATTTACACAAAATACATTATTGCAATACAAGGCAAAGCAATTTTATTTGTATAGCGCATTTCATACACAATTGCACTTCAGTGTGCTTAGCAAAAATAAAAGCAAAGGCCAATATGTGAAAGCATAAGATAAAATAAGTGTAAAAACATAAAAGTAAAATAAGTATATCGTAAATAAAAGACAAAAGCATAAAAACACAACATAAGTATGAATAAAACATCTGAATCATCTGAAAAGATAAAATAAGCGTAAATGCTTAAAAGGATATTTTTGATGTCTTCTGGAAGTTGGTTCCAGAGCTTAACAGCATAGCAGATGAAAGCTGCTTCACCACATTTTGTTTTAACAGCAGGTTCTACTAACAGACTAAAACATGTCCAATAGGTAATTGGGTCCCATCCTATTTAATGTTTTTAACACAATAAGCAATGCCATAAAGTCAATTCTGTAACTTACTGGGAGCCAGTGCAGAGACCTTAAAATTGGAGTAATGTGGTCAGATGTTTTTTGTTCTTGTAAGAACCCTTGCTACTGCATTTTGGATCAGTTGAAGCTGTTTGATGGTCTTTTTAGGAAGGCCTGTGAAAAGGCCACTGTATAGTAATCAACCCTACTGGAAATGTACAGTTTTTTCTAGATCTTGTTTTGACATAAGACCCATAAGTTTAGCTATGATTTTTAGGTGATAGAATGTAGATTTAGGGATTGCTTTCACATGACTGTTGAAAGTTAGTTCACTGTCAATAAAGACACCAAGATTTATAACAGTATCGTTTGCTTTAAACTTTAGTCTCAAGAGCAGTGGTCATTCTTCCTTTCTCCAAAATAGAATTACTTCCAGTTGGTAATTTGGTCAATACACCCATAGAGAGACTCCAGTTGGGCCTAGTCATTAGGTGACAGACCTAAGTAAGCTTGGTTGTCATCAGCATAGCTATGGTAATTGATTGAGTTGTTGTTGCTGATTTGCCCAAGTGGAAGCATACAAAGGTTGAATAGTAATGGCCAAAGGATTGATCCCTGTGGGACACCACAGGTCAAGGACATAGATGCTGATGTACAGTTTCCAATAGCAACAAAAAGTTGCTTTGTTGTAAGTATGATTTTTAACCAATTGATAACTATACCAGTGAGTGGGTTACCAAAACGGTTTACAATCAGGTTGAGGGGTCAAACTTATTCACAATCCAGCCAATTTGGCTGCTAAGGAAAACAGATACTGTCTAGGCAAATATTTTACTGGCCAAAGCTGAACTGTAACTTTCTTAGCACAGTTTGTACTTAGGCAGGTGTAATATGCAGGTATTTGTACACAATGTTGAGTATTTTCTTACCAATATGGATAGGCTATAAATCATTACTCATCATGGTCTTACAACACTTGTTCAGCCTACAAATAAATCAAAATTTCTGTATGTTAAGACAGTGACAATTCTAGGATCCTAAAACTAACTAACTGCTCAGTGTACACTTAGGCCCAATTTCTGATATCTAATTTTCTTTTTTTTTTTGTTTGAATAAAAGACGAATGACAGATTAAACTGGTAAATGTAACAACCAGTGGCAAAATATTGTTTAAGCTGATGGCCAATTGTGGCTAAAACCATGACATTTACGCGTTTCACAAACCGTAAATTATGCAACACATACTGAAACACTTCCTCTGCAAGCACATATTCTGAATCAGCTAATTTAAGTGTAACACATTTTCGCAAAAGTACATTTGTTATCACACATGCAATATGTTAATGCACATTATTAGGAGATGATAGAGATCAAAGCTAGAAAAGTTTATAGCCTAATTCCAATTAAGGAATAATCCAAGTTTTAATCCAAATTTAAATAAAAAAAAACTATTGTATAGCATAACCACCCACCACCCTAACACCAACAAACACCTCCAAACCAACCAAAGCCAATGTAACCACCCAAACCCCCTTCTCACACTGAGCTGAGTTCCAAAGTTGAGAGCCCTGGTCTCTTTCTGTGTGTGTGTGTGTGTGTGTGTGTTTGTGTGTGTGTGTGTGTGTGTGTGTGTGTGTGTGTGTGTGTGTGTGTGTGTGTGTGTGTGTGTGTGTGTGTGTGTGTGTGTGTGTGTGTGTGTGTGTGTGTGTGTGTGTGTGTGTGATAGAGAGAGCGACATGGAGATATTATGTGACTTTGCATAAGACCACAGAGCAGTCATGCATTGTGAAGTTAAACGCTGCATAGAGGGGCTTAACAGGGAATGTAGTGGTGTACGTGTACAGGTGTGTAAGTGTGTCAGAGGAGACGCTGTAGAAGGACACTGTGTCAGCCTCAGCATCCACATACACCCCTATCCTTCGAGATGCACTGGGAGGTATGTCAATATGAAAGTTGTTGTCGCCCAGACATGAGAAAGTATATTTGTCTATATAGCATGTCAGACAGCACGTCTTTTCAGAATGTTCAAACCATGGCCCCAGTTCTCCCCTGATCTTATCAATTACACTGCTTTTACACAACACCCCTATCTCGGCCTTGACCCCACCCCACTCACACTCAAAGTAGCGACGTCCAGTCAGAGGCTCTATAGATGCGACGCTGGCACTTATTCTGTACCTTGCTGGGTTATCAGGATATGGCTGGTCCCAGTTCACACATGTCGCCACCTTGTTGTCATTAGACAGAAGGACACGCTTGTTGGCTGTGTTTCGGTCCAGTGTGAGTTCGCAGGAATCTACACAGAAAACATAGCAGATGACACACGTCATGGTGGCTCATTGTACACCTGAAATTTACACACACAATAATGCTGGCAGTGATCATAACAACCTCCTGAGACCCCAGATTTCATTCTGACCAAAAAAAAAACATGACAATATATACCCATTCACTTTTCTACAGTCAGATTTTTCTTACAAACCAAAACTGGATAGTGTTAAAATGCTATAAACTATAAACTTCTGGTTGACTCATATACTCATATTATTCTTACAGTGTGTGTTTTGTGTGTGTGTATAACGCAGAATTGCATAATCTATTATTAGCTAAACTCGGGAGCTGGCAGAATTGATCGATTGAAGTTATATATGTAAAACTTTAACAAAAAATTAGACCATTAAAACATGCATTTTCAAAATGTAGCCCACAGTATTTTACAAAAAACGTACATAGCTGTAGGATGTTTTTAACTTGTGGCTTCATCAGGACTGCATTGCGATACCAGCGAACAGAAGCTCCTGGATACTTTGGGTCTGAAATGTAGCTGATGACTTTGTTGTTGGTGGGTGCCTTGTTGAAGATATTGAGTGACGAATACATGGCCTCCTTGACATCTGGTTTCAGGTACCAGGGGTCAACGTTTGCTAGGTGCTGTTGATGTGTGCTGCTACGGGTACCAGTTTTAAAGTTGTCAGCCTTCTGTGAGATTCTTTTCAGGTACGGTTCCTCGTAACTCAGTGAGGTGAAGCTGAACACAAAGGCGTCTACGACATCTGGGTCTGCAAGAAACATGTCAAGCTCACGGCCTGGAGGTTTAATCTCGTACTTCAGCTTTTTGAGGTGCAGCGTCAGAGTGTGGATCTCAGTCTCTTTTTCATCCAGCCACTTCTCCATGTCTTTCCCACTGAATCCTGACTCTTTCTGGGTCTTCAGGAGGTCTCTCAAGACCGATTCCTCCCTCTTGCCTTCTCTTATAGCCGGGATTAGTTCTGCTATTTTCCTTAGCATCTCAACCGTGAAGATTGTCAGACTACTTTGGAACTGCTCGAGTTTATAGACAATATCTTTGGCTTTGATGGCTTTGCTCTTCCCCAGTAGGTCATTGGTTCTAATCTCAGCCTGGTGGAAATAATCTATCATCTTCTCAGCCTGAGATACTAGCAGCTCTGAGATCATTCTCTTCAGCTTATCCTCAAAATTGCCAAGTTTGCTCAGCGGATACAACCAGACCTTCACGGGTACCGCCTTCTCTCCCTTCTCCCCCAGCAGGCCGGGTAGCTCTTTGTATGCCTTCACAGCCTCTTCAAATGTAGAAGGGAGATTCTTCAGACCAAAGTCACCGTAAAACCTGCAGCTGAAGTTCTTCACCTTCTTCTTCTCTTCATCACTTATGTTCACACTTCCTTTTGCACTGACATCAATAAATGGGATCTTATTGAGCATCACACTCATTTCCAGTTTGACATCCTGCTTCTTCGAATCATCATCAGCTGTTTCTTGGAACTCCATGAGTGCGTCCGCACCATACAGCACCCCGGCCACCACATGGGTAGCATCTGTCATGTCAAAGGCATCAGGCTTCGGAGTTTCTAGCTCAGATATCATGAGCTCTTTAAACTCGGTGGTCACATGGTATTTCAGAGTGGTTCTGCACTGACGGGTAGAGGAGGTCTTCTGATTGAGGTAGTTTGCAGAAGCCGATGCCTCCACCATGCCAGAGAGGAAGCTGGCCCTCACTGAGGTGCTCACATCCAACAAATTCATCTTCTCACTGAGTGACTCAGATGTTTTCACCTGGAAATTTGTGTTGGGCTTTGCGGTGACCTCTGTCTTCTTCTTCATGTCCTCAGCCTTCCAAAGGGTGATTCCTAAAATCAGAGTTAAGACACCAGCAGCATTACCAACACTGGCAAAGCCTTGGCACTGATATAATAACTGTGTTTAACAGCACTGGCATGGTATTTGCCTCCATGGGAGGAAGTCCATATACATTAGGCTAACGAATGCAATACAAAGGAGTGGAGTAAATGCAGATTATTTTGAGGAGGGATGTTTGTGCATGTTTAATACTGTTGACATGCAATTTTACTTCAATGTTTCTGTCAATATCTGAGTGTTGACAAAGATATCAGAAGAGGTCCATGTGCAACTAACAGATAAACCAGTTTCTCATCGAAATGTGTATGATCTCATGCAAAAGTTGTTGTTATGAACTTGCACAGATTTCCTCAAAACATGAGGTGACAGGAAAACAAGAGGTTAGTCCTGCAAAACAGTCTTTAAAAAAACTGTTGGTTCACTAACTAAGTTCTTGGTACTTTCTTGTATGTGTAGGGACTCTGTTCATGCTACTGCTGAAGTGTAGTGCTATTTTGAGTTGTACATGCCATAAAACAGTGACTACAATGATAAAATAAAAATATAATAAATAATATATAATAATAAAATATAATAATAAAATATAAATAAAAGCAGCACATTTTTGAGTTCTAAAGACTGTGAATTTCCTCAGAAATGTAGTCTAGCTCTCAAAGGGTTGTTCGACCTGTTGTCTTGGTAAAAGAGACACTGCATTCAAATGAACTCAATTAACTAAATAAAAATACAAAACAATAAAACAAGAATAATACAGCCATAAAACCTCCATCTATTGCCAAGAATTAGGGATTTATTTATTTAGTGACCAAATAGGGTGGACTACTGTAATGGCCTTTTTACGTAACTGGTTTGCCCCAAAAGACCATTAAACAACTGCAGGTCATCTATAGGCATATCTCAATAAATCAGAACATTTTGTACAGTGTTATAGATTATAGATATTATACATTTGAAATAAGCCCTGTTCGTCAAAAAAGTAGCATGCTATTGTGCATAGAATTTACAACAACAAAAAATATAACCGCAAGTGCTGATTATTGGGGTCCAAGCAGTATTCCAGACGTCGCAAATGACATAATGACATTTTCCCACTGTGCCGCCCCAAAATTATCCAAAAATTGGAGGGCTTTCAAAGCTTATAGTAAAGATGAAGTATACCAAGTTGGTATATCTGCATGTTCCAATGACAAAATATTGGCTGAAAAGTGCTCAGAAGCCGTAGCCAGAAATCATAAAATGGGTGGGCCCAGAAAAAATCAGGTGGGCCTGACCCAAAACACATAGGTTATTTTTATAACTAAAACAGTCGATTAAACTTATAGAGCCTTCTGATTGGGTGGGCACAGGCCAACCCCAGCCAGCCGTGACTATGCCCATGGTGAGTACCTGGTATAAGTTGGTCGGTGCAGGCATTGTAGAGTGTGCCCAGATCCAGGGGTCTGCTGAGGGCACTGATCACCAGTGTGGAGTCTCCTACAGCTGGAAACAGAAACAAAACATTTTGTCATTAATGAACCTAAATACACAAGACAGCACTCTATGAATATGAATGAATGATCCATACTACTGAATTAATATAAACAAATGATCCATGCTTTCAGTATAAACAAATGACTTTTACCAATGTATCCAGACAAATAAATCACTTATATTACTATATCAATGTCAACGAATGACTCGTACGATAACAGAAAGGTTAGAGCATGTGTCTACCAAAGCGTGTATGCAGTGTCCAACGTCAGTCTAGCATTGCTTAGCGCCCTCTGTAGCCAAACCACTGTCAGCGCAACATTTTATTTCACTCTGCTCCCAGCAGTTTCAGTGGGACACGGTTCAGCTTTTAAAACAGTCAGGCTTGTCAGTGTCCCTTCTCTCCCTAGATATGCTCACTCATTCTGTTTAGCAGACTCAGCTGTTTTCATCAAGCCCCAGGCAAATTCTTTGTGGCAAGAAAGACCAGTCAGTCATCAATTAATTGTTTGATTTTCAATAACTTAAATGGCTGGAATATCAGTAATCGTAGATTTTGAATATAACAAAGTTAATAGTTTCATAATATAAATGATGTGGTCTGATCTCTCCTGATTATGATGTGAATTATTATGTGTATTAATACTTGTTAAAGAAGGTATAAAGCCATTATGGCACATGTGAGATGGTAAGAAATAATGATAGATATGGTTAACAATAGGGTATTTTTTACCATTAAGACTTTTCAACTGTACAATGTTTGACCTTGTTTTAACACCTGCTACTTTTACAAATGCCTGATATATCAACCACTGGTAGAACTTATTCGCCAGTGTGGTTACTAGGCTACAGTAAATACCACCCACTAGTAGAATTCCTTTGTCAGTGTGGTTACTAGGCTACGGTAAATATCACCCACTAGTAGAATTGCTTCATCAGTTTGGTTACTAGGCTACAGTAAATACCACCCACTAGTAGAATTGCTTCATCAGTGTGGTTACTAGGCTACAGTAAATAGCACCCATTAGTAGAATTCCTTCATCAGTGTGGTTACTACTGTAAACATTAACCACTAGACCTCATTTGTCAGTATGTTTGTTACTGCTACAGTAAATACCACCCACCAACAGAGCTCATTCATCAGTGTGGTTACTATAAATATCAACCACCAAGAGAACTCATTTGTCCCTGTGTTTATTAATGTAAATATCAACCACTAGTAGAATTCACTCATCAACTTGGTTCCTCCTAAATACTCTGTTATTTAGGAGTCTTGGTCATGTTCATATCAATGTAATAAAATGAATGCAAACGTATCTGTGGTATGGTACATAAAAAGGGGGATAGAAACAAGCAAATATAAACATTGTCAGTTGGTTAAGAATTATATACTAATTACTAATTATATATATTATATATCATGCACCAACACCCTAAACCAATTCTGCTAAACTACAAGCACAATTCCTGCTTTACACTCAAATTGCATTTCTACTTTTTTCAAAACACTACACACAATTCTCTACATTTGGCACAATTTTCATGAAGAAAATCTCTTGTTTTCACAAGGAACACACTGTCATTTAAAATTCTAAAGTCAATTGCTCTACTATGCACACAGACTCATCGGCAACCACCTGTCACACAGGACAAGAAAGGACCTTAATTTGGCCATTTGGTCAACAAAATTATTTTACAGTAGTTGTTTAGTTGTTTTCGTATCTCTCTCCATGTTCTACAATCCTCAACCCAAATGAGGATTTTTTTTTGACTGGAGATGAAAGTGTATGACCAAAATCCACAAATGCGTGTACCCTTTCTCTAAGCTATGGAAGACGCATGTGGAAATATAGCAATTGATGCTTTTCATGGATGGATTCGCTGCTAGGCCAGGAAAAACATTGCATGTGATGTGGATGAGGTGCTGTGGCCACACCAAAACAGAAGAAAGGATGCAGCGTAATTTTTCTTTGTAACTGTATAGGCCACAGTAAATTCTTCTGTTGTGTTGTATGTAGACCACTGTAGGTGCAGCTTTGTGTTGATTGGGATGCACAGTGTACACTGTTTTTGTGGGAACAATAACATATATTTGTAACAATGTATATGTGCATTCTGAGTATAAAAACAATATTGTAAAATATAACACACTTATGTATGTACTGTCTGTAGCAAGTGTAACACTGAACAAAAAAGGCCTAAGTCATTACGATGAATGGAGAAGAAGTTTTTTTTCATTCATCATAGTGTTTTACATCAAGCACATCAGGGTTCAACTGGTTGTTATAAATGTTTATTCATATGATGGTTTGTGTGTCTCATTTGACAACAAAATAGCATTTTCAGAAGAAATAACATTGTTTTGAATGTAGAGTTTCATTTTGCAGGAGAAGTGAAGGGTTTTGCCCATTGTGTGTGTGTTTTTTTTATTTCTGTGTAGAGTTCTGAGAGTATGAGGCATGCTTTCAGAAAATGTGTGTAAGCAATTGAGAAAAACTGTAAAAACACTCAAAACTACACAAACCCTCTAAAATGGATTTTGTTAATCTCAACTAAAGACACAAACACCAAATGAGCAGGTCTTTTTGCACGTCCACTGGACACAAATGTGGGAAGCACAGAACACTGACATTTCGTGTCGTATAAAACATTGTTGTTTCATCATTGCATTTTTATTTGTAGTATGCTGTAAATGCTGTATTGCCTAAAACTGAATGAAATGGCATGAAACAAACATATTTACAGTAATGTGCAAAAGTTTTAGGTAGGTGTGAAAAAATGCAGTCAACTAGGAATGCCTTCAAAAATGGAAGTGTTAATCATTTATGTTCATCAATTGACAAAATGCAGTGACTGAACAAAAGAGAAACCTAAATCAAATCAATATTTGGTGTGACCACCCTTTGCCTTCAAAAGAGCATCAATTCCTCTAGGTATACTTGTATAGAATTTTTGAAGGAACTCGTTTGGTAGCTTGCACCAAACATCTTGAAGAACCAACCACAAAGCTCTGTGGATGTAGGCTTCCTGACATATACAACCAATTTGGTGTAGTTGGTTGATCATACACCTGACTATAATCCTGCAAAATCCCTGACTTTGTGTGTACCCCTTTGTGTGAACTGATGCTGGTTTGAAGGCACCTGCCTAAATCTTTGCACAGTACTTTATGTTTTTAGCCATCCACATGTTTAATGTTAAAACACCCATAAGGCTGAAAGAACTTCATGGGCATAAGTTGTTTTTGACAAGTTTGATCAACCAATTACACCAAACTGGTTGTATATATCAGGAAGCCTACATCCACAAAGGATCTGTGGTTAGATTTTTGGCGCAAGCTACCAGCTGAGTTCCTTCAAAAATTCTATACAAGTATACCTAGAGGAATTGATGCTCTTTTGAAGGCAAAGGGTGGTCACACCAAATATTGATTTAGGTTTCTCTTTTGTTTAGTCACTGCATTCCGTTAACTGATGAACATAAATGATTAACACTTCCATTTTTGAAGGCAGTCACACCTGATTAACGGAACTTTTGCACATTACTCTATATTTCCTGTCAATACTCAGGACAGAAGCAGCTGATAGTAACTAAACATAAACATTAAGGGGATACAAAAACAAAACACAAACATACATAAAATGTACTACAAACATGGTTGACTAAAACAATATACAAACATAGAAGGCTTGTACAAAATGATAGCATGAAACTGGAAACATTTTGTTTCATCTCAGCAATTATAAGAAACAAAACAAATATGCAGAAACCAGTGTTTTCTTTCTCTTTAAGTCTCAGGCTTCTTACTTTCCCTCTTTTTCATGAATTTGTCCTTACAATTCATAGCCAAGTCTTCAACCATTAATGTATCTGAGTACTCATTGATGTAAAATCGCTAAAATGTTTGTGTGTTGTATGTGTGTCTTACCTTTTACTGACATTGCTTCAACTGTACCAGCTGGCGTTGGGCCTGATGTGTCTGTGTGTGGCAGAGCAGGGTTTGATGCGTGTGTCTGAAGTCAGATGCCTTCAAGATTGGCGGTGTGTTGTGCTCATTGTCCCACCAATTTATGCGCAAGCTGCTGTCGCAATCACGCATAGACACAGTGGAAAACCTGCTTAATCACACACACATGCACGCACACAGGCACACCCGCGTGTGTGCACACACACACATGCACACAAAGGAAAACCTGCTTAATCACACACACATGCACGCACACAGGCACGCTCGCGTGTGTGCACACACACACATGCACACAAAGGAAAACCTGCTTAATCACACACACATGCACGCACACACGCACGCTCGCGTGTGTGCACACACACACATGCACACAATGGAAAACCTGCTTAATCACACACACATGCACGCTTGCGCGTACACACACACACACACACACATGCACACAATGAAAAATGTACAATCTCAATACCACCACAGTTGTAAATAAAAACAGAATGCAACAAAATGCAAAATATATGGGACACGTGCATGCTTACCAACAGTTTGCAGACATCAGGGCATTTACATCATGAGTTGCTGGAATTTAGATTTTTGAATTTGGTTGCATTCTTGTGGTATGTAGTTTTGCAATATTTGTGGTTTTACACTGTTCCACTGAAATACACAAGGGTACGGTAGCCCTTAGGAGCACTGTTTATCTGTCACTGTGTTTTATGGTTTGCCTATGTGGTTTTTAGATTTGTTGATGTGTTTTGCAATTCAGGGCCACTGTACAAGGGCTTCCCTGCCATAGAAATTGCATGGTATTGCTTTTCAGTCCATGTTGTCACCAAATTCAAAATGATCTAATTTCTTTACATGAAACCGTGTACTTTTCTCAATTTTAACATTTGATTTGTTATTTCTATTTTATTGTGAATAAAATATAGGCCGTAGTCATTTTAATTTGTTTGTATTTTACAACTTTTTTGGCATCGGGGCTATATGTAATACACACACACACAATGAAAAATGTGCATATGTGTGTGTGTGAGTCTGTGTGTGTGTGTGTGTGCATGTGGGTGTGCATATGTGTGTACAACTAAACTAACCCAATGAAATGTTTAAGGTAGGCATTTGAGCTCTGTCCTTTTTATCTGTCAATGGCCACTGGCATGCAAATATAAATGTGAAAAGTGAAAATGAGAAAAGTTTTCATCCCGGAAGTATGTACTGTTGTTTAGATTTTTTATTATTTTGAAAAACAAACCTACATAAGAAGGTTGGTGAAATATCAACTACTTGTGAAATGAATCAGTAATAATGCAAAAATGCAAAATGTAATAATCAGTATCTTGTAGTCATATTTGGCAGTCTGGACCATAGGCTGGTTACCAAGGGGGCTCAAGATAGTTGGCCTCTCAGAAGCAGAAGCAAAAGCTCTAGCTATGTATTGAGAGTCATACAACTGAATCATATCTGAGCAACTGTTACAGTTTTTTACAATTGCTTAAGCTCAATTTAAAAAACTGGGCTCATTTTGTCAAAACACTAGACACAGTTAACACAACCATACACCCAATTCACAGAACACCCCAGATCTATTGCAAAATGATATTCTACGTTCAAAACTATACACTTATTTATAAAAAAAAACGCTATTTTGTCGCCAAATCGCACACACATGATTCATATGATCTATTTGTGTTTGAGTGAGTTACACACAATGGCCATCAATCCTAAACACTTTGTTACATTCTGACTTTTCTAATGAATGAATAGGTTGCATCTTTTTTTGTAATATTGATAAATGACATGAATACATTCACAAAACACAACACATGACTAATATTATTCACTAAATATATTTCAATTATATTTAGCTATTGTTTTTACTTTCAACGCAAAATCAGTCAATATGCTGAAGTGTTTCTTTGTTGCATGGTTGCACATTGAAAACTGAAATACAAACATGTATACAAAGAACCATATTCATAGTAAACAAAGTAAAACACAGTAAGGTATTGTTGGAGACAAAAAGCTACTGTAATATCTCTGTCCAGTTTGGTGGCATGTCTCAGCCTATGGTTTTCAAGGTAGTCAACCAACGTCATTCTTATGTGATCAATGTAGTCCTCGTCTTCCCTGTCCATGCTTCCTGCCCATTGTACTTTGCACTGACAGTATTTATGTCTTCCTTTTGTTTTGACTTCACTGTCCCTCTTTCGCTTGCTCTTGCTACAACACTGCCTTACATTTATATTGAAGTCAGGGTAACTCCCCTATTTTGCAGTGTTTAAGCCTGATTGCTGAGTTTTGCTTTTTGGCCCTTAGTGTTCTGGCACCTGATGATTGTGCTTATCCAGTTGGTTGCACAGGTGTGGTCAATTGATAGGTATTGTTTAGAAATTGAAAGAATGTGACATTACAATATAATCATGTGTGTAAGGCATACATCGTGTGTGTTTAATGTTTTGCAAATCACTGTGTGTAGTGTTTTGGAAAAAGTGTGAAGCTGAAAATGTGTTTACAGTGGTGCCAATCTGAGCCGATGTTTTGTTAGTTGAGTGTTAGGTTTTGTTAACCTTGGGGAACTTTGTATTTTAGTGTGTAAGCAAACATAAAAAAACTGTAATAACTAGGTGTTACTGAAAATGATATTGAAATTGTTAGTTATTAACCAAAAACACATTTAGCATCAGATAACAGGAATATAATATTTTGAAAACATCTGAAACGCACATGCACTGTGTACACTATTTCCCGAGCACTGTGCGCTATCTGAGTTGCTCAAAAAATTAGCACCCCAATTAGTGGTAATCTAGAGCAGGGGTTTTCAAAGTGGGGGCCGCGGCCCCCTGGGGGGCCGTGAGGGGGCGCTAAGGGGGCCGCGGCAAGTTGGAGGGAAAAGTAGCAAACCGAAATAAATACTTGAATAAATAAAACCAAAAAATATTCCCATTTGTTAAAAGCTGCATTATAATAATCTACCGGATATCTTAACATTACTACTATTACCGTTATTATTTTTATTAGCCATCATCTTTCTAATTGGCTGGTATAGAACACATCCGGGTGATCACGTACACACTTTTCATCTCAGGGGGGCCTTACCTGGAATCTACTGGTCTATGGGGGGCCTTGTCATGGTAAAGTTTGGGAACCCCTGATCTAGAGCAGGTAAGTAGTAGCACAGGGGATGCACCTAGACAGTTACGACCGAGCAAAAGCATCACATCCCACCATATTCCTAATGGCATAGTCACAGGACACAAGAGCCTAAGAAAAAACATATCCTATGTGGAAAGACATGCAGCCTAAAAGTTGAATCAGGCCTAGTTACAGTTTTTGCCCATTGCTTAAACACATTTTGCAAAATTTGGCTCGCTGTGCCAAAACTCTACACCCAAGCACATAGGACACAACACTTGGAAATAAACCATTCACATCTATGTCAAATTCAAACTCTGCAATCAAAACCTAATAATCCTTTGTCAAAATGTCACTCTGATGACAAAATTACACACACTTGCATCTTATGAAAACACTGTCACATCAGCAGCAACACACTAGTCTACTTTATATAAAACACTGCAGTCTTTCGTTTTTATTCAGTTCTGCAGAAGGCATGTCTTCGCAAAAACAAGAAAATGAAATACTCAATAATGTACATTACAGTAGTCTACTTTACAGTGCAGTAAATTCATTTTAAGTAAAAGCAACAAAAAAAACAACTACAATTCGAAATGGCAACCTGGTTCGCCAAGTGGACAGACAAGGTAATTGCGGGCAATGTCTCCTCTTTCTAAGCATATGGTGAGCATCTCTCTCGCTAAGCATCTCTCACAATACGTAAGCAGCCATAAACTGTATATAAACTGTATACTGTATATATACTGTAGTTCAATCCTACTGTAAACATGCTGTAACATTCTGACTTTTCTAATGACATAATCTGGGTTTTATCTTTTGAGAAATATTGATAAATAACATTCACGAAACACAACAAGACTAATACTGTTCACTAAATATATTTTACGTAACCGATACAAATTTGGACTTGCAATGCAACATTAGTCAGTACACTGGTGTGTATGCAAGTACGCAAGTGTTTGCTTGTTGCATGGTTGCATGTTGAAAATTGAAAAACAATAATTTTCTAGAAAGAATCATGTTCACAGTAAACATGGTAAAACACAGTGCTGTTGGAGACAAAAAGCTACTGTAAGCATCATCTCTTTCCAAATTGGTGGCATGTCTCAACCTAGGGTTTTCCAGGTGATCAACCAATGTTATTTGCATGTTATCACACATTTGTCTTCTCTGTCCATGCTCTCCTCCACTGAGCCATTGTTTTGTTATTTGAGTAGTTGAAAAAATGTGGGAAAGATTTTATTTTAGTGTTAAAAAAACTGTAACTGAGGCCTTTTTGTAGCTGGCTGATTGGTGTTCAATTTTGTAAGTAAGTATTTTCTGGTGTGTGTCTGAGTGTTGTGTGTTTTGTATGTGTTTTGTATTTTGAATAGATGTGTTTTGCCACTGATACATCGGTATTTCATTTTTGAATGAAGTGTTTTCTGTGTGAAATAGTGTGTAGTGTGCTGGAGCAAGTGTGTTGCAGAATTGCAACTAAAGTGTAAAGCAGCGTTTGTGTTTAAGGTATGGTTACACTGTGTTTAAGGCATGGTAACACAACTTCAAGTGTTGTTACTTTGGTTTAAGCATATGTCTATTGCGTTCAAGCAATGGGCAAAAACTGTAAGACATAATGACATACACTACATATGAGTATAAAGTTAATACGACATATGACGTACACTGATTTTAAAATTGTTATTATTTTATTATCTTCTAATAGTTTTACAAATACAGTGTCTGTGTGTGATCTCTACCCTCCTTGTGGTTGGCATTGTGTAGTGCTATTGATAATTTGTTTTATGTGGAACTCAATTTTGTGAAGACACACACACACACACACACACATGCACACAAACACACACACACACACACACACACACACACACACACACACACACATGCACACAAACACACACACACACACACACACACACACACACACACACACAGATTCATGCACGCGCGCACGCACAAGCACACACACACACACACACACACAGATTCATGCATGCACGCACGCACATGCACACACACACACCTTTATCTCCAAAAACACTTGGAGTATTGTGCAAAATGGCATTGTGACATTTTAACCATTTGTGCAACATTTTTGCAGAAGACCAAAGTGTTGCTTAATGATGAGTTTAGACCTGATGATTAATGATGTTTTTTTACAGTTTTTCCCCATTGCTTAAACACATTTTGCAAAATTTGGCTCGCTGTGCCAAAACTCTACACCCAAGCACATAGGACACAACACTTGGAAATAAACCATTCACATCTATGTCAAATTGAAACTCTGTAATCAAAACCTAACAATCCTTCGCCAAAATGTCACTCTCATGACAAAATTTCACACACTTGTATCTTATGAAAACACTGTCACATCAGCAGCAACACATTAGTCTACTTTATATAAAACACTGTTTTTTGTATTTGGAATAGATGTGTTTTGCAAATGATACATTGGTATTTCATTTTTGAACGAAGTGTCTTATGTATGAAATAGTGTGTAGTGTGCAGGAGTAAGTGTGTTGCAAAAAGGAGCAAGTGTGTTGCAGAATTGCAACTAAAGTGTAAAGCAGCGTTTGTGTTTAAGGTATGGTTACACTGTGTTTAAGGCATGGTAACACAACTTCAAGTTATGTTACTTTGGTTTAAGCATATGTCCATTGCGTTCAAGCAATGGGCAAAAACTGTATTATCTTCTAATAGTTTTACAAATACAGCTTCTGTGTGTGATCTCTTCCCTCCTTGTGGTTGGCATTGTGCAGTGCTATTGATCATTTGTTTTATGTGGAACTCAATTTTGTGAAGACTCACACACACACACACACATGCACACACACATGCACACAAACACACACACACACACACACACACACACACACACACACACACACACACATGCACACAAACACACACACACACACACACACACACACACACATGCACACAAACACACACACACACACACACACATGCACACAAACACACACACACACACACACACACACACACACACACACACACATGCACACAAACACACACACACACACACACACACACACACACACACACACATGCACACACACACACACACACACACACTCACACACACACACACAGATTCATGCACGCGCACACGCACATGCACACACACCTTTATCTCCAAAAACACATGGGGCTTTGTGCAAAATGGCATTGTGACATTTTAACCATTTGTGCAACTTTTTTGCAGAAGACCAAAGTGTTGCTTACAGTTTTTGCCCATTGCTTAAACACATTTTGCAAAACTTGGCTCGCTGTGCCAAAACTCTACACACAAGCACATAGGACACACCACTTGGAAATAAACCATTCACATCTATGTCAAATTGAAACTCTGCAATCAAAACCTAACAATCCTTTATCAAAATGTCACTCTGATGACAAAATTGCACACACTTGCATCTTATAAAAACACTGTCACATCAGCACCAACACACTAGTCTACTGTATATAAAACACTGTTTTTTGTATTTTGAATAGATGTGTTTTGCCAATGATACATCTGTATTTCATTTTTGAACGAAGTGTCTTATGTATGAAATAGTGTGTAGTGTGCAGGAGAAAGTGTGTTGCAAAAAGGAGCAAATGTGTTGCAGAATTGCAACTAAAGTGTAAAGCAGCGCTTTTGTTTAAGGTATAGTTACACTGTGTTTAGGGCATGGTAACACAACTTCAAGTTATGTTACTTTGGTTTAAGCATATGTTTATTGCGTTCAAGCAATGGGCAAAAACTGTAATGATGAGTTTAGACCTGATGACTAAAGATGTTTTTAACTGTTCTGTGTTTCAAATAGCAAACTATCCTTAATAATACTAAATAATGTGTTCTTACGCTGCACAGAATCAGTGGTGCACAGAATCCACTTACAGTTTTTTTATGTTTGCTTACACACTAAAATGTAAACTTTCCCACAATGAATGAAACCCAACACTCAAGTAAGTGACAGTGAAGACAAGACAGTGAAGATTAAAGTGAGCCTGAAGACAAAGAGGGTTAGCAAGAGAAAGAGGTAAATACTTTTACTGTAAGGTACATCTGGAGCAGAGCATGAACAAAAAGATGAGGACTAAATTTATCACATGCAGACATTGGTTGACCGCCTTGAAAACAATAGGTTGAGATATCCCTTGAAAATGGAAAGAGATGCTTGAAAACAATGCCTAAAAAGAGCCCTAAAGAGATGATGCTTACTAGCTTTTTTTTACTGTGTTTTTACAGTTTTTGCCCATTGCTTAAACACATTTTGTAAAACTTGTCTCGCTGTGCCAAAACTCTACACCCAAGCACATAGGACACAACACTTGGCAATAAACCATTCACATCTATGTCAAATTGAAACTCTGCAATCAAAACCTAACAATCCTTTGTCAAAATGTCACTCTGATGACAAAATTGCACACACTTGCATCTTTTAAAAACACTGTCACATCAGCAGCAACACACTAGTCTACTTTATATAAAACACTGTTTTTTGTATTTTGAATAGATGTGTTTTGCCAATGATACATCGATATTTCATTTTTGAATATGTATGAAATAGTGTGTAGTGTGCAGGAGCAAGTGTGTTGCAAAAAGGAGCAAGTGTGTTGCAGAATTGCAACTAAAGTGTAAAGCAGCGTTTGTGTTTAAGGTATGGTTACACTGTGTTTAAGGCATGGTAACACAACTTCAAGTTATGCTACTTTGGTTTAAGCATATGCTTATTGCATTCAAGCAATGGGCAAAAACTGTACTGTGTCATGGTTCTTTGTAGAAATGGTTGTTCAAATTTTCAATATGCAATCAAACACTTGACCACACTGTCTGATTTTGCATTGCAAGTGCAACTTTTTATCAGTTGAAATATATTTAGTATTAGTCATGTGTGGTGTTTCGTGAATGTGTTCATGTCATTAGTCAATATTTCTGAAAAAATGAAACCCAGATTGTGTATTTAGAAAAGTATTGTGTGTAACTCACTCAAACACAAATAGATCATATGAATCATGTGTGTGCAATTTGGCAACAAAATAGCATTTTTATAAATACGTGTATAGTAAATATGTGTAGTGTTTTGACAAAATGAGCCTAGTTTTTTTAAATTGAGCTTAAGCAATCGTAAAAAACTGTAAAGTAAAGCATGCCCCCCTCAGTCCACCCATCTCCTTACTCTTTTCCTCTTTTTGTATCTCTCTCTGTCTCTCTCTCTCTGTCTCTCTCTCTCTGTCTCTAGCACACAGGCCCACTGAGAGTCTTGGCTGGGCCCCGGACAAGATCATTTGATGCCCCCCTGTTAAGGAGGGAACAGTTCTAGGCTGGACAAGACACAAGTTTGCAACCCCCAATTGGACAGTGATGATAACACCTTGTGTCCCAGTCATTTACTCAGCTAAACTGAGCAGAAATATGTGCACCTTTATTACTGTTCAACACTCTGCGTATTGTTAACAAAAACACCATGAAGGCAAGCAAACATGGGAAACAGAAATAACCATGGGAGCATGAAAGTTGGATGCCATTATATCACAGATGTAACATTTTTCACAGAACATAATGCCTTGTTTTATGTGATACACTGTAATATCTGCATATAAACATGGTAAGGTACGTAAGTACCATGACAAGTAGGCTGCTTATAGAGCAATATTGTTAACTGTTCTACCCATAACATATATAGTGTAAATACGGTGCCAACTTCTAGAAAAAAGAAAGGTGGATCCAGGCACTCCAAAAACAAAGAGGAGGAATTAAATTTAAAAAATTAAAAGGCTTTTTAATTTATTTCCTCTTTCTTACGTTTTGGAGTCCCTGGATCAACCTTTCTTGTTTCTAATGGACTGATTCCCAACATCCAAGAGCACCCTACATACTGGTAAAGACACTTCGACCGAATGAGCCACTAGCCATTTCTTTTCAAAATTGGGCTGCCAACTTCACTGGCCTAGCTGGCATAATGCTGTCTGCCTTCTGTGGATTTCTTTTTTTTTTTTTTCAAATAAAATTGTTAAAAGTTTGCTAGTTGTTGCCAACATAGGATGGCAGGATGGCAAAAACAGTAACTATTAGGTAACATCTGCCTTTCGCGCAAAGCTGTCACGTACATGTGGCTATGTCACAATACAGCTACTGTTTTGCAGATCGTCATGAAAACTCAGAAATGTATTTTTGGAGATAAGAGAAAGAAAGAGAGAGAGAGAGAGAGAGAGAGAGAGAGAGAGAGAGAGAGAGAGAGAGAGAGAGAGAGAGAGAGAGAGAGAGAGAGAGAGAGAGAGAGAGAGAGAGGAGCATTTTAACCCTTCCATTTCCATAAAATGAGCAAACCGAGCCCAACTGCTCCAGCAGCCAAGGCTGCTCTCTGGAAGCTCCTGCTCTTCTGCTCCACACAAACCACACTTGATTGGCAGATGAGGTAGAGATGCAGTTCACATGAAAACACAGACAGGGAAAAAAAACATTCCAGTCAGGCTATAAATCATAATACCACAAGGATTGCTGTGATAGATTAAAGATCAATATTTTGTCTAAACATATTTATATGTGAGGGTCTAATATGTGGCCTACTTGTTGTTATTTGGTTTGTTTTCTATGTCTGGGAAGCTGATTTGTGCCTGGCCAGGCACAAATTAAGCTCTACTCGCTACATCCTAGGTGCCTTTGTTTCCTTCAGAGTGTCTTGCTTGGCGAGCTCCTCAGTCAGCTCAGGCTTTCTGGCTGCTTGTCCCTCAAGGTGGGCAGTCTCCTCACCATCCATGCCCATCGGAACCGCCTCATTGTTAGTATTTTGGCCCCTCACGTGGTTGATGATGTCATTTATCACACATTCTCCAGCTTCATCCATGTTCCTCTGAGTGATTTCTCCTTTCTTCTTGCGGTTCTTCTCTTCATGATCCAGTGCTTCTTTAAGCACATCTGCCAACATGTTTGGTCCAGTGTGGACATCCATCCCATATTCCTCGATTCCATCTACCTCAACATTATCATCAAATTCCACCTGTACAGGTAATAATGCAAAGAGTAGGGGGCGAATGAACATTACTGTCTTGATTTTCATGCCTAAAATATGTCATAAAACTAGAAAAGCTCTTAGAGAGCACAGACCTCCACCAAGGCAGCTCAGATCACCACCAAAATCGAATCACTTTTAAGATAGCCACAAGAGGGCGACAGTTCTGTAGGGAACAATTTGGCCCTATCTCACAATCGTGAAGAATCCTTTAAAAAATCCAGGATCCAGATGGTGATCCGGATCACCACCAAAATGGAATCACTTCTCACTTAGCCCATTTCTGACCTATCCTGAAAATTTCATCAAAATCCATCCATAACTTTTTGAGTTAAGTTGATGACAGACAAACAGACAAACGGGTGAAAACATAACCTCCTTGGTGGAGGTAATGAGAGGTAAGATTAGAAGATTAGAAAACAAAAAGCAATACTGTTTATTTGATTAATGAGACTCAGATAATGTTATTTGTATTCAAGCAGTACTACTCAGGCAGCTGTGGCCTAGTAGTTAGGGAGTTGGTCTTGCAATTGGAAGGTTGCTGGTTCGAATCCTGCCCTACCCATGGTTGAGATGCCCTTGAGCAAGGCATCTAATCTCGCACTCCAGGGACTGTAACTGAAACCCTGTAAATATCTGTAAGTCGCTCTGGATAAGAGTGTCAGCTAAGTGTAATGTAATGATACTTTGAATAGACTGCAATCCAATGGCTGTCAGCTCTTCAAAGGAAGGCTTTTTGTATGGTCAATCATACAATTGTTCTGAGAAATAAAATATAAATTATTGATTATATTAAAAAATAGATGCCCAAACAAATATGGTATTATACAAAATGAACAGGTGGACAGACAGACAAATGGGTACACTTTTTGTTGGTGGTGGTAAAAAAAAAAAAAATGGAAGTCATGACAGTTTTCACTTTAGCAACATAGGCTTTTTATACCATGCTTACATTCATAATAACTTGACCACTTTCTCAATCTGCTCTCTTGCTCCCTCTAGTTGTTGCTGTGAAAAAAATGTGTATATATGTATGTATATAAAATGAAATACACTGTATACTGTACCAAAGCAATTCGGCAGATTTCCACCAGATGGACAACAACATTTAGAACAAATGTTAAACTATTCAGACATTTCTGATAGTTTAAAGCCAATAACAAATGTCATACCTCCAAGGCCTTGATGTGTTTTCTAAGATCTGTTATGATATTCTTGTCTCTTTTGCTTTGCAGCAAAACATGACTGAAAAAAACAACTGAAGCTTTCGTTAAAGTTAAGTTAATCCAAGACATAGAAGAAATCCAAGAAATATCTTCAAGCTCCAAACAGAAGTCTAGCCGTCTAGACGTCTAGCTATTATGTCCTCCTTTTGTAAGTTGCTTTGGATAAAAGCGTCTGCTAAGTGTAATGTAATGTAATGTCTACACCTTAGCACTAATGAGAATCCATAGTTTTGCTCCAGGTTCCCACATGAGCTCACCTGTCCTCTGTGAAGTTGTCCATCTCTTCTTCATCATCAAGCTCCATGTCCAGTTCGTTGTCAAGGCAACAGCGACCATATCCACTGAGAACACTGCACAGAGTCAAACTTTAGTTTTAATTAATGACTGATCACATATCAATGCAACATGCATTTAAAATATAATTTAAACATAACTGAGATTGAAACTTAATAAATGCAATGATTCCCTGAAAGGTGTAGCCTTCATCAAAATTGGCTTAAAATATTAGATTGTCTTTATTCTTTTTTCAAAGTTGGTAACAAAACAATACAAACTTTAACAGACCTAACTGAATGGCATGTGAAGAATACAATCGCTTCAGCTTTTTATTGTAGAAGAAGTAGTTGAAGGAGCAGCTGTGGTGTAGTGGTTAGGGAGTTGGTCTTGCAATCGGAAGGTTGCCGGTTCGAATCCCGCCCCTACCCATGGTTGAGATGCCCTTGAGCAAGGCATCTAACCTGTAAATATCTGTATTTATCTAAAAGGACCAGAGGCTGCCTTCTTCTCCAAAGGGGTCCAGATCAGGGTTGTAACTGAACAGAGCCAGAAAGAAGAGACGTAACAATAGTTTAGAAGCTGCAAGAAAGCACACCTTCTCATTCAGGCAGGTACACACATTGATTTGATAATAGAAATTGGTGACTACAGAAATCTGGAATAAACAAACACAAAAAGACCACATTCCTGTGACGTTTTTGTTCATTTAAAAAGTAGGTCATATACATTCACCTAGTTCACCTGTCTACTTTTTTTTATTTAATTTACCTGTAAATGTCACAGCCCTGCAGACTGATTTCTTGGTCGATTGAATTCCACAGCTCAGGCCCCAGGGAGTTGAACTCCTCACCGACAGCTGAGAACAGGCTGCTGTTCACAGTATTGACCACCTGAGGGGGGCAGAGCACAAAAATGTTTTCAGAAATGAGAATAGACACAGCACTAAATGAGGTTATGTTGCATTTTATGGTACGCCAGTGATAGTAACTAAACATAAACATTAAGGGGGTACAAAAAAAAAACACAAACATACATAAAATGCACTTCAAACATGGTTGACTGCAAAAAACATATAAACATAGCAACAAGGTGTGTACAAAATGAAAGCATGGAACTGGCAACATTTTGTTTCACCTCAGCAATTATAAGAAACAAAACAAATATGGAGAAATCATTGTTTTCTTTCTCTTTAAGTCTCATGCTACTTTCCCTCTTTTTCATGAATTTATCTTTACAATTCATAGCTAAGTCTTCAACCATTAATGTATCTGAGTACTCATTGATCTAAAATCGCCAAAATGTTTGAGTGTTGTGTGTGTGTGTCTTACCTTTTACTGACATTGCTTCAGGGGCGTGGACACGTGGGGTCCCAGGGGGGCAGAGGATGGCCACCCCCTGGCCCCCTTTACAGACCCACCCTTTGCCTACTTGAACTTAATATTTTGCACTCACACTTAAGAGCTTCCCAAAGAGTTGAAAAAGCCATGCCATCGGTTCTATTCGTTTGCATGTAGAAATCTATCTGCATAGAAATAAAATGTACAAATTCAGTATCGGCAAGTAGAAGGGGATCAAACCGCCATGCCCGTCTTGTTTTCTGGGTTGGAAGTGACAGAGTAATACTCACAGGGGCATGGTCAGAGATCATGATTGAACATTGTGTGTACATTGGGTTATCACGTTTAGTAAGAGGGGATCAGCCAGAAAAAATATATTCTACAGAATGTATTGTGCACATTAGAAAAGAAGGAGAATTCCCTCTTAGTTGGATTTTTGAACCTCCATGGATCTATCAGCTTGTGTGAATCTATAAAGGCCTGTAATACCTGCACTGATTTAGTTGACTTTGACACAGAGCGAGAGGAGCGGTCCAAAACTTACAAGATTGTAATCCCCACCCAGGATCAGATGATGACTATCTAGATTTGGGATAGAGTGTAACATCCTTCTGAAAAAAACATCATCATCCAAATTAGGAGCATAAATATTCACAAGTATTACTCGAAGTTGAAAGAGTTGTCCCACAACAATGATAATTCATCAGAGATTATGTTTGAGGCAGTAAACGTAACATTTTTATGAATGAGAATAGCTGTTCCTCTAATTTTGTAGTCAAAGTTGGAATGGAACACCTGTCCTACCTAGTCTTTATAAATCCTAAAGTGATCTACTTTAATAAGGTGGGTTTCCTGTAACATTGCAATGCCAACTTCCAGCTGCTGCAAGTGAGAGAGGACTTTTTTTCTCTTCACACCCTGATTGAGACCCTTTACATTCCAACTTATGATATTCACCAACGTATTAGCCATTTGGACTATGGATATCAAATATTTTGTCTATCCTAGCTATACAACAATGAATAGGCCTATGCAAGAATGGACACAACAAATAAAAGACACAGACTGTACATATAACACAAACAAAACAATAAACCCAATGCCTGAAAATGGCAACCCCCCCTTACAAACTTTCGCAAACTCTTATTTGCACCCTTCCTGCTGCTGAACTAGTGGCTTTTTTAAACACCACAAACCTCCACAGTGAATACAATACAACAGCCACTTTTTCACTGTTGGAGTATAAAGACATTCTTAGTGTATTATATTTTTAAGGATTTTGAAGGAGCTGTGGTCGAAGCATCTACTCCCTTGCCATGCTCCGCCCCTTCCCCGCATTTTAGATTGTTTATATTAGACCTTTAGTAGTTATAATCTGTATATAGCCTGATAATAACACTAATTAAACAGTGCACACTTATTTGTGAACACAGTTTTTTTCCCAAAAGCCATAACCACTTGAACACTGACCCCACATTCCAATCCCTCGATCCCCAGACCTCCTTCCACCCAACTATTGTGCAATATTTGACTTAAATGGTATGGGATACAGTGTAATATCTATAACTGAGTTTTGTAGTGTAAAGTATCCCCGCTCCGGAAAACTTAAAGCACATCTCTCTACTTGCAATATATATACTGAGCAATATAACAATTTAACTAATGCACAATGTCACCCTGCATATACACATCTGTATATAGAACCTCCCTTACCTCTTTTACCTCAAAACTGAGCACCTCACCCCTCTTTTTTTGTATGCCTTAGGCTATACACTTACCTACATATTTTTTTATTTTTTTTTATTTTATGTTGTCAATATCCTACATTCATGTCTGCACTGAAGAGTGAGCTGCTTTCAATCTCATTGTGCATGTGTATAGTGTAAATTGTACATATTTACAGTGACAATAAAAGGCATTCTATTCTATTTTATGTAAGGGGTAACATCCGACGAGGCGTGCATTATACAGTTTTAAGTCAACGAGGTGGAGCCTAAGAACTTCCCGACGCGAAGCGGAGGGAAGTTTGCTCCGCCAAGTTGACTTAAAACTGTATAATGCGCGCCTCGGAGGATGTTACCCCGCTTATGACCCGGTTAATGCCACTCAATTATGTAGAATGTATTTAAAATAATTCTCAATTAACTTAGGGTTAACTTAGACTAAGTTTCGCTACAATGTGGCCTACAATGTAGCCTAATATTTGTAACGTTAAGTAGAGCGCAACGCAGCCCTCAGTCACTAGCCAAATTGGTTGTCAAGGTTACCTTTTATTTGCTAAGGTGATTGCTACTGCTCATCAGGTGTTAGCTAGCTTGGATTGAGCAACGTGACACATGCAATACTTATTCCAAAACGTTGATTTATTTGTTATTTTCGGTTTACTATTTTTTTTAAGTTCATGGAAATTGAACTCGACATTGCCATTAATTGTGAAGTTTGACAGAGACGGTTACAGTAGGTACGTACATTCTATTGGGTAGGGGAGGGTGGGGACAGTTGCACCACTTTTTGCTTTTTCTTGTATATCTCATTGACTGTTCACAATTGGAAGTTTTAATTTATATATATTAAACCCACATCTGTCACCTATCTATACCTAATAATAAAAGAAGTGTAAATATGATAAAATTAAACTAAATTACATTTTAAGGGAGATAGTGAAATGTTGCAACCGTCCCAACACAAGGGGACGGTTGCAACACTATTGAGGGACAGTTGCAACACTTATCAAAATGTCATAAAAAAACACTCTTGAGATTGATTGTATTTGTTTAATTTGTGATCTCAAAGCCTCAAATCAGTGAGTTGGTACTGTAACAAAACATATAATGGAAATTACTTTGGATGAAACATCAAAGTAAAACAATCAATCAGCAAAACAATATAGGCCCAATGAAACAACGCAGCAATACAATAATAAACAACAAACGGAGGCTATTTGACAACTGCCATCAGAACTGCCATCCTTAGCAACATTTTCAGAACATTTTCATTCACTGTCTGAGTCACAGTTGTGGCATACATATACAGACCTGCCATCAGTGCAGGCTTCATGTGCCCACTGCTTGCAGAGCAGGCATTGCAGCCAAACCTCTCTTGGTTTGGAGTAGCTCTCTAAGCAAACAATGCAAAATGTGTCATCTCCCTCTGAGTCGCTTTCCATTTCTATGTTCTTTGTTTTTTGCTTTTTCTTTCCTCTCTTTTGCTTTGTGTTTTCTGTTGGCTGGTTTGTGTTCTGGACCAGCTTTCTCTTTACCTTCTTTTGTTTATTTTCCTCCTCCAATGCCTCCTTTTCAGGGGTGTCTGTTAAAATGGCTGACTTGCACTTCCTCCTCCTGTTTTCCTTGGTTTTGCGTGGTCCAGCTTTGGGGTGAGGTTTGATGGTCTCGGGTGAAAAGTCGATAAGAATATCTGCTTATATTTTATCAAATTTTAATTATTGCTATATGAGGGTTGGTTTTAACCGGTGTGGGGACAGTTGCAACAAAGCGTTGCAACCGTCCCCACAGCATCAGCCATTTTAATATTAGCAATTCTGACTTAGCACATTAGCTTTGACACATGGTACACATATCAATTAACAGCTAAGAAACTGGATATTTAAATGATACAACTTTACAGTACTTTGCACAACAACATTAGACACTATGACAAAAAATCTGATCATAAAAAAATTACTTTTTTACCTTGCTTTCTGGTTCTCCAAGGGGAAGCATGCAAAACCTGCAGCAATCTTGTGGGAAGAAGGAGGGTCCAACTGAGCATGTGCAAAATGAGTGTCATCACTCTAGCTTGTTTCTGATTGGAGAAATCTGCAGTGTTGCAACTGCCACATGTTGCAACTGTCCCCACCCTCCCCTATTGATATGGAATGGTGCTGAAGTTTTAAACTTTTTTGCCAGAACTACTTTCAAGGCGTGCATGATATACGATTTTACTGCATGCCTAGCAACCAATCAGAAAGCAGCACCACGTTCCAGAGGGTCATAATCTATTTTATTCTATTCTATTCTATTCTATTCTATTCTATTCTATTTTATTCTATTCTATTCTATTCTATTCTATTCTATTCTCTACACTAGCCCAAAGGCGCCCCTCTTGGTGCACATAGTCTAGCTTGAGTTTACGCAATAATTATGACCGCCGCTAGCAAAGCTAGCGAAGCTAGCGAAAGCGGTCATTATAGTGTTGCCGCAACTTTTTTTTTTCTTTTTTTTCCACAGATTTTCCATCAACGATTGCTGGGACACTGGAAGTCTGGGGGACATGAATCTTTGTAGGCATGTAGCCCTAGAAGTTTTTGAGCGACTAGAAGCTTTTGGCCCCCAAGGGCCACCCCCCTGCTATGCCAGTGTCAAAAGTCCATATCTTGGCTTCTAATTGCTCAAATTTGGTCAAACTTGACATGCCAACTCTAAACAGCTTTCTTTTCATGTGTACTAAATTTTGTGACATTTCATCATAGGGGGCGATGTTTGTCGTCAAAGCTAGTTGTCGAAAAACAAGCTTTTGGCTCCCAAAGGCCACCCCCCCGCTATGCCAGTGTCCATCAAAGACGCCCAAAAGTTTTTGCTCAATGAACATTTCACCCAACTTAGCGCCATCTAGTGATATGGGTAAATGCAAAAATTGGGATTTTGAATTGCCAATATCTTGGACCGAGAAGGTGGGAGCTGCGCAACATATATCATGCACGATCAGCACAAAGACCTCTAAAAGCACAGTACATGCCATAAAATTGGGCCCATAGGGGGCGCTGTAATTTCTTTCACAAATCACTCCTACACACTACACAAACACACAATGTCATTCATTCAAAATACACATCCATGCCCACTTCCAGGAAATCATTTCCACGCAATTTCTCACCTCACAACACTGCTCTACCACACATTCATCATACCAACAGTTCCCACATTTCAATACACTGCGGCGGTCATACCATGTACCGCTATGTGATACATCTGGTTTTGTAAATAGTTGCTCCCCTGCAAGAACAAGAACCGAACCAGTACCTGTTTGCAGCTGATTATTGCTCTGGTCTATTTCTTCATGGGCGTCTGGGAACATGAAAGGGGTGTTTATGGAGGGGAAAATAAGTTTGATTGGCATACAGCTTGTCTGTGCTGGAAGGTGAGGCTGTTCTAGCACTGTTGTTATATATACAGTCCCGTCCACGACCATGTTGGTTTGGTTGTTGGTGTGATCATGGCTGCAGTTGACAGTTCTTATATGTTCACAAGTGTTTAAATTTTTATTTTGAAACAGAGATGAGATTAATCTCGACTCTGTGGGGCATTTTTCCATGCAAACAGTGATGACATAATGATGACAGAATGCAAGATCTAACCTACTTTCACCACTGCAATACCATTCTTTACCACACAGTGTCGCATGATGTCCACATGATGTCCATATTTTGCTCTGGTGGCCTGGTGTGCTATATTATATCAAGGGTAATCTTGACTTAGCCCTTATTAACCACCAGTCTGTTTAATCATTTCCATGTAATGATACATTTCGCTTTAATACATGGCTGCCAAATATAATAACAGTTGATTAATGTATCAAATAATTCAAGGCTACAAGATCACATTTTTGTCTGAATCTTTAAGGCAGGGAGGCGTGATTTGATACAAGGGCTTTATATCTTGGTGGTAAGCAATATCTAGAAAATGCACGCATTGATGAAACTGCCCCGAGAAAACAAGCTCAATAGCTAGCTTTTCTTCTACGAAACAGAACTGGATAACCCACGCCTCTCGAACACCGGAGAAAACAAAGGGCTGCGCGAAGCTTGCTGTCGGCAAAACTTCACAGCTTGCTATCAAGTCCAGGGCGGCCGCGCAAACACAGCGACAGTTTTCAGGATAGCAGTGCTGGCGGCTGACGTAAGAGGTGGGTCCGGTCGTCTTGGTAACGAATTGGCACTGAAGTGTGGAAGTGCTTCAAAGGCCCCCCCTTCTGTCCCGCCCCCTCTACAAATACCCCTAGAGCCTCTGACGTCAATGCACGTCAGTCAGAGAACATGATGCCTCCTGCAAGTCAACTCGTGTACTCTCGCTAATAGAGCTGAAATATTATAGCTCTATTGTATTGGAAACCGGTGGCGTGACACACCGCCTAACTCCTAAACGCACTTATTCTTTTTTTTTCGGGCTGGAGAGGTCTACCAACAACCAAGCTGGCCCGCCGATCGGGAATTATACTTTGTCTATTTTCAATAGACACATTTTAGCGGGCGGTTTGTTTTCCCCTGGACGCCTTATCTGGAGGCGCGAGTCGCAGGTCGCTATCTCCGCCGGCCAAGCCTCGCGCTTACAACAGCATGGTCATGGCTGACGCGCTCCCAAAGCCGATTCTCCGGGGTCCTGTGCGAGTTGGCTTCTACGACATCGAACGCACGCTGGGGAAGGGGAATTTCGCCGTCGTGAAGCTGGCAAGACATCGCATTACAAAGACCGAGGTAAGAAAATGGGAAAAAAACGCAGAGATGTGGACATTGCCCTTGTTGTGTCATTGTCCATAGTTAATATAGCACATGTGCCAAAGTGCATGGCACAAACCTGCCTGCCGTGCTCCAGCGACACAAAGTTTGCAAGATGTCCAAGCGGACCTGAAATCCGTGTGCTGTCACACTTAGTGCATGGGCAACATTTCGCTACACACGGCATTTGTTATGACAACTTCATAAAATGGTCATAAACTTTTCAACGCCATTGACAGTGTGGTAATTATGTTGCATGACTGTCAGACACCCGATGTACACTTGCAGCGGGATGTCACTGTCGGGCGGAGAAATGGTTACATAACACAGTGGTTGTGTGATATGCAGTTGGAGATCGGTGATATGCAGTGAAGTGTGTGTGTGTGTGTTTGTCGGCGTCATGTTGCCATTGCACAAGAACATGCATGTTGTGCTGTGTGTCCAATCATAATCCCAAGTATAAGTGTAGGCTGCCTTGTACAGCTGTAAGTCAACGCATGGTGTGCAAGGGTGTCTGTGTTTGCAGTGTGTGTGTGTGTGTGTGTGTGTGAAGCTGCAGATCACACTTTCTTCAGGTCATCAGTGTGACTGTTCCAGAGGCATAAGCTGCAGTGCTGAGCTGGTGTGTGTGTGTGTGTGTGTGTGTGTGTACGACCAGTGAGTGTTTGAAGTAGGGCCAGATCTAGTGCAGATGTCCAGGGTGTGTGTTTGTGTGTGTGTGTGTGTGTGCTGGGCTGACTCTCTGCCCTGTTTGTTTGAGTGGAACAGTCACACCGGGGGGCAAAGCCAACAGGTCTGCAGCTGCCACAGGTGGAGTGTGTGTGCGTGTGTGTGTGTATGTTTGTGTGTCAGGAGCTGGCTGTGTTCCCTTTGATGTTTGGACAGCCTGTGCTTAGTGTGCAATGCTGCTCACCATGGGGTAGTGCATGGATGTGCAGTTTACAGTTTGGCAGTGGGGGGTGTAGTTTGCAGGAGGGGGGTGGGGACATGGACTGAATTTGCAGTACGTGGTCACTGTAGTTCTCGTGGACTTCGCAGTGACATTGACAGGATGTGCAGACCAATGTTGTTGATGGCAAACTGCGCGCCAGGCCAGCTGTACCCAACTGCATAAGTAGCCAGTAATAGCCCAATATACTACAGTGACATAGCACACAGTACTACACTATACTACATGAACATAGCCCACCCACTATACTACACTATACAATAGGCGCACAGCTTACTACACTACACACATAGTTACTACATTATATATATATATATATATATATATATATATATATATATGCTACACATCTTGCCTGGCTGCCTGCAGAGCCATTAGTTGTGTGTGTGAATGTGTGTATGGAGTGGGGAAAATGTGTGTATGAATGTGTGTGTGGAGTGGGTAAAGTGTGTATGTGCAGTGTACAGGGTCGTGAGCAGTACATCTGGTGTTCCATGTAGGTGGATCAGATTCAGACCGAAGGTTTGTGTGTGTGTGTGTGTGTGTGTAGTGTGCGTGTGCATGAAGGTCTGTGTGAAGGTGTGTGTATGTGTGTGTGTGTGTGTGTGTGTGTGTAAGGGCATGTAGAGGGAGCAGGAAGATTAGTCTGCTGCTGCCTACACAGAAACTCTCCGCCTTCCCTCCATTAGCACATTTGATAAAAGGAGAATAAACAGACAAAAGAAAGAAGTGAGTGATAAGAATATGAGTCACAAAAGAAACGAGTGTGTCAGATGATAGCTGGAGCCAGTTCTCAAAGGAACACAACAGGAGCCCTGTGTCTACCTGTGTTGATCTCCCTTCATAGACTTGGTTTAGACCTGACCACCTGTGGCATTCTTACAGAACCCATTACAGAATCAAAGACCTGTTCCCAAAGTCCATTAGAACCCAACGCAGAACTTTAGACCCGATCCCAAAGTCTATTAGAACCAAACTCATAGAACAACAGACCGGATCCGAAAGTCCACTAGAACCACCCACAGAAACAAAGTCCAAAGTCCAACCAATGCCATAACTTCAGATTGGATCCCAGTCTATTAGAACCCAACTCATGGAACCTAACCCTGCTCATCTTCTAGACCTGATCTCAGAATCCCAAAGGCATGGCAGCCTGCAAGAGGTCTCTGTGGCGTGTGTGTGTGTGTGTGTGTGTGTGCGCGTGTCAGGATGTGTGTTTGTGTGTGTATGTCTATATGTGTGTGTGTGTGTGTGTCAGGATGTATGCGTGTGTGTGTTTGTGTGTGTGTGTGTGTGTCAGGAGTAGTTGCCGTGGCTCCAGACAGGGCGGTGTGCTGTGGGTCGTGTTGCCAGTGGTGCAGGATGGCAGACGAGGGTGATGTGTGTGGTGTGTGTTATGTTGTTGGTGGTAACAGTCACGGGCACAAGGTGTGTGCGCGTGTGTGTGGTGTGTCGTGTTGCCGCTGGTGACGCATGCAGGTGCAAAGGTGATCCGTTCGCATCGCCTCGGAGCCAACAGTCGGGACGTCAGCCAATCAGATCAGACCTTCGCTCTGGCCTGCTGCAGCCACCACACACACACTCTCTCACACACACACTCTCACCCTGCGTTTGCATCACACACACACACACCACAATGTCAGCCGGCCGCAGGCTCAGGATACCACGGAGATGCTGTCACTTGTACCCTGCACACGTATGTTGTGACCCAAGTGTGCTCTCTCTCTCTCCCCCAGGTGGCAATTAAGATCATAGACAAGACACAGCTGGATGCCACCAACCTGGAGAAAATCCACAGGGAGGTGCAGATCATGAAGATGCTGGACCACCCGCACATCATCAAGCTCTACCAGGTCACCTGTGTGTGTGTGTGTGTGTGTGTGTGTGTGTGTGTGT
>CM050203.1:16645000-16647500 GCA_027475355.1 Coilia nasus | reverse complement strand
TGTTGATATGGGTTGCGCAGCCACCTTCACCACAGCAGCTTAAAATCCTGGAAAAGTGGGTCAACAGCAGAGAATAAGGAACCAAGGAAGAGAGAGTTAAAGAGGCAGAGATGGAGGAAGAAGGAGGGAGAGAGAGAAAGAGAGAGAGTGAGTGAGAGAGTAAGCAGCCAAAAGGGAGAAGATAAAGGGACTGATGGAGAAGGGGAGGGAGGAGGGACATGAGGCTGTGAGTTTGGAAGGGGGAAATGTAGGCCATGCATATTTTACAGAGGCAGGAGTCTGGCTCAGCCCAAGCAGCCTGAGTGACAACTAGCACCAACACAAGGGCAAGACTCTAGCTTAGCTGAGTGACCGCTAGCGCTAACACAGCAGCAGTCTAGCTTAGTTGAGCGACGCTAACACTGATGTTAAGGGCAGGAATCTAGCTTAGCTGACTGACAGCTAATGCTAACACAAGGGCAAGACTCCAGCTTAGCTGTCTGACGGCTAATGTTAACACAAGGGCAGGAGTATAGCTTAGCTGAGTGATGGCTAACACTCATGTTAGAGCAAGAGTCTAGCTTCGCTGAGTGACAGCTAGCGCTCACTCATCAGCAGGAGTCTAGCTTATTTGAGGCACACTAACACTAATCTTAAAGCAGGAGTCTAGCTGAACTAAGTGACAACTAGCGCTAACACAAGGGTAGGACTCCAGCTTAGCTGCATGATGGCTAATGTTAACACAAGGGCTGGTGTCTAGCTTACCTGAGTAATGGCAAACGCTCATGTTAGGTTAGGGTAGGAGTCTAGGTTAGCTGAGTGACAGATAATGCAAGAGCAGACATTTATCTTGTATTAGAGGATGTTGTAATTCTCAGCCAAGACCAAAGTACAACATGTCGGCCAACTAGTGGAGATGAGTATTAACGAGATTTGACACAACAGGCTGTTTTATTCAATACCCCATCCTGTCGCCATTTTGTGACTGGCGCTTGGAGGGTTAGCTCACTTTAGCCCTATATGTGCAGCAGATTTTTTTTATGAAGCTGATACCGTTGCTTTTTTTAGAGACCGCGAGATACCTTATTAGCATATTATCACCCAACCCTAGTGTATGTGTGTGTGTGTGTGTGTATATATGTGTGTGTATGTATGCATCAGTCCACCCACTCATCTGTTTATTGCACAACTGACATTGTTATCAGAATGGACCAAACAAAGTCCACTGATTAATCTATCAGTCCAAGTATGTGTGCGCGTGTGTGTGTTGTCGAAAAGGACACCAAGGTGATATTATATCCAAATAACTTACAAATTCCAGCTCTAAGAAATACAACACTCCTGTGTTGGGCTGGCTGTACGTCACAAACACACACTCTTGTATTTGAACATCACACACATACTCTTGTGTCGGCCATAAGTCACACAAACACACACACACACACACACACACACGCTCAATATTTGTCTAGTATGACTACCCTCCGTCTTGCAGTGGCAGGGACTGATGCACACACACACACACACACACACACACACACACACACACTCATGTGTGGTAGTAGGTCAGCCAGAAGTCAGGTGTGTGGAGCTGATTCCACTTTTTTTCTCTCTGGGGTCAGTGGCAGTGCAAACATCTGCAGTGCCCCTCACATGAGAGTGTGTATGTGTGTGTGTGTATGTGTGTGTGTACACGTGTGTATATCTGTCTGTGGTTGTACAAGTGTGTGGGTGTGTCTCACTGTGCCCTTCACGTGTGTGTGTGTGTGTGTGTGTGTGTGTGTGTGTGGGTGTGTGTGTGTGTGTGTGTGTGTGTGTGTGTGTGTGTGTGTGTGTCTGTCTCTGTGTGTGAGTGTGAACGTGTGTCTGTATGCGTTTATTTGTGAATGTAGGGTGTGTGTGTGTGTGTTTTTAGGTCATGGGTATAGGGGTGTGTGTGTGTGTGTGTGTGTGTATGTATGTAAACCTGTGCCCCACTAACCTAGGTCAGTTATAACACAATCTTGCTACTGGACAGGTCATGCTGTTTGTCACAGTACAGGCATAATCACAGAGTCCAGACACGCACACACACAAACACACAAATTTGTGTATCTAATGGATAGAGAAACCAATTCATAGCTAACAGATGGAGCATGTGTGTATGTGTTTGAGAGAGAAAGAGTTTGTGAGTGTGTTTGTGTGAGAGAGAGTGACGTGTGTGTGTGTGCGAGAGAGAGAGAGATGTGTGTGTGTGTGTGGGGGGGGGGGGGGGGGGGGTGTGAAACAGTGGTGTGTGTGGTCACTTTTTCAGGTAATAATCGTATTACATTATTACTTTGGTATTTACTGAGTATCAACTGACATGAAATCAGTCGGTGACACTTTCTGTCTCTCACACATCGCTATGAGCAGCATTAGAAAAGGAGTGTGAAGGCCTTGTAACATGCCCCTTGCCTCAGTCAGGGTTAACCCTAAATGGGGCATCGACTTTGACATCAGCAGGGAATTCATTAGCTAGCGGAGTACATTCACATCAGCA
>CM050203.1:16637500-16642500 GCA_027475355.1 Coilia nasus | reverse complement strand
AGGGGGCGTGAGGAGAGGAGTGTGTGGGGTGTGAGAGGAGAAGAGGGGAGAGGAGAGGAGTGTGAGGGGAGGAGGGGGAGAGGAAGGGGGCGGAGAGGAGAGGTGAAGAGAATAGAGGAAGAGGGGCGGTAAGGAGAGGACAGGAGAGGAGAGGAGGAGAAAGGGAGAGGAGAGGAGTGTGTGGTGTTTGAGAGGAGAAGAGGGGAGAGGAGAGGAGTGTGTGAGGTGTGAGAGGAGGAGAGGGGAGAGGAGAGGAGTGTGTGGAGTGTGAGAAGAGGAGAGGGGAGAGGAGAGGAGTGTGTGAGGTGTGAGAGGAGAAGAGGGGAGAGGAGGGGGAGAGGAGAGGACAGGAGGAGAAGAGGAGAGGAGAGGAGTGTGTGAGGTGTGAGAGGAGGAGAGGGGAGAGGAGAGGAGTGTGTGGAGTGTGAGAAGAGGAGAGGGGAGAGGAGAGGAGGGATGGGGTGTGAGAGGAGAAAAGGGGAGAGGAGGAGGCGTGAGGAGAGGAGGGGGAGAGGAGAGGAGGGGAGCTTTATTGATTAGACCATCATCAGTATATTTTAGTGGGGAGGGTGTGGTTTAGACGTGTCAAAAACATCACTAGCCAATCAGTATATTAGATTTTAGTGAGAAGGGTGTGGCTTACATGTGTCAAAAACACCACTGGCCAATCAGTATATTAGATTAGTTAAACTCTGAATGCAACAGGCTAAATCAATTTTGCTCCTCAGTACACATACCAACTCGGTATGATGTTTTAACATGCCAATTTTCATTTTACACCGAAGTTGTCCTTTAAATGACCCAGACAGCAACAGCAGTTTTATCATTTTTAGTTCTTGCTTTCCACGGGGATATGGATAGACCTAAAGGTAGTTGAGTGGGGACACAAACCTCTCACATGTACACACACACACACATAGACACACACACCCACACACACAAGGGGCTCCTTGCAGTGTAGTACCCCATGTGTTCTTATGTCTCAGTTCTCTAAGGAACTCACTCCTAATTCCCCAGTGTGTTCTCCGGTGTGTCCCCTTGTCCCGGTTCCTGTGAAAGTAGTTCCTCTGAGATTGGTTCCTATCATGGTTCCTGTGATATCAGTTCCCCTGAGATTACTAACTAAAAGATTGTAGAGCTATGTACCAGAGTGCGTTGTTCCCTTAGCCAGGTAGAGTTCTGCAGTGGTTCTCTCCATCACGATTCCTGTGTGATTTGTTCTGCACCAACCAGAGTGCAGTGTGTGTGTTAGCTTCTTAGCCTCACACACACACACACACTGTTCAAACGGCTGGCGCTTCAGTGATGGGCCATCACCTATCCTCCATTCAGTGAATGGGCCATCACCCATTTTCCATTCAGTGGGCCCTCACCCATCTGCATTCAGTGAATAGTCACCACCCACCTTCCATTGTGTGGGCTATCAGCTACTCACCCGCTGACCCCAGCTGATCAGGCTCCAATAAGTCCGGTAGAGCCCTCCAATCACTCCTCTTCACACCCGGTAGAGAGGCCTAGCCACCAATAGGCTGCTCCCAGCAGCCTCTGCTGGGCTAGCGATCGTTATCAGCAGGACCCCCGCTGTGGCCCGCTGTTAAAGGTAGCTGCTCAACTCAAGGTTTCAGAGCAAGTCACGCATCGGAGGGACAGAGAGAGACTTCAGCCGGATCCAGTCCTTTCCTTGGACTTTCTTTCATTCACGGACGTTTCAGGATCCCGATCCATATCTCTCTCCTCATTTACCTCCTCATCATTCACGGTTTTCGTGACTACACGGTTTTCCACCCAATCAGCTTCACGGTTTCATGGTTTCAAAGCCAATCAGTCTCCTCATCATTCACGGTTTACACGGGTTCATTCCTTTCACGGTTTCACTGTTCATGAGTGGTGTGTGTATCGTCACTGAGGGACATATAACTTTGTTCTGACCGGACAATCTGTGGCGATTATCGTATACCTCAATCAGCCCCTCTCCATACAGTCCTTTCTGGTTTAGTGTTGGTTCCTACCAGCCCCCCCTTTTTACACACACGCTTTGTGGTGTCAGTCTCTTAGCTTCGAACTGTGGCAGTGACAAGTCCTAGATGAGGTTCCAGCCTGAGATCTGTGGTCGCCAGGGCCAGCCCAAATGACACACTCCTCTCACCCGTCAAGGCGTCTGCACATACACACACAGACACGCACACACACACACACACGCGCGCATCACACACACTCTCTCTCACACACACACACACACATACATCACACATTTGCCTCTAAACCAGACACACACACACACAAACTCTCTCTCTCTCTCTCAAATACCCACACACACATGGATACTGTGGTTTAGGACTGAGTGGTTTAGGATAGGTCATCCTAGTGATTCCTGCTGATCTCATGAATGCTCTTTCCAAACACACCCACATCAAGCACCACCTACACACCCACTCTCACACAAACCAAATATTCCTCCCATAATGTCACATATGCAATCACCACACACACATGCACGCACACACACTTGTTGGTGTGTAATGTGTTAGAGACTGGTGTAATGTGTTACTGATGGTTGGTTGAGAATGTGTGTGTGTGCGTGCTGTGTGTGTGTGTGTGTGTGTGTGTGTGTGTGTGTGTGTGTGTGTGTGTGTGTGTCTGTGTGTGTGTGTGTGTGTGTGTGTGTTGACAAGTGCAACAGATTCTCCACATTAATGCTAAATATGCTTCCTTTAATCTCACACTCATGCAAACACACACAGACACACACACTCATACATTCATGTATGCCCACAGGCATGGGTACATTTGTACACATCCAAACAGATCCTCTCTCTCACACTCACTCTGCTTTTCACACACACCTCAGCCAGGGCGTTGGTGGCAGCAGCGGGAATGGAATGTTTGTGTGATTGTGAGTTTGTGTGTGTGTGTGTGTGTGTGTGTGTGTGTGTGTGTGTGTGTGTGTGTGTGTGTGTGTGTGGGCTGAGAGCCAGAGGCTGACCCAGCAGTCCAGGATGAGCTAACCACATGATTACACCATCCAGGGGTCTGTGTGTGTCTGTGTCTGTGTGTCTGTGTGTGTGTGTGTGTGTGTGTGTGTGTGTGTGTGTGTGTGTGTGTGTGTGTGTGTGTGTGTGTGTGTGTGCGCGTGTGTGTGTGTGTGTGTGTGTGTTTGTGTGTGTGTGTGTGTGTGTCCGGAGGAGAGGAGGAGAGCCGTCAAACATGTTTGAATTGCAGGTGCCAACATCACACATTTGCCTCTAAACCAGACACACACACACACACACACACACAAACACACACACAGACACGTACACGCACAAACACACACACTCACACACACACACACACACACACACACATTTTTTTCTGTTTACACTTTTGACAGACCCCTCCAACGCACACGGACACACACACACACATACACACAGGGCCTAAGTACTGTGGTTACATCAATTAAGTTGGTATTAAACCCACACATTTATATGGATGACATCACCTGTGTGTGTGTGTGTGTGTGTGTGTGTGTGTGTGTGTGTGTGTGTGTTTGTGTGTGTGAGTGAGTGACTGAGTGAGGGAGGGATGAACACCTCAGGAATGTCAGTATTTTCAGACCAGTGGATTATTTCACACACACAGACACACACACACACCCAAAACTAATTACATGTTGGTTTGTCTACACAGTCACTTTCACCATGGCATTGAGTGTTTGTTTCTGTGTGTGTGTGTGTGCGCGCGCGCATTTGTGTGTGTGTGTGTGTGTGTTTGTGTGTGTAAGAGCATTGCCTAACATCACTGTTTGTGTGTGTGTGTTTGTATGCATATGTGGGTGTGTGGGTGTATCTGTATGTTTGTGTGTGTGTGTGCATGTATGCATGCATGTGTGTGTGTGCGTGTGTGTAAAAGAGTATTGCCTGACATCACTATAAAGCTGTGTGACCTCTGACCTCTTTGGCCCCCCCCCCCCTTAGACTACCTGGCCAATCAGGGGCGCCTGAGCGAGGCGGAGGCGCGGCGTAAGTTCTGGCAGATCCTGACGGCGGTGGAGTACTGCCACAAGCGCCACATCGTGCACCGTGACCTCAAGGCCGAGAACCTGCTACTCGACACACACATGAACATCAAGATCGCAGGTGAGGACCGTGTGTGTGTGTGTGTGTGTGTTGGTGTGTGTGTGCATCGGGCACCGCGACCTCAAGGCCGAGAACCTGCTACTCGACACACACATGAACATCAAGATCGCAGGTGAGGACCGTGTGTGTGTGTGTGTGTGTGTGTGTGTGTGGGTGTGTGTGTTGGTGTGTGTGTGCATCGGGCACCCAGACCATAAGGACAAGAACCTGGTCCTCGACACACATGACAATCAAGATGGCAGGTCAGGACCGTGTGTGTGTGTGTGTGTGTGTGTGTGTGTTCACACACCCCTGGATGTGGGTTTGTTTGTTTGTTGTGTGTGTTCGTGTGTGTTCCTATGTGTGTATGCGAACTTGTGTGCGAATGACTGTGTTTGTGTGTTCACCTGAATGCAGGCTCATAAGGGCGTGTGTGTGAGTGTGAATGTGTGTGTGTGAATGTGTGTGTGTGTGTGTGTGTGTGTGTGTGTGTGTGTGTTTGCATGTTTTGTTTAAAATGACGTTTACTGCAACTTATCCCTGTAGTCCTGGTTTCCCTCTTGAGCAAACCCTTAAGCCCCTCCCACACCCACAGGAAGTAGGCGTGGTATGTCAGTCCCTGCCACTACAAGACGGAGGGTAGTTATAGTAGACAAACATTGTGTGTGTGTGTATGTGTGTCTCTGTGTGTTTGTCTGTGTGTGTGTGTGTGTGTGTGTGTGTGTGTGTGTGTGTGTGTGTGTGTGTGTGTGTGTGTGTGTGTGTGTGTGTGTGTGTGTGTGTGCATGTCACACAGTGGTCTCGCAGCTGGATAAAGTGACTGTGGTACCCTGGTACTGGCATCATGTGGAATGAATGCACACAGCTCAGATGAGCACATGCAGAATCAGTGACACACACACA
>CM050203.1:16632500-16635000 GCA_027475355.1 Coilia nasus | reverse complement strand
ACTGCTCCACCGTGTGTGTGTGTGTGTGTGTGTGTGTGTGTGTGTGTGTGTGTGTGTGTAGGCGTGTACGCACATCAGTGGTTACATAAAACTCTTAGCCCGCACTCAGTGCTGGGTAAAGCTATGTTGGGGTGGGGCAATGCTGGGGTATTTGGGGTGGTGGGCTTTGGCTTTATTAAAGGTTAGGGACACGAGGTCAATGAGTTGGGGGGGGGGGGGGGGGGGCATTATGTCCTATCTCTAATCAGATAGATTCACACCTGTTGTGTTCCCCCACCCCAACCACACACACACACACAGACACACACACACAGCCCACCCCACACCTCAAGCACATACACACAAGCACAACACCCCACCACCCCTTTAGCCACACATACACACACCACATAAACACCACCCCTCCACCACCACCACTTTAACCACACACACACAGGCACACACACACACACATAAACACCACTGCTCCACCACCACCACTTTAACCACACACACACACACACACACACATAAACACCACCCCTCCACCACCACCACTTTAACCACACACACACACACACATAAACACCACCCCTCCACCACCACCACCACTTTAACCATACACACACACATAAACACCACTTCTCCAGGCTCAGCAGGTTGTCACTGTCCTCGGACAGGAACACACTGCAGACAGCATGTCTGCAAACACACACATACACACACAAATTGGTTCCACCTGTAGTCACACACGTGGGTAGTGGACAGTACACCGACACCTTACAAAAAACACACCACGAGTGGTTACTGTAGGCTTGTGACCTGTGGGGTGTGTGTGTGTGTGTGTGTCAGAGCATGTGAGCGGAGTTGAACAGCCAGAATTTCAGCTCCTCGCTCACGTGAGTGTTCGCTCCCTCGCTCCATCGCTCAAAGTTGAAACAGACAGCTCCGCTCTCCGCTCACCTAAAATTTCATTCCGCTCCGGTGAAATCGCTCCACGCTCGCTCAAAAGAGGGAGCAATGCCTAACATTTTCCACCGAATTGCATCTGGGACACGCTGCCCGATGTGGCCTGAACTAACGTGCAGTGTCTTTGTTAGCCTGTTGATTGAAACCCTTTAAACTTCGTTTCCAAAAATAATGTAACAGATAGGCTACAAATAATTCCATTGTGTGATCAACAACTCACATGTGTATCCTCTTAATTAACCCTGTCATTTAGTTGTTTTTTTTTTTTTTTTTTGACTTTGAGCGTAAGCTGTCATATTTGGCTGAACAGCATATTTTGATGCTCATATTCATGCTCTGGTGTGTGTGTGCTGCCAGCTGCTCCAGTGTTTGCTAAGTTAAGGAGTTTGCTGAGCATGGCGATGGCATACGCTGCCCTCTACAGGTTTCTTCAGGGGCCCACGGCTCTTATGGGGCCCTCCTGTGTTACTGAGAGTGTGTGTGTGTGTGGGTTTGCATTGCTGTACATGTGGGGACAAACTGTCCCCTTTAAGATAGGAAACTTAGACAAGAGGTGGTTTTGGGGGACAAAATTGAGGTCTCCACCAATCTAACAGTGGGTTTTTTTGGCTATTTCGTGCGTGCGTGTGTGAGTGAATGAGTGAGTGTGTAACGGTGTGTGTGTGTGAGAGAGAGAGAGAGTGATTGACTGACTGTAAGTGTGTGTGTGTGTGTGTGTGTGTATGTGCATACGCGTGCATGTGTACTGATGCATGGGTTTATTTGTGCAGATTTTGGCTTTGGGAATTTCTTCCGGCCGGGCGAGCCCCTGGCGACGTGGTGTGGAAGCCCCCCATACGCCGCCCCCGAGGTCTTCGAGGGACAACAGTACGAGGGGCCACAGCTGGACATCTGGGTGAGACGCTGACCCCACACACACACACACACACACACACACACACACACACACACACCCTACAGGCTTACTGACCCCCGACACACACACCCAACAGGCTTACTGACCCCACACACACACACACCCTACAGGCTTACTGACCACCCTCACACACACCCAACAGGCTTACTGACCCCATACACACACACACACACCCTACAGGCTTACTGACCCCACACACACACACACCCTACAGGCTTACTGACCCCCCACACACACACACACACCCTACAGGCTTACTGACCCCCCCACACACACACACACACCCAACAGACTTACTGACCACCCCCCACACACACACACACACACCCTACAGGCTTACTAGCCATGCTAACCAGTCAAGCTAATGGTTTATCCATCTGTCGCGGCAGCTGAGATTCGGAGGTCAGGCTGACATCATGGCCGCTAAGAAAAACAAAAACCGTTGGAGTTGGATGCGTTCCATTTGCCAAACCCGCATGGACGCATAACGCTGTATTTCACAAATAACGTGACAGTAATAGTACTCTGTATCGACCAAAAAAACACTGATTATATGCAAGGCTAATGATAATAACCATGACATACGTATATGTAAAAATCATGACATACATATAAATGTTAAATATTGTAGCATTC
>CM050203.1:16612500-16615000 GCA_027475355.1 Coilia nasus | reverse complement strand
AATCAGGAGAATAGCACATAATGATTACACATACACATTTGCGCATAGTACCATAAATTACCAGATTACTCACACAACCCACGTAAGCAGACACACACACACACACACACACACAGTCATGACTGAAAATGTCAGCACACACACACACATCTCTCTACCAGGACAGCACATTATACTCACACTCCCACACACAGCCGTCAATGCTAATGGCAGATTACACACTCACACACACTTTCTCACACTCCTAGAGCTTTTTTCAGGAGGAGTAGGTGGCTCTTAACATCCGTCTCATTCCCGGCAAGATCTGGCACTGTAGCCACCACAGCAGCTGTTTTACATGCAAACACACACACATACATATAGAGACATACACACATACACACACACACACATACATATAGAGACACACACACACACACACAGACTCACACATATGCTCATCCATACAGATACTGTACACATGTACATTTATATATAAACACTGCCTACGGACATGCACACATCACATACACACACACACACACACACACACATACATATAGAGACACACACACACACACACAGACTCACACATATGCTCATCCATACAGATACTGTACACATGTACATTTATATATAAACACTGCCTATGGACATGCACACATCACACACACACACACACACACACACACATACATATAGAGACACACACACACACACAGACTCACACATATGCTCATCCATACAGATACTGTACACATGTACATTTATATATAAACACTGCCTATGGACATGCACACATCACACACACACACACACAAACACTCACACTCCTGACCCACACACTACTAACCCCTCCTCTTCCAAACCACCAGCATTCAAACACACACGCACACACTCTTCTATACAGACTCATTCACCACCTTGAGAAGTGAGATTAACCCTAATTTCTGTGTGTGTGTGTGTGTGTCCATGCGTTTGTGTGTGTGTGCGCGTCTGTCTGTGTGTGTGTGTGGGCCCATGTGCCCATGCATTTTTTTGTGTGTGTCCATGCATTTGCATGTGTGTGTGTGTGTGTGTGTGTGTGTGTGTGTGTGTGTGTGTGTGTGTGTGTGGTGACAGGTCTGGTAGCGTTCAGGCAGCATCTGCAGCACCTGGCGCGTACGAAGGGCATCCTGGAGCTGAATAAGGTGTACGAGCACATGGCCTCTGGGGACGAGGACGCCGCTTTCATGGGCACACATCCCCTCTACCCACAGGAGCTGCTGGACCCCACACTGCAGGTAACACACACACACACACACACACACACACTACATACATACATACACACACACAGTCTAACAGTCTAACATATACATACACTACATACATACATACATACACACACAGAGTCTAACATGTACATACATACACACACACATACACACACAAACATAGACATACACGCATACACACACACAAACATATACATGCATACACATAGCGACAAATGAGCATATGTGCTGTACGTGCTAGACCGTACACAGCATGTTGCATATACACTACACGCATAGACAGGCACCCACACACACACATAGACACACACATACACACACACACACACACACACACACGTATGAACACTGTAGGAGTTGCCAGCTCTCTCTTTGTCTCTCTGGCTGTCTCTCAAACTCACTAATTCACTCATTCACTCATGTTCTCTTTCTCTTTCTCGTTCTCTGCCATACTCACTCACACTCTCACTCGTACACACTGTCTCTCTCCCTCCATCTCTCTCTCTCATTCACTCACACACTTATTCACTCACTTATTCACTCACTCAATCACTTATTCACTCACTGTCTGTCACTACCCCTCCATACACACACAGACACACCCACCCTCACACACACACACACACAGCTGCTGGGACTATCCTGAGGCAGTAGCTCTCCAGTGGTGAGCAGACGCGTGTGTGTGTGTGTGTATGTGTGTGTGTGTGTGTGTGTGTGTGTGTGTGTGTGTGTGTGTGTGTGTGTGTGTGTGTTATGTAAGGGCTGAAGAAGCAGCCAATTGTCCTGTTGTTTACTGTGTGCTCTGCAGGGGCCTCAATAGCTGCATTGTGGGGCCACAGTGGCCAGCAGTACGGCCTGGCACCCTCACACACACCCACACACACACACAGTGGCCGCAGCACGGCTTGGCACCCTCACACACAGACACACACACACAGACACACACACACACAATGGCCACAGCACGGCCTGGCACCTTCACACGCACACTCACACACACACACACACACAGTAGCCGCAGCACGGCCTGACACCCACACACACAGACAGATACACACACACACACACACACAGTAGCCGCAGCACGGCCTGGCACCCACAGACACACACACACAGACACACACACACACACACACAGTAGCCGCAGCACGGCCTGGCACCCACAGACACACACACACACACAATGGCCGCAGCACGGCCTGTCACCCTCACACACACACACACTGTCACACACACACACACAC
>CM050203.1:16597500-16610000 GCA_027475355.1 Coilia nasus | reverse complement strand
CTCCGGCCTGGAGCCGCTGACCTTCGACCCCTACCTGGGACACTACCCGCACCTGCAGCCCCACGCCATGGTCCCCCCGCTGCAGGGCCAGCCCCCCCACCCCCACCCCCACCCCCACCAACACCCCCTTCCGCACCCCGACGCCCTGGCCTACGCCTACGAGGCCGGCCTGGGTCTGGGGGATCACCTGTACGCCGAGCAGCCGTACCCGTACCCCCTGGAACCCGGGCAGCCCCCGCCTCCCCCTCCCCCCGGGCCCCCCCCAGGCCAGGCGCCGGGGGCCACAGCAGTAGGGGCGGTAGCTGGAGCTCCCTCTGCTGGTGGTGGTGGGCAGGAGGGGTACGAGGGCCTGGGCCTCCAGGGCGCCGCCCTGCTGGACAGTGAGATGATGGAGACGGTGGACTCGCAGCACGGCTTTGTGCTGGTCAACTGAGCCCGGCCGCGCACCACCAGCACTCACAAACTAACAAACAGTGTTACCGTGACGACAGGGTCACGACCTGCGGAGAGAGAGGCCTGAGAAGGGGGGGCGGCAGTTTTTTATTTCCTAACTCTTACTGATCTGGAGTCAGAGACAGTAACACTACTAGACACTGACGGGGAATCTCAGTGAAGGACTCTAATGCTACCTGCTGTTGGTCCCCCCACCTACCTCCCTGAGTGTTCCCTCAGCCTGCTACACACACAGGCACCCCTAGGAGCTGTGTGTGTGTGTGTGAGTGTGTGTATGACACGTGTACGAATTCCCTCAAACACACACGTGTGATTGCAGCTGTTGCCCAGCTGTGTACAGAGGTGTCCACAAGCAGCACAAGACTTTTAGTCAAGTAGGAACGCTAAGCCTCATTCTCACACACACGCACACACACGCACACACACATCAACCACCCTCTGTGCACAAAGCATAGGACCAGACCACAAAGCTACCCCTAACAACCCCACACTGGAGAAACACAGTGGGGGTGCATTACTCTCATTTTATGTGTGTGTGTGTATGTGTGTGTGTGTGTGTGTGCGCGCGTGTGTTTGGGGCAATATTGAAGCAATATATTCATCAGAGACTGTGAGAAGCCATAAGGTGTGTGTTGTAGAGTAGACCACTGTAGTCTGATCAGCTTTCCCTGCTGGCGTGTGACATCACTGCTGGCGAGTGATGACATCATTGATGGCATGGGACATCACTGGTGGTGTGTGACATCACTGGTAGCATATGACATCACTGGTGGCATGTGGCACCACTGGTAGCGTGGATTGACTCTGCGGTCTGCCAGAGTGTGGAAGATCTCTCCGGTCCAATGACCTTTGACCTTGTGGTGTCCTGAAGGATCCGGAGCTGTGCTGATGTGAATCAGCCCACCACCCCCACCCTCAATATTACACTGGAACCCACCCCCTACCCCTCGAACCCCCAACCGTCATCCATCTCCAGATGGCATGACATCACCATGTCTCCCCGCCCCTTGCAGCTGCTGCTGTGGGGGCAGAGAGATGGAGTCAGCTTATCAACGCTAAAGCTCATCTGCCCCCCTGCCCTCCCACACCCTCCCCAAAGGAAGCAGTGGGGGACCCCCCCACCCTGACCCATCCCCGCCAGTGCAGGCTCCTTCTCCGCAGGCCGCACCTGCTCACCTGCACCTGCCCACCTACTTGAAAATTGCACGACATCGGAGACACATCGACCACGCTACAATAATGACAAAACTGGAGCCGAGGACGACCGAGGCTCCTAGCAGAGACTACACTGTAGAATCTGTGTGTGTGCGTGTGCGTGTGTGTGTGTGTGTGTGTGCGCGTGCGTATGTTTGTGTTTCTTAGTAACAGAATTTTACTGGAGCACTTTTTTTTGAAGGAAGTGAAAAGGAAGTGTGTATTTGGGGTGAATGTATGGAGGAGAGGAGAGCTGTATCTTTGCTGCTGGTCCAGAGAGACATCCAGGGACCGCTCCAAGTCGGACTGTCTTGACAGCGGACTCGTGCAGGCGGTCCTGACTCGAGCGGGCAGTCCGAACTCGGATCCGGTGGTCCGAACTCAGATCCGGCGGTCCGAACTCGGATCCGGCGGTCCGAACTCAATCTGGAGGTCCTCTGGGCCCTCAGGACACTTTCGTGTGGTCGTTTCGCTTTTGTGTGCTTTATTTTTAAACAGTCGAATGAAATTAGGACTTAGAGAGATTTTTGAACAGTGGTTCGAGATACAACCAATATTATTATGTTAAATGTGATAGTGTTTCGTCGTGCCTTTGCTTTTCAGTCTCTCTCTCTCTCTCTCTCTCTCTCTATTTTCCTCTCCTGTCTGTTTTAAATTAAGATTTGAAGAATTATATTTTTCAGTTTAATTCCTATTTCATTTGTATTTGATGTTGGACTTCCTAGAGAAGCGAAGCGAGTCGACCCAGGTACAGAACCAAAGTCCCCTCCGAACTCTGCCAGGACAGCGCCACCATGTGGCCCCCAAGTGGCGTTCGCACCTCCTCTCGAGCTTTTCCACAGTGTACTTCTTGTTTGTTTTGGTCAATCAGTAAATGCCGTTGGAAAGTATTATAGCAATATTCCTTGAATACTAGTTTTAATGAATATGAGCGTAGTGAATGTGTGACAGACTAGTAAGCATCACACCCTTTGCTGGCACACAAACACCATTCAGTTTCACATCCAACTTTACATTTATCTTCCTCCATGCTGACCACACATAAGCTAACTTGCTGTAGAGATTAAAAACTGAAAAGATTTATTCATCACTACCGCATTTGTGTGTGTTTCTTTGTGTTTGTGTGTGTGTGTTGTTGTTGTTTCTTGAGTACTGGGAAGTCAGAAGACTCTGGTTTTATTTTGGACGCGTTTAATCCCTGAAACGCATGTCCCAGGTTTAATCCCTGAAACGCATGTCCCAGGCTGCAGACAGAAAGTGGGCTACGCTCCTGATGACATTTCTTGCCTGCAGATGTGAGGCGGGCAGGATTAGCGCTAACCCACTTAGCATATTGCTAAAAGCATGAGCCGTCATTTTCTCTCCTTTGATGCGCACAGGATGACCCAGTTTCTGGCTGTGCAGAAGGAGGATGGAAAGAAACTGTCATAATGTCTGTGTCAGTGCTGCAGGAGCCATTATAATGCGTCTGTCAGTACTGCAAGAGCTGTAATGATATCTGTCAGTACTATACCGACTGTTATGATGACTGTCAGTACGGCACTAGCTGTTATAATATGTCCCTGACAGTACTGCACAAACTGTTATGATGTCAGTATCAGTATTGCACGAGCCACTTAAATACTGATGCCACTGTGTCAGAGTGAGGGCTGCAGGAAGGGTTATAATGCCTTTATGTCAGTATTACAGGAGTGGTTACAAAGCCTCTATATTAGTATTACATGCATGGTTATAATGCCTTCATATCAGTATTACAGGAGTGCTTATAATGCTTTTATGTCAGTATTGCAGGAGTTGTTATAATACCTATGTGTCAGTACTGCAGGAGTGGTTATAACACCTTTGTGTCAGTGTTACAGGAGTGGTTATAATGCCTTATGTTGGTACTGCAGGAGTTGTTATAATACCTGTTTATATCGCAGGAATGGCTAAAATCCCTTTATCAGTACTGCAGAAGTGATTATAATACCTTTCTGTCAGTACTGCAGGAGACATAATATCACTGGGTCAGTACTGAGTAGTGTGAATAGGGATAGACTCTCAAAGCCGGTCTGCCGCTCAAAGACTCTATGAAACCGATACTATTAAAGTGTGGACTTCTGTCTATGGTCTGAATTATATATTTAATTATTTCATCATGTCATGCTTACACTTCCACACTGTAGTGCCTTCTGTTGTGGTTCTTTCTCCTGTAGAAACCCATACATGCCTACAATAAAATATACAATATCCAGTGTAATAAAATCACACACAAAGTCTTATCTCAGACTCACTCCTAAAACGGAGTGGTTCATTATTGATGTTCACTGGTCCACTGAACCAGTGTTAGCACTGGGCATGGGAGTCCTGCTAGCGCTATGCTACATGTTGCTCTTGTAAACCGGACAGAACCGGTCAAAAGCTGATCTGTTTGTGTGTGAGGTCACTCACAGTCAACAACCTCTCAGCCTGTCGCCATAGTCAGGAAAACAACACTGAGTGTTTTAGGGAGGGTATTTTGTAAACTCTTTTAAAGAACTGTCAGAGAAGTTGAGAAGAAGCTAACATCCATTATGGTTTGTGTGACTGCATTGGTATTGGACTGATTGCCAGTATCACAGCAACTGGTCTAAATGAATGCTATGACTAGCCTTATTCAAACTGCCAACCCCCAGACTGACTACCAAAGAAACCCTAACACTAGCCAACCCTAACCCACACTAATGAGCAAAGAAGGAAAGATAAAACATTGTGTGGGCCTCAGTGTTTCAAAACTTGCTGCAGTGAACTGTAAGAAGATCATTCAGATCTCTGGGCCCAGCTGAGTCAATGGCAAAGCAGTCTTCCTGTTTGTCTGTCTGTCTGTGTGTCTGTCTGTCTGTCTGTCTGTCTATCTATCTTTGTCGGTCTGTCTGTCCATCTGTCTATCTGTTCGTCCGTCCGTCCGTCTGTCTATCTATCTACCTGATCCAAATTGTAGTGCAGCCCAGTGTTATTGTGGTGAGCTCCTGCAGGTGCGCCTGCTACACACGTCAGTGGGGTAATTAAAGCGCCTCTAATCAATTCCTGCCGCTTTGAAGCCTTACACACACACACACTGCACTGCTTTCCTTCCACAAAAGCTTGGCATCTGCAGAGGAGCCGAACTCACCACACACACACACCATCAGCAGTTGCCATGGCGACAGGCGAGCAAGAGAAAGTTAGAGATGGCCAAAAAGGGATGCAGATCCCCATGAACAGTAACCCCTGCAAGGACAGTGCGTGTTATAGATGCCCAAAAGGAATCATCGTCCCCCTTTAAGCGCAGCCACACAGTGCTTCTCTGGAGGGTGGCCCTTGGACCTAGCCTGGTAAACCAGCCCCTCGTACTTCATTTCATTTTGTACAGAGGTTCTTCCTGGAGGTGTGGACTCTGCTGAAGTTTTAAACAAGTGCCTCTGCCTTTACCCAATCTTGTATGCAATTAGCCTACCTACACACTACATTTCAAATGTAGCACACAAGGTCGACGTCATGGCTAACGAACACACCCTCTGTTCGCTGATTGGATCGGTCTTGCTGGGGCCGACTACATGACCCTAAAGAAATTCCAGTCCAGACCCTCTGTACAAAATGAAATGAAGTACGAGGGGCGGGTTTAACAGGCTCCCTTGGATTAATAACACTCATAGGAAACCTCACAGACCCAGAGCTGCAGAACTGTGTCAGCGATTATTTATTTAGTTCAGTCTGCAGTGGAGGGTGAAGATGAGCTCAGCCTACTGAATGACGATCTAGCTTCAAACCATTCTAGGTTTACCACTCGCCCTGAACTACAACCTTTAACGATGGCGCCTGAACAACAACCCTTAACTACGCCATCTAAATGGCACACCCTTCTGTGACGATTTTGCAGTGAGCTTTTATGAGGCCCCACCAATCATTTAATTACATCTCCAGAACAGCTAACCATGTGCTAATTGACAAAACTGACCTGGTTTCACTCCTGACACCGAACCCAGTACAGCAGACTGGGCGGGCTTTAAACGGTGCTCCTGCATAATCTATTACCCAGTATTACGTCCCACCATTGGATGGCCCTACAGGGGCAAACAACAAACTCACCACTGACCCAAGTAAAAACCAAAAACACCTTTAAATGTAACCCAACCAGTGGGATTTATTACATTAAGACAAAGACAGGACATGAAACTAAAGTAAAGCCATCGAGTACCAAAAATCATAATAACACAAAAAGTGCCATGCTGAGAGGCAGTACAACAGCCAGCAGTCCTACACCAGAAGCCTGTCCTTTGGAAGCAGGAACCAAGTGGTTTTTGATCACGTGACCAGGTGCTCCAAATGAAGTCAAGCAGCAGGATCTCCTGAGCAGATAGATGGAACGGGGTGTGTAGAGGGACAAACAGCACTGGGAACATAAAGATAATACATACAGCTGTAACACCCAGCTAAACGTACCTCTGGTTTATCCCCCTGGCACTTGTGTGTCTGGGGACACAGGAAGTTAATGGACAGTGGACTGAGGACACATGAAGCTGAGGGACAGTGGACTGTGGACACAGGAGGCTAATGGAGAGTGGACTGGGGACACAGGAAGTTAATGGACAGTGGACTGAGGACACATGAAGCTGAGGGACAGTGGACTGTGGACACAGGAGGCTAATGGAGAGTGGACTGGGGACACAGGAAGTTAATGGACAGTGGGACCAGGGACTTTAACACACTCTACATGACAAAGACAGGCGACACAGGCCTCGAAATGTCAGCACAGCTGAAGGCATGCCCCCTCCCACACACATACACACAGACACACACACACCCTCTCTCTCACACACACAGCTGAGGGCATGTCCGCTCCTGGCCCACACACACACACAAAACACATACACCACACACACACTCTCTCTCACACACACAGCTGAGGGCATATGCCCTCAGAGGCTTCACACACACTCACTGTAACACACACACACAGCTGAGAGCATGTCCCCTCTTAGGTATCACACATACACTTACTCACTGTCTCTCTTACACACACACACACCTCCTAGGCGTCACACACACGCTCTCTCTCTCTCTCTCACACACACACACACACACACACACACACACACACACACACACACACACACACACACACACACACACACACACACACACACATACACACAATGCTGAAGGCATGTCCCCTCCTGAACCTTCTCGCCAAGTGTCAGATCAGACAGAACAAGACAAAGCACTTTAGAGACACATACATCCTGTACACACACACACACACACACACACACACACACACACACAGAGCTGAAGGCATGTCCCAGAGCTAAGCACTTTGGAGATTATTCATCCAACACTGCTGCGAGAGCCATCACAGTACATGGGTCTTAGTTTGGTCTTGGTGACCGTGTGTGTTTGTGTGTATGAAAGAGAGATGACATGGATTAAAAAGTCTGAAAGAGCTGGATCCGTGTTTAGATGTAGTAGTGCAAGGCCATGAAGTGTTTTGAGCAGTGGCCACGCATGACGCCTTGTTTGGACTGGACGGTGTAAACATGGCCATTAAAAAGAATAAATAACATTTTTAGCACAACTTCCCCATGACATTGCACAGCTGTGACGCTGCCGAGGAGCTGTTCTGCACACAAGTATGCTGTGAAGTAATATGAGGGAGTTGCACAACAATGTGGAAGTCTCAGAGAAGCCTGTGAACAGTGTGTACTGCCGTGCTTTGCCAGCGCTCTGTGTGTGTGTGTGTGTGTGTGTGTGCTGGCGTGCTCACGGGGACAGGCAGAGAGTGAACTCTTGTCACCAGAGAGGAGGCGCGTTACATAAGGCTGTGCTACGCGCCTCACCCCACAGACGAGATTTTCAAGGAATTTGCCTTCTCAGGTGATGAGGGACATTTACACGTGTTGCACTTACTTAACCCCCTCTCCACACACACACACACACACACACACACACACACACAGACACACATCCACAGACCCCCTCTCCACACAGACACAAACCCCTTTTTCAGACAGACACACACACACAGACACACACCCACAGACCCCCTCCCCACATGCACACACAAAAACAGACACACACCCACAGACCCCCTCTCCACACAGACACACACACACAGACCCCCTCTCCATACACACACACACACAGACACACAAACACACACAGACCCCCTCCCTACACACACAAAGAGACACACACACATAATGTGATGTATATCATCCCTGCCTCTCTAATCAGCTCTTCTCCATACACACACACACATATACACTAACGTCATGCAATGTATATCACCCCTGCCTCTCCACAGGCAGTTAATCATCAGTGTTCCTCACACACACACACACACACACACACAAACACACACACACACACACACACATAGGATTGGCGAAACACGCCGTTAGCTATTTATACCGCGAGTCCAGCGCAGCTGACATTGCGTAATGCTGAAACTCGAGCAGGAAAATCTGAAAACAATCGGCCAATGGCCCCTCTGCACCCCCCACCCCCCCACTGGACAGGAAGTGGCCCCCGCCGATCATTGACAGCACACACTAGAAAGTCACGGTACAGAGAGTTTCTCCCGCATGCGTGTGTGTGTGTGTGTGTATAAAGTGAAGCAGGAAATGTGGCACACACTCTTCATGAAGACACACACACACACACACACACACACACACACAAATACTGCTGCAAAAAAACACAGGTCCAAAAACACACACTTAAACACCACTACCACCACAAGTCCACATACACACAACAATACACTCCCAGCGCTACTAAGTCAAAGCTTACAACAGCACCACAGGACAAGTCAAGTCAAGCTCATCTTTGATCAGTTTGTCAGTTTGATTTCCTGGGAGGAATTCTCAGAAAAATCCAGTAGGAACATTATGGGTTTTCTCCAGCAAGAGGTACAAAAAAAGTTTGCCTCTCAAATGCCACCCTCCCTCCCCTCCTGTTGACAATAATATTAATGTCCTCAAAGAGCCCCCTTACAATGCTGGAAGCTTAGAATCCTCCCAGCGATAGATCAAGTCAAGTAGTCAAGTAGTTTTTATTGCTGTTTCAGCCATATACATGGTGAGATTCAACAACATTTCTCCGGGAACAATTGGCGATACACGCAACTGTTAAAACACAGTAGAGACGAGAAAGATGCACACAGACAGTTACACACACACACGCACACAATCAACTACTGATCAGCTACTGGGCTCTATCAAACTCGTGTCATGTGAGGTATTTGCCAACCATCTTCCTCAGCTCCACATAACAGCTAAGGCATAGCTCTGCGTTACCAAGCTGTCTTACAAAATGGCAGGTGGGAAAATTTGTGGGATGTTAACCAACCTGTTTACCTGATCAACACCATCACTTCAATTCAATTTCAATGTTATTAATGTGATTGTTTCCATTAAATGTTAGTGATTTACCATGACTACTATAAACACCAAACACTGTCACAGTGAGTGCTTTAAAAGGCCTAAGACTTAAAGACTTGGACCCTCTTGAGTGAGCACAAGGAGAGGGCGCCCTCTCTGCGTGAGGCCGGTACTGCAGGGTGGTGGGAGGGGAGAGGAGAGAGATAAAATGAAGAAAACACTTCGACAGACACCATGACATACATGAGACAGATGTACAGCAGATGTACATGCATGCACAGGGTTGTCGGGTGTATGTACATGGAGCAAGCTTATCTGCGCACATGGGCGGCACTAGAATTTCGTGCCCTGTAGAGGAACAGAATTGTGGATCCACTTATTACTTACCCAGTGGTTAAATTGGCTTTTGTAAGGAGTGGGAGGCCTTCTTTACTCACAGTGGTCAATATCTCACAATATTGTACTATAAATCCGGCTGGCTATTGTCACGGTGAGGAGGGGGAACTGAGCCCTGAAGCCTGAACCCCCAGCCTAATTTAAAATCTGCATACCACTTGTTATTTATAAAGTTCTCCCAGTCTGTGCATGTGGCAGGTGTATGTATGCATATCTAGACTACATACATGCAGGTGTACGTGTGTACGTGATGTTCAGATAAGAATGTAATGTCACACGTCACATCACAGTCCTGTGATGAAGCGTATGAAGGATCTCAATGTACTCATGAGGTTTCTGTCTACACAGAGAACAGATGGCCGTGATCACAAAACAGAAATGGCAGTCAGACTGATCTGTCCAGACAGACTAGAGGTGCGATGCACAGTGGCAGTGCTGGTAGACCTCAGACGATTCTAATAACTAGTTATAAGCCTAAGTTAACTGGACACCAGCATTTTGGGAACTTTACTTTGCTCCGTTAGCCTATCCCTTAATCTCACTTCAGACAACTAACAGTGTTGTTAGCTCCTGAATGTCCAACTAGTAGTGTTAGTCTAGTCCTGTATGTCCACCTAGCACTATTAGTCTAATCTTAAATGTCCAACTAGTACTGCTCCTACTGTTCCTGTACTAATCCTTAATGTCTAACTAGTACTGTTAGCCTAATCCTTAATGTCTAACTAGTAGTGTTAGCCTAGCCCTGAATGCCAACCTATCACTGTTAGTCTAACCTTTAATCTTACTTCAAATAGCTAGCAGTGCCATTAGTCCAATGGTCCAAACCTGAAGCGGCATCCTACCTGCCACAACGGACTTAATCTGTTTTCCTATTACTGTTACCTCCATCTCCTTACGAGGCATATGAATGACAGTGATCACTTATGAACAGCACTCAGAGAGCGCAGACGTCCGCCAGGGCAGCTCAGGGTACCACCAAAGTCTAATCACTTTTAAGTTAACCCATTTTTGACCTAACTAACAAACAAACGCAGATGATTACAAAACCTCTGGCAGAGGTAATAAACCACAGCACACACAAAATAACTTTGTGATTTTTTTTTAATTCAGTTTTCCATATACAGTGTTGGCTGCAGTCATTTATAACAGTAAAAACAATACAATCCCCATGATTCCAGACACATTGCTACCAGAGGGAATGACCGGTGACCCAGCCTGAACTGCAGGCGTTGTGGGACACTTAGAAGAACACCCAAACAGGAAGTGACATAACACCCATGGCTTCCCAGAATCCCTAGCTCCTGCCCATCCCCTCTGGTGCATCAACCCCGATGTGTGACTCCTTTATTCATATAGTTGACCATCACACAGAAATTTAAAACACCAGGGCAAATACTGATCGCTTTAAACAAAATTAAAAAAAATAATAAAAAAATTTCTTCCTAATGTCATTGGCACAGACGAAGATCAAAACTGAAACCAAAACACCAAATGTCTCCAAATCCTATCTGAAGCAGAAGCAGAAGAAGAAAAAACAGCCAGTGTACAACGGAACAACAGCCCAGGTAGTGGCGCAGTGGATGGGTGGGGTGGGGTCTATGCCAACATCATCTGAGAGATGGTCCCTTACTGACGCATCCACTGACTAGGCCAAGTGAAAGGCAGGGGGAGAAAGAGAGAGAGAAAGAAAAGAAAGAGAGAGAGAGAGAGAGAGAGAGAGAAGGAACAGGCACAGAGAGAGAGAGAGAGAGAGAGAGAGACGGAGAGAGCGATGAAAGAGAAAGTGAAAGGGTGGGGTGGGTGGAAAAAGAAAGAGAGCTGCAAGCGGAACAGGACCGGTGCTTCTGTGGAGATCAGAAGACACACACACACACACACACACAGACAGCATCTGCTGCTGACACACTTGCAGGAAGATACAGCCATGGCTCATACACACAGACACACAGACACTCACGACCACCACCGAACCAGCAGGAAGGGACAGGAGAGGGAGTCAGCCATGGCTTAGACACACACACACACACACACACACACACACACACACACACAGGGGTGTCAACCATGGGCAGCACTGGCAAGGAGCGGAGCAGAAGACACGGAGCCTAACCATAAAGAGAGAGAGAGGGGGAGAGAGAGAGAAGCGCTCGACTAGATCAACAGACTTGAACAGGTCCGACTAGATCAATAAATAGACTTGAACGGGTGCTGCTCCATCCTGTTTGATCGCTGTTGAACGCAAAGAGGGATTCAGGCCAGCGCCAGCACTGTAGGAGGGAGAGAGAGAGAGACAGAAAGGAAGAAAAACAGCAAGAGAGTGGGGAAGGGAGGAAGGGACAGAGAGAGGGCAAAGTTAGACACACAAACACACACCTGTAACTCTGGCATTCTTACAATTTAACTACAAATGGTCCAGAGGGTGGTGGCACATTTGGTCTTTAATTAAACCCAAAAGAGCACAAGTCACTCCTCTGTTCACTGACCTATACACTGGCTATTCATGGCTGCCTGAATCCAACACGAGTCACTGACACTTGCCTACTTCAGCGTCTCCACCCACCTATCTGAACTCATGAAGGCTTATCTGTCGTGCAAAGGCAAGACCACAACTTCAATTCTGTCATTTTTAAAACAATAAACATCAGTTTGTCATGTGGCCAAATATTTTTGATATGTCTGCTAAATGTAGCATAATGGCTCCACAGTGCTTAGGTAATGGCTCCACAGTGCTTAGGAAGCAGAGGCACTCACCGCTGAACTGAGGTGAAACTGCTTGTTCCACCAGGGTAGGTGTGTGTGTGTGTGTGTGTGTGTGTGAGAAAGAGAGAGAGACGGGGGGGGGGGGGGGGGACACTCACCGCTGATGGCCTCCTGGGCGAAGTACTTGACGTCCACGTCTGTGTCTGTGGCCAGTTTCTCCAGCTCCGGCTTCACCTCCGACTGCAGAGAGCTGAGGAGCATGGACACACAGGTCACACACACACCAATCATAGGTCACACACACACACACACACACACACACACACACAAGGACAGACACGCAGGAGGACACACACACAGATCACACACACACAGATC
>CM050203.1:16575000-16592500 GCA_027475355.1 Coilia nasus | reverse complement strand
ACACACACACACACACACACACACACACACACATTTTCCTAACACACATACATATAACTTAAAAACTTGTAACAACAGCAGACTGTACCACTCTCTACTGCATAAACATGACCACATTCTTGCGCGCGCGCACACACACACACGGCTGGGTGACATTCAGAACTGAATACACAAGAGTGCCTGTGCTGTAATCAGCAGCTGAGTACACTACATCAGTGCATTACTGATGAACACACATCTCACTCACCAAACACATCAGCACTATGTATCCTCACTGCCAGCAAGAGTGTGTGTGTAAGTGTGTGTGTGTGTGTGTGTGTGTAAGTGTGTGTGCGAGCGATGAACATCTCACTCAGCAGAGACCAACAGCCCTACGCATCCTTACTGCAAGTGTGTGTGTGTATGTATAAATATATGTGTGTATCTCACCAACTGTCCGGCGAGGAGGGGCATGTACTCGATGATGGCGAGCCGCACCCTCCACTTGGCGTCCTCGGCCAGCTCCACGATGGCGGGCAGCAGAGACTGCGACAGCTGGCGGATCCCGATCACCTCGTTCACACAGTCCAGGTTGGAGATGATGTTCAGACGCACCTCTGGGCACTGAGGGACAGAGACCACACATGAGAATACACACACACATATATATACACACACAGTTGGGAGCCATGAGATGTGTGTGGCCAGGCAGGTCGAGCCCCTCTACCCATGCCCTGTGCATCAGGGCCGTGTCTGGGCAAGCTGGGCAGGGTGGGTGGGTGTTAGACTGGTAAACCCGTCCCTCGTATTTCATTTCATTTTGTACAGAGGGTCTGGAGTAGCCTGGTAAACTCGCCCCTCGTACTTCATTTCATTTTGTACAGAGGGTCTGGACCGGAATCTCTTGAGGGTCATTTAGTAGGCCCCAGCAAGACCGATCCAATCAGCGAACAGAGGGCGTGTTCGTTAGCCGTGACGTTGACCTTGTGTGCTACATTTGAATTGTAGTGCGTAGGCAGGCTAATTGCATACGTGATGACCAGGCGTTAGCGACTGGGTAAACGCAGAGGCTTGCTTTAAACTTCGGCAGAGTCCACACCTCCAGGAACAAATAGTTTCTAACCCTCTGTACAAAATGAAATGAAATACGAGGGGCTGGTTTACCAGGCTAGGTGGGTGTGCCTGCGGGCACAAAGCTGCTTTGGAAGCCCACACAAAGATATGCCACATGTCTGTGAAGATTCTCATTCATCCAGGTCATGGCAGTCAATGAGTATATAAGAGAATGAGAGTCTTAGGGTATCATAAGTGCCAAATACATTTATATTACACTAGTGTTTGTGTAATGCAGAAGAGGGTGTGAAGGATGTCCTTGTGAAGTCAGAGTACATGTAGGGTGAGAGTGAGTTCGCAGCACACAACACACACAGTGGGCAGACAAAAGGGCCAGACAGTTGGACCGGGCCCAGACGGCCATTTCTAGGAAAGCCCAGTAGAGGGGACAGAGCAGCAGTTCATGAGTTTGTTGGGCTTTTGTGTGTCTTTGTGTTCTGCTCCTGTTCAGCTATGAGATGTGTGTGTGTGTCTGTTTAGTTGGAAGCTATGAGATATGTGTGTGTGTGTGTGTGTGTGTGTGTTTAGTTGGAAGCTATGAGATATGTGTGTGTGTGTGTGTGTGTTTAGTTGGAAGCTATGAGATATGTGTGTGTGTGTGTGTGTGTGTTTAGTTGGGAGCTATGCGATGTGTGTGTGTGTTTATTTGGGAGCTATGAGGTGCGTGTTTCATTGAGAGCTGAGAGATCAGTGCTCAACAGTGCTCAGTGAATGTCTCTCTGACTGACACACACACACACACACACACACACACACACACACACACAGTCAGTCTCTGGAGAGTCCTCTGCAGTTCAAGAGCCTGTGTGAGTGTTAGGGCTAATGATGGATAAATGGTTTATATACTAATGAGTTCATTTTCCCAGACAACAGGGTTTGCCTGCACACGTGTGTGTGTGTGTGTGTGTGTGTGTTATAAAGCACTGCTTGACAGCGCAGCATGACGTCTGCCCTGTGGCTCATCTTTTATGTGGGTCTGGTTGGTGACAGCACCTCTTTACCTCTGAAGGCCTGGGGCATATCATCGGGCTAAGTGTGTCCCACCGGGCTTGCCGTAGTGGGCGGGCATGTCACTGGGCTAAGTGTGCGCCTTGGGGCTTGCCGTAGGGGGCGGGCCTCACCTCGTCCTTGAGCTGGGCCAGGAAGAGAGGCAGCAGGTGCTCCACGGTGTTGTCCTTCCCCAAGATGGTGGACAGACCCATGATCACCGACGCCAGCGCAGACTTCACATGCTGGTTAGTGTCCGACACCAGCTCCTGTGGAGGGAACGCACACACACGTACGTCAGAAATATGCCAGTAGAGACTTAAACATGCTGGTTAGTGTCTGAGACCAGCTCCTGTGGGGGAAAAACACACACACACACACGTCAGAAAAATGCCAGTACAGACTTGACATGCTGTTTAGTATCCAACACCAGCTCCTGGACACACACACACACATACACACACACACACACACACCAGAAAGATGCCAGAACAGACTTTCTTTGCTGGTTAGTGCCAGACACCAACACCTGGAGGAAAAACACACACACACACACACACACACACACACACACACAGGTCCATCTGGCTTACAGCTTCAGGAGAAGACATAGTCCCCACACACATACACAAAACACACACACACACACACACACACACACACACAAAACAGGCACACACTCAGAGTCCCTGAGGGCGCACACAGTCCCCAAGCGCTGACAGGATTTTCATGGGTACAGAAACTCCCTGAGGGTCAGGGGGAGTGTCCCAGCAGGAGGGTGGGTTAGCCGGCTGGACAGGAGGTTTGTGTGTGTGTGTGTGTGTGTGTGTGTGTGTGTGTGTGTGTGTGGGACAGGTTTTTGCTGCAAGCCATCACGACCCATATTGTTTGTGATAAATGGGCAGCTGTGAAGTGGTGGTGTTAATGGCTTACATAAGCACATCTACACACTCCAAGCAGCAATTACCGCATGGACACACACACCACCCAAACAGTATTCACTCAGCACACACACCACCCAAACAGTATTCACGCAGCACACACACACACACACACTCACACCACCCAAACAGTATTCACGCAGCACACACACACACAGACACACTCACAGACACACTTACAGACACACACACACTCTAAGCAGCATTTACAGCACACACACCACCCAAACAGTATTCACGCAGCACACACACACACAGACACACACACAGACACACTCACAAACACACACACACTCCAAACAGCGTTCACGCAGCGCATGCACACACACTCTAAGCAGCATTTACAGCACACACACACACACCCAAACAGTATTCACACAGTGCATGCACACACACACACACACACACACACACACACACACACACACACACACACTTCAAGCAGCATTTACAGCACACACACACATACCCCAAACAATATTCACACAGTGCATGCACACACACACACACACTCCAGGCAGCATTTCCAGCACAGACACACATCCCAAACAGTATTCATTCAGCACATGTACACACACACTCCGTAAGCATTTACAACACACACACACACCCCAAACAGTATTCACACAGTGCATGCAAACACACACACATTCTAAGCAGCATTTACAGTGCACACACACCTACACACCAAAAAGTATTCACGCTGTTCATGCACACACACACACACTCCAAGCAGCATTTACACACACACACACACACACACACACACACACACCTCAAACAGTATTCATGCAGTGCATGCACACACACACACTCCAAGCAGCGTTTCCAGTACACAGACACACATCCCAAACAGTATTCATTCAGCACATGTACACACACGCTCTGTAAGCATTTACAACACACACACACACAAACACCAAACAGTATTCACACAGCGCATGTGCACACACATACATACATTCCTACACACACACAAACAACATTTACAACACACGCGCGGAATGGCATTTACAGCACACAAAACAGTATTCACGCAGCACATGCGCACAGACACACATACACACCTACCTACACACACAAAACAGCATACGGCAACAGCACACATGTACTCACACACACTTAACAGCACGGACACACACAACCCAAACAGTATTCAGAGCAAGGCAAACACAATACACACACCCTTTAGCACAACACAGAGCTGCAGTGATGCAACACATCACTATGCTGTGAGTCGTGAGTCTTGTGTGTGTGTGTGTGTGTGTGTGTGTGTGTGTGTGTGTGTGTGTGTGTGTGTGTGTGGCTGGTGTGCAGGCAAAAGATATAATTTAGATGGTTTGGGTTGTGTGTGTCATTTGCTTGGGTTGGGTGTATGCATCTTTGCTGGGTTTGGGTGGGTGTGGGTGTGTGTGTTTCACGTTCACACACACAGATTAACAAACACTAGCACTTTACTTTCACACACACACACAGATTAATACATATTATTGCTTCACGTTCACAAACACATTAACACACACAAGTGCTTTACCTTCACATACACACAGAGTAACACAAACTGGTGCCTCGTCTTCACACACACACACACACACACACACACACACACACACACACACACACACACTAGTGCTGTACCTTAACACAGGGCAGAATATGAGTCATGATGATGGTCTCCCTGCCATCCTCTGGCAAGTTCTCACAGAATTCTGAGGACAGAAAACACACATGATCAAAACACACATACACACACACACAAACACACACACTGTCAGGATCACTCCTCTTCTCAACAACACAGCACTCACCTTTGACCTTATTGGCTGCGGCAGCGCGGACCTCAGCCTCACAGTCCTTCAGAAGGTTCTGGAAGGCCGGCACCAGGTCGTTCTTGGTGATCTCTGGCCCCACTGCCTTTTGCAACTGGAGGAAAACAGAAATACAGAAAATATAACCCCTGAACATCCAAGTAAAGTCAAAGAATGAAGAAGAGGAAGAAGAATCATTAGGTTCTATTATTCTGAGTGCAGGGAGGACTCCATGTAGCACACACATTTAATTCTTCATTTGGATTGGCAAATAAAAACAACACGCACGCACACACACACACGCACACACACACACAGCTCCCTACTGACCACGTTGCCAATCATGTAGCGCACCCTCTAGGGCTCGCTCTCTCTCACACTCACACACAGAGCGCCCCCTACTGACCTCGGAGAACTTGTCGGCCATCATGTAGCGCACCCCTCAGGACACTCTCTTTCTCTCACACACACACACACACACACACACACACACAGCTCCTTTACTGACCTCGGAGAACTTGTCTGCCACCATGTAGCGCACCCTCTAGGGTTCTGTCACACACACACACACACACACACACACACAGCGCCCCCTACTGACCTCGGAGAACTTGTCGGCCATCATGTAGCGCACCCTCTAGGGTTCTGTCACACACACACACACACACACACAGAGCGCCCCTTACTGACCTCGGAGAACTTGTCTGCCACCATGTAGCACACCCTCTAGGGTTCTGTCACACACACACACACACACACGCAGAGCGCCCCCTACTGACCTCGGAGAACTTGTTGGCCACCATGTAGCGCACCATCCAGGACTCTCTCTCTCTCACACACAAACACACACACACACACACACACACAGCGCCCCCTACTGACCTCGGAGAACTTGTCGGCCACCATGTAGCGCACCCCTCAGGACACTCTCTTTCTCTCACACACACACACACACAGCGCCCCCTACTGACCTCGGAGAACTTGTCGGCCACCATGTAGCGCACCCTCCAGGACTTGTCCTCGGCGGCCTGGCGCAGGGTGGGCATGACGAGCGCCTCCAGGTCCTCCTGCGGCAGCAGCGTGGCGATGCTCACACACGCCTCCACCGCCAGCAGACGCACAGAGTCCTGCAAGAGAGAGCCGCAGGGTCAGGCCTGTGTCCGCATCACACACTCCTGCATGACCGCAGCACACACACACACTCCTGCCTTCCCATCACTCACACACACACACACACACACACACACACACACTCCTGCCTTCCCATCACACACACACACACACTCCTGCCTCCCCATCACACACTCCTGCATGACCGCAGCACACACACACTCCTGCCTTCCCATCACACACACACACACACTCCTGCCTAACCCCATCACACACACACACACACACACACACACTCCTGCATGACCCAATCACACACACACTCCTGCCTCCCCATCACACACACACACTCCTGCCTCCCCATCACACACTCCTGCATGACCCAATCACACACACACACTCCTGCATGACCCAATCACACACACACTCCTGCCTCCCCATCACACACACACACACTCCTGCCTCCCCATCACACACTCCTGCATGACCCAATCACACACACACACTCCTGCATGACCCAATCACACACACACTCCTGCCTCCCCATCACACAAACACACTCCTGCCTCCCCATCACACACTCCTGCCTTCCCATCACACACTCCTGCCTTCCCATCACACACTCCTGCCTACCCATCACACACTCCTGCCTACCCATCACACACTCCTGCCTCCCCATCACACACTCCTCTGTGACCCTATCTCACACACACACACACACACACACACACACTCCTGCCTGCCCATCACACACACACACACTCCTGCCTGCCCATCACACATCCCTGCTTGACCCCATCACACACTCCTGCATCCTCGTTCATGGCTGAGGTGTCCTTAAGTCATTGGAGGCCAATGACGCGTTATCGAGTCAATTGCGTTTTTTTACAGGGGAGGTGGGGTAATCATCTGATCTAGCTTGTGTACAAAAATCAAAGTTGTAATCACAAGGGAACCCATTCTGTGGGTAGTACCAGTATCAGTGTGGATATGTGATCATCTAACATTGTCTCAAAGAAGAGACACTGCAGTTTTGCACACTGCTAGCTTGATCAAAATAAATCCTGTCAGCACGTATGTTGAAGCTACTGTTTTCCTAGCAACATCTCACGTTTAGCTTCTGCAAGCCACCAATAGATTAATTTCACTTTAGGTAATGCATAATGAGCAGCCTGTCGCGCTGTTTCATAGATAGCTACACCTGCACTTGACTGACCCGTCTGCGCCGACAGCAAGTCACTGACGACCCAGCTCTCTACATTTGGTAAAGCGCACGGATTCACTGCACTCTCCCAACATCATAATTTTCTGTGCTATCATTCTCATGTGTTAATCTAGTTGTTCTGTGTGCGGATCCTGTGGAATACGATGTTATTTTGCTCTGAAGGCGTTGTATATTTGGTTCGGTTTCGGTTTGCCTATCCCCTCTCTGAGCCAAGTTCCCACACTAAAATGTTACAATGTTTTATATCGTGTTTGGTGACGTTTAAAAATATTTCATTTATTACCGATACTAGATGTATGGACCTGTATTTTAGATCGTGTTTATAGGTCTTCTCTGCTGTACACACACATGCATACACACGCGCGCACACACAGGGGGAGAGCTAGAAGCACTACAGTTACAGTATAACATAGTGTGCTGTACATAAATAGCTGCTAAATAATGTTGCCAGCGTTATTTTTGGCACAGTATACAATGGGATCACTTTTCATAATGTTTGAGATGTCTCTGAAGCAAAAACAATTGTAATCAAAGACATTTTCTGCTTGAAATGTTGCTCGTTACAAAAAGCCGTTTTTCTCAGTATTTTGGTCAGAAATCAGCATTTTTAGTTACACCCACCCATGTTCTCCAGACAATTGCTAAGGAATGGAAAGAGGTACAAACAAAATGTTTTTTTCTGATGATAAAGGAAAGTCTGGAGTTTCTTTTGGTATGTTTTTTGTTGACACAGACATAGAACTCAATTTTCTGTGGGTCTTGAAAAAACACTGAAATGTTCAAAAAATCCTGGCACTGGGACGTGACCAACTTTGAAAATGGCTGGCACTGAATGAGTTAAGCAAGGCATCTTTAACACCATGTTGCTCCAGGGTGTATGTCCCTGTTCCTAATTCACTGTAAGAGTATCACCTAAAACGTAATAATAATAATGTGTTTTTCTATTCTGCCCTATTCTCTAGACTGAACAACACACTTCTGTGTATGTGCAGCTGATTTCAGTCACTAGGCAACAGGGACTAGGAGAAAAAAAAAACAATCTTCAAAACCGCTTTAAAAAAAAAAAAAAAATGTTCTGCACGGTGAAAAAACAATGTTCTGCACGGTGCACGTTTAAAAAACTGACCAACCAACTGAAAAATAGTCATGTTCCCATCAAGTGAGTACAAGTGGTGACAGCTAGAGTCAAACAAGGTCCCTTCAGTCGCATCTAAATATTAGTCTTAGGCCAGAACATCCTCACTGCTGAATACGACATTGTTTTCTGGTCCAGTCCGGTCCGGGGTGGTTAAGGACGAGACCCTGCGTGCGTCTCTACCCATAAATAGGCCACATCTACTCTAGTGATCAGGGGTCACGACCTCTCCAGCTCTCTGCTGCTCCAGCTGCGCTCTCTCTGGGGCGTCTAAAGAGGCCAGAGAAACCATTAGCACACTGCCATCGGCCCTGGGCCAGTTCAGTCCCCCCTCAAAACCCACTTAAAAACACATCTCACTAGTTTAGCTTTCACCTTCGCCCCCTAATATCTATTTCCATTCCAATTTTTTTTTTTTTTTTTTTAACCCAGTCGGTTTTCACACAAGATATTCCACATTAAGGACGGGCATTTAATTCAGTGGCCATCAGGTGTAACCACCATCCATAAATAAATTAAACATGGGGTAGGCCATTCATTTCATTTTCCAAACACTTCTCGTTATATTTCTCCAAACTGTCTCTACCTCCCAATAGCAATACATACATCAGAGATTGTTGAACAAACAACCAAAAGTAGGCTGCATCTGTGGGACATAGATTGCTATAAACACCTTGCCCCATCGGACTGAATGAAATAATTAGATGGCCTATCTGCCTGTTCGCACATATAAGATCGCCTACCTGCTTGTCTACACACCTACAAGCTTTGTGACACCTAAAGTGTATATTCAACTTGGAAGAGGTGGGATTTTTTCCTCATGTACCCTTCCAAAAACTGTCCTTTCCTCACTGTCCGTCTCCATTACACAATACCCTGCATGTACGGCGCAGGTTGCAGGTGTGAACAAGACTTTAGTTGGACGAGGGTTCGAGGTGTGTGAAGTGTGTGTACCTGTTAGAAAAGTGCGAAGTCTGTGTACGTGCGCGAGGAGTGTGAGGCATGAGGTGTGTGTACCTGCTTGAGATGTGTGAGGTGTGTTACCTGTGCAAGGAGTGTGTGTGTGAAGAAGTCTGTGTACCTGTTCGTCAGACGCCAGCGCGGTGAAGAGGGAGATGATGTCACTCTTGACGTACTCCAGCTCCAGCACCTTGGCAAACTCGCCCAGCTTGGAGGCCGCCGCACGCCTCACCATCGGGGTGTCGTCAGAGCACAGGGTGCGGAAATGTCTGAGCGGGGGGAGCAACCGGGTTAGAGAACCGACAGGAACCTTCACCATTCAAAGCAGTGTGGGGGGACTAAAGAACCGTCTGAACAGAGGGTACAGAAATGTCTGGGGAGGGAGGTCGAATTACCGAGCCGTCAGGCACCAACACCATTCACACCAACGCAGAAGGGGAGAGACAAAACGCATTGAAGAACAGTCAGGGACCAACACCACTCACACCAGTGTGGACCAGCTGAGGAAAACAGGAAGAGGGGAGAGAGGGATCCCCAGGGACTGGCTAAAAGACCCACCAGGAACTTAGGTAAAGAAACAGTCTCCCTGGAGCAATGTGGGGTTAGACACCCCACTCAAGACACAAACACAAACACACACACACACACACACACACACACACACACACACACACACACACAGGGTGAGGGTGCAGAAAGAGCTGGTTCTTCACTCCCCCACCTGTATTTTTCTTACTGGTACAGAAATCAAACCTGCCACTTCCTGATCCCAAGACACAATTGCAACCAAAACCACAGACAAACCCTAAAACACAACTACAGACACAAGCTAAAACACAACAACACACACACACCCACCTACAACCATAACCCCAGACATGACCTCCACCCATACTCCCTCACTGCGTGCACATGGACGAGTTAAATCCGATTGGAAATGGTTTGGGATCGTATTGAATTCATGTGCACAGGCTAAAGATCGTATAGGGATTGGTTTCGCGAATCCGATTGCAACCCCTGGCTTAAGCCAATGTTAATCCGCTTGGTGCCGCCTTGTGCACGGTATTGGTTTGGATTCGCCTAGTGCACATAAGACCACTCGATCCCAGAAGCTTCTGTCCCTGATTTTCATCCATACTGAACGTCGAGGCTTTCTAGCACCTGCTCTCAACACGTCTCGCTGTCCTAAATTGCTTGTAATATCAAACGCCGACGGCACAGTTCATGTCGTATCAAGGAAACCAAAAACGCTCTTTGTTCTTTCATACGGACTCCCAAACAAAGGAGAATGCACAACATGCATGCAAATGCTGCTCTGTCAACCTCCTCGAGCGCCATCTTTGTTTTGTATGCCGCCAGATAGTTTGTTTATTTTCTTTTTAGCAGCCTTCAACCTGAAGTAGTTCTAACACCACTTGTTGAAAGGAATACAGCGCCATCTAGCGTAGCGGAAACGGCCAGATCTCTGACCATTATCCGCTTACACGAACTCTCATGTGCACAGGGATTTGTGACAGACAACCCGTTGGGTAGCAACACCCAATCCAATACCAATCCAATCCGATCCTACCATGTGCCCGTAGTGACTGATATCAGCCTTGACCATACCTATAGACACACCTGCAACCATTACCACTCACTGATATAACCGCAAACCCCCCCCATCCCATTCATACCAAGCTGTAACATTCCAGGCTAAACAATGAAGCCAAAACTAAATGTTCTAAAGTTCACAAGACACCCAATACTCACTGTCTGATCTCAGCCCTGATCACACCTACAGACACACCTGCAACACCCGCCACCCACACCACCACCCTCCATCCATACTCACTGTTGGATGTCGGCCTTGATCACACCTTCAGACACACCTGCAACACCCGCCACCACCACCAGAAGACACCACCCCCCCCCCAAATCCATACTCACTGTCGGATCTCGGCCTTGACGGTGCTGGAGACGCGGGGGTAGCAGACGCTGAAAAGGCCGCACGCGGAGGTGCGGGAGGTGAACCAGTCACCGCTGGCCAGCCGCTTCACCAGGGGCTCGAAGTGCACCTCCAGGTCCACGGGCGAGTGCTCCTGAGAGATCTTACGCAGGGACTCCACCGCCTTGTCACGCACCACCGTCTCCTCCACCGTGGCCAGGCTCTCCAGGGGGGGCTGGGGGGGTTAGACAGATACGGGCCGCTTTAGTCACTAGCACACACAGACACACACACACACGCTCTTAAGGGGGGGGGAATACATAGATACTTTGTTACCAGTGACACATACACTCGTTCACACACATTCTCTCTCTCACACACACACACACACACACACACACACACACAGGCTCTCCAGGAAGGGGTGGGGGTGTTAGATAGATACGTTATTGGGGGGGGGGGGGGGGGGGGGGGGTGGGCTTTAGTCACTAGCACAGATACTTACACACACACACACACACTCTTAAGATACTTTGTCACCAGTGACACTTACATACACTCGTTCACACACATTCTCTCACTCACACACACAGGCTCTCAAAGGGGGCTGGGGCGGATTAGATAGCGTACTTAAGTATTATTGGCTGGGCGGCGAGACATTTCGATGCAAAATGAGTTTAAACATAAACATGATATTCACTAACTCATACCAAACGTTTATGTGAGCTGGTCTGAACTGGTCTATTTTCACTGTGATAGCATTTTTCACCAGGTGGAGCATAGTTTTAAGTGGAACAGCAGGAAAATGGCTGATAACAGCGATATGCCAATAATTGGATCTTTTCCGCTAAATATTTTATTGGGGCGGGGGGGACTTTAGTCACACACACACTTATTCACTCTCACATTCTCTTACACACTTTACAGGTTTTCACTCTTTAGGATAAGTAGGGTGCAGCTGCCTGAGGCTGATTCCCTAATCCAGACAGGTATGGTCAGGTGTGAATGAAGAAGGTCAGCATCGGGGGGAAATGCAGCAGTGTGCTGCTGAAGAAGCACCACAGTGTAACATTCCACAGCTCTACAACGATTTCCTATGAGAATTTTAATTATAACAGAGGGTAGATGGTCTGGATTTATCTAGTTTTTTTTTCCAAAGCACTTTACAGCACTGCCTTGCAATCACTTATTAACACACATACTCACGCACCAATGCCTGAAAGGTTCTATGTAAGGTGCTAGTGCTACCCAGTTCACCGAGAGCAGTTTGGGGTTTAGTGTCTTAGTTGGGGTACACCCCTGCTTTGCAGGCCAACTGTATGGGCCTAATATAAATCCATGCATATATATTACTCAGTGTAATGCCTGGGGTGCAGGCTGAGTGCGTGGCCTTACCAGGAGACAGTGGACATACTCGGGGCCTCCCACCAGCATGGTGAAGTTGCCCAGCTGCTCCGCCAAGGCCAGCAGGACCTCATCCTCATCATAGATGGTGTCTGAAATCAAAACAAGGGACAGGAATACATGAGCCCAGGTCGTTTCGCCTCGTTGCATTAAACTAGGGCAGAATTTCAAGCAGGAGCGCGGGGCCTTACCGGTGAGGAAAGGGAGCAGCTCTGTGCGGGTGCGCTCCACTCCCAACGCCAGCGCGATGGTGGACAGCTTCTTGATGCTGTTCAGCCGCAACTGCGAAGCAAAGAAGGTGATTACTACATAGCAGACAACCCTGGTAGCATTGTATGTGTTCGACACGGACAGTAAACGACCAGCTTGTTCTGGACAGCTTTGTTTACAACACACAGCTATTGCAAGTGGGCGAGGCTTTATGATGGCCCGTGATTTGCACCAGTGTCGTTACGTGATCAACAGCCCAGATCAACATTACAAAGACATTGTTTTAAACTTAGTGGTAAAAACAGAAACGCAAATCACTGTTTGTGGTCATGGTGTCAGTTGAGATTAGACAGGATCCATCTTGACGCGCCCTCCGGTCCAGCTGCAGCTAACATTAGCATGCTAATGCGTCTGTCATACTGGTTAATTGCAATGAGGGTAGCTTCCATACAGCTATTTCTATGTAGGCCAACCAACCCGAGACTATACACTTGGCTGTTATACCAGTGACATATGTACAACAGGACGTTTATTCCCATTTAATAGTTAGATATTATCATAGATATGAAAAACTGATTAGTCAGAAAAAAATCTTCAAGTTGACGTTAGCTAGCCTGCAACAGCTAATGTTAGCCAGCTAACCAGCTAGCGTGTCGTCTCGAAATGAATGAGAAATTCACGCCATTCTGTCATCCAACTTATAACTTCCAAAATACCACTTTAAATGGTGTGCAGTAGCTTTTACCTGAACGTCTTCATTCCGAAGCTCGTCGATTAAAACGGCTATGGGGTAGAGAGAATCGTCTCCATCAGCTCCTGCCATTTTGGACCTGTTCACTGCAGCTTCCGCCTACTGCCGACTACGGGGTTTCTGTGGGGAGGACAAACTGCACCAGGGGTTTATGGTTTATGTCGCCAGCCGCTTCAACCTACAGGCGCATTTCAATTAATTTAATAAATATCAAGTAAAAGTTCATTTTTTAATTGATTGATTTTAAAAGGCGAAAGGCACAGACAGCATCATATATTATTGATTAAAGACCTAGTCAAAAAATAAAATGTTAAATCACAATAAAAAGTGTTTTTTTTTATTATTAGAGAAATGTCTTCTGAAATGTATGTTAGATCTTGACTGGGTCTGTTTTTATTGTTGGTATTTATTTCATTATGTAAGTAAAGAAACATGTAGTAGCATCCTGTATTTAATCACTAAGCAGAGAAATAGTTTTAGAGAAGAACTCTAGACACATAACCTGTATTTTGGTCTGCGCAAGGTGACTGTGCTGTCCGTGTGTGTGTGTGTGTGTGTGTGTGTGTGTGTGTGTGTGTGTGTGTGTGTGTGTGTGTGTGTGTGTGTGTGTGTGTGTGTCTGTGTAGTCACATCTATACCCTTTGCAGGCAAGTGTGGCTGTGCTGGGACCAGTGGCTGCCAGTGTGTGTGGCATTATGGGTGCCAGTGTGGGTTGGTCTTTATTGCATTTTTTTTACAAGGACCCCCACTGGTTTCTTGTCATTTACCTCCTGCAGTAAGGTGCACTATCAGTGTGTGCCGAGGTGTATTGGGCTTGTCATAACCTCCTGTTTGTGTGTGTGTGTGTCTGAAAGAGAGAGAGTAGTGTGAGTGTGTGTCGAGGTTTGTCGAGGTTATTGGGTTTGTCATAACCTCCTGGGCAGTGTGTGTGTGTGTGTGTGTGTAGAGGTGTATCACTTACAGAGGATCAAACACAGAACCGAGTCACTACTGGTTGGACTGAAGGGTACGGGTGGGGTGCTGCAGTGGAGGGTAGCTGAACTGCTTTCATCCTTGGCCAAGTTGTGTGTTCTTGGGGGGACACGCCACATGAGAGGGGTGTGTGTGTGTGTGTGTGGATGGAGGGTTAGTCTGTTCCTAATAATCAGGTTGCTGGGGGTCATTGCCAATGACGTCAGACATTCCTTTTTCACACCAGGGTCTCAAGATCCAGCCCTGCCAATAACACACACCCTCTTGCTCTGCTTACAGACACACGTGTGCGCACATACACACATACACACACACACACACACACACACACACACACACACACACACACACACACACACACACACACACACACACACACACAGACACACACAGATACACTTACACACACAGATACACTTACACACACACACACACACACACACACACACACACACACACACACACACACACACACACACACACACCAACACAAAACATATGCTTTTCACTGTGCAGACACACCCCTCTCCCCCTGTTCTTCTTACACACATGGTGGGCTGGGGCCATGAACTTGTACAAACACACAGCGTTCTCAGGTGCATCTGACTGAATAATAGTGTGTGTGTGTGTGTGTGTGTAGTCTTTGACACACGTGTGGTATGTGTTTGTTTACGTGTACAGGTGTGTATTTATAGTATGTGTGTGTGGTCTTTCTCACATATGTGCATGTAGGCATGTATCTTTTGTGTTTGTAATTTTACACGTGTTTTAAGTTTGAGTGTGTGTGTGTACTTGTACATAAACAGTGTGTGTGTGTGTGTGTGTAACTGTGGGTGTTTATGTTTACATAATTTTTTACATGTGTGTTTGTGTTTCCATCCATTATTTCAAAGTGAGTGAGTGTGTGTATGTGTCTGTGTGTTAGTGTGTGTGAGTGTGTGTGTGTGGGGGGGGGGGGGGGGGAGAAGAGATTGGGGGGCCACGTATATATAGAGAGAGAACACAAAAGAGAGAGAGAGAGAGAGAGAGAGAGAGAGAGAGAGAGAGAGATGCAGAACTAGTGTGAACTAGAACTCCAGTGAGCTGGTGTTTATGCGAAAGCAGTCAGGGCTCTTTCATGTGCTGCCCCACTGCACTGATGTTTGGAGCACAGCTGCCCTGGGGCTGTGGGGTCGTCGCCATGGGACGCAAGCGTAAACAAGCAGAGGAGACACTCCAGCGCTAACGTAGCACCAGCGCTAATGAGGCAGCAATCAGCATCACTACTCACCTCACAATTAACCACCCTCATCACAAACCTCACGCTGCTAATCAGTGCTCTCATTAGGCCGCGTGCGTGTGTGTGTGTGTGTGAGTGTGTGTTTGAGTTTTTGTGTGTGTGTGTGTGTGAGTGAGTGTGTGTGTGTGCATGCACTCTCCAATTTAGCTGCAGTTGCTTTTCGTGGATGACTGATTTTATTTCTTATCATGAGGGGAAATCCACAATGGGTGGCATGTAGTGAAGGCCCAGTGAGAACTAAGGGGTGAAGGGTGCGACAAAGGGATGAATATTTTAAAAGAACACTAATAAACTAAGTACACTAGTAACACCAAGAACACTAGTAATATAAGTGCAGGCCACTCACGTCAGAGTGTGTACATGTGTGTAGGCCATGTGTGCAGGCTGCTCAAGGCTGAGTGTGTGTGCGTGTGTGTCTGTGCCATGTGTGCAGACTGCTCCAGTGTGAAAGTGTATGTGTGTGTGTGAAAGTGAGTGAGTGTGTCTGAGTGTGTGTGTGTGCCTTGCTCAGCATTCAGCACCAGGGTCCCAGCATGAGCTAACCAAAGGAGAGAGAGAGAGAGGCAGTCTGCTAACGCTAACGCTAATTAGCCCAGTGTCCCCCAGAAGCCCGCTTGTGTTTTCACATTTGTTTGTTCCATCGCCATGGCGACGGGAGAACATTTGTTTCTAAACGAGTTTGCTATATTTACTCGTGCCTTGTTTACAGTTGAGAACAAGCACATGATGAGCTGAGGCCAATGTGTGTTTGATTGGACATTGTTCTCCTGATGTTCTTGTGGCTGAATTGCCTTCCAGGATGGCTTTTAATTTGCCGTCGTGACTGACAACTCAACCCAGCCTCCCCAATGGCTCCTCGACCATCCACTCCTCTTCTGAACAGAGATTAAAGACAAAGCATGAAAAAACAAATGAACAAAAAAAAACAAACGAGAGACATTTCCAATGTTCTCAGTCTAAATGAGGTTTAGTGTGCTGAACATGTGTTTCTTTGTAGACATTTAAAAATATTCTTGGAACAGGGGAAGGTCTTTCCCAGTAGTAGAGGTCCTGCATGGTGTAATCTTTGTCTTTGTTGTGCCTCATTTAACAATGTGGGCATCTCTGTGTGGGTCACCACCCTAACTTTGCCTTCAGACATGGAGATGTGTGTTTGTGTGTGTGTTACTGTACATGTGTGTTTGATGGTTCTGGTGTGTCCATGCATCATCTTGAAATGCTGCAAACATTCAGAGACATAACATTTTGTGAACATTCTTGTCCCTTTGTGTGTGAACGTGTGTGTGTATTTGAGGGTGTTTGAGTGGAGGCTGGATGTGACGCAGATGAGATATGGCATTCTGTAAAGAGTATGTGTGTGTCTGTGTGTGTGCGTGTGTGTGTGCGTGTGTATGTGTGATCAGGTGTGAGGATGCCTAAACAGAACCCTGCACTATTCTCCTGACACATGTTGGTCTGATGAGTCACTGCTCTAATTTTAAATCCTCAGCTGTTTGCAGGCAGCACACTGACTCCAGAGCCTCCTAAAGATGGAGCGTATACCTCCCCCATATCATTACTCCTCCATATCAGTACCCCTCTAACTGCTCCTCCTACAGACAGAGATCTCACTGCTCCTAAAGAGATCTATTACACATCTGTTAGCTATTATGTCCTCCTTTTGTAAGTCGCTTTGGATAAAAGCGTCTGCTAAGTGTAA
>CM050203.1:16545000-16567500 GCA_027475355.1 Coilia nasus | reverse complement strand
TGTGTATGTGTGTGTGTGTGTGTGTATGTGTGTGTGTGGCCACATTTAATCTCATTTCAGCTCGAGCTCCAGCAGCATGGGACTATTTAATCATTCACAGGAATGGTGGCCTGGACCCTTTATGCGTGGGTGTGTGTGTGTGTGTGGGTGTGTGTGTGCGTGTGTGCGCCAAGCGCTTAATGTGGACCAGTCATCATTAACACACATACACAATGTCCTGTTGGTCACAAGCACCCTCTGTTTGCAAATGAGGCACACCAGCATGAAAACCTGCCATCACAAAGAGTGACATATAGCACACTAACATAAACACACCCACAAACGTAAACACAAACACACACACGCACACACAGCACGTCCCCTAAACAAGTCGGATATGAGGGGGGGTCACACCAAAGTACAAAGCATGTACAGTTGGCACCTAGGACACTGAATAGGCAGGCACACATGACAGAGTAGGCAGATTACACAGATAAGACACATAATACACACATTCGGAACATAGAGTACACACACATATAAAACATAATACACACATGCGGGACATGTAGTACACACACAGGTCACTGAATACACACATTCAGGACATTGCATCCACACACAGGTCATTGCATGCACACATTCAGAACATGTAGTACACACACAGGTCACTGAATACACACATTCAGGACATTGCGTCCACACACAGATCACTGAATACACACCTTCAGAACATGGAGTGCACGCACAGGTCACTGAATACACACATTCAGGACACTGCGTCCACACACAGGTCATTGCATGCACACCTTCAGAACATGAAGTACACGCACAGGTCACTGAATACACACATTCAGGACATGGAGTACATACTGTACACACAGGTCATTGAACACACACATGGGGTACAGAGTATTCTCAAGTCTCTTATACTATCAGCTTGTAGTTGACTGTCTCATGATACTGTTGCCCCACAATGCACAAGTAGCAAACATGGCTACCATGGGCTCAGCACTGGATTGGGCCATGTGTTCCAGTACCAGCACCGGATTGGTCCATGAGTACCAGTCTGAATGCTGGATTGGTTTTTGAGCGTCAATCTAAGTGCTGGATTGGTTCATTAGTTCCAATCTCACTGCTGGATTGGTTCATGAGTTCCAGTACCAGCGCTGGATTGGTTTATGAGTTCCAGTGTCAACATTGGATTGGTTTATGAGTTCAAGTCTCAGCGCTGGATTGGTCAACTAGTACCAGTCTTAGCCCAACACATGGACCCTGATGCAGAGTTTACACACCATACCTGCAGGGGCATGCCTTTCCTTTCCATGTTCAGTGTGTGTGTGTGCATGTGTGTGTGTGTGTCCATATCACACATCAAGCTGTGTTAGTCACAGCTACCTCAGGCAGATGGCAGATTCGGCAAGCTGATAAAAAACTGGGCTGGGCAATATCCTTGACCTTGAGCAGAGAACCAACACCAAAAATCGAAGGTTTGTACACACACACACACACACACACACACACACATACATCACCGCAAACCCCATGAGACATGACTTTAAACTCCAGAGGATGACAAGTCTCTGTGCGCATCTGGAGAAGGGGGAGACAGGCTGGGCTTCTCCTGCTCAGAGCTCCTGGGGATGGAGGAGCAGTTGCACCACACCGTTACATGTTTATAGCGATGCTCATGCACTTTTACACAGAACAATAGTGCCACCTGCTGGATCATATCTGTTATAGCAGGCACACAGCTGGGAGTTGGTTTTACAGCTGAGAAACAACATTCACATGTATTATTTTAACACTTATAACATTTACAGTTATAAATACCATTGATAAAATTTTCAATGACAACACAGACTTTGGAGGAGGAAATGTTTGACTCGAACACACTGTCACATAGTTGTCTTACCATTGTTATTGTTGCTTATTTATGGGGGCGGGTCCACATAAATGAAAGAACTACACCATTACTCCCTGTGTTTGTGTGTGTGGGTGTGTGTATGTTGTATGTTTATGCCCTCAACAACGCAGTTGTCAATTATACTGACAGTCTTTTATCGAAGTGTGTTAAATGAATTGTTACCTTTCACTACACAATCTTTAAATACCACAGGAACACAACACAAAGAGAAGAACACAAGAAGACACAACTCAGGGATGCTTTAAAAATAGCTGAAAAAATATGCTGTGATTTATTTTTCTTTTTATCCGTTTGATTCCCACGCCTGTGAAATGCGTTTTCTTTTTTACTGAGGACCGAGTCTGACTGTTCTATGTAAACCACTGACATTCTAGAAGGCTGAGGTAGGTTCTTTTGGGTCTTTTCTGCATTGTCCATGGTTTATCACTAGCATACAAATAACTTAGAAAAAACACGTACAAAAACATATACAAAAAAAACCCCATAAAACTGCGTTACTCAAGTCCTCTCCTGCCATAGTGGAGAAGAGACATGAGGTGCAGAGAGACAATGTGGGTATGTGCATGTGTGTATGTATTTTGTGTTGGTTTGTTTGTGTGTGTGTGTGTGTGTGTGTGTGTGTGTGTGTGTGTGTGTGTGTGTGTGTGTGCGTGTTTGAGTGTTTGAGTGTGTGTTTAGTTGTGTGTGTTTAGTTGTGTGTGAGAGGATGTATCCCTGAGGATGAAACAAGCCTTGTCACACAGCTGCTCAAGTCATCAGGTGCTAGACGCAACATTTTAAAACGTCTCTGAGTTGGGACACAGTCAAGTGTATAGAGACAGTGTGTGTGTGTGCGTGTGTGTGCGCATGTGTGTGTGTGTGCATGTGTGTGTGTGCATGCGTGTGTGTGTGCATGCGTGTGTGTGCATGTGTGTGTGTGCATGTGTGTGTGTGCATAGTAAGTCAGTCCTCTGAGCTGTCATCTGATTTCTCCTCGTCTGCTGCCTTCCAATTTTTCCTCTTTTTCCGAGACACCTCCTGGTGTGTGCCCTGTGAGTCCCGTCTGTGTCTTTTCCTCCGTCCTCCTCCACTCCTCCTCTCCCCCTCCCCCTCCGAGTCACTCTCCTCCGAGCTGCTCTCCTCCTCCCTCCTCCCTCGTTCCGCCTTTTTCCGACGCACTTTTCTCTTCCCCTCTTTCCGTCTCTTCCGGCGCGTCTCTCCATCCGTGTCGTCGGAGTCGGAGCTGGAGGAGGCGTCTGCTTTGCGTTTCTTCTTCTTCTCCTTCTTCTTTCTCCTCTTCTTCTTCTTGTGGGAGGCCTTCTTGGAGTGCTTCCTGTGCTCGTCCTCGCCGCGACTGCTCTTGCACTTCTTCTTCCTGTGCCGGGCGTTCGTATCGCCACTGCTCTCGTCCTCGCTAAAAGAACAGACGCAGAGCCCGCGGAACAGAGGAGGGGGGTAGAACAGTGGGTAGAACAGGAGAGGAGAAGGGGAGCAGAGAATGGAGAGAAAAAAGATAGATGATAAGAGAAAGAGACAGACAATGACTGTAAAAGCAAATACTTTCATACGCTTGTCTCCCATTATGCCAACGTACCAGCACTAGGGGTGTTGAAAATAATCATATAATCGATGCATCGCTATGCAGATATGAACACTTATATCATTTCAATAATCAATCATTTCAATAGCAGATCATAATCGATTATAATGTATTTTCTTGTCAATTTTACTGTGCTGTTACTTTTTATTTCTTTATTTTTTTTAATTTACCATGAAAATTGGTGGCTGTTGAGTTTTATTAAATAAAAGAGGGAGTTAATATTTGACTGATTGTGTTTGTTGATGCAATCAAAGCCATGTGAAGTAATATAGAAAATTGATGTGAAGAATTGTGATGCATCGTGATATCGAATTGAATCAAATCGCTGATTTTGCCACTGTAACTGGGCAATAAAGACATATTCATGATCCTACTGCTGTGCTGTGTATTCAGGTATGCATTACTGCGGCAGACAGACCGGAGGCTATTTAAACAAGTGCTCTGTGTGCTTCAGCTAAAGGTGTGTGAGCTGTGTGTGTAGGTGAGTGTGTAGATGTATGCGAGTGTGTGTGTAGATGCATGTTCCTATGTGTCCCTGTGTGTCTGGAGATGTGTGTGTGTGTGTCTGGATGTGTCTGCTATGTGCCTGTGTGTGTGTGTTGAGTGTCCCTTTGTGTGTGTGTGTGTGTGTGTGTGTGTGCGCGCTGCGGGTCCTTCTGTCCCTTTTGAGGTAGACACTCACAGGTGTGTGACCTACCTGTCAGATTTAAACTCCTCAGGATAGAGCTCCTTAAAACCACTGTGGCCCCATCTGCATCAAAAAAATGTAGTTTAATCACAGAACAGGACACACTGACACAGGCACACACAGATATATGTCACACACATATGTAAACAGTTTACGGAGTGGCTGATTTCAAGGGACTGGTAGGTGCACAATGTAACTACTTTGTTTTTACCTGCATTTGTGAAAATCTAACATAAAAACAGCCCAAATGCCAAGCTCGTACACACACCAACACCTGTCTGGATCATTGGCCTCGACCACACACACGTCTAGATCATTCGCCTCAACTATAAAACACACACACAGATACACACAGACCTGTCAGGATCATTGGCCTCAAACTCGTACAGCTTCCTGGACCAATAGCGTGCATCCCTCTCATCTCTCTCGGAGAGGCGTGGCCCCCTCTCTTGCTTCTCCGACTCACGACCTTTGACCCCTCCTCTGTTCCGTGCGGGTGACCAGTCGTCCTCGTCACGGTCACAGTGCATATAGCCCCTTCATAACACAGGACAGACAACAGCTCATCACACACCCAACCGCTCACTGATGCTCATAACTCCTGTCTGTTAGTCGGGCACATAGCCCCTAAAACAGAGGACAGCTAACAACCTGTTGATTATCGTGGTGGTGGTATGTCTTACAACACAACACACACAACAGCTCAACAGTCACATCGGTCTTTGTGTTATTGTAATGTAAAACACAACACACCAAAAGGATCACTGATGCTCAGACCTCATGCTTAAGGAGTGCATAAGCCCCCACTACCCCATCCTGAAGGTGCAGCTAACAAACAGGCCAAACAGGCAACAACTTGGAGACCCAGGCCTCTAAAGGGCCTCGGAGGGATGACAGCCTTTAAACTACAGCGGTGGCAAAAGTGTTTTCAATGAAAGTGGTGGGTTCCCGCCTGTTGGTGAGCTGCAGACAGAGGTTTGACCAGAATGTCACGTGTGTGGGTGGGCATTTGGCTCAACTGGGGGAGGCAAAATTAATGTAAAACATTTTTTTTTTGTATGGACAGAGCATTTCTCAGGGTGGGCAGCCCTGGTCGTCGTCCTCACCTGGACGGTGAGGCTGGCGGTCTGTTGCTGGAAGTGTCCGACTGCAGCACCGTTTTCTCTAGGCCCCGTAGCTTCCACATGTCCTGCTCCTCTTGCAGCTGTGGAAAACAGGACAGGACAGGTGTAAGTGTAAGGTGTAAGTGGCTTTGGCTATACTTGATATTGAAACCTGCAGAGAAGATGCTATACCACTATACCATCAAAAGTTGAAGCATTTATTCCGGGTACAGACCTTGTTGTGTATGTCTGTGTGGCGGATGACATTTCTGAGCAATTTTTTGCCAAGCGACACCCCAGACATGATGGCACCCTAAAATAAAGAAAAAGAATTTACATGTTGCATTAACACAGTAGGCTACAGCTGGTACAAATCCAATCCAATCCTGTTTGGCCCTTACTAACGGATCTATCAGACATGACGTTAGGGTTATTGAAGTTGGGGTCTGTGTGGATTATGTGGCTTAAACCCCGGCTTCAGACAGAACTCAAGGTAATGGGACATTAATGAAAAAAAATACAAATCGCGTGAGGCCTCAGTGAGACCTCTAAACAGCACACTACGTGGCAATGCACATGCTAATGCAATCACAGGCTAACTAAGAAATTAATAGCCTAACTTAGTAATTTGGGGATGTAGTGATGAGAATGTATGTACTGCTGTTGTCCTTCCTTTCCATATGTTAAGGCACTCGTACCCACAGTAGTAACGCATTTTCCTAAATAGCTCCTTTTCATGTTACACAATGTTGTGTTATGCTAAGGTATGCTATGTGCTACTATATGGTAGAAAATGCTATGCTAAAGTGTGCTAAGCTGTACTTTCTTTAGCTCTTGGTTAGACGGAGAGGACTGACTGCAGATTCCCCTTAAACTAGCTGGCTAGATGGGCTACATATAGGCTATAAAATAGGCAATCTAATAACACGACGTACAACTATAGATAAAAATCAAAACTCACTTGTCGCTGGATTTACGCTGTCTGAAATGTCAAAGAAAAGTCATAAAAAAAAACATCTTCAATTGGAGAGTTACTGAAAATAAATAACTTGATGCTAAAGGCTAGCTAGCTAGCTGAGCCTCTAAATCCCAACCATTTCCGGGTACAGTTGTCAACGGAAGCACGTGGTTTGAGTTTGGGTCTGTCACGTGACCGCGTAAAAAGACTACAGACTATTCTACCTTCTCCTGTGAAATCGTCTGTGCAGTGTGCAGGCTTTGATAGCAGGAATTGATATTTTCGTTCCAGGCCTTTTCTTTTACATCAATAACCTTTAGTTAGTTCAAACATCCTAGGTCTGTATGACCTGTAGTTCAACAGGTTAGAGTGGCATAGATTATTTGTTCTTAAAGACTCCACTCCACGCAGGATTGATGGCTGACCCGGTTAATTAAATTCATGATTATCTGTTGGATTGATTTGGTTGTCATAAGTAAGCAACTTATGTTTTATCCATAGCACCTATGTGTTGTAACAAGAAACTGTCAGATGGTAACATGTTCAAGCACCGCATTACACCAGTCTTCTCAGAGACTTTGTTCATTTGATTTTATTGACAAATCATCAGTCAGTTCCAAGCAAAGTCCAAGCAGCTACAAAAGAGTGTGCATGTTCAGAGTCAACCAGGCATGGCAGATTCAGACTAGTTAGGCATAAAACAGGTGACTACACATAAAACCTTCACCAGTCACCACTTTTTACTGTCTCTCAATACTTTATCTGAACAGACAGGACAATATGATACATCCTCTCCTGTTATTTCCTAGCTACCTCATGGTGTCATGGTGGCCAGGTCTGTTTCAGAGACAGCAGTGTAAGGGTGATATCATTACTGCATAGTCAGACACGACCCTCACAGTGGCAATACCTTGGTGGCACACCATGAAGTGTTTTGGTTTGGTTTTGGTGACTTAAGTGCACACTGATGCCACTACCTGACAGAAATATAGAAAAAGTAGACAGTTAGACTAGATTTGCAGTTAGGGTGTGACTTTTTAGGCTGTACCTAGCCACTGAACACCAAGCGACTTGTTGTGGGGTTTTGCTGTGACAGACGCCGGCTCTACTTCTGGGCTGGAGCCTTCTCTTCACAGGTGATGGGGATGTTCCGCTCTGGAATGTCCATCGGGTTCCGAGGGGCAGAGATGCTTAGAACCCCGTCAGAGGAGAGGGAGGAGGTGAATGTTCCAGCATCCACGCCTGCCGGAATCCTGTACTTCCGGAAGAACTCTCGGGACACGTATCCATGCTCATCCTGAGGACAGATTAAAGTCCACGTCAACAGATGTCAATGTCAACAGATGTCAATGTCAACAGATAAGATACAAAATAGAAAAAGTAAACATCAAATGAGTTAAGGGCCTTAAGGACTTAGCTAGGTACAAAGAGCTAAAAGACAATAAATGTAATTATTATTATATAAACAACCAAAATAATCAATAATCAAAATTAAACATTTTTATATTCTTTAGGGAAGAGAAACAGGATAGAATGACATAGATAGAATGTTATGAGGACAGAAAAATGGATATAACACAAAAATGATAAAGACAAATGAAATAAGAATGCAAAAAAAAAATCTAGAGTTGCTTTAGAAGGTACACAGAGGCTTGTCTGTGTGTGTAGCTATGAGTGCTAGCTGTTAGCATTAAGCGTGTGTGTCCACAGGTGAGGTGTGTACCTCTGAGAAGGCCAGACCTCTCGGGCGTACCTGCCGTTCCTCATGCTTGCCGTGCACCTCCACTAAGTCTTGGTTGACCCTGACCGTCAGCTCCTCAGGGGAGAAGTGCTTCACGTCCAGGTTTATCACGAAGCGATCTTTATCTGAGCGGATCTGTGAACACATAACCATCAGCCATCACAAAGCGCAGGTACATCCACAGGCTGAGGCCTTCAGGCCAGGCATCATTAGGACCACCTGTAGCATCACGACCTACCCGTAGCAAGTAAGCAGAGCTTGACCTTTGTTATTAATTTATGAGGTTTCTGAGTTTACATGTGATAAAATTAAACTAGCTATACATCTGATAAACAATTGATTTAATAAATTACGAATAATACTATTTCGAAGTGTCATGAGTAACAATTGTAGCACTGTCTATAGAAGAGGACTAGGACTAAAAGTATCTGGTGAGGGCTGAGGTACAGAGTGACTGCAGGATCTGCTATGGTCATCATGTTGATAGGGAGTGGTAGAGCGTGAGGCATAGCCTCACGTAGGGAGCAGTAGAGTAGGTGTGGAGTAGAACAGAGTGTAGTGCACTAAATTGAACAAGTTAAGCAGGGAGCAAGAAGTAGTAGAGTAGGTGTGGGGTAGAGTAGGGACTAGTGCACTACATTGAAGCAGCACAACAAGGAGTAGTGCCCTAACTTGAATAAGTTAAGCAGGGAGCAGGAAGCAGTACAGTAGGGCGCAGTGCACTACCTTAGAGCTGGGAGCCAGGGGCAGTAAAGTAGGGAGTAGTGCACTACCTCAGAGCAGGAAGCAGTAAAGTAGGAAGTAGCGGACTACCTCAGAGCAGGAAGCACTAAAGTAGGAAGTAGTGCACTACCTCAGAGCAGGAAGCAGTAAAGTAGGAAGTAGCGGACTACCTCAGAGCAGGAAGCACTAAAGTAGGAAGTAGTGCACTACCTCAGAGCAGAAAGCAGTAAAGTAGGAAGTAGTGTACTACCTTAGAGCAGGAAGGTGTAAAGTACGAAGTAGTGCACTACCTTAGAGCAGTGGAGCAGGAAGCAGCAGAGGAGCGGTCCCTTACCTCGGAGCAGGAAGCAGTGGAACAGCACAGCAGTGCCTTACCTCGGAGGAGCGGTGCCTTACCTCGGAGAAGCCGCTGTCTGTCCACCCAGGCAGCCGCATGTGGAAGGGCCGGGTGTAGAGCAGGGACAGGAAGGGGGAGAACAGGTCTGCGTCGGGGAGGTGCTCCCCAAAGAGCTGGTCGTAGATGCGGTGGGGGAAATAGCTGGGATAGAAGGGGCGTCTGAGCCAGGGGTACTGGATGGCGATGTCCATGCTGCCGGAGTGGAGCTAGCTCTGTGTGGAGTGGAGCGGTGCGGTAAAGTGAGGTGCAGTGAGGTGAGGTGTTTGGGGTAGTGTGTGTGAGTGTGTGTGAGTGTGTGTGCGGTGACTGTCGAGACTGGGGTGGCCCTGTCGCTCTTTCGGCTCATATTTATGGCCCAGCGATCGCCGGGGGGTGGGGGGAGGTGGGGTGGTTTCGGGGTCTCGCCACCCTGTTGATCACTCTCCAATCATGATGTCAGGTATTTGGTGTCTTCCTGCCCAGGCTGGCCAGCACCCAACCCCCACCCCACACACAACCCTCTCTCACACACACACACCCCTCTCTCTCACACACACCCCTCTCTCTCCCCAGGTAGAGGCGGTGCATTTATTATTATTGTTATTATTATTATTCTACTTCCCACCTCTCTGCACCTCGCCTTACCTCCCGCACACTCCTCAAGCCCCACCCCCACCGCCACCACCATCATCATTATGCTTAGTTTATTTTTGTGTTTTTTTTAAATCTTTTATGGTTTCACCTTTTACTATTTACTGTTCTCTTCTTTCTTGTGTAAAGTACATTAAACTGTCTCTGTGTAGGATATGCACTAAACCAGCCTGGCCCTGCGTTGCCTGTGCGCACTTCAAAAGGGAGCACCTACGCCCCCACTCACTCACACTCACACTCACACACACACTCACACACACACACACACACACTGAACCCCCAGATTATCATCAGGGATTTGAATTGTGCTGATGCCCACCCTGCTCAGTGCGCTGGAAACATTTTTGTCTCTGCTCCCTGCCCGCTCGGAGCAAGGTGCCCACCACACACACTCTTCGCCACACACACACCCCTGCCACACACACCCCTCTACACACACACACCCCGCCACACATATACAGCACCACACATACACCTCGCCACACACACACCCCTGACACACACACACCTACCGCTACACACACACTGCTACACAGACACACCGCCACACACACACCTGCCACACACACACCTCGCCACACATACACCCCTGCCACACACACACCACTACACACACACACACCACCACACACACACCCCTGGCACACACACACACACACACACCACTACACACACACACACCCCACCACACACACACCCCACCACACATACACCCCGCCACACACACACGTCCACACACCACTGCCACACACACACCACCACACACACACACCCCTGGCACACACACACACACCACTACACACACACCTCCGTGCCACACACACACTCTGCCAGAGTGCCATGCCAGGGGGGATTCTAGGATTCTGGCGGCCAGACTCAGACTCGCCAGTGCCGGATGTGATCACCTCCCCGCTGTGCTGAGTTCAGTGGAAGAGCGCAGACACAGGATGACATGGCCCTGTGTGTGTGTGTGTGTGTGTGAACCAAACTGACATGATTGGAGGGGTTATCGGTAGGGCTATCTGCTTTGACCACTAAGCTGGTTAAACAGCCCTTGGTGATGGCCACGATGCTGTAATCCCATGACGTGCTGCTCTGGCTTTAGTCTCCAGTGCAATCTACAGGGAGATGAGGAGGTCAGCTAGAGGATGGATGGATGGATGGATGGATGGATGGATGGATGGATGGATGGATGGATAGATAGATAGATAGATAGATAGATAGATAGATAGATAGATAGATAGATAGATAGATAGATAGATAGATAGATAGATAGATAGATAGATAGATAGATAGATAGATAGATAGATAGATAGACACTTCATTGATTCTGAAGGGAATTACGAAATGAAAAATTCCGGCCAAAGGAAATTCTAGGCACATTAGATTTCATATGTGCTAATATGACAGACTACTAACAGTGGGCACTTGAGGGATTTTGTGACCTTACCCATAAGAGTAGCACCCCACCTTTCCTGTTATGATCTCAGGTAACCATGGGAACAAGAAGTCTTGTTCTTGTAAGTGCACAGGGTAGCTATACAGCAAAGAGAATAGGTGGCCTCTGATTCGTGCAGCACTCTTCGCCTGAGACTGCCTCGGGCACATATCTCCCAACCACAGCGCAGCACCAGCCAGCCAAACTGGGCCTTCATTTCTCTAGGGGGTTTTGACTGAGGCTTCTTCTGGGATACATATTAACTGTCATGCAGTATCTCTGCTGGTTAAGCCTGCACAGACTTGTAGTTTGTGGTTAAATGGAGCATTACTCTGGCAGCTTTGTGTATGTGTGTGTGTGTGTGTGTGTGGAGTGCACTATTCAGAACCAAGTCTAGAAACAAAGACACACCAGACTCAGATAGTGTTTCAAAGTGCTACGGATATTGTGTTGTGCTGTTATGGAAACATAATTCAGATATTGTGTTGTGGTGTTATGGAGATGTTTCCTGAGGTCCGGATAATGCATGTATTGTGACTATAATATTTTTAACTCGTGTTTCTCTGGATGTTGTTACTCAGCTATCTTCTGCATTCCAGAGGGAACGCTGAACACTAACCATCTGCAGCCTCCATTTTGTGTGGAATGTGGAATGCAGGAGTCATCTGAGACTGAGCAGTCAGTTGTCGGCACAAGAGTGAGGGTCTTTTCCACTGAAAACTGCAAGTCCACAAAGGACAGTCTTTTTTTCCCCTTCCCAAACAGATTTTTTTTCTCTCTCTGACCTCCAGACATTTTCCCAAATCCCATTTGCCTTGTCTGGTTGTGTGGTTCTGTGTCTTTGTCCAAGACGCACAGCTTCTGTTGACAAGGGCTGTTTGGAATAATCCCATTTGCCCTGTTTCAATGAACGGGCAACAGCTTTGCATTTGCTATGTCAGCCTGCACACACACACACACACACACACACACACACACACACACACACACACTGCACCCCCCCCCCCACCCCCTATTTAACCAGAACACCCCACCCCCACCTAGCCCACACCAGGGAGAACCCTCTGTCTTGGAAGGGGGCGGGCGGCAGGAGGAGGAGGAGGAGATGGAAGGGGGAGGAGGAGGGGTAAGACCAAACAACACAGGCTGAGCATGTCTGCTTCCTCACAGAGAAAAGAAATAAGAGAAAGAGAGAGAGCGAGAGAAAGAGAAAGAGAGAGAGAGAGAGAGAGGGAAGGAGGGAGAAGAAGAGATAAAGAGAAAGATAGAGAGAGAGAGAGAGAGAGAGAGAGAGAGAGAGAGGGAAAAAGAGGCAGGGGGCTATGCTAAAGACTCTGTCCTGTATTCTTTCTGAAGCAGCAGGCAAGCCTTCTGCTGAATGAGAGAATTACACAACAGAGTGCGTGCGCCAGAGAGAGGGTGAGAGAGAGGAAGAGACAGAAGGAGACAGAGAGAAAGAGAGAGACGAAAAGAGAGAAAGAGACTGAGAGAAAGAGAGAGAGACAGATAGAGAGAGAGGAAGCATACTCGCTAGGCTTGGTTCGGCAGGCTAAGGGGCAGATGCCTTGGATACGACACACACACACACACACACACACACACACACACACACACAGAAGGGCTGGACTCCTTTCTTCAGCACGCCGAGCCTGAGAGCAGCCGCTCCCCACTGCCACACACACCCACACCCACACCCACACACACCCACACACACCCACACACGCATACGCATACGGACACGCGCGCACGTCTCTGCTCAGTGTGTGTTTTTCTCCACGGGAGCTGTGAAGAGTGTGGAGGGGATCCACCGTGTCGGAGGAGCATAACAGAACCCAAACTCTGAGCTCCACTCCTCCTCTTCTCTCCTCCTCTTCTCTCCTCCTCTTCTCTCCTCTCATCTCCCCGCCTGCACAGACGGACACAGTGTACTGCTACGTGGAGCCTCGTTTCTCTCGCTCGCGCTCTCTCTCTCTCTTTCTCTTTCTCTCTCTCTGTTTTTCTTTTTCTCCCTTCTTCCCCACTGCTGTGCTCTGTCGGTGGCTGATGCTCCCGCCCTGTTGACGGAGGAGAGAGAGAGAGAGACGGAGAGACGGAGGGGTGGGGTGGGGGCGACGGAGGACAGAGGACGGAGGACAGAGGGGAGGGGTGGGGGTGATGGTCCTCAGCCTCCAGCACAACAAGCCCGGCGGCCAGCAACAGCATGGGAGGCTAGCGGGGCTGACCAGCCATGGGAGCCAAACAGATGAAGTGGTATGAATGGGATTTCGTCTTTTCATTGCTGTTTACATTGTACCGTCACATCTCTCTTTCTCTCTCCCCTCCCTCCCTCTCTCTCTCTCTCTCTCTCTCTCTTTATCTCTCTCAGTTTCTCTCTCTGTCTTTTTTGATCACTCGCTATCCTTCTCTGTCTCTCATTTGCTGTTTTTCTCTCCTGTTTTTCTGTGTTTCTCTCTCTCTGTCTGTCACTTGCTGTTCTCTCTCTCTCTCTCTCTCTCTCTCTCTCTCTCTCTTTTTCTTTCTCTCTCTCTGTCTCTTAGTGTTCTTTATTTTTCCTCTTCTGCTTTTGCATCAGCCAGCCCTGGTTCCATTGTGCCATGTGAATCATTTCCATACTAGAACACAAGCATCACGAGGATCATATTTCTGCATGTTGACATTATTTATGATAATAACTTATGAAGCCATTCTGTATGATAATAACCTACAGTGTGTGTGTATGTGTGTGTGTGTTAGTGTGAGGGTGTTTTGCCAGTGTGCCTGTAGGTATAGGTGTGGGGTTACTGTGTGTTCCTGAGGGTGTGTATGCCTTCAACACACACACACGCACACACACACTAACACACACACACACACACACACACACACACACACACACACACACACACACACACACACATATGCGCACGCCTCACTACAGGGCATCGCCTGGCAACCGATGGCCATTGTGTTTTAATGATTGACTCTACTTGTAAACATACATGTGCCATAAAAATGTTAATGCATCATTACGCTCATTTTTTGAATTGTAGTAGATACAAATGTTTTGAGCATTTATTTTGACAAAGTGAAAGTGTACTTTAGTATCACTAGCCCATAACTGAATGGCTGATTAAGCATTGGCTTGTTGACTAGCGTTAGCATGTTCCCATGGCAGCCATGCCTCCTCTCCCTGCAGCTCCAGGGCAGTGGGCACCACCGCTGCTTGGCTCCCTTTCAGAACAGGCAATTTGTACAGCACTGCAAAAGCGCGCAGGACACACACACTTTGACCATTGGCCTCTGGACACACACACTTTGATCACAGATCTCTGAAGACACACAAACACAAACACACACACACACACACACACACACACACACACACACAATTTTTATTGATCATTAGTCTCTGAATATGTGCGGCTATGAGCATGTCTGTTTGATTAGCTGTGCAGTGCAGGCTGCAGAAGATGTTCCCGCCCATCAGCGGTGTGTGTGTGTGTGTATGTGTGTATAAATCAGTGTGGGATGTGTAACTAAGCTGAAGGTAGTGTGTGTCTGAGCTGAAGATGGTGTATGGTGTGTGTGCCTGACAACAAGCTGATATGTGGTGTCTGTCTTAGTACAAGTTTGTGTGTGGTGTGTGTGTGATCAAGCTAATGTAGGCTATAGTCAGTGTCAGAGCACGGTCTGTTGTGTGGGGGGTGTGTGTGAGCTGATGCTGGTGTGTCTGAGTACAAGTTGGTGTTTGTGCGTGTGTGTGTGTGCCTTACTCAGGCTATTGTGTGGCATGTCTCTAAACTGAAGCTGATGCATAGTGTGTGTTTAAGCTAAAGCTGGTGTGTGTGTGTGTGTGTGTGTGTGTGTGAGTGTGTGTGTGGGTGGTGTGTGTTGCAGCTCAACCTGGTGTGTGGTGTGTGTCAGTGGCAGTTAAGTTGGCTTTTGTAAGAAGGGGGAGGCCTTCTCAACTCACAGTGGTCAATATCTCACTCTATTGTACTATAAATACTGTAGCAGGCAGCTCAGCTCTGGCTGGCTGTATTGCTGAGGTGAGGACGGGGAGCTGAGCTCCGGAGCGCTCTGGCGCAATTTAAACTCTGGTGTGTGTCTGAGCTGAGCCAGGTGTGTGTGTGTGTGTGTGTGTGTGTGTGTGTGTGTGTGTGTGTGTGTGCTTGAGTGTGGTGTGTGTGTGTGTGTGTGTGAGAGAGAGAGAGAGAAAGAGAGAGAGAGCATCTGGGCATGTGGTCATTAATTCTACTGTAAATAATTTACCTCATCTTCATCTGGCTCACGTCCAGCCTCTTGTTCCCAATCACGACCTCACTGCTGGCTCTGCTCACGCTCATGCACCACACAGACCAGCCCTGATGTTCACAATCACGCTCATGCACCACACAGACCAGCCCTGATGTTCACAATCACACTCATCACCACACAGACCAGCTCTGATGTTCACAATCACACTCAGCACCACACAGACCAGCTCTGACGTTCACGATCACACTCAGCACCACACAGACCAGCTCTGACATTCACGATCACACTCATCACCACACAGACCAGCCCTGATGTTCACAACCACACTCATCACCACACAGACCAGCCCTGATGTTCACAACCACACTCATCACCACACAGATCAGCCCTGATGTTCACGATCACACTCATCACCACACCGACCATCTCTGATGTTCACAATCACAGTCAGCACCACGCAGATCAGCTCTGATGTTCACAATCACAGTCAGTACCACACAGAGCAGCTCTGATGTTCACAATCACACTCAACACCACACAGAAAAGCTCTGATATTCACAATCACACTCGTCACCACACAGACCAGCTCTGATGTTCTGGCTCAAACAGAACCACATAGGACAGCATATTCTTTAGTGGGTCAGGCAGTACCACTGTGCCCACTATCATTACCAAACAGGGGTGTGTGTGTGTGTGTATGTGTGTGTGTGTGTGTGTGTGTGTGTGTGTGTAAAAAGAGAGAGGGCGAGAGTGTGGAGTGTGTGTGTGTGTGCGCATCTCTGTGTGTAAGAGGATAATGGCACTACTTCACCTCACACACAGAACGCTCTTGTGTGCAGAATGGTGTCTCTGTCACTCACTGGCATCAAACGACACTCAGATGCCAGGAGCCGCCGAGCGACAGCAGAACAGACTGGTCCCAGATCAGATCGGACATCCTTCACTATAAAGCACAGCAGACTGGTCCTAGATCAGATCGGACATCCTTCACTATAAAGCACAGCAGACTGGTCCTAGATCAGATCGGACATCCTTCACTATAAAGCACAGCAGACTGGTCCTAGATCAGATCGGACATCCTTCACTATAAAGCACAGCAGACTGGTCCTAGATCAGATCTGACATCCTTCACTATAAAGCAAAGCAGACTAGTCCCAGATCTGATCGGACATCCTTCACTGTAAAGCACAGCAGACTGGTCCCAGATCAGATCTGACATCCTACACTGTAAAGCACAGCAGACTGGTCCCAGTGTAACGGATGCCAGCTAGCACAGCTCGGCGTAGAACATTAGTAGACCTCTCTCCCAACACCTCAAAAAGATACGCTGCTGACTGAGCTAACAGCCTGGCTATTTAGCTCACTTGGCAGCGCGTCTGCCTCCCATACCGGAGTTGCTGTGAGGTTGCGGGTTTGAGACTGGGTCTGGACTGTGCAGGAAGACCTTGCTTACACCAGTACACTTTAAAGCACAGCAGACTGGTCCCAGTGCACTATAAAGTACATTGGACTGGTCTTAGGTGACATTTCACATCCTACACCTTTATGCACAGACTGGTCACAGATCAGATTTTGGCATCACACACTATCAAGCACAGTATGTATCTCCAACTGGACTTGGCAGCATGGCGTAGGGAGAGCTGGTCGGTCCACATTCTGTGTGCTGGAACATGAAACCGCCCACACAATGGCTCCCCAGTGCCTATAGGGGACGTATCAGCCCTGTCACAGGACAGGAATGCTGCAAGCTGATCGGCCTGATGTGGCATGAGAAGATGGCATCATGCACACATTCCTGACACAGCGACCTGAAGCCCGCTGGCATGGGTAACATTGTACGCAGACTGGAGTGTGTGTGTGTGTGTGTGTGGTGGTGGTGGGGGGTGCTGTGTGTGTGTGTGTAGAGGGTTGGGGTTGGGGGGTGCCATTGTTCCCCCTCTGCATCCCAGAAGTCTTCTGGGCTCAGATTTCCCATAATTCCCTTTGAGGCCAGTTAAGCTCCTTCCTGCTCCACGTCAGACTACTCTGTCCAGATTATACACACACACACACACACACACACACACACATACACACACACACACACACACACACACACAAACACACACACACACACACATACACACATACACACACACACACACACACACACACACCACTGCTGCATTGCTAATCTATCACGAGCAGATCTCTCTGATCAATATTTATGACACAAGGCAAGCCTGTGACACCAAGATCAATAATCACAGCAAGGACCAAATCTATGACACAGATCAAAATTCTCAGTCTTTTGTCTATGATTGAGAAACACAAACTGATTTTGTAAGTCTTGGAGTTAAATATAACGATCCCTTGTGGGTTAGCATGAGTGTGTGTGTGTGTGTGTGTGTGTGTGTGTGTGTGTGTGTGTGTGTGTGTGTAGTGTGTGTGCATGCCAAAGAGTCCTTCTGAGCACCATTGTTCCCCCTCTGCATCGCTGTCTTCTGGTCTCATATGTCCCATAATTCCCTCTAGGCAATAACCTCCTTCCTGCTCCACGTCAAACTGCTCTTTCCAGATTTCACACACACACACACACACACACCAGTCTTGCATTGGTAATCAATCACGAGCAGATCCCTCTGATCAATATGTAAAACGCAAGGCAATCCTGTGATGCCACGATCTATAATCACAGCAAGCAGCAAGTCTATGACACAGATCAAAGTTCTAAGTCTTCTTTGACTGAGAAATACAAACTGATTTTGTAAGTCTCAAAGTTAAATATAACGCTCCCTTGTGGGTTAGTGTGACTGTGTGTGTGTGTGTGTGTGTGTGTGTGCTTGTGTGTAGTGTGTATGCATGCCAAGGAGTCCTTCTGAGAGACTATGTGTGTATGCAAGCCAAATAAGGCCTCTGAGTAATTGTGTGTGTGTGTTGTGTGTATGCATGCCAAAGCAAGCCTTCAGAAGTCCAAAACCGCTGGAGGGTGTGGTCTGAGAGATGTGGTCTTTAGGATCCTTTACAGCAGCGTATGTACGGTATCCCACAGTCCACTGGGGCCAGAAATACAGTAGCATACCGTAACCATAGTTTGAATTACAGGAGGATACTAGGGGCTATGCTACCCCCAATCAAGACCTGCTAACCCCCAAAGAGACAGAATTAACAGAGATGGGGGTACTGAAATAGTAATGCAATTCAAACCTTAAAGGTAGTACCCCTGCAAAAGGCAGTACTTTTATGGAGTCAGTTATAAAGGGGTAATTACACTATGACCGTAACCCACAGTCCAATGGGGCCCAAAGAGACAGTAGCTGGGAGTATCCAACTGAGTTGGGATTCTCTTCACTCCACTGAAAAGCTGTTACAGGCAGACATCTGGTCACAGTGAGCAGGGTCCTACCAGATGTGTGTGAGTGAGCGTGTGCGTGAGGCCAGCTGTGTGTATATGTGTGTGTCTGTGTGTGCGTGCGCATGTGTGTATGTGTGTGTCTGTTTATCTGTGTGTCTCTTCATTTGTCTTGGCAGATCTATTTCTTGTGTCATGTGTGTCTATGTGTGCATGTGCATCTGAACATATGTGTTGTGTGTGTGTTTGCATCAAATGTTTGTGTGATATATGTGTGTGTAATGATGTGTGTGTTTTGCATAAATGGATGGTGCATGTTTGTCTGGCCTGGTGGTGTGTAAGGTCATGAGGATGTTAAGGTGACCAGATGTGTGTGTGTGTGTGTGTGTGTGTGAGAGAGAGAGAGAGAGAGAGAGAGAGAGAGAGAGAGAGAGAGAGAGAAAGAGAGAGAGAGAGAGAGAGAGAGAGAGAAGAGAGAGAGAGAGAGAGAGAGCGAGAAAGAGAGAGAAAGAGAGAGAGAGAGACAGAGACATAGACAGAGAAAGAGAGAGACAGAGACATAGACAGAGAAAGAGAGAGAGAGAGAGAGAGAGAGAGAGAGAGAGAGAGAGAGAGAGAGAGAGAGAGAGAGAGAGAGAGAGAGTGTGTTATCTTGTGTGGCATCTGTTTAGCTTGTGTGTGTGTTGCTGACTTCCGCCAGATGTGGTCAGTGTATTGCCCACCCCCTCTCTCTCATCACTGTGCAGGAGCATGCACAATGATTGGCAGATGGGCATGTCTTTCACTCAAAACATCCCCTAATTGGCTAATACAGCTGAACTGTAATATGCTCTTTGATAATGATTGTCAGGACAGCAGAATCACACTTTTTTTGGGGTCATTGGTTGTAACAAAGGGAATCTAGCTTCAGCAAAACACAGTAAAGGTCTGAAATCCAACTACCATAAACGCTGTGAAAATGTTTGACTGTATGCTGTGCTGAATTGACCATCAGTGTTCGTCAGCACAGTAACCTTTTGGTTACTGCAATTTGCAATGACAGATGACAATGTTGGTCCCCATAGTAACTTGTTCTACTGTAATTTGTGCTGGCATGACGGACAGTGATTATCACCATTAGCAACCTGTTTGACTCTAACTTGTACTGACAAATGCCAGTGTTGGTCGCCATAGCAACCTTTTAAACTCTAATTTGCTGATGACATGGCACTAATTTGTGTCACTATAACGTCCCCGTGTCTGTCTGTTGCAGCCTGAGTGACCTGTGTGTCACACACTCTCTCTCTCTCTCTCTCTCACACACACACACACACACACACCATATACCAGGCAGGCTCAGCTCAGACACACACCAGAGTTTAAATTGGGCCAGAGCGCTCCACAGCCAGCTGGAGCTGAGCTCCCTCTGCTACACTATTTATAGAAACACAATAGAGTAATATATCGACCACTGTGGGTAAAGAAAGGCTCCCCCTGCGTACAAAAGCCAACTTAACCACTGGTGACACTGATGTCCCCATGCCTGTCTGACACTAATGTCCCCATGTGTGTGTGACACTAATGTCCCCATGTGTGTGTGACACTGATGTTCCCGTGTGTGTGACACTGATGTCCCTGTGTGTGTGACACTGATGTCCCCATGCCTGTCTGACACTGATGTCCCCATGTCTGTCTCACACTGATGTCCCTGTGTGTGTGTGACACTGATGTCCCTGTGTGTGTGTGACACTGATATCCCTGTGTGTCTGACACTGATGTCCCTGTGTGTGTGTCACTGATGTCCCCATGTCTGTCTCACACTGATGTCCCTGTGTGTGTGTGACACTGATGTCCCTGGGTGTGTCTGACACTGATGTCCCTGGGTGTGTCTGACACTGATGTCCCTGTGTGTGTGACACTGATGTCCCCATGTCTGTCTCACACTGATGTCCCTGTGTGTGTGTGACACTGATGTCCCTGTGTGTGTGTGACACTGATGCTCCCGTGTGTGTGTGACACTGATGTCCCCATGTGTGTGTGTGACACTGATGTCCCTGTGTGTGTGACACTGATGTCCCTGTGTGTGTGACACTGATGTCCCCATGTCTGTCTCACACTGATGTCCCTGTGTGTGTGTGACACTGTTGTCCCTGTGTGTGTGTGACACTGATGTCCCTGGGTGTGTCTGACACTGATGTCCCTGTGTGTGTGACACTGATGTCCCCATGTGTGTGTGTGACACTGATGTCCCTGTGTGTGTGTGACACTGATGTCCCTGGGTGTGTCTGACACTGATGTCCCTGTGTGTGTGACACTGATGTCCCTGTCTGTCTCACACTGATGTCCCCATGTGTGTGTGCGACACTGATGTCCCCGTGTGTGTGTGTGTGACACTGATGTCCCTGTATGTGTGTGACACTGATGCTCCCGTGTGTGTGTGACACTGATGTCCCCATGTGTGTGTGTGACACTGATGTCCCTGTGTGTGTGACACTGATGTCCCTGTCTGTCTCACACTGATGTCCCCATGTGTGTGTGCGACACTGATGTCCCTGTGTGTGTGACACTGATGTCCCTGTGTGTGTGACACTGATGTCCCTGTCTGTCTCACACTGATGTCCCCATGTGTGTGTGCGACACTGATGTCCCCGTGTGTGTGTGTGTGACACTGATGTTCCCGTGTGTGTGACACTGATGTCCCTGTGTGTGTGACACTGATGTTCCCGTGTGTGTGTGTCTGCTGCAGCTTGAGTGCGTCCAGTCCTAGCCACGCCCCTAAGGAGGAGTACATCATCGCCCGCTCCGAGGAGCAGGAGACCGCCACCGACCAGCCCTCACTTGAGTCACACATCGAGAAAGGTGTGTGTGAGTGTGTGTGTGTGTGTGTGTGTGTGTATGTGTGTGTGTGGCGGGGCAGGGGGCAATCCTCTGTGTGTCTTTATGTTTCACATACAGTTAGACAAAGTACTACAATACTGTATTGTAGAATATTTGTTTATTTGTCTACTGCTTTTACTATTGACTTGAGAATAAGACTAGAGTTGTGTATTGTTGGCATGAGTATGATGGTTTATAGTTTATTATTGTTGTTTATTGTTGTTTACTACTAAATACATGGGGGGGGGGGGATTATGGGAAACCTGTTAGCCTCCCTAATGCTCTCATTGGTCATTTGATCGTTTCCATGGTGATGATGAGCAGTGTATTAACAAAAAGGATTACCCGCACACTGCTACTGATTCTCCCAGTGATTTTATTTTAACAACGTTTCGACCTTTACGGTCTTCGTCAGGTCAAACAGAGTGAACAAGTGGGGGGGGGGGGAAGTAAATAGAATTTAAAAAGCAGACTGTTCACAACCACCCAATCCAGGCGTAGATAGTGTTAGCCTATCAGCGATGTCCACATACACCAAGTTGTTGTGCCTCTAGATTAGTGTGAATTGCATGTACATTACATTATCTCATTTCATTGCAAAGCATAAGCTGATGCTGTAATACTAAATAAACAACCATGAGATATGAAACAATATATAAAGAATGTATATCACAGATGCAAGGCCAAAAAAACAACCTCCCCAAGTTCACGTATAAGTGCTCCCTAAAAAAGTAATAAAAAAGCCAAGCCACAAGAATAACCAAGAAAACTTTTCAAGAAGACAGTTTTCAAGAAAAAATGTCAAGAAAAAAATCAAGAAGAGGAAAGTCTTCATATAATACGCTATACAGACATATCATCAGGAAAATAAATATTATAAAAAGGGTTTGATATCGAATTCTTCATTAAGGCCA
>CM050203.1:16522500-16537500 GCA_027475355.1 Coilia nasus | reverse complement strand
GTCTCTAAGTGTGTGTGTGTGTGTGTGCACGCGTGTGTGTGTGTGTGTGTGTTCTGATCTCACAGGGCCACAGTAAGTCTCCAGGTAGGAGAGCCAACCACACAGACCGCGAATCATGGCCACCCAGCTCCAGTAGGTTACTTTACACCTTACCATCTCCATTCTCCATCATCATCATCTCTGTCCTGTCCTCACTGTCTTACACCCCATTACCCAAACCACACCATCATCTACCTTACACCCCATTACCCAAACCACACCATTATCTCCACCCCATTACCCAAACCACACCATCATCTACCTTACACCCCATTACCCAAACCACACCATCACCTACCTTACACCCCATTACCCAAACTACACCATCATCTCCACCCCATTACCCAAACCACACCATCATGTACCTTACGCCCCATTACCCAAACCGTACCATCACCTACCTTACACCCCATTACCCAAACCCCACCCTCATCTCCACCCCATTACCCAAACCACACCCTCATCTACCTTACACCCCATTACCCAAACCACACCATCATCTACCTTACACCCCATTACCCAAACCACACCCTCATCTACTTTACACCCCATTACCCAAACCCCACCCTCATCTACCCCTCACCCCATTACCTAAACCCCACCCTCATCTCCACCCCATTACCCAAACCCCACCCTCATCTCCACCCCATTACCCAAACCACACCCTCGTCCACCCCTTACCCCATCACCGAAACCCCACCCTCATCTATCTTACACCCCATTACCCAAACCCCACCCTCATCTACCCCTCACCCCATTACCCAAACCACACCATCATCTACCTTACACCCCATTACCCAAACCCCACCCTCATCTACCCCTCACCCCATCACCCAAACCCCACCCTCATCTACCTTACACCCCATTACCCAAACCCCACCCTCATCTACCTCTCACCCCATTACCTAAACCCCACCCTCATCTCCACCCCATTACCCAAACCCCACCCTATCTACCTTACACCCCATTACCCAAACCACACCATCATCTACCTTACACCCCATTACTCAAACCACACTCTCATCTACCTTACACCCCATTACCCAAACCACACCATCATGTACCTTACACCCTATTACCCAAACCACACCATCATCTCTGTTATGAATCAAACCCTACACTACTGTCACACTTCTCATTTCCCAAACTCTACCTCACTACACCACTCCTCACTACACAAACCCTACCTCACTACCAGTTCTGGCATTACATAAACCATACCTCACCACACCACTCCTCACTACACAAACCCTACCCTGCCTGCTCATTTCCTAAACCCTTCCTCACTACCACACTCCTCACTACCACACTCCTCACTAACCAAACCCTACCTCACTACCAGTTCTGACATTACACAAACCCTACCTCACCATCTGCTCTGTTATTTCCCAAACCCTACCCTACTGTCAGGCTTCTAATTTCCCAAACCCTACCTCATTACCACACTCCTCACTACCCAAACCCTACCTCACTATCAGCTCTGCCATTACCTGAACAGGACTCTGCTGTGAACATGCTTAAACATGTTTCCCCATTATTCAAACCTTACCCCAGACCTTTTTTTCCTATTACTCCGACCTGTTCAACCTGTTTTGGTGGAACATTTTGAAGGCATATTTGTCACATTTTAAATAAAGTATCATAAAGTAGCAATGAACCTATCCAGACGTTTAGTGTATAATACAGATGTGCAGGTGTGACCCAGATGTTGTCTCTCCGTCTATCCTGTGTGCATGTGTGTGTGTGTGTGTGTGTGTGTGTGTGTGTGTGTGTGTGTGTGTGTGTGTGTGTGTGTCAGAAATGGCCCATTCCCACAGCAGCCCTGTGCTCAGTGCATCTGTGTCTACTAAAGTCCTCTACTTCACCGACCGCTCACTCACACCCTTCCTCATCAACATCCCAAAGAGGTAATGCCCCTGTGTGTGTGTGTGTGTGTGTGTGTGTGTGTTGTAACTGTAATCAACATTACTTGTGTGCCAGGTTGGGTGAGGTAACCTTGTGTGTTTGTGTGTGTGTGTGTGTGTGTGTGTGTGTTGTAACTGTAATGTAAACATTACTTATGTATCATGTTGTGTGTATTTCTGTGTGTGTGTGTGTGTGTGTGTGTGTGTGTGTGTGTGTGTGTGTGTGCGTGCGTGTGTGTGTGTGTGTGTGTGTGTGTTGTAACTGTAATGTAAACATTACTTGTGTGTCAGGTTGTGTGTTTGTGTGTGTGTGTGTGTGTGTGTGTGTGTGTGTGTGTGTGTGTGTGTGTGTGTGTGTTGTAACTGTAATCAACATTACTTGTGTGTCAGGTTGGGTGAGGTGACCCTGCATGACTTCAAAGTGGCTGTAGATCGACATGGCAACTTCAGGTACCACTTCAAAGCCTTAGACCCAGAGTTCGGCACTGTCAAGGAAGAGGTAGGCCCACACAAACACACAGAGGCACACACACATATACACACACACACACACCTTATACAGCACACACACACACACCTTACACACGCACACACACACACACACACATGCACACACACACACGCACGCACACACACACATGTACACACACTCACACTTGTGCCATCTAAACACATGAGAGACACACTCTTGTGGTCTTTTCTCCCTCATGACCCTGGGGTCCCTGTGTGTTGCAGGTGTTCCAGGACGATGCTGTGGTGCCGGGCTGGGAGGGCAAGATTGTGGCCTGGATCGAGGAGGACCACAGCAGGACCAGACTTAACTAAGCCAGGTGTGTGTGTGCACCAGAACCAGGTGTGTGTGTGCACTAGAACCAGGTGTGTGTGTGCACCTGAGCCAGCTGTGTGCTCAGCCTTCCCCCCTCTTCACCTGAGCCAGGTATGTGTGTGTGTGCACCTGAGACAGTGAAGTATTCAGCTCACCCCCACCCCCCACCACCCTTCACCTGACTACCTGAGCCAGGTGTGTGTATGCAGCCTCCCCTCTCGTCATAGGAAGATTCCTCTGGACTCACAGGACCAATGAACTCTGAGCTTTGTGATGGAGTAACGATGGAGAAGCAGTGGAGTAACTGTGAAGTGTGTCAGTGCCAGCGCTACACTGGCCATGTGTGTAAATACCCCAGAGGATCTGAAATGTGTGGAGTATTTGAAATGTACATTGGGATGTGTAAATACTTCTCGTGGCCGTGGACTGTGGCGCCAGAGGATCTGTGGTGTGTGGGGTATTTGAACTGTACATTGAGATGTGTAAATGTGCCACAGACTGTGGTGCCAGAGCATCTGTGGTGTGTAGGGGTATTTGAACTGTACAGTGTTGATGTATGTAAATACTCCTTGTGATTCCTGCCACAGTGTGCACCTCCCACCTCCTACAAAACCTGCACATGTTGTTGATTCACCGGTGGGTGGGGGGGTGGGGGTCTGGGTTACTGTGTGTGTGTGTGTGTGTGTGTGTGTGTGTGTGTGTGTGTGTGTGTGTGTGTGTGTGTGTGTGACAAAGACAGACACACGCAGAAAGGAAAGAGAAAACAGAAGGATCAAGGGCAGAGATTTACTTAATTTTTTACAAGTAAAACTACTTGAGATGTGTATATCTGTAGTTGATAGATAATGTGTGAGAGCATTTGCGTGTGTGTGTGTGTGTGTATTTGTGTTTTAATCAAGTAGTGTCTGTACACAAATATGCATGCCTGTAGACAGAGAGTAAGAAAGAGAGAGACACAGAAAGAAAGACAGCAAGTGTGTGAGAGAGAAAGACAGTGAGAGAGGGAGAGAAAGAGAGAGAAAAGAAGAGAGAGAAAGTGAGAGACAGACAGGGAAGAGTGTTTGATCATGAAGTACAGTATGTTTGTCATGATGTGTATGCCTCAGAGAGACAGACGAATTGAGAAATCAATTGTTGTTTACATTGACCTGTAAATACACAAAGTTTTTCCGTATGCTGACATGATTGTCTGCTTTTAACATTTGTGAATGTCACTGTTTGATATGATTGTCACTCTGTCGACATCTCAGCGCCTAGTTCCCCTCCATCCATGCATCCATCCATCCAGCCATCCATCCATGGATGGGCTTGTGTCAGACACTTTGCCAAACTGCCCTCTTTGCCTCTGTGTGGAGATGAACTTCCTCACTGCAAACAGCTGGAGCGACGGAGCAGCTAAAGACTGAGAGAGGCTAACCGAAGAGACGTGGGCATTCTAATGCTAACGCTAACCCAGGGGATGCAGGGAGAGTTGTTGCCAAATGATCAGTGAAAGGGGATTTCATACATGTGTGGTTTATAAGAGGAAGAGATGGGACCAATGTTTGTAATGTTTGTAGTATGACAATAAAAAAATGTGAATATACAACTCAAATGTATTGTAGTCTTGTGTTATGTTAAAATATGTATATCTCGTCTGTCATGGATTGCAGGTATTAAGTCATAGGCAAATGAAGACAGTTTTTTCCCCTGTTTCTTAGGCAACAAGTAATAGGATCTCAAAGATGCCCATGAACCTCTGTGCCCACCCTGGCAAAACCAAAGCCATCAGCTACTGTCCTCCACTTCTAAGGAGACAGGCACCACAGTCATTCCCAATGATCACTCTAACAAGGCTCTCTCTGATGTGATCCACAGCATTAGTATTTGTGTCTGAAGCATGTGCAATACCATCAGAGTAACCCAACTGTCCTGACCGCACGTAATGACAAATGTGGCTGTGATAACGCTTATACTATATATTCATACAATATGAATAACATATAATATTACTACAGTTATATAATTACATTCATATTACATAACAGCACTGTGATACTTGGGTTAAAGAGTTAAAATACATTAAAACATTAATCTATAGGCTATATTATCACCTAACACCGTCAAATGGTTGTTATTAAAGTTATTTCAGAAATTACACCAAATAACCGTTACAGTAGCTGTAATTTAAATGTAACATTTTGCAGGCCCTTTGCAAACCTATGAGGCGCGTCGTCTGTCTAGACCAGACAGCCACGACCATAGACATGTATAGTATGTCTATGGCCACGACAGTTTTGGCTGTCTGAGAATCTGTACGACAGTGGGCGGAGTTTATCTTCTTGCGTAGGGACGTAAAGTGTGAAAGTGTGGGACGGGGAGGTCATTGGAAAGTAAAAAGAAGGGGGTCTGGGCAAGTGAAGGGGTGGAATCAAAGAATATTCCACAATTTGCTGCTATAAAAGCTGACTTTTATTACTGCCTTGATAACACAGCCTCCAGAGCTGGAAAAGTGTTGTTCTAGAAGACTAAAAAGACGTTTTGTGGAAGGGTATTAGCTCGCTAGCTAGCCAAATTAGCTAAAATGCTGCGCTTAGTTGTGCGTATGAGACAGTCTGCCACTGTCACTCGTTCCTGTACATCTCTGGGACTACGATCGGAGACAGGCCCTTGCCAGCTGAAGAGATACCACCACAGCAGAGGACCGAATCGCATTCGGCCGCTCAGCCGAGCCTCCGGTCTGCAGATTCAGTTCAGCAGAGGTCGCGTCTTGCATGACAACCAGATTGTTAGCAGCTACCACCAGAGTCACCGCTTCTATGCGCTTCCTCCACACCAAAAGGCAAGGACTGTCCATACACATGTTTTTTACAGGGGCTTAGTTTATGGAGATGACTCTGATTGAAGGCACTGACAAGGCATGTCCTCACTGAGCAGTTCTGTAATGTAGCAAGGGGAGGTGAGGTGTACCCTGGAACGCCCTTCACTGCAAATACTTACATATGGTACAAGATGGGCATCCCGTAGTCTTCGTTGACAATGTAAACTGTCCTACCTAACGGTCTATAAATATCTCGGACGACTCGTGGCAGTGCATAACACCACTGTCCTGTAGTTTGCTGTAGATAACAAATCTGCAAACATCAGATTGGTGGTCAAGGACACGCTGCCTATGTGCTCCTGCCACCTTTGCCCACATGACATGATGCTGTTTACCATCCTCTAGTCAGTGTTGTATCATCAGAGGTGATGCCATGTAAACGCCGCCAAGGCACACATGCAGCATTGAGTAGGCTGTGCCAGTTTAAGTGCCAGAGTGATGCAATGTAGCACAGAGTAGGCTATTACAGTCTGTATCCCACAGTTATCCAGACCAGGCTATGGCAGTTTATATGGCAGTTTGTATGCCACAGGTGCTTCAGCTGAGCTCTGAGCAGGTGATGCCAGTTTATATCCAAGAAAAATTGCCCTGCACAATTAAAATTCTTTTTTTTTTTTTTACCTTTTATTGTGTGACACACAATGCCATTACTACCATTGCTGGACTTCCTCAGATGTGCCACAGTGATGCAACAGTCTGTTACAGAGCCCTGTGTAGGGCATGTCAGTTTCATTACTGTGGCATAAACTGACATGACAGAACTAAGACAGAACTAAGATCTCAGATTAAGATTTATACATGGGTTGGATGTACAAACAGCTGTGATTTTTTTCCGATTTTTTGGAGAGGGTGACTGTCGGCCATTTGTTGATTTGACACGGAATGACCCTGATGCACTGGGGCCCTGAGTAGGTTATGCCAGTTTATATGTCAGTGGTAATCCTGAGAAGACTATGCCAGTTAATTTATTATTGTATTATTTGTATTATTATTTGTATATTTTCCCTTCTTTCTTGCTCTTTTTCTGCCTGACACTTTGATACTTTCATCTTGCACTTTTGTGGCCTTGCTGTTTAGTTTCGTTGTACAGGCAACTGTCCAATGACGATAAAGGTCTTGAAGTCTAATGTGCCACAGTAGTGCAGTGGAGTCCAGATTAGGCTTTTATACTTTATATAGCCCTGAGTAAGCTATGTATGCCAGCTTATATGCAACAGTGATACAATACGACCGATTACACCACTGGCACCAAGGTACAATGAAGAAAATATTAGCTTGTCATAAAATAAATAAGATTGCAGCCTTTTTTGCACTAACAAGGTAGTAGCATGGTCAATGGTACATATACCTGGGGAGGTATAGGGTGCCATGTTTGGGAACAGGGAACAGCTGTGCAAGCATACTCTTTTCTCACTGTGCTCTCATGCCACTATCTCCTACCTGTTTCGTGTAGACAGTGCTTCCTCCTTCCTGTGGCTGCCACTTGCTGGTGATGACGTTTAGTTGATGTCATTTCCTGTAGGTGCAGTTGCCTGCGCTCTCTCCCACAATGCAGATGGGCACCATTGCACGCTGGGAGAAGAAGGAGGGCGATAAGATCAACGAGGGGGACCTGATCGCTGAGGTGTGGTGACCTTCACGCTTGTGTGTGTTTGTGTGTGTGTGTGTGTGTGTGTATGTATGTGTGTATGTTTGTGTATGTATCTGTATGTTCTCTGAGGAGAAGTCACCCCACCCGGCTTCAGACCCTGGCCTCTGGGGTACCAAACAGGGGCTCTGACCGCAACGCCAAAGAGCCAGGCTCATTGGGATGGCAGTCAGAGCACACCCACAACCCTAGTGATGGTCACTCCATCACACTGCCTTCCACTTCGGGAGGCGCAGCCATGCGCTTCACACACTCAGGTATCCCTTACGCATCTCACACTGCCTTCCCCTTCGGGAGGCGCACCCATGCGCTTCACACACTCTGGTGTCCCTCACGCATCTCCAACCATACTTCTCCCATCCAGGGTGCCCCACACATACTGGTGCTTCACCTGTCACTGGGGTCCTTCACACCAGTGTCAACCTAACCTGGGGGTTCCTCATATGGCTCACACAGTGGGTGGACCTCCAATGACCTCACGGCAAGTCATCCCACTTCTGACACCATTTGTAGCGAAGGGGAGGAGAAGTCAACCCACCCGGCTTTGAACCCGGGCCTCCTGGGTACCAAACAGGGGCTCTGACCGCAATGCCAAAGAGCCAGGCTCGTTGGGATGGCAGTCAGAGCACACCCACAAATCACAAAGTGATGGTCACTCCATCACAGATACCCCAGAGACCTGGGTTCGAGACTGTTCCCTTCCTTATTAACTGCCTACTCTCCCCCTGCTCCTGCTTCTCCTCAGGTGGAGACAGACACATGTTTGTGTGTGTGTGTGTGTGTGTGTGTGTGTGTGTGTCTGTGTTCATGTACTTTCTGTAAACTCATATGAAATTAACATATCCTCCCCCTGCTGCTGGTCCTCAGGTGGAGACGTGTGTGTGTCTGTGTGTGTCTCTGTCTGTCTGTGTGTCTGTCTCTCTGTCTGTCTGTCTGTCTGTCTGTCTGTCTGTCTGTCTGTCTGTCTGTCTGTCTGTGCCTGTGTCTGTCTTGATGTATTTCCTGTGAACTCCTCTGAAATGAATGTGTCCGCCCCCTGGTGGCTGGTCCTCAGGTGGAGACAGACAAGGCAACAGTGGGCTTTGAGATGCTGGAGGAGTGTTACCTGGCCAAGATCCTTGTCCCAGAGGGCACCAGAGACGTTCCCCTCGGCTCCGTCATCTGCATCACAGTGGACAGGTACGCAGTCAACTGTGTCTCTATGCATAAGAACAGTGGACAGGTATGCAGTCACCTTTGTGTAAAGGCATAATAACAGTGGACAGGTGTGCAGTCACTGGTGTCTCCATGCATGCAGTGGACAGGTGTGCAGTCACCTGTGTGTCTATGCATGCAGTGGACAGGTATCTAGTCACATGTCTGTGCGCTTGTCTGCGTGTATGCATAAGTGCTTGTATGAATGATGTTGAAATGCACTGTGCGTGTTATCTTGCCATTATCTGTTGACCAGATAGGTGCGTTTAAGAACTACACTCTAGAGATGGCCACTGTGTGTGTGATTCTGAGATGTATAAAGTGTGTGTGTAAATATCTTAATAGTGTGTGTGTGTCAGTGCTGACTGGATAGCTGGAGTTAAGGACTACACTCTAGAGATGGCTACGGTGTATGTGTTTGTGTGTGTTATGCTGTAGCTGTCTTGTGTATGTGTCTAATGGTGTGAGTGTGTGTGTGTGTTTCAGCGCTGATAAGGTAGCTGCGTTTAAAGACTACACTCTGGAGATGGCCACTGTGTGTGTGTGTTTGTGTTGTCCTGTAGTTGTGTTCTGTATGTGTCGAATGGTGTGTGTTTATTTGTGTTATCCTGTAGTTGTGTTGTGTATACGTCTAATTGTGTGTGTGTGTGTGTCTCAGTGCTGATCAGGTAGCTGCATTTAAAAACTACTCTCTGGAGATGGCCACTGTGTGTGTGTGTGCTATCCTGTAGCTGTCCTGTGTATGTGTCTAATGGTGTGTGTGTGTGTCAGTGCTGATCAGTTAGCTGCGTTTAAGGACTACACTGGAGATGGCCACTGTGTGTGTGTGTTATCCTGTAGCTGTCCTGTGTATGTGTCTAATGGTGTGTGTGTGTCAGTGCTGATCAGGTAGCTGCGTTTAAGGACTACACTCTGGAGATGGCCACTGTGTGTGTATGTTTGTGTTGTCCTGTAGTTGTGTTGTGTATGTGTCTAATGGTGTGTATGTGTGTGTGTCAGTGCTGATCAGGTAGCTGCGTTTAAAGACTACACTCTGGAGATGGCCACTGTGTGTGTATGTTTGTGTTGTCCTGTAGTTGTGTTGTGTATGTGTCTAATGGTGTGTATGTGTGTGTGTCAGTGCTGATCAGGTAGCTGCGTTTAAAGACTACACTCTGGAGATGGCGACAGCATCGGCCCCGCCCACCCCTGCAGCTGCAGCGCCCACCCCTGCCCCCCCTCCCCCTGCAGCCCCCGGCAGCTCCTACCCCACTCACCTGAAGGTGAGCCAGCCACACACACACACACACACACACACACGCACACACACACACACAATAGAACACATACACACACAACATGAAGGTATGTCAAGTACACTCACTCAGTCACTCACTCAGTCACTCACTCAGTCACTCACTCCACTCAGCAACTCACTCCCTCACTCATTTAGGAACTCACTCACTCACTCAGTCACTCACTCCACTCAGCAACTCACTCACTCACTCACTCACTCGGGAACTCACACACTCACTCAGGAACACACAAAAACTGGAACACACACACAGGAAATCACACACACATGAAGGTGTGTCAGCTGGAGTTTACAAAGAACACAAAGTACTTGTGCATGTAGGAAGAGCACCTTAGGGAGAAACTATAGCTATTACACCTACCCCTACACTATCTATAATCAAGTAAATAGTTCACGCTGTTAGTCCCTACTCCCAGGTGTAACACGCACAACTTGCCGCTGACTACAGCTATTCATGCAACCTCATGTGAGCTGTACAGGACAGAGCAGCTAAGGGGATGGCCAACTGGAGCCGTACAGACAGATACTCAACAAGGGTTAACCTGAACCATCCGGCTACCGTTACAGTGACTGGGGCAGCTGGGGCCGTTTACATGATCCACTCAGCAGCACCTACCTATCGCTTTCCCCCATGGCTTTCACCATGCCAACAACATGCATCTCATCCAGGACCACTGGCAAGCCTTTGCAGTTTCCTCCAACATTTCCTTAACAATTAAAATAAATAAATAAATACAAGACACTTGCACATGTGGGGAGAGCACCCATTGTACCACACTTCAGGCTTTCCTAACTACAGCCATTACAATTATCCATACACTATGTGGGACACATCCTCAGCAGTGTACCTCAGGATCAACGGGTGTTTCGGGCCTTTACTCACTGTACACCCTCCCCTGAGGCGGCCCCACTAAAGGTGATCAATCCTTTAGTGTGTGTCCACAGTTTAGCTACCTGCTACCCAAATTTCCAATATGTACTTCCACAATTCACTTAAACCAGTTTACTTCCAAAATGTACTACCTACTGTTCATTACCAACTGTTTGCACGACTTCCAAAGTTTTACTTACAAAATTAACTACAACCACAATTTACTTCCAAAATGACCTGCTTACTTACTAATTAGGACTTGTTATCAAATATTTGCACTTTACCACCATTTTACCACAAATACTATCACTTTGCAGTCACTAACGCATATGCCATTACACAAACGACCCTGCCAATGCTAGTTCTAAAGACGATTCTACCCACTGACTTAACATTAAATGTATACACCTCTTGAATCTAATGGTGACTAATGCTCAGTTATAGTAATACAGTAATAATCACACATTGATCCTTTTATGGGTGACTTATATAATAATAATAAACTGGCTGTTGCCACTTACCAGTAGGAGAGAACCTCAGAGCACTGACCCGTATCTCTGGCTTAAAGTGGCGAGAACTCACGATTCTACCCACTGACTTAACATTAAATGTATACACCTCTTGAATCTAATGGTGTCTAATGCTCAGTTATCCCGTGTTCCATACACCGCAAAACCCCGGGAAACTTGGCCACTCTGTATCCCAATACACCGCACGATCCCAGAGAGCCTGATTCTAAGCTGCCCATGTGTGTAATAATGGCTGCCATTTATAAGCCTCTTCTTCTGTGTTTCTATTGACCCACTAAACGCACTACTGCCATCTGCTGGTCTGGGGTGCCCATCCTTATCTGCACAAACAGCCCTAGGTTGCACTAATCTCCACCACCTTACTAATGTCCTGTGCTGAACAAGTACCCACGCTAACCACTCCCAGCCTCCACTGCTACATTAATAAAATAAAATAATAATAATAATAATAATAATAATAATGACGTAATGACGCAATGCCCCGTCATGCGGGCTCTTGCGTGATGCAATAATGTAGTGTCACTATACACTATAATGACGTAATGACGCAATGCCCCGTCATGCGGGCTCTTGCGTGATGCAATAATGTAGTGTCACAGCGATGCAATGCCCCATTTATGCGGGCTCTTGCGTGGCGTAAAAATGCACTGTCACAGCAACGCACTGCCCCAATGCCCCTCGGTAGCACACTGGCTAAGGCACTTGACCCACACCTGGAGGGCCCGGGTTCGAATCCCTTCACCGCCCCATTCAAACATGGCAACCCTACTGCTTACCCCAGGCAGAGACCGCCCTTCTCATCCAGATCCAATTACTAGTCCTAGCTGCTTCCTCTGACATCTCCCTAACAGTTTTACGTAGATTCTTACCACCAACCCCAAGCTCCCCTAGCAGTGAAATGACTGACCTCCCTACAAACCCTCTACAACCCACTTCTACTGGAAATACTCTTGCCCTCCATCCTTTCTGCTCTGCTTCCAATCTCAACTCTTCATACTTAAAGGGCATGTTGCAGGGTTCAATAAGTAACAAATTAACACCACTTTCTTGTTGATAATACACATTTAAACTGTTATCCATTGCATTCGCATTTTGATGGGTATCACAAAACAGAATATAATACGAAAAAGTGTTGCAATGCGCAGCCCCTCAAAACATTCCGTGACGTCACATTGGGGAGACGACCTGTAGATGACAGACTGAAAGCCATAGAGACAGACGAGAGCAAGAGACAAGCCAGCGTGTTTAGCAGCAGTAGATAGATAAATATGATCCATATACAATACAAACAATCCATATATATATGTAGATAGATATACAGATAGCCTAGATAGACTGATACATATTTATATAGAGAGAGGGAGGGCGATAGGAGACCGTTAGATAGCATAGTATAGATAGCCAGATAGCTAAACGCACATTTTTATAGGCAGGTGGGTTGGTAGGATTCATATAAAATGGTCAACTATTGAGTTTATTCTGGCTATAAAAACACAAATCTAACAGGGCACAGGGTCCATGACTCTCGACCAGCGATCAAAACGCACTCACTTTCCTACATCACAAGCTTTCCACAGCATTTTCCATGGGGCAGCACCGCCCACACAAAACAGGAAACACAGCAACACAGACGCTTATTCTCTCGTTGTCGGTAAGCAGTGTTGATGATAGTGATGAGGAGTGTATGAAACATGTGCTATATAGATAAACTTGTCTTGCCTTACGAAATTAATCATACTGAAGAAACATTGTGAAGATATGAACAGCCTATTTGGCGGTGGCAGCAATTAGCTAAACTCTACTAGATGAAGATGTTGGAGCTAGTAGGCTGTCACTGCAAAGTGAGATAACTTAAGTGGATCTTCCAAATAGAGTATACCGGCACTTATCTGGACTAACAACATAACCACTGTCACTAGATATAAAGACAACTTGTTACACACTCAGTAAAACATTTTATTGTATGCACTGCTGATCGTACACTAGGTCCAGCGTTCATTGCTGCGTTGCTAAATGATAGCAGCTCACCAGGAGGCTTCACCAACTCTCCACTCATTCTCCGACCACGAACTGAATTGGCTTTGATGACCATCAGTTCTTGGCAATTGCTCATTTAGACACTCACGTCTAACAGGTTCAAAACTGTGTGGCTGCGTAAATACTATTTATGGTTCTTGCAACCTCTTCCTCATCCCAGCTAGTGGCAGTTCTAGCAAAGATCGTATAGATTAGAACCAGTCTCTGCTGAGGCTACCTTCTCAAGTCCCCAATGTGACGTCATCACCAAATTCGTTAAAAAACAAAAAGGACAATAAATGGTCTTAAACAGATTTTGGATACATTTTTTAAATGGTATACATATCTTGAGTGCTTTACGTACCTACTAATCGACAGTGGTGGTTAACCTGCAAGAAGCCCTTTAAGCTTTTTTCCTTTCATATGCTTCCTCTAGGGAGCTTTCCCATGGGACAGTGAGTTCAATAAAATACACTACCTGTTGGCTGGTCGACCAATAGACTATGTCTGGCCTCAAGTTAGTGGTAACTATTTCTTGCGGGACCACCAACTTTCCACCCACATCTACAAGCATCTGCCAATCCTTTGCTTCCTGTGTAGTACTCCTTGGCTTTGCGGCTCTCTTACTTTTCTCACCCTCTCGCACAAACTGAATACCTTTTTTATGACTACCTTCTGCATTTACCTGCTGCCTCCTACTCTCAATTCCTGCTGCTAAGCATTTTAATACTTGCTTGTGACGCCACGTATAGCGACCCTGTGCCAAGCTAACTTTACAGCCAGATAGTATATGTCTCAATGTGGCTACACCTGAACAGAGTGTGCATGACGGATCCCCATCTGTCCATATTCTCAGGTTATCTGGCGATGGGAGCACGTCGTACGTCGCTCCCAATAAAAACTTTAGCCTGTTAGACTCCATACTCCACAAATCCCTCCAAGTAACCTGTTTTCTCTCTACTCCCTCCCAATTCAACCACTGGCCCTGCTTTGCTAGTGACACAGCTTTTACCTGTCTACTAGCTTCTTCTTGCCTGCGTATCTGCTCTACAACCAATCTCCTTTTCTCCTTCTGATCTGCCTTTCTCCACATTGGCTTCCCTGATGTACGACCCAAGCCTCCCCGCCCAATCTGGACATTCCCCACTATCTCTCCATGCCTAAGGGCTGCCTCTGCCTCCTGCACTGCTACCTTTGGTTTCCACTTTCTCCCTTTGCTCGGATTAGGAGCCAGACCACTGACTATCCTGTCCTTGCTCCCTGTTAACAACAGCTCTGTCCTAACCTTAGCACACTTAAATTCCTCTACCAGACTATTTATTGGCAGCTGCAGTATGCCCTTCCCATACAGAGCTACACTGCTTAGGCACCGTGGAACCCCTAACCACTTTTTAACGTATGAATTAACCACCCTTTCTAGCTTCTCTACTTTTGATAATGGTACTTCATACACTGACATGGGCCACATTACTCTAGGGAACAGTCCAAATTGCATGCACCACAATTTCAGCTTTCCTGGTAGCCCTGACCTGTCAATTTTTTCCAATCCCTCCACCACGTCTTTTCTAAGCTGCTCTACCTGCTCTCGATCACTCAGGTCTGCATTATACCACCTCCCCAGGCTTTTCACTGGTCTCACCCTGATGGATGGGATTTCCTCACCTTCCACTGTGAACTTCTGCTCTACCACTTTTCCCTTGGTGACTGAGATACTCCTTGACTTACTAGGCTTTATCCTCATCCTCGCCCACCTGAGATTTGTATTTATCCTTTCCAACAACCTTTTTGTACATGGCACCGTTGTTGTTAACAGGGTCA
>CM050203.1:16505000-16517500 GCA_027475355.1 Coilia nasus | reverse complement strand
TTGAGCTGGATCTCTCGCGCTAGCATTTCACGTTGCGCTGAGCGGCGCCCTCTATTAGCGATACCACTAGTGAAAAGGACAATTAACTGACAGTTAATTTAATTTATTTGACCAAATTGTTTTCGACAATTAATGGATAGTCGATTAATTGTTTGCATCCCTAGTGTGTGCGCATGCATGTGTGTGTATATATTTTATTATGTGTGTGTATATTTTTATTGTGTGTGCGTGTGTGTACTTTGTTATGTGTGTGTGCGCGCATGCGTGTGTGTATATATTACTGTGTGTGTGTACTTAATTGTGTGTGTGTGTGTGTGTATATATTACTGTTTGTATGTACTTAATTCTGTGTGTGTGTGTGTGTGTGTGTGTGTGTGTGTACTTAATTGTGTGTGTGTGTGTGTAGGTGGCTGCTCCTACTCCTGCTGCCCCTACTCCTGCACCTGCAGCTCCAGCTCCTTCAGTCACTCCTGCTGCAGCCCCCACAGGAACCTACACAGACATCCCCATCAGCAACATCCGCAAGGTAACACACACACACACCATACACTGCACATAAACATCCCCATCAGCAACATCCGCAAGGTAACACACACACACACACAGACATCCCCATCAGCAGCATCCGCAACATAACACACACTCCCACTACTACCCGTCTGTGGATGTCAACACACATACACACACTCACACAGACCCTCTGTCCTGTGGTGTCCTAGGTGATTGCCCAGAGGCTGCTGCAGTCCAAGCAGACGATCCCCCACTACTACCTGTCTGTGGACGTCAACACACATATACACACACACACACACACTCACCCTCTGTCCTGTGGTGTCCTAGGTGATTGCCCAGAGGCTGCTGCAGTCCAAGCAGACGATCCCCCACTACTACCTGTCTGTGGACGTCAACATGGAGCAGGTGCTGGGGCTGCGCAAGGAGCTGAACGAGGTCAGTGGCGCGACACACATGGGCATCAACAACACCTTTTAGCCAGACACACACATACACACACACACACACACATAGATACACAGGAGCAGAACTAGACATCTACAACTAGGCATCAACAACATGTTTAAGCCATAAGACACACACACACACAGGAGCAGAACTAAACACACACACACGCATTTAACAACACATTTAAGCAATAAGACACACACACATGCACGCACATATTTAAGCAATAAGCCACGAGAGGCAATTTGAGTAGAATCTCTGAAACAGAATTGGAGATATCTGTATAAACATATTAGCACCGTCATGGGCTCATGCATGTTCATCAGACTTCCAGCACCTACCAGTGCACCATGACTCCTTTGATCTCCATGTCATTTTATTTATTCATGTGTGTGTGTGTGTGTGTGTGTGTGTGTGTGTGTGTGTGTGTGTGTGTGTGTGTGTGTGTGTGTGTAGATGAGGGGGGTGTGTGTCTGAAGTGTCCCTGCCACAGGAACTTACCCAAAGCACATTTATCTCCTTGTGTGTTTGCTCCTTGCGTGCACCCTAGGCTGCACTAACTTTGCCATGCCTTTGTTACTCTGTGTTCCTATAGCTTGTTGTATGCTCCATTTGTAAGTCACTTTGGATAAAAGCTTCTTCTAAGTGTAATGTAATGCAATGTAATTTAATATATTGAGCTTTTATAAGCTGAGTTGTGCTTTACACACATAACAGGTTGGCTGGGGAAACCCCAGAGGATGAGTCTGCAGTCAGCACACACTTAAGTCACTGCTGTAAACAGACACCTTTGGCACTGTGGAGGCCTTACAGGATCTCTTGTTTGTTTGTTTGTTTGTTTGTTTATGTGTGTTTGTGTGCCCAGGAGGCGAAGGCGGACAACATCAAGCTCTCGGTGAACGACTTCATCATCAAGGCATCGGCGCTGGCCTGCCTCAAGGTTCCCGAGGCCAACTCTTCCTGGATGGACACCGTCATTCGCCAGTAAGATAGCCACCCAATATAATAACAACAACAACAACAATAATATACATCACCCATAATAATAATAATAACAATAACAACAACAACAACAATAATAATAATAATAATAATAATAATATACAACACATTAGTTATAATAATAATTCAGTCGTTTTTTATAGCACTTTTGTAGATACTGATAATTACTTATTAGTCCAGTCTTGTGTCCTGGATGGATTTAGTCCAGTCCCAATGTTGTGTTTATTGTGTATGTTTGTTTCCACAGGAACCACGTGGTGGACGTTAGCGTAGCGGTCAGCACTCCTACTGGCCTCATCACTCCCATAGTGTTCAACGCGCACATCAAAGGACTAGCATCCATCAGCAAAGACGTCAGCTCGCTAGCCGCGAAGGCCCGCGACGGCAAACTCCAGCCCCACGAGTTCCAGGTGAGCACACACGGATAAGCACACACACACACACAGACAGTTACCCATACACACACACACACACACAACATGGGTATAGTCTCGTACATTAACAAAAGAATGACTTTCAAGTATGCTGGTCTTTACTGTGAAGGTGCCGTCTCTAAGCTGAATGTCTGTGTGTGTGTGTGTGTGTGTGTGTGTGTGTGTGTGTACTACAGTATGTCTAAGCTCAAGGTCTGTGTGTGTGTTGTGTTTCAGGGGGGCACGTTCACCATTTCCAATCTGGGCATGTTCGGCATCAAGAACTTCTCAGCCATCATCAACCCTCCCCAGGCCTGCATCCTTGCTGTGGGGGGGTCGGAGAAGAGGCTGCTCCCCGCGGACAATGAGAAAGGGTAAGGGTTTCAAGTAGAACTAATTGAATGTCTTCCCCAGAGTTAGATAACAGGATACACACCTTCTTTTCTCTCCATCTGTTCACTACATTACAGCATTAGCCTTATTATTATGAGGTGGGTTACAGCAGCTAGCCTAGATGCTATGGTCCAGTAAACAATGCTAAACTAGGCTAATGGACAGAGTGTCAGACTGGGAACGGTTGCACGCAGATCAGATAAAGGCAGAAGTATATGTGAATTGGTATGCTGTTCAGGGTATATGACAGGGGTGAAAATGTACTTTGCAAAACGTGAACCTTTACCAGCCACTGACAAATAAATGATGAAATTCTCTAGATACTCAATGGAAGGCAACTATTTTGTGTCCAAAATGTACCAGCCAATGTCATATTTTACCGGCACTTGGCTGGTGGCTGGTGTAAATTTCCATCCCTGGAACATATATGATATATATATGTATATGCATCCTCTTATCTAACTCAGGGCCACACTGGAAATAAGCTAATTTGCTATGAAGGTGGCATCTTACTTTAAGCAGTGTGTCTGTGTGACATAGCATGAATCAGACTCCACCTCATGAGATCAGGCCACAGTACTATATTACTATCCAGAGTACTCTGTGGTTAAAAGCGCTCTAGTTTCACACACTGTAGTGTGTGTGTCTGTTGTAGTTTAACTCTGAGGTTTTTTTTTTTACTTTTTGGTACTGCTCAATATTTTAATGTCATGACTGTGGAGTTATACCAGGCATACAAAAGGCCTGTAGCTACAGGAAACATTAATGTCAAGACTGGAGTTTGTTAATAGCAAAATCATTTGCATTATGAGTAAATCCATATTCAGCCCTCTTTCATTTAATCTCACCCTGAACCATGGTTACTGATAGGCTGGTGTAGCTGTCTATAACCAGTCCTATGTGTTGTGTGTGTGTGTGTGTGTCTGGTGTGTTTGTGTGTGTGTGCTGTGTGGTGTGTGTGGCGCAGGTTTGACGTGGCCAGCATGATGTCGGTGACGCTGAGCTGTGACCATCGGGTGGTGGATGGGGCCGTGGGCGCCCAGTGGCTCGCCGAGTTCCGCAAGTTCCTGGAGAGGCCCGTCACCATGCTGCTGTGACCCTGCACCCATGACCTTGTGTGACCTTCGACCCGTGACCTCTGACCCCCCCCCCATAGACTTTTCTCTTTTTCTCTCTCGGCAGCAATGCCTGAGCAGCCAGAGGGAAGGTGGATGCTTTTTACCCACCATGCCACAAGTTTCCATGCACACACTCTCCCACCTAATACACACACACACACACACACATACACACACTTTATTTCTTTCTCTCTCTCATTAAGACACACTCATCTCATAACTACAGACTTCAGGCAGCAGAGCCCCATATGCTTGGGGACAGCGGGGTGGGGGTGGGGCCTAATGTGACCCCCCCCCCCCCCCACTCCACCTGTGTCTGCAGTAGTGAGTCTGAGTGAGATACACGTTAAGGTCAAGTAGATCTACTGCTTCAGCCTTGTCCCTCATGTGCTGTAAGCCTGCTGTGCTGTCACACGTCAGGCCCATGACTGTGTGTGTGTGTGTGTGTGTGTGAAAGAGAGAGAGAGAGAGAGAGAAAGAGAAAGAGAGAGTGAGTCAGTGAGAGATAGTGTGTGTGTGTGTGTGTGTGTGAGGGGGGAGAGAACGAGAAAGAGAGAGAGATTGTGTATGTGTGTGTTAGACAGAGTGTGTGTGTTTGAGAGAGAGAGAGAAAGAGAGAGGGAGTCAGTTAGAGAGTGTGTGTGAGGGAGGGAGAGAACGAGAAAGAGAGAGAGATTGTGTATGTGTGTGTAAGACTGTGTGTGTGTGAGAGAGAGAGAGACAGAGAGAGAGAGGAAGAAAGACAGACAGAGAGCACTTATCAAGGCAGAAGGGAATGTGTTTTTTGGGACTTGGTTTCTGATTACTCATATTCTGTTTCTCCTATAAATCTTCAAGCTTTGGTGTCCACAGCCCAGAGACAGACAGGTCAGTGTACATATGTGACAAAAATGGACTTTTAGTCAGCGTAACTCTTCACACATGCCTCGACCCACCCCTAACCCCCAGACCCAACATCATGACAAGAAGTCTTCCCTGCCACAATCACTCCATCACAGCACCCCCTCGGAGCATAAAATACTCGTGCCACACACACACACACACACACACACACACACACACACACACACACTCTTAGTGGGGTTGCTGCCTCTCTCCAGCCATGATGAGCACCCATGTGTCTCGATCACTGGCAACTCTTTATTTATTTGTACCGTTTACCGATGTGTTGGGATGATGACAAAGGGGAATGTGGACTTTCTGAGGAGATGGATTTTTCTTTGTTTAAGACAATTAATAAGAACAATCATTGGGACATGTTTTTAATTAATGTCACTGGTCAAGTGTACCCCCCCCCCCTCAAAAAAGTAATTGCAGTGAAAGGGAAGAGGGGAGGGCTGCAGTAAGATATGAAAAATAAAAATAAACGCTGTCTGTCTTTAATGCTCACTGTCTTTCACCTTAAGGTGCGTCTGCGTGTGGTGAAGTCTTCACAGGACACACACACACACACTTTTTCTCTCTCACACACACACACACATTGGGTTGGGAGGTGCTGACATATTACTGTAATTACCATAAAACATATAAAGGGTATTTCACACCCTGAGTGTCGTTACAACACTGCATGTTTTAATCTTCTTTAATGAGAACAGTCAACTTCAACACGCAACAGTAGATTTACATAATAGGTTCTGACTGACGTTTCCAGAAAGCCAAGGAGGTCTGCAAAGACACATTACCTCTATATGTTTGAGGCCACAATGACACACATGCAACCACACTCACACTGTCTGCCTAGACGATTTTGCATACATTAAGCCTTTCTGTGTGTGTGTGTACTAGACGTGTGTTATTCTCACTTCTATACAGGAGTGGCAAGTCTCTTAGGCCACTGAAATCCGTGACTTAATGGCAGCATAGTGACCATGTGACCCATTATTGTCATGGATCACGTGGGGAAGTGTGCGTGTGTTTTTATGACCACTGTGAGAATCTCAGTGTGTGTAACAGCACCCAGTCACTATAAGAATAAGTGTGTGTGTGTTATAACATGGCCACTGTGAGGGTCAGGGAAGGTGTATGTGTGTGTTACAACACGACCACTTGAAAGGTGTTTGTATAATAACAAGCACTGTGAGATTATGTGAGTTATAACGTGTGTGTGTTTGTGTAATAACAAGCACTGTGAGACTGTGTGAGTGTTACAGCATGGCCACTGTGAGTGTAAGAGTGTGTGTCCGCTTGTTGAAGGTGGCTGTGGCAGTCTCCTCGTTTACCGTCCCTGGAAGGTCCAGATGGAGATGGTACATGTCCTCTACTTCAAGCAGAATATCATCCTAAACACACACACACACACAAATATAGTGGGTTAGAGTGATGTATGTCAAACTTCAACAGCAGTTCATCTTAAGCTTCTAAAAAGTGTGAGTCACCACTTAGTGTAGAACTCTGTCATGGAAACCTAAAGCCACCTCACCTTAGAGTGAGTCACTAACAGAAAGGACTACTCCTTACAAACACACACACACACACACACACACAAATGACTACACTCACTAATGATTACCTTACACACACACACACACAATCTCACAGTCTGAATGTTTGTGTAGTAAACTGACTTTATATGCCTGCTCAGCATGGGTGGGCTGATGTGGACTTGTGCCCACCCACTTGCCAATCAGATCCACCCAATCAGAGGGCTCTTTTTGTTTGATTGATTGTTTAAGTAATAATAGTAGCCTAAGTCTTTTGGGCTAGGCCCACCTGATTTTTGCTGGGCCCACCCACTTAATGATGTCTGGCTACGCCCCTGCTGCCCAGTCCTGCAGGCATAACTAGAGGAGCACTGGTGGTGGTGTTTAAACAGCAGGAGGCTCAGTAAGTAATATATTACTGTACAATGAACATATCTTCTCTCAGGGCTCATTCACACCGACTTGAGCGTGTACAGCGCGTATCTGTATACAATATGTTTGTATAGGGACAGAATATGCGTAGATCACGCGTGCGGTGTGAACAGTCTAATTTGTTAACATGCATTCTAAACGAATATGGACAGAAAACGGGCCCGCGCTGAATTTAGAGAGTGTTTGGTGTGAATGAGCCCTCAGCCTAGTAAGTTAGTGTACATGCCACATATGTTCTATGTAAAGGGCCCTCTGCCATCTGACTGCTACTGTAGAACATTGAAGAATACTGTTATGGTTTAAAACATTATGGTTCTAATCATCGCTTGCTTAACATACTTAACCTGCTATGGTGGGAGTGAGAGGGTAAAACACACACTAAGAGCTCAGTGCTGCATCACTGCACTAATAAATATTTCATCTGTGTGACTTTCTGGGGTATTTTTAGCTGTGTGTCTCACTTCACCCCGCTGCATTAATATTAACATCACACACACGCACACACACACACAGGGCTGAGTCATTATTTAGATGATTTCCTCCATAGTTGTGCGCTGAATGTGTGTTAACTACAGATGCTCCATTTCGGAGTCTTGACAAGTCAAGACAGGTATTTTTTGTCCCTGGTTTAGGACGAGCCCTGGTCTTGGGCTACAGCCACACGTGGCACAGAGTGACAGGTAGCAAGGAGGACTTTAAGGCAAAGAACATGAGCAAGGCAACATGTATGCATTTCAAAATCCATGCTCATTCTCACATTTCAGTAACCACGTTCAGGTGTGTGTGTGTGTGCGCGTGTGTGTGTGCTGCACTAAACGCTGGCATTAGGTTTCTCTCGACTGACAGACTCTTACATGTGGTGTCCCCACTCGCCTAAATGGCCCTTTTGAACTTTCGCCTCTTTAATAGCAACACAGGGGCCCTTGTTTATGACAGACTGAGGCTGACGCACAATTGAGCACAGAAACCATCTTGTGACAATGCTGACGGGTACAATTAAAAACATTACCATTTTCTAACAGCAGTAGGCTACTGTGCTGCAAGCCCCTGACTCAAAACCGTCAGCATGTGACATGACTTTTGAGTGTTACACTGTTTAATGTTCAGATTGACAAATACCAAGTTTTGGTTATGAAGGAGTGTGTTGTACTTGTGAGATGCTGAGCTGAGCTGATGCTGAGCTGGGGGGCAGAGAGCGGACCCCCTGTCTCTTTGACCTTTAACCTCTTCACTAACCTAGTAAGAGTGGGTGTGAGGAGGATGATGGTGGCGGTGTGACGAAGAGTAGGGTTGTACCTGTGAGATGCTGAGCTGGCACTCGGCCACGGAGCGCACCCCCGGCAGCTCCACGCTGAGCTCCAGACTGGGGGGTTTGGGGGGGGCATCTGGGGCGCCCGTGCCTGATTGCAGGGTGAGGCGATGGACAGGGCACTGGGGGAGGAGAGGGCCCTCGGAGCTGGAGATGACCTGGATCAGACCGGGCCTGGCAGGCTGATCGTGGGCCCCGAGCTCCAGTGTCACCCCCACACTGGGGTCATCGCCCCCCTCCGCACCCCCACGGAGAGACGAGATCTGCTGCAGGAGGGAGGGGCCTGTAAGACAGGAGATGGTTGGGGGAGAGAGGAGGAGAGAAGAGGTTGGGGGGTGAGGGGGCAGTAGAGGAGAGAGGAAGGTGGGGGGAGAGAGGATGTGTTGGGGGCAGGGGGAGGCGGGCAGAAAGAGCAGAGTTAAAGAAAGGTCTTTGAAGAGGTGTGTGGCTAGCTTTCCAATGAGAACTGCCTGACTGATGGATATTTCCAGACATTTTCTTTGGCTTGACCATATCTGATTGGCACTCTCTCCACTGGTTTTGCCATTTAGCTAAGTTGGCAAGTATTACTGCTACACCTGCACTCTGGTGTGTGTGTCTCACCTGTGCCAGGCTGTGTTGGTGGTGGTGGGGCGGGTTGTTTCGGTTGCCGTGGCGATGACAGGCGGTCCCTCATGCTCTCCGGGCTTCCCTTGAGGCTGCTGCTGTGGAGCTTGAAGCGCTGGGACAGGCTCAGGCCGTGCTGCTGCTGAGCGAAGCTCATGGCCAGCAGGTGGAGCTGTTTCCTCTCCTGTGGATTACTGCGTGCTCCCTCCAGCACCTCTGGGCTGTATGCCACATCCAGCACGCTGTACTGCTCTACGGAAACCCACAGGGACACACTGAGCATGGGACGGGACAGGACAGGACAGGTGGTTGGTGGCAGGTCAAAAACACAAACACTTGGTTCTCCGGGATTTTCACAATCTGAATATGAAAGCTGCGATGATGCCCTTCAAGTCGGAACCTGTTTGCGGTTTGGGGTGGCGTATGTAAAATGTATCTTCTGTGTTAAAATGTTATATACAGACACATACTCAAAAGGCAACTACTCTTCCAAGAACAATTCATATTTTGCCTAGGCTCTGATTAACACCTTAAATTAGGTGACATATAAATCCTAAGCGTTCCCTGCGGAGAGAATAGTCTGGAAAGTGCCGATATCTGGAGCAGGGCCTGAGAGAGTTGGCTTAAGGTACCTTTCCCTTCCATGTGTGTCTCCAGTACCTTTCCCTTCAGTGTGTGAGAGGGGTGTAACCAGAAAACATTAAATGGGTGAGCCCAGGACAAAAACAGGTGGGCGTAGCCCAAAACACACAGGTTACTATTATTACTTAAGCAGTCAATCATACAAAAATGTGTGCCTTCAGGTACCTTTCCCTTCAGTGTGTGTCTCCAGCCTTCCTCCGCACACCGGCACGGGCTGCTCGGGGGAGCTGGGCCCCGGGACCCTCCTCCAGCTGCACACGTTAATGTACAGCACGCCTGGCTTCAGGCCCTTACACACACACACATACAAAGCTAGGCATCAATAATAAGAAGAACAAGATGAAAAGAAGAAGAATGACTTTTATTTAAGTGTAGCACTTTTCATACAAAAGCTGTAGCTCAAAGTTCTTAATCGGTTTCAGAAATGTTACACATTTATTAAGCACATGCAGGTGATGGTTGGACTTGCAGACTGAATAACCAACCACAGAACATGTTTTTCAATTTTAAAGTGGTTGATGGTCTTGTCGGTTTTGCCTCTACAGTGTAGTAACAAGTTGGCACACTGACAACATCGGGGGTCACTTACAAGTATCGCAACTCGGATGCAGGAATCAGGTTGAGGAGGCGAATAGAAGTCTGCGCCTTCCCGAAGCTGTTTCTCAATAAACTTCTGGTAGCCTTCTGGACTGTTCAGAGACATGTCGTCCAACATGGACCACAGCTGGTTCACCTGCTGCAGAACCGCGTTCGGGGATGTAGGGACCTCCATTATCTGTGACTACTGCCACACTTCCTGAAATGCTAAAGTTATTGCGTGGTTAACTCGTATTTTATAGAAGTTAATAGCTTCATATTAGGCCAGATAGGCTAATACTTGCTGGCTAACTGCTATTTATTTTTATGAGATGGAAAACCCTTCAGAGTAGTATAGCTCAGCCACAAGAACTCCAATACAGTTTAGCAGGGTTATAAACAACTCCAAACCGCCGGTTTTCCAGAATAACTACAGCTGCCTTGATGCTATAAACAGACACAGATGAACTCCATTTGTATGCAGACGACCTACCTTCACTCACAGGATTTGCCCCTTCCACTTTGTTACCCAGTTGCTATAGTAACAGTCTCGACCGTTCTCTCTGTTCACTGGACCCGGCATCAGACAGCAGAGGGCGCTGTTTTCACTTTTGGTCACAGCGCCGTCTGCTGGGAGCAAAGGTGTTTGTCTTTGGCGTGAATGTAATGCTATTTTTTATTTCTGTTCCCATTCTTTACTAAATGAATTTACTGTAATGCCATTCTTTCTCATTTCTGTTACCATTCTTTGCTGCGCTTTATGCAACAACGCTAGTTGAGACAGTTCAGATCCTATCAGAAGTTTATTTGATTGACATAAAATGATTTCCCATAGGCTACAGTTTTACTGAGGACTGCAATACAATACATGAGACACATGAATGACCAACATCTATAATAATTGTTACTGTGATCAATTTTGGCTGATTTATTTGTAAAACGGTAAAAATATGAATAACTTTAGTGTAAAAATATGAATAGCTTTAAAATGTCAGAGGTAGAGGTGAAGAGATGGTCTTTGTTCCGGTCCAGGGGTGTATCAGAGGGGTCAGGAGTGTGTGTATGGGTCGGGGGGTCTCAGTCAGTTAGCATTTGACCTTCCCCAGTGAAATAAGGTCAGCAGTTTTGTTTTGTTTTTTTACAGAAGGGGATTCCCTCCCAGTCCGCTCAATGCAGTTTCTTTAGTCTTCAGCATTGTGTGTGTAACACAAAGAGCTCCTCTTTGTGTGTGTGTGTGAGAGAGAGAAGGCCCTCCCTCCCTCCCTGGTCAGCTGTCCGAGGCTCTGTGGGGTGGGTAAGTGTAGTTCCAGCTCTCCGACTTCCTCAGTAACTCTGCTCCACGTCAACACACACATACATACACACACATACATACACACACACAACACACAACACATTGTCACCGCAGCATAGCACAGCACAGCCAAAACACAGGACGTGCAAACACACACTGCTAAATGTTTGATTGGAGTTGCTTACTCACACACACACACACACACACACACACACACACTAAACTACACACACTATACTACACAATACTGTACTTGTCTAACATTTATGGCCACATTTTTCTATTTAAACACATAGTGATGTATTGAATTATCATGTTTGAAATATGTTGTAAAATATCATTTAATCTGCACGTCATACACGATTAACTTTCATACACTAAAACCAACCCACCTCAGCCCAGGTCTGTGTGAGGAATATAATTGGTATTTATTGTAAAAGAGAAGATTTTTAAGTTACATATTTTATAAAGACAGATTGGGTTATATATTCTATAAAAACACATAGTTTAAACTTCTATATGGAAACATATTTATTTAACTGCATGCGCTGCCGTGATCCGACTTCGATCATGTCGTAAATCTAACTTCAAATACTGTCGTGAATCTGACCTCGGTCATGTCATAAATCTGACCTCGATCATGTCGTAGATCCAGCCCAGGAACTCGGTGACCTTGGTGTAGACTCCAGGATGGTTGGGCTCGGCACAGCCCGCCCCCCAGCTCACCACGCCCACCAATCGCCACACACCCTCATCTTGGCACACCAGCGGGCCACCACTGTCCCCCTGCAGCACACACACACAAACACACACACACACACACACACACACACACACAGGGTAATACACGCATACCCCTACACACACACACACACACACACACACACACACACACACACACACACACACACACACACAGGGTAACAAACACATACACACACACACACACACACACACACACACACACACACACACACACACACACACACACACACACATACACACACACACAGGGTAACACACACATACACATACACATACACACACACACACACACACACACACACACGCACACACACACACACACACAGAGTAATATACACATACACATACACACACACACACGCACACAGGTTTATTAGTCAGATGCCCTCCTCCTGACGCACCAGAGGACTGCCACTGTCCCACTATAGTATACACACACACACTCAAAGGTTCATTCAGATACCAACAGACACATGCTTTTAAATATGTCAACACACACAGACCTTTGTTCCACTATCACCCTCTAGCACAGACATTTACTTCTTTATTTGTGTCCACAATTCAACGTAC
>CM050203.1:16480000-16500000 GCA_027475355.1 Coilia nasus | reverse complement strand
ACTAAAGTAGAGCATGTTTAGGCGACTTTTAGATGGTATTACGAAAGTCGAGCACCTTTAGGTGACGTCTAAGGTTGTGTTACTGAAGTAGAGCACATTTAGGTGACTTTTAGGTGGTATTACCAAAGTCGAGCACCTTTAGGTGACTTCTAAGGTTGTGTTACTGAACTAATGCATCTTTAGGTGATTTCTTAGGTTGTGTTACTCAAGTAGAGCACTTTTAGATAACTTACTGCCGTAGTATCCAGTTAAAATCCATGAACTCTATTATGTTATGCTAAAACACACACACACACACACACACACACACACACACACACACACACACTACTTTGGACGTATCTTAAAGTAAATGAAACAAGATACTGTAGGTAACGTGACTAAGGCTGATGGCCGCTGTTCTGTAATGACAGCTTGACCGTCTGTGGTGGTTGGTGCTCTCTGTTGACATGTTGACTGTGTGTGTAACTGATGCTGTTTGACTAGGCATGAATTAGTAAACACACCCACTGGACACACACACACTGGACACAGCTCCTCAGTCATCATGTCACAGTCTTTGTGTCACTCTCACCCCTCACACACATACACACACACACAGGTGTGCACAGGTGTGCCTGCCAGGTGTGGGGGAGGGGTGCGGCGTGACTAAATGACTGGAGAAAGGGGTGTGTGTGTGTGTCTGTGTGTGGGGAGGGGGGTTGTGAGGTCAGTTTCAGGTGTACCTAAGCACACCTGGTGCGGCAGAGAGAGACTGGGGTATTTGTTTCACACCTGACTGTAGACCAGCCAAGACTGCCTGTTCAGCTAATTTAGTGTGTGTACTGTGTAGGCCTGCACTTTCCTTCTTCAGCTGGTGAGTGTGTGTGTGTGTGTCTGTGTGTGTGTGTATGTGAACATTCTTCTGATCACACAGGGAGGCATGAAACTCGTAGATTTTGGTGAGTTAAGTGTGTGTGTATATTTGAATAGACCTGGTTTTTCCTCATACAGAGTATGTTTGTATGTCTGTGTCTTTATGTGATTATAGAGTGTTTGTTAGAGTGTGTGTTTGTGCTCACTTGTGTACACAGTGTACGGCAGTGACAATACAGTAGGCGGTGTGTGTGTGTGTGTGTGTGTGTGTGTGTGTGTGTGCGTGCGTGCGTGCGCGTGTTTGTGCTCACTTGTGTACGCAGTGTGCGGCGGTGACGATCCAGTGTGCGGTGATGATGGAGCCTCCGCAGGTGTGTCGGCTGTTGTAGTAGAGGCTCACCTGCCATGGCCACCTGCCCAGCGATGCCTCCGCGCCCCCAATGATCCGTGGCAGCTTTGCACGCGTGCCACACTCTTACACCACACAAACACGCATACACACACACACACACGCGCGGTCACACACACACATACACGCAAGCACCCACACACACACACACACAAACACACACACACAAAAAAAAAATATATATATACACACACACACACACACACACACATAAATATATACAGAACCAGATACACACACACAAACAAGCACACAAACACATACATGCACACACACACATTCATATACATATGCAGACCCACAAATAGACAGACAGCCATAAAGATACACACATGTAATAATAATAATAATAATAATAATAATAACACACTTTGTATAGTACTTTTCATACTTCTGCTGTACCTCAGTACTTTCAGAAATGAACTGTAAGCACATGCACACACAGCCATGCATACACAGATACACATCAAGCCAACACACACACACAACTGACTGGGTGATCTGCAGTGATTTTGACTTAAAGAAGCTCAGTAAGAAATCGTTTTCCTTTCTACTCACCAAAGCACTTAAGAGCTATAACCTTCCCTGTGCTGCAGTTTTCCCTATGTAAATGAGAAGAAGAAAGAACAACAGGCAACAAAGATAAACATGTCTTAATTTGTATTTGTGTTATATATGTGATATGTGATATATGTTAAATATGTGATATAGCTTTGATTTCTGCTGCCTGATAGAGATATTTAGGAGAGGAGCTACCTGAACTGCCATATGCTATCCAGACTGTCCTGGTTTTCTGAGGTGATCTGAACAAACCCATCTGTATAATTTGGGCCAATGTCGGTTAAATTGACTCCTTTATGTTTGGTTAACCTAGAAAATATGGAGATTTGTTAAAGTCATAGCACTGCAGTTGTGGGATGGCAGAAGGGTGTGGGTAAAAGTAGACAAAAAAAAAAACACAAAATCACTGCAGAATATAAAGGGAACAAACACCAACAATCTACCACTACTGAACAGCAATGCAAAAAAACCTCAGGTTAGTTTAGGTTAGTTTATTGAAATAGTGCAATCTATTAAGCAAACACAGATGAATAACATTTTTCCTGAGGTTATCATTAGGATGGGGTCAGCCCTATGTTGTATACAGTACAGAATGGGTCATGACACATAAATGAAATGTTATACCCCATTACTATTATTATTATAGGGTTCTATGCTCAGAGGTTCCAAAGTTCCCCAGTTCTAAAGCCCTATGTTCCTGACATTCTGTGTGTCTCAGATACCTACTCAGTGTTAGGTTAATGGGTACATGGAAATGAGTACCTATATTTTGGGATTTTGTGAACATAGGGTCTTAGGTCTATGAAAACATAGGGGGCCAGAAATATAGGGCCCTGCTACACAGAACACGCCACGGTGACCACAATGTTTTTTACGTTCAGGTTGCCCAGCTGAATGCGAACTTGAAATAACTATCTCACCATAGTTAGGATAACCTGTTTGCCAACCTTAGGTAGCCCAGCTGAACTTAGCCAGCCTATGCTAATGTAAATGCTAAACTGAGGTAGAATTTAGTTAGCCTATGCTAACCAGCGGTAACCCAGCTGAACTTAGTTTGCCCATGCTAAAATGAATGCTAACCTGCGGTAGCACCAGCTGTACTTAGTTAGCCCATGCTAACACAAATGCTAATCTGAGGTAGCCAAGCTGTACTTAGCCCATGCTAGTACAAATGCTAACCTGAGGTAGCCAAGCTGTACTTAGTTACCCCATGCTAACACGAATGCTAACCTGAGGGAGCCCAGCTGACGGCACACCAGCGTGCCCAGCGAGGAGTTCCAGCGCTCATAGCAGACGGGCAGCCATGTTGGAAGCTGCTCCAGCTGGATCTCCAGCAGGGAGTTCTCTGGGCTGATCCTGTAAAAAACTGCACCTGATTCATTGAAAATCCCTTCAGACAGAGTACGCCCAATCACAAACACAGGAAAACACAGACTACAGGAGAGTAGCCTGCGGAGAACTGTCTAAATGGTACAGATAACTGGAAAACAGGGGATCAATACAGTGATTGATTTTTAACTTGTTTTTTTTTTTTTCAAACCAAAGTTGGCAGAGTAGCCCTAAATCAAAAGCTGCTCATTAAACAACACCTGAAATGTCCTGATGTGATAGAGTCAACAAGCCATCGAGGCTAGTACTAGCAATTAGGTTATGTATATTTGTCAAAAGTCCCTAATTCAGTTTTTTTGTGTGTTGCCTTATGAATCTTTTTTTGCTCCTGTCCTTTGCTGATCTTAAGTAGGCCTGTGCAGTCGGTAGGTCAGTGAAGGTTTTATCAACAAAGTGCTTAAGTCTATTTCCCCTCTCTGCTCCCCTGTGTGTAATGAGGGTGCCAGTGGGAGCTAATCAGATCAGACTGGTAGACGCGGCTTCAGCTCACCTTTCCGAGAGTCTGTGACAGAAATGTCCTCCGTCACGTTGCAGAAGGACGTCTCTTTGCTGTCCCCTAACCCAGCCGGGCTCTGGGTGGAGGCAGGCTTCAACAGCAGCTTCACTGCGCATACACAAACACACATGCACACACAAACATAAACACACAAACACATGCACACACAAACACAAACACAAACACACGCACACAAATACACACGCACACACACATACACACACACACACAGCACATACAAACACACACACACACACACACATGCACACCAACACAGCACACACACCGCACACACGGTAAGTTCCCTGTTATTTGACTCTAAGTGAATTCAGCTTTAATCTCAAGCCACTGCTCTGTTTGTGTCACACACACACACACACACACACACACACACACACACACACACACACACACACACACACACACACACACACACACACAAATTTAGATCTAAATCACAGTTACTTTTCAGTAAATGAAACTGCTCAACCACTTTAACATTAACTACACCACGCACACAAACAGACTCTCTCTCTCTCTCTCTCTCTCTCTCTTGCTCTCTCTCTCCTGCACTCAGACACTTGTTACTAAATCCATCTGGTCTATCTCAGAATGCTGGTTAGAAGCCAGTACCCAAATGCCACACTTTCCCCTTACCCATTTATCTACCCCAGCCAATGCCAGGCCCCTGTGCCAGGCACCTGTGCCACCACACACACCCTCACCACACCACACACACACACACACACACACACACACACACACACACACACACACACACACACACATCCATACAGAAGAACACCCTCACCACACCATAATACCACAAATACACACACACCCACATATACACACACACACAGAGGAACACCCTCACCACACACACACACACACATTTACACAGAGGAACCCCTCCATCACACACAACACACACACACACACACACAGGATCTCTGGTGCCGTCCATACAGAGGCCCTGTAGGCCCTGCAACAGACCTCCTCATCACCCACCTTCCCCACCCAACACACACACACACACACACACACACACACACACACACACACACACTCACACACACACACACACACACATACACACTGGGTCTAAGACATGCCCCCCCCCACAGCTTTTGTAGACATGCAGGTGATGTAAATGTGCCTCCATCATGGGTACACACAGCGAATCTTGATTGTTGTATATTTGAGGAAAGGTCACATTGATTTAGCTGAATAATGGGCTAGCTATAGCGGTGGTGGCAGCAGCATAGTTCGACAGGGCATACTGAGGGGTATGGTACCCCTTGATTACGAGAGAGAACCAGTACAACAACTACACAAAGACACAAAAATAGCATGGTTGGGGTAGCCTGGTAAACCATCCACTCGTACTACAGTGCATTTGTTCTGTATGAAATGAAGTACGAGGAGCTGGTTTACCAGGGTTGGATGGTACCAACATATGAACGAAATTAATGTAAAACGTAAAAGGTAGTATCCCCCACACACACACCCCCCCACTGTGTTCTTTACCAGGCTAGGGTTGGGGGGTACCAACATAATAATGACATTAATGTAAAACGTAAAAGGTAGTATCCCCCCTTGAAAGGTAGTATTCTTCACCCCCCGGGCCGATTACAAAGGGATAATTCACACTCCAGGTGACGGGGTGACTTACCGATGTGCCACACCCCACTGTATTGTTTACCAGGCTAGGGTTGAGGGGTACCAACATATTAATGAAATGAATGTAAAACGTAAAAGGTAGTAATCTCCCCTGAAAGGTACTACTCCGAGATTATAGATGGTAATTGACACTCTTGGGTGACGGGGTGACTTACCGACGTGCCACACTCCCACTGCCACTCCCCCCAGCAGCCCCAGGACACACAGAGCCACCAGGAGCCTCACCACCCTCTGGGCCACCACCTTCCCCGCCGACCGGTGGAACCCTGGGCAACACACACACACACACACACACACACACACACATACACACACAGACAAAGTCACAGTTGTAATTACAAGGGGTTCCCCCAAAGAAGCAAAAATAGCAGCGTTGGGGTACCAACATGTTAATGCAAAATGTAAAAATTACATGTAAAAGTGAATGTAAAATATAAAACGTGAGTGACTGGGTGAACGTAAGACATTGCACCGTAAAGCGCTTTTATTTGGGTACTCTGCTGTTCCACCACTGGTGTGTGGGCAAGTGTGCAAATTATTTGTTGTTATTCTTAGATATATATTATGTAGTTATCATGTACTGTAAATCACTTTGTGACTTTCTTGTCTATGAAAAGTGCTTTATAAATAAATTGTCATTACTTACTTATTGAGTGAATGTAATTAGCCATCACGCTGTGAATCGCTTTGGGGAAGTGGGAAAGCACTGTGTAAATGCGTTGTAGTCCACATGAATGACGGAGCAGTTGTTAGCTGCTGACTGGCTACAACACATAGCTACTGATTAACCACAGCACATTTGTTAGCTGCTGGCTAACTTTTGTGACAGTGTTTCGTAGCTGCTGACTAACTTTTGTGACAGTGTTTCTTATCAGCCGACTAACTTTTGTGACAGTGTTTCTTAGCTGCTGACTAACTTTGTGACAGTGTTTCGAAGCTGCTGACTAACTTTGTGACAGTGTTTCTTAGCAGCTGACTGACTTTGTGACAGTGTTTCTCAGCTGCTGACTAACTACTTTTTTAGCGATTGACTCACTAGCATGCTTTTGTTAGCTGCTAAGTAGCCAGCATGCTTTTGTGGCTCCTGACGTATGGCATAAAAGGCCCCGATGGGTATCTGACAGTTAAGGGTATCTGAAGGTTACCCTTTGGAGGGAAATCAATCTGCCTTGTTTCCCGCTGTTTCTCTGCTGAATACTACTACTGTGACTCATGCAGACAAAGTCGAACCTCAGGCAACTCCATTCTCACCCATATCAGTGTTCTGACCAATATCAGGCAATCCCATTGTCAGCATCTGATGTCAGAATCAGAGCCAGTCCTGTTTCAGCCACCTGATACACAGGTGTGACAGAGGTGTCTAACAAGGCGCCAACAATGTCACACCAGGATAATAGTGAGAAGCCACACAGTAACGGAGACATATACTTGGTCTACTGTATATGACGTATTTGTAATATCAATGCTGAAAATACATACAGCAACTTTACAGTAGCAGTACCTTGCCTCTGATGAAAACACATAGGCTACCTTAATTTGATGATTATAACACATAGGCTACCTTAATTTGATGATTATGCTGCTGCCAAGCTTTAAATAAACTAATATGAATGCACTGTAAATAGTGTCCAGAGGGCTTGCCTTGTTGTGGCGTTGTGGTACCCTTGACCCAGGGGGGTGGACCCTGCGCTGCCCCCACCCCCCCTGGTACCCCCAGCGATCCGGCATATGCCACAGGTCCGATGGCCGCCGTGTTCTCGATGACAGAGAGCGAATCAGCACCCAGACTCTGTAACACACAGGGCAACAACCTCTTCTAATCCCATCTGGCAAACATACACACACACCCACACACTTACACACACATTTACACACACACACACACACACACACACACACACACACACACACACACACACACACACACACACACACACACATTTGTTTTTTATGGTTGTGAGGATTAATATTCATATAAAGAATGCCTAACTGTGTCCAGACCAAAACAATCCCTAACCCTAACCTGTCAGTAAAGAAATGTTTTTGCACTTTTACTTCTTCAATAACAACAAAATGGCCATGAAAACACTGTTGTGGGGTTGTGAGGACCATCACAATGTCCTCACTCACAGGTACATTTTTGTCTAGTTTTCCTATTGTTGTGAGGACATCCATAGAAACACATGTACACATACACACACACACACACACACACACACACACACACACACACACACACACACACACACACTGGTCATTCCAGGATTTAGTATCTAAAGCAAATCCTCTTTTTCAGCCTCTACTGAAAAACAGAGTACTTCAATGGAGGTTTCAGAGAGCATTTATGTCTAAACCACCAGGTGTTTGTGATCCAGCCCACAGCTGCACCAACTATACCAACTAACTATACTAACTAAGCTAAACTAACACTGGACTAATGTACACTACGTACTGTACACTAAACTAACACTCCATTCATGTACACTGCACATTCTAAAGTAACACTGCCCATTTTTACACTGTAAACTTAACACTCCACCTGTACATTACACACTTTAAACTAACAGTGCACTAATGTACACTATATGCTTTAAACTAACAGTGCACTAATATCGTAAAGTCACACTGCACTAATGTACACTGTAAACTTACACTGAACTACTGTACATGACACATTGTAAACTAACACAAATGTATACTGTGCACTGTAAACAACTGTAAACAGCACTGTAAACAATCCCGCTTCACCTGACCTGCTTACACCACATCAAACCGTACAATACCACACACAGCACACTGCACCATACCATACCACACACAGCACACTGCACCATACCATACCACACACATCACAACGCACCATACCATACCACACACATCACACCACGGCACAACACACCACACCATACCATACCACACACATCACACCGCACCATACCACACCACACCATACAATAACAGACCACACTATTACATACCATACCACACACTTCACAACGCACCATACCCCACCATACCATACCACACACACCACACAACACCATACCACACCATACCACACACATCACACCACGCCACACCATACCACACACATCACACCACGGCACAACACACCACACCATACCATACCACACACATCACACCGCACCATACCACACCACACCATACAATAACAGACCACACTATTACATACCATACCACACACTTCACAACGCACCATACCCCACCATACCATACCACACACACCACACAACACCATACCACACACATCACACCACACCACGCCACACCACACCACGTCACACCACACCACACCATACCATACCACACACACCACACCACACACATAACACCACACCACACCACACCACACACATCACACACCGCGCTACACCACACCACACCATACCATACCACACACACCACACCACACACATAACACCACACCACACCACACACATCACACACCGCGCTACACCACACCACACCACACCACACACCGCGCTACACCACACCACACCATACCATACTACACACACCACACTACACCATGGCACAACACACTCTACCTCATAAGCTGCCGGCCCCATCCCCCCTCCGCTGAGGTACAGTAGTGCGGGGGTAGGTAGACAGGTAGCAAAGGGGGGGCAGGTAGTGCGAGGGTAGGTAGACAGGTAGCAGAGAAGGGGGGGCAGGTAGTGTGGGGGTAGGTAGACAGGTAGCAGAGAAGAAGGGGCAGGTAGTGCGGGGGTAGGTAGACAGGTAGCAGAGAAGAAGGGGCAGGTAGTGTGGGGGTAGGTAGACAGGTAGCAGAGAAGAAGGGGCAGGTAGTAGCAGAGAAAGGGGGGCTCTCACCATGTTTGCCAGGGTGCCGCGGAGGAAGATCCGACCGCCGTCGCCCTCTCACTGTTCAGCCACGGGGCTCCATGTGCTCCCTAAATGCTCGTGGGTGCTCCTCTCTCTGCTCTCTAAAGTCTCAGGGGGGCTCCCCTAAACGCTCCTGGGGGTGCTCCTCTCCACTCCTCTCCGCTCCCCTAAAAGCTCAAGGGTGTTCCTCTGCTCTCTCAACTCTCTGGAGCGCTCCACTCTCTTCCCTCAACTCTCGGGGGTGCTCCCCTATGCTCGCCGCTCTCTAATCACTTCTGGGTTCTCCTCTCCTCTCCGCTCCTTTCCGCTCCTCTCCTCTGCGTGTTCCTCTCCTGAGCTGTCCGGCGCGCTCACTTCACTGCCATTTAGGCAGAATGCAACTCGGGATTTTCACCTCACAAAGAGACAATGAGGTCAGCAGCAGCGGCCTAAAGAATGGTGCCGTTGTTTGCGCAGGGTAATGTGTGTGTGTGTGTGTGGGGGCGGGAGAGGGGGATGCGGGGGGCCTCGGCTGCCAGGGCTGAACCGGTTCTTTGTGGGGGCATCCCATCTGTACAGATCTCCCCCCCACCTAAGCACTGATAGCGTGCGGGTTGCCTAGTAACAGCCTCACCTGTGCCAGCGCAACCCCGTCCTCCCCCCGCGGAGGCGGGCCTGGTCGCACGGCTGGCAAAGGTCATAATTAGGGATTGTTGAAAAGCCCTGTGTCAAGTCAAGCAGGGTCAGCACAGATGTGCGTGTGTGTGTGTGTGTGTGTGTGTGTGTGTGTGTGTGTGTGTGTGTGTGTGTGTGCACGTCATGTCAAGCGGGGTCAGCACAGATGAAAACCCTGCCTCCTCTGATTCTTGTGTGTGTGGGTGTATGCAGTGTGTGTGTGTGTGTGTTTGTATGTCTGTGTATATGTTTGTATGAGTCTGTATGTGTGTATGTGTTGTGTGTGTGTATGTGTGTATGTGTGTGTGTGGGTGTGTGTATATGTGTGTGTATGTGTGTGTGTGTGTGTGTGTGTGTTTGGGGTCAGGCCAGATGAAAAGGTGGGACGAGCTCAGCAGGTCCAGGAACAGCGATGGCTTTGTGCTGGTGTGTGTGTGCTGGTGTGTGTGTGTGTGTGTGTGCTGGACAGGTGCGCAGCGACAGGTGCGTAGGGGCCCTGCTCCCCCTCGTGTCAGAAGCAAACACCGCTTTTATTTTCCCCCTCAACCATCTGATGCGGGAACCATGTTGCCAAACCTGAAACACGGCCTTGTACTTTCTGCTCTACGTGCTTGTGCAATATGATGTTTGGTAGTGAATCAACAGACATCATACAGTCTCTCATACACATGTATGATAGTGAATTAATACACATCATACAGTACAACATACACATTTGTGGTGGTAAATCAACGCGCATCATACAGTATCTCATATATATGTGATGCTGAATTACCAAACATTATACAGTATCTTATATATATGTATGATGCTGAATTAACACACATCATAGAGTACCTTATACATATATATATGTGATGATAAATTAGCATACATCATACAGTACCTCATATACATTTGTGGTGGTGAAAAACATTAAGGAAAAACATTGCCTATGTGAATCAGCAAGAATGTTTTTGAATGTGTGTGTGTGCGTGCAGGTATGTGTGTGCGCGCAGGTGTGTGTGTGTGTGTGTGTGTGTGTGTTCAGTGTACTCACAGCGACAGATGTTTTATGAATTCTCTATCAGTATCTCTCATCAGGGATGACACTGAATGCAAAACACAGCAGGCTTTGCTATGCGCTTACTGAGTGTGAAACTGACACCAGTGTCTTTAGGTTCTATGTTTTCATTCGTGATTAAGTCGTTACCTTGATCACACTCACACATTGTTCGTGATCATGCCTTGCCTACTAATGTTCTTACACACGTACCTTTAAAAAGGCTTGAAGTAATTTTAATGAGGTTTTCATGTGTGTGAGATTAGACGGCATAACTGTATGTGTGTGTGTGTGTGTGTGTGTGTGTGTATACCCGATAGGGCATTAGTAAACTGGAGGAACAGGTGAGAGTGCAGAAGTGTCTGGTCGCATTCCTGAATGTCTAAAGCTTCTAATCCTCAGGCACATGACTAACATTCTTCATGCAGAGGTGCATCCTGGGCCTTTTCGCCATCCTTGGGAAACAGACTGCAGCGGCAACATGTTCCTGACCTCAGGTTCAAAAGGTCTCGATTGACTTTTAGTGAAGTTGGGCAGACTGGCTTGCGATGCCCTGAGTGGTCTGTAGGGGGAGCATGTGAGCCAGAGATCATTCAGCCAGAGCACGTATCCTCAGAGTGCACGACACTCCGCTAGCATGCAGAGTAAGAGCAAGCAAAGCCCCGGTGAAAGACTACAATGCAGGCGACCCAAGGAGGAGGAGAAACAGCCATTGAAAACCACTTGGACGTGAAGTACAGATTTATTATTTTATTTCTAACTGCAGGCTTGACATGGACAACAGAACATCATCATCTTCTAAAGGACTTGTGAACCAAAATACAAAACAAAACAAAAAAAAATCATCACTACAAAACAATCTACCGTTAGTAGGGTGTAAAAATACTCTTTTCAACATTAAAGGCACAAACTTCACTTACAGACAAAACCATGGCAAAGGAAACCTGCAGCATAAGGTTGCTTTTATACCTTTATTTTTTTTCCACATTCCAGAGAACACTGAAGGTTACACCGATGTGTCTGAGCTCACATACAAGAGAAAAGAAAAACGGGTGGTAGATATAAACAGGTCCATCAGCAGCAGCACAGATATCACTGCACACACACACACACACACACACACACACACACACACACACACACACACACACACACACACACACACACACACACTCTCTCTCTCTCTTTCACACACGCACACACTGAACTCACACCCCAGCCAGCCATCGAGTGTGTTCAGCTGCAGAGAACACCACCCCCCTGGCCGACAGTAAGCTACAGAGTGAAAAGCTGATATGATATGTGCACAAGTGAAAGAAAAACAAAAAAACAAAAACAAGACAAATCAACAAATAAACTATTTCTTTAAATGGGCACCTTAAGGATTATACTAAGGACAGGTGCTGAGGTAGACATCTTCATAAAATCAATCATAAAAAAAAGAAAAAAAAAAATTTCAAAACAAAACAAAAAAAAGTTAATTCAGTTTTAAACACAGGGTAAAGACTAAATACAGAAGTAAAAAGTTTTAGGAGAACGTTTCGTATTCTCTTGGTCCAATAGAGTTCCCCAGAGAGCTGAGGCTCTGGAGGGGTCAGACATGCGTGCGCACGTACGTACGAATGGCACCCAGCACTCAGCCAGAGGAACAAAGGCTTCTGATAGCAGAACCAGGGGCTTAGAACCAGCCCAAGGGCTTAGAACCAGCCCAGGGCATGGACTAGCTCAGAGACACCAGAACCAGCTCCGACCCAAAACCAGCCCAGGGCCCAGGGCTCAGAGCCAGGACCAGCCCAGAGCCCAGACCAGTCTTAGAGCCCAAACCCAGCCCAGGCCAGACCAGCCGCGCCCAGAGAGGCCTAAGCAGCCCAGAGCCCAAAACCAGGGAAGCCAGGACTTTTTTCCCACCCTCCTAACCCTCCCTCCCGGACGACAGGATTATTGCTGATGAACCCCACTGTGTTTATTGTCAGAGAAGTAGAAGAAGAATGCAGACGGTCAGTAACTGTGGTACTAGAGGCAGTGGTTGCTATAGCCTACACACACACACTCACACACACACACCGCGACACACACACTGTGACACACAGACTGACACCAACAAACACCACCAGTTTTGTTTATAGGGCCTTTACATATATGTGGTTACTGAAGAAAACAATGAAAAATACCCACTAGCTTTGATTCGTAAGGAAAATGAAACAGCACATGGAAAAAAAAAGTCTTGACTTCCCCGGCAAGAAGAAAAATACTTTTGTCAATTCTACATGACAAATGAGACAAGGCAGAATGACTTGGATATCGTTACTTGTTGATTTTTAAATGTTTTTTTTTTTCATCTATTTTTCTGTACTGATGTTGTTTTCAGTACAAGCCCTCGGGTGACGAGGAAAAAAACAGACATATTTTGACAGAAGCCACCTCGGCTGTTTAGTCGATTCTGAGGCCAAAATGTACCCTGCCAATTGTGACCTAATATAGTCAGCTGAAGATTCTGTATTTTTCCGCTGTGCGAAGGCGAGCGTCGATGACTGGGGCTTTGACTTTACACAATGCCTTCAAATACTGCGCTGTTCTGGTTCAGTATAGTGCATTTCCACAATGAAGGGTGACCACACAGCAAAGAGCGGATTCACATTACACACACACACACACACACACACACACACATAAATGTATAAAACGCGGCATCAACCTATGGATGCTTTAACTACTGTGAAAAACATATGTGTGCATGTGATCATCAAAGTCACAGTGTTAACAAAAATAGACAAAGATACGAGACGCTCTTCCCCAGCTTTGGATTCATTCATCCTCATCGGTTCTGCCAGACACAGCAAGCATCAGAGGGGGGGGCACAGAACAGCAAAGAGTTATTGGCGCATTGAGTGCAGTCGGACTTCCTTGTCTTGCTATGCATTTTTGGATCAACAACAATAGTCTAGTACCTTCACCAACAAAGAAACAACACCCAGGAGATTTTTCACATCACAAACATCTGCAAAAGAGGCACAGAAAATACAGGTTTACTCGACAAGCACAATGGAGAGATTTCTGTAAAACATCTTTTTCAAATCTCGAAAGACTACAAGGTATCACACCTTAATGCAATACAAAAATACTTTTTTTTTCAATGTCAAAGTGCCTCTTTTGGCTCTTGTGGAGCGGCGGAGAGCGGTGACGCCACATGTTCCCGTTAGGGAGGCGGCTTCTCTCCTGCTCCTGCTTTCTTTTTCTCAAAAACAAAAAAAAAGACTTTCAGCACACTACAGCTGTACAATACACTCCTCTCATCACTGCATATGTCCTGCGTGATTCGACTTTACAAAACCATTTTTTTTTCACATAAAAAACAGCAACTTATTAAACATGATCTTCAAGTGTATCCCTTTCAATCTCTTACGCCACTAACCCAAGCCCCGGACCGGTCAGCAAGAACAACAACACTAAACGCAACGCAACACGACACGACGCAGCACATCATCACACTCTCCCATGGCTAAACGTGTTCTCTTTCAACATCATTTTGTTCTCTCTCTCTTTCTCACGGCTAACGTGTTCTCTTACGCTGGGCTACAGACCGGAGTGTTTTGCTGTTGGAGGGGGTTAAACGATTCCATACGTCCGCGACTCACACACTGATCATTCTTGCAAAATAAACACTCGCAAAAATGGAGACGTCTTAGGCCAAGCATGAGATGAAGTCGGATTAAAATGCAAATCAAAGGTACGACAGAGGCGTGTGCAAACAGAGGAGAGGGAGGAGGTAGCGCAAATAAGATGACTTGGAAAGACAAAGTAAAACCTCAGCATCAACACATGTACAGTAGGATTAAAAAAAAAAGACCTATTTTGGTAAGAAATGCACAACACAAATATAAAAACAAACAAAAAAAAAAAAACAAAAGAGAAAAACAAAAAAGAAAACAACCTGCCATCTTGAGACTGCAGATGCATACGCTCTGCAGCCGTAACAAAATCCCAGAGTCTCTACCTCACTTCCTGCTTCGCACTCAGTAGAATAGAATGTCATCAACATATACAAAATCACACCAAGCACATGAGGTCACAGAAATGAGGTATTTCAAGTAAAAATGTGATTAAAAAAAAACAACAAAAGACAAAACAAAAACAATAACAACAACAACAAAAACACAAACAAACAAAAGTGAAGACAATGCCAAAGCGCACGGTAGGCGGGATGCCAGACGATCTCCAACATGCCCACTTTGTTCCCTGTTCGGACGCACAGTGAAATGACACATGTCTATCTTCACAATCACATTTGATTTGCTTTTTTTTAATCACAAGTGGACACACATGATGTTAACATCACCACAGATCTATTAACATCTGAGAAACCACAGTTCAAGCATCTTCACGCATCACCCACTGATGCAGACGAGAGACACACACACGGACACACACAGATATACACACACACACACGTGCCAGGGTTCAGGTTGAAGTGTTGGGGTGTGAGCCTCAGTGGACTCACGGCTGCAGGTTTACACGGCGAGACAGAGGAACCGGAGAGGCCAGGTGCGGATTACGGAGATATGCGCTGGATAGGTGAGTATGAGTAGCTCAGCCAATGGCAGACAGAGCGTAAGAGCATCGTCTTTGTCCTAGTGATTACAATACACTGAATATATGACAAGAGATGTGTGTATGTGTGTGTCGTGGTGAGATGTGTGTGTGTGTGAGATGAGGGATCCATCCACACTGAGAGATTATATATAAGTCTTCCAGTCCAACACAAAGTGCTGCTACTGTGAAGTACATGTCCATTTCTGTCATGATTCGTATCCCTGAACAATCTTTACTGCTTTAATCTTCTTCGCAACACGATTTGGTGATACCGGTGGGTCGAGGAGAGTCTGTCCACCAGTAAGTGCCAAAGCCAACCACTGCAACGCAGGTATGGTGACGTCACACCTGCGCCAGATGACCGCTCACAAAGCCCACTGACTTTTACTTGCTTGGCATGGGTTTGTACTCCACACTTTCTTACCACGCACCGATCCTGTTTATGTATTTATTTACTTATTTATTATCGTTTATCTTTATTTTCCCCCTCAACCCAAACCTCCTGCGGGTTGTTGTTCTCCCATCTGCGTACTTGAGACGGGCACATCCACACATACACACAAACACACACACACGCTATGAGCTGTACATTCTCACACACACACACACACACACACACACACACACACACACACACACACACACACACACACACACTGTGAGCTGAACATGAGCGTCATGGGTGGAAGAACTAGAGAAGTACTGTACACACACCGATGGTACACAAAACCGGACACGAGTACAAAACCCCCATCAGTCTCTCCAGCCTTCTCATTCGCCAGCCCTTAAACCCTGTAGCTGGATTGGATTGACCACGACTCTCTCTCTCTCTCTCTCTCACACACACACACACACACACACAGACAGGCAGGCATACTCCACCCTCCCCTCCCCCCCTCCCCCCCCCATCCCCTCCTCTACCCCCCCTGCGTGGGGCGGGCAGGTGTGTGTGTTGGCCGTCCGGCTCACACGTAGCACAGGTACAGGTAGGTCTTCTCGATGCGCCAGTCGGCGGGCACGTCCTCGGGCTTGTGGTTCTTCATGTGCTTCTGCATGGAGGAGAGGCTGGGGCAGTACTCCTGGCAGATGGTGCACTGGTAGGGCGAGGCGCCGTTGTGGGTGCGCAGGTGCTTGATCATGGCCGAGTAGTCACGGGAGCGCTGGTGGCACAGCTTGCACTCAAACGGCTTCTCTCCTGGGGGTGGGGAGGGTGGGGTGGGGATATGGGTGTGGATGTTTTAGGGGTTGGGGGGGTGGAGATGGAAGAGGTGGGAGGGTGGGGAGGGTGGGGTGGGGATATGGGTGTGGATGTTTTAGGGGTTGGGGGGGTGGAGATGGGAGAGGTGGGAGGGTGGGGTGGGGATATGGGTGTGGATGTTTTAGGGGTTGGGGGGGATGGAGGTGGGAAAGGTGGAGATGGGGGGTGGGGGCAGATAAGCAGCATTTTAGCATTCTGCTCGGCAGCAACATCATTCTCTTTCTCTTCAGCTACTACAGGTTTATGGAATTCACATCAAGTACACAATATTGGCAGATATGAAGACACAAACACACCTCGCATCATGTATACAATCCATTCTGATATCAATATCATAGCACAGGAAGAGGAACATTTGAGTGACTGTGTGTGTGTATGTGTGTGTGTGGGTATTAATAAACTTTGTATGCTGTAAACCCTGCCAATGGGGTGATTGAAATAGCTTCTTATGAGAGGATGCTGAAAACACCATACAATGACGGTGAAATGCAAATAACTTGGGATAATTTTTGGCTTCTTTTTCAAACAGGGACTTTGTGACAGCACTTATATTTCCAAGTTATTATTGTGCTGATCAAAACATTTCTGCGGAAGATGTGAAATTAAATGTGAAGTGTAACAATATCTAGCATTGTGTACTTAAACTGTACCTTAGGGTTAGGTATGTACAGTGTAAGTACATAAAATTATATGTTGCATGTAGATACACTAAAATAAAAACCGTAAAAATAATACTGTATGTTACCAACAATTGTATGTATTGGGTTTTAAACCTTGTATGCTTGAGTTTGTGTGTGTGTGTGTGTGTGTGTGCTGGGTGTTAAAGTGTGGACAAGCACCCTGTTTCACACTCTGCTCACCTGTCATGTTTAATGCTAACGGCCGTCTGTTCTGTGTGTGTGTGTGTGTGTGTGTGTGTGTGTGTGTGTGTGTGTGTGTGTGTTAGCACTGGAATGGACACACACTGCAGATCAATGCTGCATCGCCAGTGTGTGTGCTCACACAGATTATTATTATTAGAGTGTACGAAGAGTGTGTGTATCCTTACACACATTATAAATGCTGGATTGTGAATGTGTTTTCTTACTATATAAATACTGCATTGCAAGAGTGTATTCTCACTCATTTTATGAACAATGCACTGCATGTATCGTCACACACATTGTACACACACATATTGCAAGTGTGTATCCTTACACATATTACCAATGGCGAATTTCGAGTGTGTGTCCTTGTATTTACGGCCGTGTGTGTTTATGTATGTGTGTGTGGAAGAGGAGCTTCCCATCCACACCGCACACACACACACACACACACAAACAGAGGCAGCAAGGACCAGTGGTGGCGAGGCATAGGCAGCGAGGAGAGAAAACAAAGAGGCGTCACGCCGGCACACAGATTAGTGTGTCGAAGACGCCGCCACCACCACCACCACCACTGCCACTGCCACCGTCACCACCCTCGCTGCTGTAAAGCAGGGTTGGTGAGCTGTGAATTGCAGAGCAAATATTGATCAGGCATCGACAGCCGTCTGCCAAAGCCAATGATTCATCTCTAGGGGCGGCGGTGGGGGGCGCTGGGCCTTTTGACTGCAGGCTTGTCGCTGCGCTTGTTATCTGCTGCTGAGCCCAGACCAGGCAGCTCGGCGTGGACAAAACCAGGCCAATTATTTGACAGGCTAGCTGATAGCAAGGCTTAACAGCTGGCCCTATTGAGGGACGCACAGGGAGTGGTTAGCACGCTGTAATACCAACCTGACTATACACAACACACACACACACACACACACACACACACACTCCACACTGCAGCTTAGCACTCGCAGTCTACTGGCCAAGGAAATGGAGGAGAGAGAGAGAGAGAGAGAGAGAGAGAGAGAGAGAGAGAGAGAGAGAGAGAGAGAGAGAGAGAGAGAGAGAGAGAGAGAAGAGTAGAAAAGAGGAGATGAGAGGAAAGAAGAGAAGAAGAAAAAATAAGGGAAAGGAGAGAAGAGAAAGAGAGGAGAGAACAGGAAACAGGAAAAAGAGAAAAGAGAGTCAGGGGATAGATAAAAGAGAAAGAGAGAGAGAGAGAGAGAGAGAGAGAGAGAGAGAGGAGAGGGTAACACTTTATCTTAACGGTTCCCTTTACAGTGTATCTACATGTATCATTTTGTACTAATACTGTACATCTAACACTAACATTAACCCTAACTATAAGGTACATTGTAAATATATAATTTATGTGTTGTAACACACTGTGTTACACTGTACTTAATGATGTGCATACACTGTAATAAGGACCATTATAATAAAATGTAAACGAAGAGACATGAAGAAAAGAAAAAAGACAAAGAGAATAGAGGAGAGAGATGACAGAGAAAGCTTAGAATAGAGAGAGAGGAGTAGAGAATAAAGAGAGACAGCGACAGAGAAAGGGGAGAAGAGAGCAGATAGAGGGATAGAGAGAGAGGAAAAGGAGCGAGAGATAAAGATGAGGAGATAGAGATAAAGTGAGAGATAGCGAGGGAGAGAAAGAAGAGTAGAGAGCAGAAGAGAGTGTGCCTTGTGGCTGGAACACACATCAATCGATAGCTGACCCACAGGACACACACTGTTTGTTTGGTTTGAGATGTGCTATCTGTGCTTGACTGAGCTGGTCTAGTCTCAGATGCTCTATCTGCACTTGACTGATATGGTCTAGTTTGAGATGCTCTGTTTATGCTTGATTTAGCTGGTCTGGTTTGAGATGCCGTATTTGCGTTTGACTAAGCTGGTCTGGTTTGAGGTGCTCTTTCCACCCTTGACTAAGCTGGTCTGGTTTGAGGTGCTCTTTCCACACTTGATTTAGCTGGTCTAGTTTGACATGCTCTGTCTGTGCTTAATTGAGCTGGTCTATTTTGAGATGCTCTCTCTGCACTTGATTTAGCTAATGTAATTTAAGATGCTCTATCTGCACTTGGCTAAGCTGGTCTAGTTTGAGATGCTCTATCGGCGCTTGGTTGGGCTGGTGCACTGATGGTCATCTCTCTGTGCTCACAGAGGCTCACAGGGGGAAGCAGAGGTGGAAGAAACTCATTTAAGGTTGCAAGAAGCCATTGATTTCAGTTTTTCCTACAGGGGTGTTAAGTTGAGGATGCCAATGTTTTTATCCAGTCATTTTTGTAGTTCTGCATGGTACTGATCTGCTTTGACTTTCTTTGACCTCTTCTTCTGAT
>CM050203.1:16455000-16470000 GCA_027475355.1 Coilia nasus | reverse complement strand
GCATTCATTCACAAACACACACGCTCACACACACCCTCACAGCCCTGCCACCCCTCCACACACACACATACACACTTCTTAACACCTACAAAGGATCAGCATGGAACCGTCAAACAATCCCCTCACTGCTGGAGAAATCTAGTCTGAATGATCAGCCACGGACAGGCGGTGCACAGCCGAAACACAGCCGAATATGAGCCGGCATACAGCCGTATCTGAGCCGGATCGAGCCGGTGCACAGACAAAAATGGACGGGAGGCAGAGTGGGAGAAGCAGTGTGTGGTAGGACACAGGCATGTTAAATGATAACAGACTGTGTGTGTGTGTGTGTGTGTGTGTGTGTATGTATGTGTGTGTGTGTGTGTGTGTGTGTGGTGTGTGTGTGTGTGTGTGTGGTGTGTGTGTGTGTATGTGTGTGTGTGTGTGTGTGTAAGTGTGTGTGTGTGTGTGTGTGCGCATGTGTGAGAGAGAGTGTCGCTCAGTGTGTGTTGCCCAGCGCCCCTCTGTAGGGCTGTGATTCATAAGGCCCATAAACGCCACATTACAGCCACATACACACACACATACACACACACACACACACACACACACACACACACACACACACACACCACATTACAGCCCTGCTTCTCAAATATTTACAGCACCCCCTCGCCCTAAAGATGCACCCAGCCCTGCTTTAATCAGTCCCATTAATGCAGCCGCATTCCCCACACACACACACACACACACACTTTCTCACACACACACACACGCACACACACACACACAAAACACTCACACTCACTCTGACTGCACCAGGTGGCAAACAATATACATCGGGACAATACGAGAGTCCAGACACACACACACACACACACACACATTCACATCTCATTTCAATGTGTCCAGACTCTCGCTGTTCCTTTGTGTTGTCAAATATTAGTTTAATTAAAATGTATTAAATGCTCCTGAAATATTCCTGGCAGCACCAATAGTGTCTGAATCCTCCAGCACGTATCGATGACTGCCACTGTCTGCCTCTCTCTCTCTCTATTTCTCTCCCTCCCTCTGTCTCTCTTTCTCTTTCCATCTCTCTCTCTCCCCCTCTCTCTCATTCTCTTTCTCTCTCTCTCTCCCGCCCCCCTGCTCTTTCTCTTTCTCTCTGTAGCTCTCTCTCCCTCTCTCCCCCTGTCTCTCTCTTTCCCTCCCTCCCTCTTTCTGTCTCTCTCTCTCGCTCTCCCTCTCTCTTCCTCTTTCTCTCTGTAGCTCTCTCACTCTCTCTCCCCCTCTCTCTCTCTTCCCCCCCCCCCCCTCCCTCTCTCTCTCTCTCTCTCTCTCTCTCTTTCTCTCTGTCTCTTCTTCCCTCCCTCCCTCTCTGTCTGTCTCTCTCTCTCTCACACTCTCCCTCTCTCGCTCTCTCTCCGTCTCACACTTTCTTTTTCTCCCTCTCTCTCTCTCTCTCTCTCTCTCTCTCTCTCCTCAAATACACTACAGCTTTATCTGGCTCCCTCTCCGTCACAAACACACACACACGCACACACACACACACGCACGCACACGCACACGCACACGCACGCGCAAACAACTGTATCTGCTTGGCTGCCTGTCTGTCTCTGTCTGTCTCTCTCTGTCTGTCTGTCTGTCTGTCTGTCTGTCTCTCTCTCTCTCTCTCTCTCTCTCTCTCTCTCTCTCTCTCTCTCTCTGTGTTGTGGGTTTGTCTCTCTGTAACGCACAGTCCTAGCTGCCTCTCTCTCTCCCTCTCTCTCTCTCTCTCTCACACACACACACACACACACACACACACACACACACACACACACACACACAGCTGTCCCTCTCTCTCTCCTCTCCCGCCTTTTTCTCCTGCACCATCCTTCTCTGCCTCTATCTATCCATCCATCCGTCTGTCTCCTGCTTCTTTCGCTCTTTTACCCTGCTTTGGTCTCTCCGTTTTTCTCTCAACACCCCGTCTCCATTTCTCTCTCCCTCTATCTCTCTCTCTCCCTCCATCCGTCTGCTTGCACGCCCCCCCTCCCACCATCTCTCTCTTCCTCCATCTCTCTTCCTCTGTTTGTCTGCCTGCATCCCTCTCTCCCTCCCTCTCTCTCCCTCCATCCATCCGCTTGCATCCTCCCTTCCTCCATCTCTCTCGCTCTCCCTCCATCTCTCTCTCCCTCCATCATTCTCTCTCTCTCTCCATCCGTCTGCCTGCATCCCTCTCTCTGTCTCCTGCAGCCGCTCTGCTTCATATGCATTCTGCACACACACTCACACACACGCTACAGGCTCGTGCTGTGCATTTCTGAGCAGGCAGACAGGGGACGGCCCTTAACCCTCTCCCTCTCTCCCTCTCTCCTTTCCTCTCTCTCTCCCCCTCTCTTTTTCTCTCCTTCCCACTCTCCCTCTTTCCTTTTCTCTCTCCTTCTCTCTCTCTTTCCTTTTCTCTTTCTCGCCCTCTTTTCCCTCCCTCTCTTTCCCCTTAACCCTCTTTCTCTTTGTCTCTCGCTTTCTCTCTCTATCTTTCTCCCTCTCTCCTTTTCTCACTCTTTCTCTCTCCTTTTCCCTCTTCCTCTCTCTCTTTCTCTTGCTCGCTTTTTCTCTCTCTCTCTCCTTTCATCTCTCTATCCTTTTCTTGCATTCTCCCTCTCCCTCTCTCCCTCTTTTTCTTTCCCTCTGCCTATCCCTCTCTCTCCCTCTCTCTGTGTTACAGACGTGTTAATGACAGGAGATGGATGGCACACCAGACACCGTACCTCACGGCGGCCCGCTAACGCTAACGCTAACGCTGAAGCTAACGCTAACCTCAATGCCTACCACCCCACACAACCAATACACACCCAAACACCAAAACAAACATGCCACACATACACACAATGTGTGGTACACACACACACACACACACACACATCATTCTTACCACTACTAGTGCATACACACAAATGTGTGTGCACACACATTTACACAAATACACGTCACTGTCTACACTGGCAACACACACTCAAACATTACCTTCAACATGGCAACAGACACACACACACACACACACACACACACACACACACACACACACACATCACTCTCAGCACTGGCTGCCATGATAATAATATCAACACGGAGAGCCTACGCCCCCCTAACTCCCCCGTGACATTGGTGAAGCCTTCAAAACACACACACAAAAATACACACACTCATAAATACACACACTCATAAATACACACACAGAAATACACACAGCACTGGCCACGACATTTGACATGTGGTAAACACGGGTGTCCGTGTGTGTGTGTGTGTGTGTGTGTGTGTGTGTGTGTGTCACACAGTCACGCAAACACTCACACACACACACACACACACACATGCACACTCATGCAAACACTCAGACACACACACGCACACACAAGCACGCACACAGAAACACACACAAATATGTTGGTTAGATAAGAACTACAAAAACACTCCACAAGACAGAGAGAGAAAGAAATAGTGGGAGAAAGAGGGAGAAGTAGAGATAGGGAGAAAGAGAGGAACAGAAAAAGAGGAAGAGAAAGGGAGGAGGAAAATGAGAGAGAGGGAAAGTGTGACAGAGAGAGGAAGAGAAAGAGGGAGAGAGAGAAGGAAAGAGCAAGCAAGAGAGAGAAAGAGAAAGAGAGAGGGAAAGTGAGAGAGAGAGAGAGAGAGAGTGAGAGAGAGAGGAAGAGAAAGATGGAGAGAGAGAAGGAAAGAGCAAGGGAGAGAGAGAAAGAGGAAGAGAGAGAAATAGAGAGAGGGTTAGAGGAAAAATTGAGACAGAGAGGGGAAGAGAAAGAGGGAGAGACAGGAAGAAAGAATGAGAGGGTGGGGAGAGAGGAAGAGAAAGAGGGAGAGAGAGAGAGAATGAAAAAGCGAAAGGGAGAGAGAGAGAAAGAGGAAGAGAGAGAAAGACAGAGGAAAAATGTGAGATAGAGATAGAGTGAGAGGAAGACAAAGAGGGAGAGAGAGAAGGAGAAAGCAAGGAAGGGACCGAAAGAGGGAGAGAGAGGAAGAGAAAGAAGGATAGAGAGGAGAGAGAGGAAGAGAAAGAGGGAGAGCTGTTGAATGCCCCTTTCAATTCCAACAGGAAGCAAACCAGTAAACACAGAGATAGAGAAGGAGGATGTGTGTGTGTGTGTGTGTGTGTGTGTGTGTGTGTGTGTGTGTGTGTGTGTGTGTGTGTGTGTGTGTGTGTGTGTGTGTGGACTCGCTCCTAGGCTAGACACTTACTTCTGTTTAAAATGGCAGACATGAGACAGTGCTGAGATACACACACACACACACACACACACACACACTCTCTCCATGTGTGCTCAAATACACACACAATCTACGTCTGGAAACATCACATAAACCTCTGCACCGTCTGTGACAGCCTCCCCAGTGCATGCCAAACACACACATGCACCCATATCCACACAGACACACACACACACACACACAGATACACACACCCAGTGTCTGGCCACGCGCGCAGATGAGTGGATGATGTGCTCAGCATACACACTACGCCAGGCTGCATCAGTTCTGGATTTGACTGCGCTGCCAAACACACACACACACACACACACACACACACACACACACACATTCCAGTGGCAGGTCCCTTTCCCATGATGGAGCGAGAGGCTGTCTGGTGGAGACAGGGGGGACGATGTGTTTCTCTAGCGATGTGTGTGTGTGTGTGTGTGTGTGTGTGTGTGTATGTGTTCCTCTGGCATACTGGTTGTCCCCCCACTGCTGTGATTAATTACCAGGATCTCTGCAGCCGTTTGAACTTCACCACAGCAACAAACCACCGCCTTAGCACCGAGCCGCCTTCCCATAATGCACCTCACCATATCGCCTTAGTACCCAACCGCCTTCCCATAATGCACCTCCCCATGCCGCCTTAGCACCCAACAGCCTTCCCATAATGCACTTCACCATATCCCCTTAGCACCCAACCACCTTCTCATAACGCACCTCACCGTACCGCCTTACCACCGAAACGCCTTCCCACAATGCACCTCGCCGTAGCGCCTTAGCAGCCTTCCTATAATGCATCTCACCTCACCATACCGCGGTGCCTTAGCACCAAACCACCTTCCCATAATGCACCTCACCATATCGCCTTAGCACCAAACCGCCTTCCCATAATGCACCTCACCATACCGCCTTAGCACCAAATGCACCTCACCATACCACGGTGCCTTAGCACCGAAACGCCTTCCCACAATGCACCTCACCATACCGCGGTGCCTTAGCACTAAACCACCTTCCCATAATGCACCTCTCCATACTGCCTTCCTCTACTGCACCTCATCGCCTCAACCCCAGACCACTCCTCTCTGTCTAAGCACCGTAAACGCAGCACACCTCACAACCTTACGATACCACATCCCAGTGCCTACCACACCTTACCGCACCATAATACCTACCACACCTTAATGTACCACAATACATACCACAACTTAATGTACCCCAATGTCTACCACACCTTACCGCACCCCAATGCCTACCACACCTTAATCTACCCAAATGCCTACTACACCTTACCTTACCGCACCCCAATACCTGCCACACCTTAATGTGCCACAATACATACCACACCTTACCTTACCGCACCCCAATGCCTACCACACCTTACCTTACCGCACCCCAATGCCTACCACACCTTACCTTACCGCACCCCAATACCTACCACACCTTAATGTACCACAATACATGCCACACCTTACCTTACCGCACCCCAATGCATACCACACCTTAATGTACCCCAATTCATACCACACCTTAATGTACCCCAATGCATACCACACCTTACCTTACCACACCACAATACCTATCACACCTTACCGCACCCCAATGCCTACCACACCTTACCTTACTGAACCCCAATGCATACCACACCTTAATGTACCCCAATACATACCACACCTCACTGTACTGCACCTCACTACATACCACACCTCAGTGTACCGCACCCCACTGCATACCACACCTTACTGCACCCCACTGCATACCACATCTCGCTGTACCGCACCCCACTGCATACCACATCTCGCTGTACCGCACCCCAACACATACCACACCTTACCACACCCCAACACATACCACACCTTACCACACCCCAACACATACCACACCTTACTGCACCCCAACACATACCACACCTTACCACACCCCAACACATACCACACCTTACTGCACCCCAACACATACCACACCTTACTGCACCCCAACACATACCACACCTTACTGCACCCCAACACATACCATACCTTACTGCACTGCACCCCAATGCCTACCACACCTTACTGCACCCCAAAACATACCACACCTTACTGCACTGCACCCCAATGCCTACCACACCTTACTGCACCCCACAGCAGGAGACAGCTTGAGGCTGCCACACACACTACCAATCAGCACAGTGGCTGGGTTGCCAGGCAAACACACCCCAGGACTCTGGGGTCCACACACACACACACACAGATAGGGGCAGCTTACCAATCATGCCACAGTGCTCAAGACAGACTTGATAATGAGTATGAGAGATGTCTAGAGAGTGTTTAGAGAGTCTAAATCACATATATGAATGTACACACATACATATACACATACACATACATACACAGGTCTTTGCTAGGGGACATGACACACACACATGCACACTCACACAGCTCTTTGCTCGGGAACATGAAGTACACACACACACACACACCACACACACACACACACACACACACACAACTCCTGCCTGGGGGAGTTGAGCCACAGCTACAGTGAATTTGGGGACACGTCTGAAATCTCCTCACTGAGTCTCTGATCCGACACACCGCCTGAGTGGAATACCAATGCCCACCTCCGGGAGCCTTGCTCTGCTCACACACACACGCACGCACACACACGCACGCACGCACACGCACGCACGCACACACACGCACGCACACACACGCACGCACACTCACACACACACACATGCACAGACATACACACATACACACACACACCCACATGCACGGACATACACACACGGAGAGGAGAGGGGGGGTTATCCACATTAGGACCTCCTTCATCACAGCCACGAGTGGGTGGCCAACACCCCTCCCTGTGACACACACACACACACACACACACACACACACACACACACACAAGACGGATTTCACTGTGAGGAAGGCTTACCATACCAGTTAGGTCTAGCTACCTCATCGGTCCCCTGCACACACACGCACAGATACACACACACACACACAGACACACAGCTGTTCTCCTCCTCCAGAGGCCTTTAGTCTACCTACCTCATCTGTCCCCTGCCATCCCTGTCACTTTTAGAAATGCTACTGTCAGACAGCATCTTTCAAAGACACACTCTCAGGCCACCCCTTCCCCATCACCCCAACGAGTCCAAAAGACACAATATCTCTGCACCCCTCCACACTCCACAGTCCCAAAATGTGTCCAAGTGTCCTTTAAAGAGAGACTCGTGTTTGGGACACAGCCACAGGTTTGCTCCATAAAGAGTTGACCACTGATGGAACAAAGCCCCATGGTGCAGGGCACCAGAAGCCAAAGCTAAGTTTATTTCATTAGCAAGATCAGCCTTCCACCTGTTAGTGTTAGCAAACTGTTAGAGCTAACACGTTGCAAAAGCGCTTTCCACAAATATATGACAAGAACATCCTTTTTTGTAATTAATATTTTTATTTAAAAAAAAAACACAAGCATGAGAAAAACATTCTTAAAATATTCTAAGAAATGTAATCACAGCAGGCAGTGGTATTGCATAAACACAACGCCTAGAAACCGAGAAGGAAATAAAAACAAACAACACTTCAGTCGTCCTGACAGACAGAGGTGCATGTGCAGATGTGTGACGCAAACGCGATGATAACTTCTAGTTTGAGGTTTTTCACTAGGTTAGTTCTGACACGTCAGGTTTTTTAGCATCTACCGGATGTTTGAACCTCCCTGCACTGCCTCAGGGCCGCACCCGGGCCAGACGCCGCCCACACAAGCAGGGTCTTCTGGACCTGCCGAATGCCCCGGCACCACGCTCTGTGAGCACCACAGCACTACTGACAGATCACACAGACACGGTTTTGTCCTTAACTGCCAGAATTCTATCAGTCACAAAACAAAAATACAAGAAACCGGACACCTATCGTTAGCGGGTTCAGATGATTAAGGGGTCTTCATTGTTAAAATATTACACGTTCGCCTTTTAATCTCTTTTAGTTTTATTTTCTCTCTCCGTCCAAACTCCAACTTCCTAAAGGAGTAGCATATCTCCTCCCAGAGAGGACGGAGAGTCTCAGGAGACTCATTTCTTCTGGTCTGCCTTATCTCACACGCTGTCAGGACAGCCCGGTTCCTTATTGTGCTGTTGACTGACATGTGAGTCCCTGACACTTGGCAAACTGGATAAATCCTCAAATCAATGTTTTTTACGACGAAATAAAACAAAGAAACAAAATCCCATCGTCTGACACCAAGAGCCACTACGGCATATTATTGTCATTTGTTAAATGTGCACTCCAGCTGAATTCCGACATAAAAACGTTACTTTTAAGACACACAAAAAAGTGACTTAGCACACACGCAAGGCACACTATTTAATCTGCTTGGTGTCTGTGTTTGAAAGCATCTCCGTTTCGCACAGCGTGTCTTATGAAAATGAGTAACCTAATTAAACAAGCACTCGATCTTCCACGCGTTACTTATTCTCTCCAGCGCGTTTATCAGCTCCGCTCGTCAGTCAACACCGCCGGCGCTAGTTGGACCAAAATGGCTATTGAAACCTTATCCCTGGGTAAGACACGCATTCCTCTCGCCATAATAAACAATGGAAGCAAACACTTTTACGCAACTGATAGCCGGTCGTATAAATAAAAATTTAACCAAATCGTAAATGTATACAATAGCTCACAGATTCATTCAAACAAACAGTGCCAGGATTAAGACATTAAAAGGGAAGTTTCTCTAAGTACTTTGGCAATGTGGTCACCCATAGACCAACATCATTATAGGGGAACTAAAATCAGCAAGGAACGGCTGAATCGCTTCCTCATGTCTTTGGTTTTCCGAGTGTTATGCACAATCTTAAAAGATCCACACTGAGACGTTTGAGACCCTGGCTTGCCAAACACAAGTGAATCACTGTTTCCAATGGACTACTTCAGAGTTATCATTCACAAATAGCCAAGCCCGCACAGCAAACAATCAGGTTTCCTGAAGTTTTAAATTACTAAGACCACCACAACACAAATATGAAACACACATTCTTTCTCTGTCTCTGTCACACACACACACACACACACAAAGGGTAGTGAAGAGGGGGGAAAAAAAGAACTGAATGTGAAACTAGGTTACCGAGTGAGAGAGCAGAACAAAAAGCATACTCTAGGGGTCAAAGGGCAACGGCTTGACCTGACCCAGGAGGGTTGACCTGCCGAGGCCTGATAAAGCCTGAAAGCATCCTGTGTGAGGCAGATAGAGGCTTGGCGGAGGGGGTGGGGCAGGCTGCACTTTGGGGGGAAGGGGGGTGGGGGACTCTGGGCCTGACCAACTGGATTCCAGAGGAGCTTTGGACAATGGGGTTTGGCTGAGGGGCCAAGCGGACATGCTTATATGGCCAGTGTGCAGGGGACAGCCAGGACTCCTGATACAGCCTAACTTTACCTTACACACCAGAGCACAACCCCCACCCACTCCAACAGCTCAGAGAGCCCCCCCCACCCAGAGAGAGCTCAGAGCCCCCAACCCAAAGCCCCTGAGTCCAAAGCCCCTTGGACCACTCTGCCCCCCTACCCCTCCACCCGCTCAGACCAACGCTAACCCCCCCACCTGACCCCTCGGACCAACTCTGCCCCCCTAACCCTTCCACCCCTCAGATCAACGCTAAACCCGTCCAGCACCCCTCGGACCTACTCTGACCACCATTCCCCCCCCCACTACCCCCTCACCCCTCAAACTAACTCTGCCCCCAACCCCCCCACTCTGCCAGGAGCCTAACGTGGCCTTTAGTGATCTGAGCAACTAGTGATGGACGTGTGGTTAAAATATTCTCACAGGTCCAACTTGTTTGTCCGAGTGTGTGTGTGTGTGTGTGTGTGTGTGTGTGTGTGTGTGTGTGTGTGTGTGTGTGAGTGGCCAACTGCCCCGGGCTCTAGAGCTTTGTTGACACCCCAGAGGCAGCAGAATAGTGGAGAGGAACAAAAGGCCACTCCCCTTCAGGAAAAACAGCGAGAGGGGACAAAGGAGAGGTCAGGGCCAGAGAGAGAGAGAGAGAGAGAGAGAGAGAGGGAGAGAGGGAGAGGAAGAAGAGAGAGAGGTAGAGAGAGAGAAGGAGAGAGGGAGGGAGAGTGATGGGGGGATATAGAGAGGGGGATAGAGAGAGGGAGAGAGAGAGAGGGGATTGAGAAAGGGAGGGAGGGAGGGAGAGAGAGAGGGAGGGGAGAGGTCAGGGCCAGAAAGAGAGAGAGAGAGAGAGAGAGGGAGCAGAGAGCAGAGGTGATGGCCATAGGGCCACCGGGCAATGAGGCCACTCCTCTCTCAACAACCAGTTGCTGATTGACCAGAAGGTGATGAAATATACACTACAGTGCAGGGAATACTGCCCCACTGCTCGCACACACACACACACACACACACACACACACACACACACACACACACACACACACACACACACACACACACACACACACACACACACACACACACACACACTGTTTAAGCACTGCACCACATTCACACACACTAGTCTTAAAATACTGCACCACCTCAAACACCCACAACCACAATTTGAAAAATATTACGACAATAATAAAGACACTAATGCTACCATGCAGCATAATTTTTGTCACACATACTAATGCTAATGCTGGTAAAAATCAGATCAGTCATACTAAAAGTTCCTTGGTGTTTGATCAGACCACTTTGCCAAAGAGCTGCGTTTGTCCCCGAGTTTGGGTGTGTGTTTGTTTATGTCTTCATGTAGTGCACAACAAAAGTGGCTTTAAAAACAGATGGGAACACTCCATCATGTGAATGTCCAGACTCTTCCTATTCTACTGCACAGACCCCCCCCCAAAACACACACACACACACACACACACACACGCGCACACACACACACACACACACACACACGAATCACTGGCCAGCACAGCAACCCTACACAGTAACTGCTGGCTGCAGTTAGTGAACCAGACTATCAGAGTGAAATACTGGGAAAAGGTGTGTGTGTGTGTGTGTGTGTGTGTGTGTGTGTGTGTGTGTGTGTGTAACAGAAAGAGAGAGGGGCCATTTACGACAAGTTTACAGCCCTCGCTGGCTCCATGCAAACGGTCTGAGCAGCACTTCAGAGGGAGCAAACGGGCGCCTGGTGTGTGTGTGTGTGTGTGTGTGTACAGCGCGCCACAACTCTACCTGTCACACACATACGTACACACACGCGCGCACACGTATCTCACACACACTGCTCTTTACTGCACCTACTTTATGTCCTCGTCCCTCTGATATCACTCAATGCACTTCCTCTCTGTTCACACACACACACACACACACACACACACACACACACACACACACACTTTCCTTCCAGTCATTTACTCTTTCACTCTCTCTCTCTTCCTTTCCCCTGCACGTGCACACACACACACACACACACACACACACACACACACACACACACAACACACACACACACACACACACACACTATTCAGACAGCAACAAAGGGGCTAATGACAGGCCGTGTGTGTGTCTGTGTGTGTGTGTGTGGGGGGGGGGGGGGGGGGGGGGGGACCTCAGCACTTCTAGGGATTCCTCAGTAGCTCAGACCAGCACCCACAATGCAATTCAGCACGCCCAGCCGGCATCTGTGGCTCCTTGGGCTCAAGGACTGTGTGTGTGTGTGTGTGTGTGTGTGTGTGTGTGTGTGTGTGTTTGCGCATGTGTGCAACAGCTCAGGACTAAATATGTACAGACAGCACTGTGTGCACACACATACACGCTTACAGCAAGACTGAGATAGACATACAGATAGAAAGCCAGACAGCTACACACTATCAGACAGAGAAACAAGCACACACACACACACACACACACACACACACACACACACACACACACGCACACACATTTCCCTGAATTGCTTCAGGCACATACAGCTGAATCCTCACATTACCTCTTCCTGGAGTGTGACTCTACAAATGTACAGTCTGACACACGGCACCGTCTGGCCCTCCAGGACTGTAGAGGAACACACTGCTGCTACCTCATACACAACTACACACACACACACACACACACCACTATACACACATACACCACCATACATTACTATACACAAACACACACGCCCCTATACAGACATACATCACTATATACACACACACCCCTATACACAGATACACCAATATAGGCCCAAAGGAGAACATACACCACTGTACACTCAACAGAGAACATGCATCACTATTTGCTCCTAGGAGAACACACTGCTGTTGTATGCAAGACTGGTAAGCCCCAACCCCACTAGCAGGTTAGCACACACAGGTCAATAGGGTTAGCTGAGGGCTAGTATGTGCAAGCTAACCTTAATGCAGGGCTAGTGGACACACAGGTCAACCCCAATACCAAGCTAGGATGTGTAGGCTACAACCTCCACACAGTGCTAGTGGGTGCAGGCTAACCCAAATGGCATGCTAGTACATGCAGACTAACAGACTAAAGCAAGAGAAAAAAGGGAATACTAGAAAAAAAAAGGCTAGCATGTGTAGGCTAAACTAGCATGCTCATGCTAATCTCAATACTAGGCTAGCACATGCATGCTAACACTCAACATCATGCTAACGACACTCAGAGAAATGTACTGACTGGGTGTGTGTTTGTGTGTGTGTGTGTCTGTACCATCGAGCAGGACCTTTGCTAACTGGAGCCAGGACACTGCAAATGTGTCTAAGTACAGAGTATCAGTGTGGATCTGTGAAACATTGAGCCCTGGGTGTGTGTGTTTGTGTGTCTATATGTGTGTGTGTGTGTGTGTGTGTGTTGACTGTACCTTTATAGTGTACCTTTGTGTATGTGTCTAGTGTATCTGTGTGGAGTATCTGTGTGTGTTTGCGCGTGTGTGTGTGTGGAGTGTGTGTGAGGTTTGTGGTTACTGTTACGTCTGTAGGTAATTATAGCACCGCACTGGCACCTGCCCTCCCTCTCCGTATGGCAAGAGAAGCCTTTACACCACTGCTCCTTGGTTCTAGATAAGTGAGTGTGTGTGTGTGTGTGTGTGTGTGTGTTTGCGTATGTAGGTGTGTGTGTGTGTGTGGTCAGAAGTGACCTATGTCAGAAGCTGGTCTCTCTCACATCCTGTAGCTGTGCAGTTGCCTCTAAAGCCCCCCACCCCAGCCACCCACTCACACACACACACACACACACACACCAACCACAGATGTGCAGTCAGGCCTAGTAGGAGGTTTCATAACTGGGTTTAGATCTCGCAACACAACTCAACCCAACCCAACCCACACACACACACACACACACACACACACACACACGGTGCAACAGTATGGCATAGCCAAGTTTAGCACCACGTCAGTGGATGTTAGCATCCTTTTCAGTGTGCAAGCAGGTGTGCAATAAGAGGTGTGTGTGTGTGTCCACATGTGTATGTGTTTGTGTCTATGTTTGTGTGTGTGGGATTGATTGTGTGTGTCTATGTCTATATGAGTGTGCGTGAATGTGTCTATGTGTGAGTGTCTGTCTACATGTGTATGTGTGAGTGTGTGTGTGTGTCTACCTGTGTATGTGTGAGTGTGTGTCTACATGTGTATGTGTGCATATGTGTCTATGCTTGTGTGTGTGTGTTTGTATGTGTATGTCTATATGACTGTGCGTGAATGTGTCTATGTGTGAGTGAGTGTGTGTGTTTTGTGTTTTTGAGTGTGCGTGAATGTGTCTATGTGTGAGTGTGTGTGTGTGTGTTGTGTGTGTTTGTGTGTGTGGCGTGGGGAGACGCTGAAGGAAAAGAGAAGTTGCAGACTGGTCTTGCTCAATGCCTCTGGCCCCATTGAAGCGGTTTGCATAACAGCTCAGACTTCCGGCCACAGCTGCTGCGCACTCGGAGAAAAACACACACACACACACGCACACACACACACACAAGGACTAGAGGACTGACCAACAGCCTTCACATGCAGTGCAAGCTAGCACAGACTAGCAAATGCTAGCACAGGTTAGCACTGACCAGTCCACACCTGCCCTCCTCCCCCTCTGTCTCTCTCTCCCTTTTACACAATATCATTCTCCATCATAAACAACACCAACATGACAACAACAGCATATACAGCAGGGATTCGCTGCTCTCTAGGAATGTGTGTGTGTGTGTGTACATGAGTGAAAGAGAGAGTGAGAGAGCAGAGACGTGTGGAGCAGAGGAGCCAGCCAATAATCATTATGTTAATAATTACAGTGCTCACACACTCGCCCCCTGAGCCCCCACTACACACACACACACACACACACACACTCGCCGCCTCAACTCCATCCTGCAGTCAATAACCCAAGTGCTCTCTATCGAGGAGGGGGGGGGGGGGGTAGTATCATTGCTCTGCCCCCCACCCCACCCCCAATTGACTGCTGCTGGGCCCCCCTGCTTCTGCTGCCCTGGGTGGCTGACCGGAGAAGCCCTCTTACTGGGGCGCGCTAACCGCTAATGAGCTACTCTACCTGGGTCACGCTAACCGCTAACGAGCTACTCTACCTGAGACACGCTAACCGCTAACAAGCTGCTCTACCTGGAGCACGCTAACCTCTAACTATCTGCTCTACCTGGAACACGCTAACCTCTAACTAGCTGCTCTACCTGGCACATGCTAACCTCTAACTAGCTGCTCTACCTGACACACGCTAACCACTAATAAGCTGCTATACCTGGAACACGCTAACTGCTAACTAGCTGCTCTACCGGGGACACGCTTAACCGCTAACGAGCTGCTCTATCTGAAACATGCTAACTGC
>CM050203.1:16400000-16452500 GCA_027475355.1 Coilia nasus | reverse complement strand
TTTTGTTTACAGAGATCTCTGTGTTATAAATCTCAATACAGATATCAATATGTGTGTGTGTGTGTGTGTGTGTGTGTGTGTGTGTGTGTGTGTGTGTGTGTGTGTGTGTCTGTGTGTGTGTTTATGAGGGAGAGAGATCGCAGTGGGGGGTGGGAAGAACTAAATATACACAGGAAATAGTCATTTACTGATGAATCCATCGAAACACAGACACGCATTCAATACATTGTATGATTCCTCACACACACACACACACACACACACACACACACACACATGCAGGCACACCCACACACCCACACTCTCTCTCCTCAGGCGAGACAGAGCTGGGACGTCTGGTAGCAATTATGCTCATTTGAGTTGACCTGTTGGCTACCAAATAATCTTCAAATAGAGGCTATTTCTGTCTGTGGGCACACACACACATACACACACACATGCCTAGATTGACCTGTTAATGCACACGCATGTTAGCAGGCACACACTCACACACACACATACCTAAATTGACCTGTTAATGCACACACACGTTAGCAGACACACAGACAGACACACACACATGCCTATATTGACCTATTAATGCCAGACACTCCAAAAAATGTTTCAACTGCACTTCGTGACCAGACGTTGAAAAACACACACACACACGCACGAGTCTGTCATCTAATTGTACAGCCAGCTGCTTTTAATGGCGCAAGCAAGCCCATCTCATGACCTACATTGGATTCTTTGCTGTTATCTCGTCTGAGCATTTCACACAAATACACATCTCTCAAACAATGCGGCAGAATGCCGATGAAATTGAATTACGACGGCGTGAGTGCCCGGTGTGTGCCGCTTCGCGGGACAGGGCGACACACACACAAAAGGCTGCTTCACACACACGCGGAGCCCCTGGCCATTTAACAGCATTAACTTTAATATGGAGATATTCTTAAAATCTGCACCCATTCCTCATTGTCCTCTCTGCTGAAGCAGGGGCCTGTTTTACTGTGAATATATGGTCTGTGCCACACACACTCACACACACACAGAGCCAGGACGTATTTCAGCACACACACACACACACAAACAGTCAGTCAGGATAATATGTGAACACTGGACATTTATTTTACCACACACACACACATACAGCCAGAATACTGTGGCTCGGGGACATAAGGTGCTGCTGTTGGTCCTTAATGAGTGTGACTGCGGCTGTCTGCGCGTGAAGCCCCCCCCCCCCCCACCACACACACACACACACACACACTGCCACAGAGGCCCTCACCTGAGGAAGGTACAAAGGTGAGCGCACAGAGGGGGGGCTGGGGGGGTTCAAGGCCTGTGTTAACTCTAAAGAAAACAGCCCCCCCCTCCAATCACACACACAGACACACACACACACATAGACACACACACACACACACATAGACACACACACACAGACCCCCGCCAGCTGCCCCGGCCGGGCCGGGCTCCTGCAGATCATTCTGACAGGGGTCCCCGTGCAGGCCCAGAGGTCACGGCGCAGAGGTCATCGGCCTGTGCCGCCCGCCGGCCCCCACTTCCTGCCCGGGGAGGCCTGGAGCCCGCCGCCCTCTCTCCCTCTCGCCGTGCACATAAGGCCCCTCTTGTCCTCACACACACACACACACACACACACACACACACACACACACACACACACACAGACAGACACACACACACACACACACACACGGCCAGGGCCTGCAGGAGGTTGGAGGAGGGGGGGGGGGGGGGGTGGGAGGAGGAGAGAGGAGGAGGTGGAGGAGGAGAGAGGAGGAGGTGGAGGAGGGACAGGAGGAGGTGGACGAGGAGGTGAAGGAAGTGGGAGAGGAGGGAGAGGAGGAGAGAGGAAGAGGTGGAGGAGGAGTGAGGAGGAGGTGGAGGAGGGACAGGAGGAGGTGAAGGAAGGGGGAGAGGAGGGAGAGGAGGAGAAGGGAGGAGGTGGAGGAGGAGGTGGCCCTACCCTGCCCAAGTGAACTGCACTGGGCCTGGACTCAGTACCTCCACCGCTGGACTTAAGCTGAATCCAATTAGTCTGCCCCGGGGGGACGCCCGCCACTATACATCTGGCCAGCATCAAGTGGCCCGCAACACACCACACCACTGCTCACAGCACAGCCTCTCATGACCACCAGTCAGTGTGTGTGTGTGTGTGTGTATGTGTGTGTGCATCACACCCACCTATGCTGCTTGACTGCCTTGCTATCTGTGTGTGTTCATGTGTGCGTGTGTATGTTGGTGCATGTGTGTGTGTGTGCATTAAACCCACCTATGCCGCTCGATGGTGTTGCAGTGTGTATATGGATGTGTGCATATGTGTGTGTGTGTGTGTGTATGTGTGTGTGTGTACATCCACAGCACAGAGACAGGGCAAGCAAGAAATAGCTCTGTGTCTGAAATTACCAAACGTTTCAAAGTTATTACGACTATCTACTGGCAAATGATAAATGTAGCCTACTGTGCCACGCCTGATTTCAGGCAGCATGCCTGAGCTCTTTAAGCCCTGTGGTGAATCCCCCATGACCAGCAATGTGTGTGTGTGTGTGTGTGTGTGTGTGTGTGTGTGTATGCATCACACCGACTTAGGCTGCTCGACTGCCTCACTATCTGTGATCTGTGTGTGTGTGTGTGTGTGTGTGTGTGTGTGTGTGTGTGTGTGTACGTACATGTGTGTGGCATATATGTTGGTGCATGTTTGCATCAAACCCACCTATGCTGCTTGATGGTGTTGCTCTGCATATATGTATGTGTGTGTGTACGTCCATGGGGTTGTATACATGCCTGTGTGTGTGTACATATGTGTGTGTGTGTTTGTGTGTATGTGCGTGCAGACCTATGCTGTTTGACGGTGCTGTTGTATGTGTATATATATATGTGTGCGTGTGAGTGTGTATGTGTGTGTGTGTGTGTGTGCGCATGTTCATCAGACCTACCTATGTTGTTCGACGGCGTCGCTGTCCGGTAGCTCCACGCCGCAGATGTGGCACCGGTCTCCGGTGGGCTGCCCCTCCTGCTTGACGGCGCTGCTGTAGTCGCCCAGCTTGCTGAAGAACTCGCGCTGCATGAAGCTCTGCTGCAGCAGGCTGCCGTAGGCACCCAGGTCCACCGACATGGCCGCCAGCGAGGGCGACATGGGCAGCGCCGACGCCACGGAGGCCGGCATGGGCAGCAGCGGCTCGCTCTTGTGATTGGACGGCAGCGCCGAGTAGAGCGACGCCAGGTGGCGCTCGGCCAATCCCGCCACGGCCGCCGCTCCAGCCAGCCCCCCCACCCCCACGCCCATGCCGGGGCCGCCCACCTCCATCTGGACGTCCGGCCCTCCGTCGTCGCGGGACACGTGCAGCTCGCGGGCGCTAGTGATCACGCTGCTGCGGGTCGGAGTGCCCGGTCCCTCCTGCCGATTGGCCTCTCCGCCTCCGGCGCCGCCCCCTCCGCCTCCTCCTCCTCCAATGCCGTCGCCGTTGCTGGAGGAGCCGCCCTCGTGGCCGTACACCACGCCCCCCTCGTCCACCTGCATCATCTCGGTCTTGATGCGCTCCATTAGGCCTCCGGGGGGCGCCAGGGCCTGGCCCAGGCTCATCAGGCTGTCCACGGCCGCCTTGGTGGGGCTGAGGGTGGGCTGGCCAGAGGGCGAGTGGCCGGTGAGGGGGCGTGCGTGGGCGTGGGGGTTGTGGAGGTCCCCCACGGCGGCAGCGGCAGCGGCGGCGGCGCTCAGGGCCAGGCGGGTGGTGGCGGGCCCCTGGGCCGAAGGGCCCCTCGGAGCCCCCTGTGGAATGTTTCTTGGAGAGAAATGTGCTCTTGAGGTGGCGCGCGGCGCGCGCCCTCTCCTCCTCCTCCTCCGCCGCCGCCGCCGCGGTCCCATTGTCCGTCAGGTTCATGTCCGAGTCGTGCTCCTCGGAAGCCTGGATGGTCTCCAGGATCTTCAGGCACTGCTCCTCGATGTACTCGATCTCCAGGATCTCGGCGGCGTACAGCAGGTCGTCCAAGTCCTCCAGCTTGGCTTGTAGTGTGGCAGTGTAGGCGTAGTCCAGGATCTGCTGGAAGGTCTTTGGGGACAGGAAGTCCAGCGTGTAGTGCTGGCTGCTGCGGTGGAAGAGGATCTCGAACATCTTGCTGGTGCAGGCGAGGACGGTGCGGTGCGCGTGGAACTCCTGGCTGTCCACCATGATGACCACGTCGCACAGCGTGCCCGACAGACGCATCTGGTTGGCCTTGTGCAGCAGGGCGGCGGGGTGCCCGGGGTTCTGCAGGTGGATGGTGCCCATCTTACTCAAATCCATAGCGGCCGCGCGCTCCACACCTCACGCTCATCAGGATCCCGCACGCTGCTCCGTGGGCTCGTGTGCGCTTCGTGTAAACAAGACAACGTCCAGTCTGGGCGACAGACACACACACACACACACACATTACATTACACTTAGCAGGTGCATTTATCCAAAGTCACTTACAATAAAGGACACAATAAAGCTGCTGTTATACAGAGGAGAAGAGAGTAAGCGAGCACGCACACACACATGCACACACACACACACACCAGCGTCAGTCACACACACCTGTCTGAAGCCAGGTGGCCAAAGTGAAGGCCACATAATCAGCTATTACGTCTCGATCTAATTTCTCTCTGCTAAGTCACACCCTGCCCTGCCACTTTGGCACTAATGGGTATTAATCATTCTCCTGTGCGCGACTCCGGTGGGGCGCCACACACAACACACAACGCCGACTCAGACAGACTTGGAGACGGGAGAGAGATTCTGCTGGGGAGGAGGCAGGGCCAAGCAGGGCAGAGGGGCAAAAGAGGCAAAGGGGAGCAGGGAGAGGGACATTTTGAGAGCAGGGAAAGGGGCATTTGGGGAGAAGGGAGAGGGGCATTTGGGGAGCAGGGAGAGGGGCATTTGGGGAGCAGGGCAAGGGGCATTTGGGGAGCAGGGCGAGGGACATTTGGGGAGCAGGGAGAGGGGCATTTGGGGAGCAGGGAGAGGGCCATTTGGGGAGCAGGGAGAGGGGCATCTGGAGCAGGGCGAGGGCCATTTGGGGAGCAGGGCGAGGGCCATTTGGGGAGCAGGGAGAGGGGCATTTGGGGAGCAGGGAGAGGGGCATTTGGGGAGCAGGGAGAGGGGCATTTGGGGAGCAGGGAGAGGGGCCTTTGGGAAGCAAGGAGAGGGGTATTTGGGGAGCAGGTAGAGGGGGATCTGGAGCAGGGAGAGGGGCATCTGGAGTCAGGCTAGGCTATAAGTGAGGGGATGGGCACCTTCGCCTGAGCTTGATGCCAACCTGAGCACCCCACTAACGGAGGAGTCCCAGGTGACGTGCATGTGGCCTGCTCACGATCTCGCCAAAGCTGCTGCCTGCACTCTTTCCACGCAGCGCTTCACGCATCTCTCATCACATGCTCCAAAAATGCAGCACTGCATGCATCTCTTACCACAGACGCCCCCCAAAAATGCAGAGCTGCATGCATCTCTCATAGACACCCCAAAAAAGAAAGTGTGGCATGCACCTCTTATCACAGACACCCCAAAATGCAGCGCTGCATGCATGCCCTATCACAGACGCCCCAAAAAATGCAAGAGCATGTACCACTAAATCCAGCCTCGGCTATTCCCAAAACGGCCCTCGCCACAATTAAAAAAGAGACTTTGGGCTGTGCATGTGTCTCTGATCTCGAAAACAAGACCTACTGGAAAACTAGGAGAACCTAGGCATTCTTATCTTGTCAACTTCTGATTTTACTTGATTTTTTTTTTCTATTATGCAGAGACTTCAGAGATTTCAGTACTTGTGAATTACACATACACCCCAAATTATCAATTCCACTTACTAATCACCATAATATTTTTAGAGATATACATTCACACCATCATATTACACAAAGAAAAAAATCTGAATACACAAATACATGCAGGCACACACACACACACACACACACACAGTAACATGCTAGACAGGCTGCATCATGGTATCTTTTAGGGAAGTAGGCAGAATAACAGAAGTTCAAATATTTTTTCAAACCACAACACACCATACAGAAAAATCTACTTCACTTAAGATGTGCTGATACAACCACTGTATAGAAATCTTTTTATTAATATTTTTCTTTTTTTGCAAGAGCAGTACCATGCGACCCCAATACAATCTTCAAGTCGGTTCAAAATCTAAAAATCACAAACCCCCGGCTACAGAATAAATATGCACGCCTTAATTTTATAATAAAGATTAATTAGTAAAATAAACGACTTTTGTGCACATCCATTAAAATAAAAAGCAATGCAAAACAGCTGTTGTAAAATAGTTGAATTACAGCAAAAAAAATACGGAGAATGTGGGCTTTACTGAGAATTTCTACACAGAGAAATTTCTCAGAGCACGTTCGAAAAAAACAATAATGGCCCTAAACACAGACGCTGGAAAGAAAAAAACAAATATTGGGATGTTTACAATATTTACGCTGATATTTTTAATTATAGATCCTTAGATGCAGTCTTTCAACTGTCCACGTGTGAGGACATTTATCGCACTGTAGGCTACTGAGCTCGCGCCTCGAGCTGGGGGACAGAAACACTGAGCGACTTCGTCTAGACATCAAGCCCCATTTACAACCATAACATGGGAAAATATCACACAAATTATGATGGACAGAGCCCTTATTTGCAGCGAGGTTACTCCGTCACTCCCCTCGTCTGAAGGCAGTCTGGGAGAAGCCGCGCTCCCCGACGCCTACATCACGGTCTCATGAGCGCCCATGGCCAAATTACCCAGCGCTGCCTCTCGCGTTTGCCAAGTGCTCCGACGATGATCATATTATTAAATTACACATTAAGCTCGTGCAGAAGTCATTTATTCAAACTGAGGTGGATCCGTCACAAAAGTTCTCAAGAAACCGTGTGAGGTTTTGGGTGAGATATTGATGTCTTTCGTTTGGCCTTACAGTCCTGCTTTAATCTGTCTATACGGGCAGGATGTTTCACTGGCGACTATAATGTCACCATATATATATTTCATTAGAGGTTGACAAGGTCAGACGCACGTCGAATAGGGTGGGTTGGTGCTAAGGACCGAACACCGCCACTGTGTATCGCCGCCACTTATACATCACCCAATACGTGCTCCGGTTTACAACGTCAAATTCCCTACGAGTCCAGACATCCTCGCGACTTTAAGGAAGACCTGTAGGAGCCTACATTCGGTTTTAGAGAGGAAATGGATTCGCCGACACCTCAAAATACTTCACGAGACGCAACAGCCTGCACGGCTCGGCACGCCGCACGATTCTCCAGCGTCCAAGCGAGCAGACAGGATTGTCACTACTTCACGGTTGACCAAGTTAATTTACTTTTGCCTGCGAGCGAGGGCTTCTTATAAATTTACACTACTCATACTCTGACAGCCGAGTACACTGCGTTGTATGAATAAACATCCATTGTCCAGTTCTAATACGCAGTCAACATCAGAGGGTAACTAGACAGTAGACAGACAGTTTGTAGCGAGCGATCAGAAGAATTCGCTGTATTTCAAAGCAACACATTGTCTGGTTGTCTCTCACTGTAAATGCGAACACAATTCGCCCAACATGTAACAGTGACATTTGCGCACATCCAGCCGAAGAATGCCGAGTTATTTTGAACTTACCTGGGCTTGACCCTTATTTCACGCAGTGCTCTTATGACGGCCTTCGCATGGCTGTGTACTGTAGTTTACAATGCCCGCTCCTAACGCTCTAAGCCAGGACTCCGTGCGGGTTAGCAAATCATTACCACGGTGACGTCAGGCCATTGACTCACACTCTTCGCTCGGGCTCATTGAGAGCGAAAGGGAGACATCTATGGGGTGATTCTGTGCTTCCAGCAGATTAATTGTTTTGGAAACGAGCAGGTTAATTAATAGACGACAGCAAGGGAAGCCCTCAAACGTGCAGGTCATTGTCTGCAATCTTACAAAATGCTTAGAGGGCAATGGAGGAGGTTAACTAAACTTTTGGAAACTGTTCACAGTTCTGTGAGTTGTCAAAATGCAGGGAGTAGGCTACCAAGAAGAAAAAACAATAAAAAACTATCTTCAGCACTGTGCCAATTTAATGTTACGTGGATGCAATGTTACTGTACACGTTTGTCAAAACGAAACAAAATGTCTATAAAAGCAACCTAGATTATTGCATATAAATATAACTTGCATCATAAACGTGGGCTTAACATGGCCAAATCCTCACCGAGAATCATTAAGTTTTTCACTGAATTAGGGTGATGCGTTTTAGTTGAGTCTTTTTTTTACGTGAAGTAAAGTAAAACTCCAGTCTGCTCTACAACACTGCGTGTACTTGTGACCTCACGTGGCACTGTGCACCGCCTGTCTATCGTTCTCTGGCCAGGGCGGCCATATTCTTTTATGACCGGATGTCAGGTTTGGGCGTTAAAGTTGTGTTTCCCGCGATACACAACTTGCCAACCAAGTGTGTGTTTCTGTAGTAGAAGCTTTACGCCTAGTCTTTTGCGCCTTTGCAGAGTAACTAACCACAAGGCCAACGTGTGATAAATGGAACCTTTCAAACCGTCGACCAGCCGTGGTCACTCCACGCTGTTTGTTTTCGCTTGCATTTTCAGGTGTGCTTAGCAGATAACACCTCTTACGTTTATGATCTCTCGACCACAGCAGACAACTTAAATAGTCTGAGCGGCTCATACAGGGTCTGTATGAATGATGCACTCAGTCTCGTCTCTACAGCAGAACACACACAAAAAACGTCTATCACTTGTTAATGTTAGTCAAAAGAGACCATGTCAAAGCATATGTTGTCAGACTCTCTGTGTTACTTTTTACTATACCTAGTAAACTATACTATAGGGGTGCCATATATCTTTATTGTACTGGAAGGTGGACAGCATATAGTGTTTTCTGCAGTCAAGATGTATCATTCAGCACTGAGACTGCAGGAACACATGTTTACCACAGGTTTACAGTATTTAATCTATTTCAGTTTTAGAATTACATTTAAACAGCAACCCTGTCATTTGGTGCCAGCACATAATAAATGTAATTCTCTCTCTCTCTCTCTCTCTCTCTCTCTCTCTCTTTCTCTTTCTCTCTCTCTCCCACAGATCTGTGGGGCAGTTGGGCTCCTCTATTCTGCTCTTCAGTCAACTCCCCCAGATATTCCCCGACGCATGCTACTGTCCTGCTCTGCTCTGTAAAACTAAACTACCCCCAAACATTTTTGGAGCCATTGTGTTGCAGGGCTTTGAAAGGTTGACTACCCTTAAAAAGGCTTATCTGTGCCGCGCGGAGGGGCTCCTGAATGCCCACGGCCCCTAAAGAAGACCCCTGCTGCAGCAGGTCAGCACCAGGGACCAAAGGGAGATTCACACACACACACACACACACACACACACACACACACACACACACACACACACACAGGCAGGTCAGCATCAGGGACCAAAGGGGAGATTCGGATCAACTTTTTTTTTTTCCTTCTCTCTGCTTGACGTGCCGATTGTACTCCACTAAATACACACACACACACACACACACACACACGTACAGACACAAAAAATACACACACACACACACACACACATAGCCGGGCCATTCACCACCGCCAAACACCAGACGCTGGTCGCTTTGAAGTTGCTGTGCAACCCAGGAGTAAAATCGTGTAAAGTTCGAGGTGGATAAATACAAAAAATAAAAAAATAAAATAAAATAAAAGGATGAAAATATTTCGGCTTGTTGCAGAAGTGTGCCTGGCGTTGCGCAGGCCTCCTTGACTGCGCATTGATTTTATGCTCCCTTCAAAGGTACGCTACGGTTCGCTTTCATTATTATTTCAGCCATATTAGTGTTTGAAAAAAGAAATCAATATCAATTAACATCATGCAGTAAGTGTTATTTTTACTTGCCAATGTTGCGCACACACTCACACACACAAAAAACACAAACACAGGCACTTCCCACACACACACACACACACAAACACAGGCACTTCCCACACACACACACACACAGAGGGCCCAACAGTAGGCACCAGAGGACAAAAGTACAGAGCCAGCTTTTTTCCCTCCGTTTCCGCGTGTCTTTGAAGACAGTGGAATGGCATTCCTCAGTGTGCAGACTCAGATCAATGGGCAGGGCTCCTGTGTGTGTGTGTGTGTGTGTGTGTGTGTGTGTCTGTGTGTGTGTGTGGCTCCTGTGAGCTCAGCTCAGCGCCCCCTCATTCGGGGCAACCCTGCACCGGAGGAGTAGAGTCGAAGAGCCCACTCCTTTCTTTCTTTCTTTCACTCCTGTCCCTCTCTTTCCCCCTCTCTCTCTCGCCCCTCTCCTTGTCTCTCTTCTCTCCCCCTCTCTCTTTCCCACTGTCTCTCTCTCTGTCTCTCTCCCTCCCTCTCTCTCTCCTTTCCTCTGTCCCCCTCTATCTCTCCGTGTCCCTCTCTATCTCTCTCTGTATCCCTCTCTCTCGCTGCCCCCCTCTCTCCCTCTTTCCCCCTCTCTCTCTGTCCCTCTCTCTCTCTCCTGCGCGCGTCCAGCTGCTCCCGCACTAGCACAATTCCAAATTCTTTCCGGCCATTGTTCACCTTTGTGTGTGTGTGTGTGTGTGTGTGTGTGTGTGTGTGTGTGGAGGTGGGGTGGAGTGGGAAGGGGGGCAGGACCCCTTCAGACCCTGCACTGTTTAACCAGTGGAGCGGTCACAAACAACGGAGTAATCATATTACAGTGTTCCTGGGAAAGAAGTGGCCACTATCCACAGGGAATCTTCACTAATCCCACACAAGGCACTGTGTGTGTGTGTGTGTGTGTGTGTGTGTGTGTGTGTGCATGTTCCTTGTAGTGGCCTGAGGGTGGTGAATCCTGTAGCCTCACAGGGGTGCGGGATCCTTTCAGTGAGGGGGCTGAGCCGCTGTGCCAAGAGAGTGGATTAAAACTGTGTGTGTGTGTGTGTGTGTGTGTGTGTGTGTGTGAGAGAGAGAGTCTCTGGGCCGCGTCTCTAATTAGGCTCCATGAATACAGTGTGCCACAGCAGTGCTGCCACCTCAGGCTGGGGCTGTAACCAGGTGCCCCTGGAACACAGAGGGATAAATACACACCTCATTTGGTTGTGTGTCAGAGAGATACTGAAACACTTGACAGATACACATTGGCTATATTTAATTTACAGTTACGGTTAAGAGTAAAGCGTTTAAAAGCGCTTTTCTCCAAAGTGACGCACAACTGCCAAATTAAAAACAAAACACACTTGGCTAACTTGTAAAAAAGAAAATAATTGGCCTGTGCGTGAGGGTAATACTAAAATACTAGAAGCTGTGGATATGTAGACATCTAATTTAGCCAGTGTTTGAGGGTCATACTAACACACCAGATAGATACTGTGAATGAATACATACCTATTTTGGGTCTGAGGGTCATAGCCTACTACAACACAAGATGCTGTGGATAATAGATATCTAATTTTGCCCCCATGTGGGTGGGTAATATCACAACACTAGAGGCTGTGAATACATGCATATTTAGCTTGGATGTGATACTATTACAGTATATGCTATAGATCACACACAGGTGAAATGTTTACAGGATATATGCACACTGCTACGCATGCATAGCTTCAACTCATCAATATGTGCTACAAACACACCTGTGAGAGAATATACAGTAATGTAAATCCTAAATGACACACAAAGCCAGAGATTTTGCAGGATTATAGTCAGGTGTATGATCAACCAATTACACCAAATTAGTTGTATATGTCAGGTTCTCAAGATGTGGGGTTAGTTCTTCAAGATCTTTGTAGCAAGCTAGCAGCTGAGTTCCTTCAAAAACTCTGTGCAAGTATATGCTCTTTTGAAGGCAAAGGGTGGTCACACCAAATATTGATTTGATTTAGGTTTCTCTTTTGTTCAGTCACTGCATTTTATTAATTGATGAACATAAATGATTAACACTTCCATTTTTTAAGACATTTCTAGTTGACAGCATTTTTTTCTCAACGGCCTAACACTTTTGCACATTACTGTATAATGCTATTGAAGCTGGGATTGCTGTAAAGATGAATTATGATGTAGTAAGAATTGGAAATCATTTTATTTTTCCATCTGTTTATTTCCTCTTTTGGTCTATAGGCTGTTTCAGGCACCAAGTGATGTTTTCATGCTTAATTGCCTTGGACCTAACGATGTTCACTTTTTACAACCTGTATGCAGCTAATTAACTGGCCTCTGCTACCATTCCTCTGATTTACATGACAAACATGTAGGTTTAGGTCATTAAGGTGCACAAACAAACAACCTCACGAAAACAGAATCAAGGAAAAACATTATTTACTCACAGGTAAGACTCCTGTCCCGCTCAGAGTTGGGTCTGACACTCTGAGAAGGATCATTTATCACTCCTTTGGAACCAAGGAGGTTACATGTACATTTTCATTTCAGAACTGTCATGATCAAACAGTAGATATAGCGCCCTCTTGAGGTTCTGTTAGGATAGCTTTTGTTGTAGCAGTCAACAATGGTAAGCAATACTGCAGCATAATATAGTGCACTATTTCAATAAGCGGCATTAAAAGCTGGCCAGACATCCATCACCATTGTCATTTTGGCTGACTAAAATATGAAATAATTAGTTCGACCCGGTTCCCAGGACGGGTAACCAACAGCACAGGAATTGAACTGGTAGCCTACTACTGTAAAATAGTACAGTAAAATAGTAGTATGTTTTCTAACTGTCTGGAAAAAAAACAGAACTTTGTCACATTTAGATATACGTTTTAAAATCACCATCGTCCAAAATTTTGTAGACCTTTTCACATTTTGACCATTTTATGAGAAAATATCCGAGGCAATAGTTTTTTTTAAGCTAACCTATATTTTAACCAGAATAGACTGCAATTGACAAATCAACTGTGAAACGTTCATCTTATTTATTCACCCGAGACAGGCCTAAATTCGCCGTTTTAACATTTTAATAATGTTATGGTCATTTCAGGTGATTTCATCATGATAATTCAGCCGTGCGACTCATCGGTATTGTGATAAACTCGTCTGACATCTGCCAAAAGCTGCGTGCGCCACCTTGTGGACAAATGCACTCATGATTATGAACCTCGTCGTCCCGGTGGTAGGCTACTGTAAATGAACTGGAAAGCACCGTGGTCATGCAGTCAAACATAATTTAAAGTGAATGTCAGAGCACAGGATGCCTGGACGCAACAGAAACCAAAATATCCCTCAAATAGTACGCTAGTGTGTGGCATTCCTGCATCATTTCGACTTTTTCATTAAAAAAAATCAAATTCTTCTTTAAAAAATACTTTAAAAGCTCGCAATTAAACTCATAATTACAACTTTAATCATTTTCATCATTCAGTTTTCATCTCATTATTATGAATTAGCTTGAAGATTTTGTTCCTAAACTGGTGAAAATAGGCTTCCATTATTTTGACACTAAATAAAAATCTGCAATAAATTGCACATTTTACCACAGACGCAACAGAGCCAAACGCTGTAAATGTCATCACATTCCCTGAAGGACCAATCACATACATCAGGAGACGTCAACAGATGTACGAGACATGTTTGAAAAAAAGAGATACTTTAATATTGTATTTAATCATCAGGGTTAGTATTCAGCGGTAACACTTTCATGGCCAACACCGGAACTGATATAGACAGACAAGTAGCCATCACAGGGGTGTGTTAACGACACCCCAAAATCCCAGTCTGTGGGTGCTCTGGTGAGGAAGGGCAGAGCTAAAATGTGAACTCCAGCATCAGACGAACATAAGAAGAAAAAAAAGATGCCTGAATTGTAAAAATAACCTCTTCATCATCTCTCCCGTGTGACCTATTTCTAGGCTTTCTGTATAATCTTCCCCTGTACAAGACAACATGAGGTATGACACCTTCCCCCAGCCTGTTTCCCAGGAGTCAAAGCGAAACAAAGACAAAAAAAGAGAAAGTGAAAAATAAAGTTGCCGTCACACTTAGACGTGTCAATATGCACCTTCTTCTTTTCTCATCTCCCAGCTGCCTGCCTCCACCAGAGCTCTCTCTGTGTGTGTGTGTATGTGTGACAGCAGGTTGAGCTCAGAAAGGTGTGTTTGATGGCCTTTGCATCATAACAGTAAGCACGAACACAATTACATTCCCCACCGTTTTATTCTGCCTTCTCTCACGGGACCCCTAGGCAGACGGTACACACTCAAGTACAAGAACAGAGATCATCACCCGACAGACCACCAACACCCCCCCCCCCCCCCCCCCACTTGCACCTGATTGTGGGAAATATTACCCATTAACCCCTGCCACGCCCCAGCATCAGAGGCCCACCTGAAGCTGCCTGATCCCCCTGGCCCCAATCCAGTAGAAGTGCAACCGCAAGCCCAGAATCTACTAGTCTTCACCACAAGTGTGTGTGTGTGTGTGTATTAACTAAAATGTGTAACAGAGTGTGTCCGGATGTTGGATGCTGTGTACACTGCAATACTATTATGTTATGAAGTCTGCACTGGAGCATTTTGTGTGTGTGTGTGTGTGTGTGTTGTACAGAGTATCTACAGAGGTATCCCGGTGTGTGTTGTATGGAGTGTGTCCCTGTAGTGTTTCTGTGTCTGTGTGTGTGACCCTGTGGCCTGGCTTAGACCTGTGTGTGTGTGTGTGTGTTTTTGGGCTGGTGTGGATCTGGCCGCTGCTCAGATTCAGAAGTGTAACTCCATGTTCTCCATCACCATGGAGTCCAGGATGTGTGTGTGCGTGTCCATCCGTCACCATGGAGTCCAGGATGTGTCACCGTGGAGATGCAGGCTGAAGGGAGGGGCATAGAGGGGCGGAGTTCTTCCACAATCGTATGGCCATGCAGCGACTGACACCATGGCAACCAACACATGGCGATAAACACACTTATGCCCCGCCTCCCTGCCCATTCGGCTTCTCTCTGTCTTCCTTTTTTTCCTTTTTCCGTTGTTCTTTCTTTCTTTTTTTCTGTTGTTCTTTTTCTTACCAGTAGCACAGGAAGAAGCACACATGAGCCGTGTGAGATGGGTCGGTGGGAGGCGTGTGTTATTTTTTATAACGAATACCAAAGAACAACTTTATTAACACAATCACAGTGCAGAAGCAGGCAGCCAACAGTGACAAACAAACTGCTCTCCAAAGTACACAGTACAAAACATGACACACTTGTCCCCACCCCACCCCCCCGTCTTCTTAACATGACACACTCGCTATCCGACCCCCCCAAAACATTCCCCCATCTCTGCGACACCCCCGTGGGCTAGCTAGGCTTTAAATAATCCCCAGATTAGTTGTCAATGTCCGTAAGGATATACATCAGTATACTGTAGGTCCCTTCGCAGTTAGAAAGAGTCCAGGGTTAGATACCTACGAAAGAACAGCTGGGATGAAGAGGTGTCAGACTCCTGATGGTCACACACACATACACACACACGCATGCATGCTTCTCGGACGACTTACATAGTCATGTCAAAACTCACACAGACACGCGCGCGCACACAGACAGACACACACACACATACAGACACACACACACGCACACACACACACACGCACACACACACACACACACACACACACGGTGTGCCTGAGCCACTCTTGATGCGGTGGTGGGTGGGAGTGAGAAGCGCATGGTCTACATGTACAGGTGAGAGTCCACATGGAACAGAACACACAGCGTGCACCAGCATTCTACCTCTGGAGCCGAACCCCCCCTCCATAATGAACCCCCCCACCCTCCCCACCCCCCAGGGCCAGATAAAAAAATACAAGAAATCATTTGACACGGGAACAGAGGGATACAGAAATCGTCATTAGATAATTACAGGGCGTATATCCTATAGCATATTTACCTCTGCGCAATAATTAATTACATGTCCACACACTTCCGGCTGAGCTGAGCTAAGCTAAGCTGAGCTGGTCGCTTACACTGGTCTGGGTGAACGTGTTAGACGCTCCCAGTCGCTCGACACTCCATCGCCGGAGTAGGAGATATGATGTGTGTATGTGTGTGTATGTGTGTGTGGTGTGTGTGTGAGTGAAAGAGAGAGAGAGAACGTGTGTGTGTATGTGTGTGTGTGTGTGTGTGGTCAGACCCAACATGAAAACAGACAGAAGGTGTGTAAGAATGTCCTTAGACTGGGCTGCAAGAATGGCTCTAGCATGCACACACAAACACACACACGCGCAAACACACACACACACTAAGATGATGGTTGGTTGGGCATGAAACAGCTTTAAGGGCACTGGAGACAGACGACACACTCCGCAGCACAGGTTGCAGAGGGAGTGGTCGTGTGTGTGTGTGTGTGTGTGTGTGTGTGTGTGTGTGTGTGTGTTAGGGGCAGTGAGATCATGCTCGACTCTCTGTGCTGTTGGCTTGCGTGGGGGCGTCGGCCTTCTTCACGTCCCCGTCTTCCACCAGCTTGGTCTCCCCCAACACACTCTTCCTGCAATGCATGAAGCCTTCGTTACACACACCTCTTACACACACACACCTGTTACACACACACACAGATATTACACACACCCCTTTAACACACACATGCACAAACACACACACCTCTTACACACACATGCATATACACACACACACCTGTTGCACACACATGCACTAACACACACACCTCTTACACACACATGCACAAACACACACACACCTTACACACACATGCACACACACACACACACACACCTTACACACAGACCTGTTGCTGTTACACACACACGCCAGTTGCATGCATACCAACACACAACAGTAGCAGTATGTGCAAATACATGCACATGCACATACACTCACACACCCACACTCATACAAAACTCCAGCCTCACTGAAACACACACTCACACACACACACACGCCCATACTCTAGGCTGGTGTCTACACATGCAAGGACACCACTGTTGCGTTAAGGCCAGTTTACAATCCAGCGACCACAGCTGATAAAAGAGTTATCATTTCACTTTTATTTCTTTATAGTTCCCATTAATATAATTTATTAAGGTACTTCATGTAAACTACAATTTGAAACTAACAGCTTGGATCTTGGTTGTAGGTTGCAATTATATGCTATTACAAGCTATAACACAGTGGGAGTCAGTCAGTTAAATTTGTTTTACAGTAATAATTTGTACATCTGCTTGTGAAAACTGTTCGAGGAAGCAGACTAGCTTGTTTTTTATGAAGTCAGACTGGATGGGCCCAACCCTGTGGGCTGTTCGGACGTTTACGTTAAACTACCTGACACCAGACCCATGTGCTAGGCAGCCCCCTATCATAGGTAGCTCACGGCACTTCATGACCAGAGCACACACACACATCTTACCACAACATGTGCACACACACACACACACACACACAACTCGTGTCACTCAGCTAGGAGGCCTTAGGCATCACATCACCATGGAGATGGCACTGAACCTCAAAGGCACGAGTCTGTGAGCTTTTTAAGCGTTTGTCATCTGAACTATAAACTGGGCTTAACACACACACAGTCACACACACACAGTCACACACATAAAGCATAGAAGGTCGACTAAAGGGGCACAGCTGTGAAAGGTGAGCATGAGAGGTGAGAGGATTCAACAGCGTGTTCATCAGCACACACACTCACATACACACACACACACTTATATACAAATGCGCACATGCTGAATGTAGACCTGAGTCAGAACACACAAGGACAAACACATAAGCACATGAGGAGAGTGAAGACACAAAAACACACACAAGCACATGGACACAGATACACAAGCACACGAGGAGAATGAACACACACACACACACACAGACCGAGAGACAGCAGGCAGGATGGACACACAGATATATGGGCGTGGAGGTGGGTGTTATGTGTAGTGGCGAGCATGCGTAGAGCGTATCACAGAGAAGGTGCGTACTGGCCGGGTGCTGGCTCAGGGGGGGCGAAGGAGGAGGAGGAGTCGCGGGGGGGCTCGGCCTCCGGGTTCTTCTTGGGGGGCTGCTGCGTGCCGGTGGCGGCGGGGGGGTTGTGGGGTGCGGGTGGGGTGCCCTGGGGGGTTTTTGGAGTGTGCGCCAGGGAGCTCTGGGCAGGGGGGGTGGCGGGGGCGGATCCGCGTTTGGAGCCGCTAAGAGGGGGGGTCCCCGAGGCGGAGGACGACCTGCTCTTGGTCCTGGGGGGGGCTATGGGGGGGGGTCGACGGGGCGCTGCCACTCAGATCCACCAGGGGGCGCACTTGGGCCGGGGGGGTGGCAGAAGCGGGAGGCGGGGTGGCAGTGGGGGGAGGATGTGTGGCTGTGGTCATAGGGGGGGTCGCAGTGGGGGTTGGGGCAGGAGGGGCAGGTGCGGGGGCAGGTGTAGGTGGTGCGGGGGCAGGTGCTTTGGTGGCAGGGGCCACAGGGGCGCTGGGGGCAGGGGCAGTCTCTAAGGGGGGGGCAGTAATGCTGGAGGTGAGCGTGGTGCTCTCACTAGTGGGGCTGTTCTGGTTAGTGTCAAAGGTGTCAGAGTTAGTGGCCACAGACAGGGACAGGTCCAGAGTGGCCGTCACAGGGTCAGTCAGCTGCCTGTGGGATGAAAGCACACACACACACGCACGCGCACGCACACACACACACACACACACACACACACACAAGGGAGGAGGGGGGATGGGGTGGGGATTTCACGATACACAGCAGGTAAATAACAGTGGTGGTGCAGCATGAACACATCTGTGACAGCAGCACGTTAAGCACTAACACACACACAACTACAGAGGCACATACAGTACAGCCGGTGTAGTTCTGTCTACAGACACAGGGGGGCGCTCAAGACTCGCCTTCAGAAGCAGGAGGAGAGAAACAGACATCATTCCGACAACAACAGAACACAAGACATCAGGGGACACACTAAGTGGTGTAACACTCCTATGGCGAACCTGAGAACGCACCCATCTTCCTAAAAACATTTACACACACACACACACACACACACACACACACACACACGCTACCTGGCTATTTTACCCTAGTTGACATGTACATGAAACAAAAAAAAATACGACATCGCACTTACATAAAGACGACAAACATAAAGACAAACAAACAACTCAGTGACATTTAAGAAGCTTCATGAGGGAGTGATGTCATTGTGGGAGAGTGATGTCATTGTGGGGGAGTGATGTCATTGTTAGAGCTGTCTGTGCTTGGGGGTGAAACGTGCAAGGATGTAGTAGCATGTGTAAAACAAACTGTCTTTTGTGTGTGTGTGTGTGTGTGTGTGTGTAAGTGTGTCTGTGTGTGTGATATGTGATGTGTGTGTCTACTCATTCTGGCTAGGTCAGGGGGGTGGTGTCACTGGTCTCCAAGTTGGTGTGTGTGTGTGTGAGTGTGTGTGTGTCAGAGTGTGTAATGTGTGATGTGTGTGTGCATGTGTGAGTCTACTTACTCTGGCTCGGTCAGGGGTGTGGTCTCGTTGGGCTCGGTGTGCCCCCCCGCGTCGTGATTGGCCGTCGGCTCCTCCTCGGTCCGCATCTCCACGATTGGCTGATTAGACTCGTCTTTGCTGAAGGCAGGGAGGGGGAGGAGATTCATCAGAGATTGAACAGTAAATTGACCAATCATAATCCACAGGAGACAAAGGGACCAATCAACGTCAGAAGCAGGCAGCGCAATCAGGGGGAGCTCGGTTTCCAAGTAGTTGTGCATGTTCAAAAGCAGGAAGCAACACCATGCACCCCCGAGTCTCACACCCTAAAAAGTTGAAGAACCACAGAGCACCCAAAGTTCACAATTCAAGATGGCTGCGCAGTTCAAGTAGCCTGGTAAACCCGCCCCTCGTACTTCATTTCATTTCGTGCAGAGGGTCTGGAACAGAGACCGTCAGAAACGATTTGTTGGAGGTGTGGACTCTGCTGAAGTTTAAAAAAAGTGCCTCTGCCTTTACCCAATCGCTAACGCCTGGTCGTCACGTATGCAATTAGCCTACCTACGCACTACAATTCAAATGTAGCACACAAGGTCAACGTCACAGCTAACGAACACACCCTCTGTTCGCTGATTGGATCGATGTTTCTGGAACATCGCAAATGTACCTCAAGAGATTCCGGTCCAGACCCTCTGCACGAAATGAAATGAAGTACGAGGGGCGGGTTTACCAGGCTACAGTTCAAGCACGTTAAGTAAATGCTATGATATTTTTCATTTTCCATTTGATGTTGTCATCAGCTTTGCACATAATCAGTGTTGATTTAGTCAATACTACGTACCATTATGGTCAGGTCATTCACAAAATACAACGGTATTTGTCCTTTATCAAGTGTCTATCTGAGTTTGGCAAATAGAACACATCCAGCCCAGTTTTTGTTCTGTTTTTAGCAGACGTGAGGTCAGCAGAATCTTGGCTGCGGAGACAAATGGAATGCACCATAAGGCCTGGCATGCAGCAGCCCAGGCGGAAATGAGCCTAGACTGGAGTGAGGGGAGTGGAGATCTGATTGCCATCCTAAATGCTAGCTGAGTGGTTGGCTGGCAGGCTGGCTGCAAATCAACTCTCATGTATTGTTTTTTTTTTTTTTTTTTTTTTAAAACAATAACGGTCTTTTTAGATTCTGCACTATGTACGTCTCACTGATTTCATAGAGATCAGAGTGAAGAAATGTCCCAGAACTTATTTGAGTGTTTGAGTGTTAGATGCTTGGGCGCCATGTTGGATCCACTGAGAAGTTTGTTTTTGGTTTGTACCCCGTCGTCATTCCTAATCGTGGGTGGAGACACCAATGGCCGCGATTGGTTGACATTCATGTCAGTATTCCGTGAAGGGCTCACGTAAACACACACACACATGCTCATGTTCACATACATATAGTACATGCTCACATTTACACACACGCGCGCACACACACATTTACAAACACATACACTCACATTTACACACACACACACGTGCGCACACACACACACACACACACACACACACAAACATTTACAAATGCATATGCTCACATTTACACACACACTCGCATTTAAAACACACATTCTCACATTTACACACACACAGACATTTACAAACACATATGCTCACATCTACACACACACACACACACATTTACAAACACATACGCTCACATTTACACACACACTCACATTTAAAACACACATTCTGACATTTACACACACACACACACAGGTGCACGATCAGTGTGTGTGTTACTCACATGAAGGCGGCCTTGCCCTGCTCGATGTCCTTGCCCTTGCTGCCCGGGCCGCCCTTGCCGCACACGTTGACCGCGATGCACATCAGCAGCCCGCAGCGGTTCAGGAAGTAGCAGGTGGCGTCCACGGCAACCAGCAGCAGCACGAACACCACCACTAGGATGCCCACGATCACACCCGTCGTCAGGGGAGAGCCCTCACCCATGGAGTCTACAGGGGGAGAGAGAGAGAGCACAGTGTGTGTGTGTGTGCGTGAGGATAGGCTTTAATACCATGACCAAGATGCCCATGACCACACCTGTCGTCAGGGGAGAGCCCTCACCCATGGAGTCTAGTGAGGGCGAGAGAGAACATAGTGTGTGTGTGTGTGTGCGAGAGGCGGAGAGAGAGATGACAGACTCAACACACACCATGATAAGGTCTGACTTTAACTAGACACTCTATTGCAGTGTGTGTGTGTGTGTGTGTGTGAGGTGGAGAGAGACGACAGGCTTAACACCATGATAAAGTCTGACTTAAACACTCTCCTTTGCAGTGTGTGTGTGTGTGTGTGAGAGAGAGAGGGGGAGAGCGAGACGACAGGTTCAACATCATGATAAGGTCTGACTTAAACAAGACACTCTCCTTTGCAATGTGTGTGTGTGTGTGTGTGTGTCACAGGTGAGAGGCCTTGCCCACGGACTCTACGGGGGAGAGAAGAGACACAGGTGCTGCACACAGGCACAAATTATCTAGCAGAGGAGATCCCATTATCCACATATCGCCTATTATCAGCCACTTCCCTGCTGTTCCACTTAAAACAATGCCTCGCCTCTTAAAATAGAAGTTTCAGCTACTTCAAACGGTTTGGTGTTGGTGGTATAATTGAACTTATAACGTTTATTTTTAAACTGATTTTGCATCAAAATGTCTGTCACCACCTGGATGATAATAGACTTACGTAGGCTACCTCTGATTGGACATGGTGTTGCAGTCATGGTGTGGCGAGTCCTGGCCCTGGTGAACCCGCCACTCGTCCTCCATTTCATTTTGTGCAGAGGGTCTGGACCGGAATCTTTTGAGGGTCATTTAGTCGGCCACAGCAAGACCGATCCAATCAGCAAACAGAGGGTGTGTTCCTTAGCCATGACGTTGACCTTGTGTGCTACATTTGAATTGTAGTGCGTAGGCAGGCTAATTGCATACGTGACGACCAGGCGTTAGCGATTGGGTAAAGGCAGAGGCACTTGTTTTAAACTTCGTCAGAGTCCACACCTCCGGGAAGAAATCGTTTCTGACGGTGTCTGGTCCAGACCCTCTGTACAAAATGAAATGAAGTACGAGGGGCTGGTTTACCAGGCTAGCGAGTACTGGCCCTGGCATAATGTTTTTTTTTTCTACCATGATGATGGTGATGAGGCAGAGTCCCCCATGGTGTTGCTAGAGCAACACACATCCTCACACACTGATCTCGCACTACACTGCAATTCGGTGACTCTAGAAGGGGTTCTGGAAACTTCCATGGATCTCCCGACCATCGGAGAGTTTAGCCAGCCTTGTGGGGTGTGTGTGTGTGTGTGTGTGGGGGGGGGTTCCAGGGAAGGCGTAGCTCGAAGTGAATCAGCAGTGTTTCCGTAGCAACTACTGCTTCCTCCCACCTGTCTTAGCAGCTGTGCTACCCAGGACGCTGTGTGCTTGTGTGCGCGCTTGTGTGTGAGAGCGAGGGAGAGAGTGTGCGTATGTGTGTCTGTGTACTACTCTCTCCCTGACTGGTGACCCGCAAGACCATTTCATGACTCATTGTTTTTTCGATTGCTGCCATTACTGATAGCCTTTTAATAACTCATGCTACCTTTCAAAACATCTTCTTCCACTCCGCTCACCGCTGATAGCAATTTAATGAATCATGTTTTCAATTACTGCCATTACTAAAGGCCTTTTCATGACTCATCATGTTTTCAGAGCTGATGGGCATTTCATGACTTGGCCTTTTTAAATCTCTTCATTACTGAAGGCCGTTTCTACAACTTTGTTTTTTTCTTTCCTCTCCTTGCTGATGGCCATCTGCTCCTCTACCCAGAGTAAATCAGTAAATCAAGACTAACAACACTAACCACACACACACACACACTCGGTCTACACTCTCAATTATTTACACTGCCCACAATTCACACATAATGGCCATGCACAACCACATCTGCAGCTGCCCTTGTGTGTGTGTGTGTGGGTGTTCGAGAGCCTGTGTGGTGCATAATGACCATGCATGTGTGTGCGTGTGTGTGTATGTCAGCCCTAGTGCTGTATAATGCCTGCACAAAGTGTTGCCTGACGTTGCTTGTGTGTGTTGCTATGTATAATGGCTGTGCACAATGATGTCTGGAGTTGCATGTGTGCTGTTGTGCACAATGGCTATGCATAACAATGTGTGAAGTTGCCTGTGTGTGTGTGGGTGTGTGAGTGAGAGAGAGGTTGACTGGTGCTGAACAGAAACACACCTCTTCATTGAGAGCCTCAACAAGGACACAGATTGTAAATGAAGTACTGTAGCAAAATAGACAGATGACCACACACACACATACACACACTTACCTGTGGTGAATGTCAGACTAGAGAGAAGGCTGAGTTCAGGGAGAACTGTGTAGTGCTTGCAGTAGATCAACACACACACACACATACACACACACAAAGCACAGCTTTTTCTAGTCTGTTCAGCTATTCACCTTATTCTGACACGCCCATTTTCAAAGTTGCTCGTCTTCCGCAATTGTAACATTACTTCCGGTCGGTTTGCTACAGCAAGTCAGCTACGTTGGAAAACCTTGCGAATAAAGATGGATAACTTACTCAGAAAGACACCTAAAAAGATCGGATGGAGAGATTGTGCTTCATCACTCAAGGTTAATGAACTCCACTGGGTGGCTGGATGGCATGCAGCGGTGGACTGAGGCAGGGGTAAATAAATAAATAAAGAAACAAGTCTGTACAGAAAGGGAAATGTGTTTTATTCACGGAAATGGCCATTGTATTTTTAACTTCCCTAACTATGCAGACGTTGCTTAGGATACTATTTTTCCAGCAGCATCTTACGTTTAGCTTCTGCAAGCTGCATGCTGATTAAGATGCTAGACAACACACACGCATACAACTGCACTTGACTGAGCCGCCTGCACTGACAGCAAGCCACTGGCAACGCAGCTCTCTCCTACCGCTTTGAGCGAGCCAAGTTCCTACACGAAAATGTTACAATGTTTAATGTTATGTTTCGTGACGTTCAGAAACATTAAATGTAGAAGCGCGGAGCAGTAGGGAGGGGGCGATGTGTGGGGGAAAAAAACGGAGCAGAAATGTATGGACCGGTGTTTTAGAGCGTTAGATTTCAATGTTACACAATGGAAGAGTGTCACGCCGCCCATGGTCTGTTCCAGAATAAGGTGAATACCTGTGGCATGTATGTAGGCCCACATGTAGGCTCCTAAGATAACTATGTCCAATCTAGATAACTATGTAACTATGTCCAAGTGTGTGTGTGGGGGGGGGTTCTAATTATCGCTGTCACTGATAATTGAACCCCTGAACTACACCCCCCCCGTCCTCGTCGACACACCCGCCCCCTTGAGCTGCACGCGCATGCTCAGAGGGATGCTCAGAGCTCAGGGATGTTCAGAGTGACAGAGAGATGCTGTGGAGGACTCATGACAACCACGACACGTTTATGTCAAAAACATTTAATAATCCAGTCTGCTTACAGGAATAGAGGCCAACAACCAATCATCAACAGTCTTTAATTACACTGACTGAGGGGGAGAGGAGGAACTGAGAGGTTTGCTTTGTAATGCGAAATACATTACAAATCTGTTTGTTAAAAAGTTACAGTTCTCACAGCCATTTCAGAGTTTCAATGAAAAAATAATTAGTTAAAAATAATTATTTTATGTACAAAAACATCTTGTGTTTTCTTAGGAAATTCCGTCATGTCAGACATTTAATGACCTCACAGCCAGAATCAACAGACAGCAGGCATGATATACACACAGGAAGTGACCTCATAGCCAGAATCCACAGACAGCAGGCATGATATATATGCAGGAAGTGGCCTCATAGCCGAAATCCTCAGACAGCAGGCATGATGTACACACAGGTGACAGAACACTGGACACTGGAACACAGGACCACAGAATCAGAGCCGCTCCACTTGGTCTTTTCCTCAGCTGAGCATTAGCTCGGCCACAGCCCTTATGGAGCGCAGCCAGGAGTGTGTATAATTGTGTGTGTGTGTATGAGGTGTGTGTGTGTGTGTGTGTGTATATGTGTGTGTGTACAGTATATGAGTGTGTGCGTGTGTGTATGTCTGTGTATAAGTATGTGTTTGTGTGTGTAAAGATGATGTGTGATGTGTTGACACTGGGAGGGCTGGGGGCAGGTACTTTGACAGCACCTGCAGGATTTTCCAGCGGCCATTTTTACACTGAAAGAGTGTTTATCAGGACAGCGACGGCCCCCTCTGGAGGTGCCAGGTGTCCCTCTCCACAAATGAATGCTACTGAGTTCTGTGGCTGAGCACTGACTGTTACACAGAGTGTGTGGGCGAGAAAATACCCCTCTGCCTGCTGCACAGATGTCTGTGAACACCGACTGGAAGACACACACACTCACCAAGAAAAAAAAAGCTTCCACCCACTAAATATGAGTGAATCAGATAAAAGTACACAGACAAAGGGTGAGACAGACAGAGACAGAGAGAGAGAGAGAGAGGGAGAGAGAAATAGCAAGTCTATCGTAGACAGCAAGAGAATGAAAGCAGAGAGACTCTAGTGGAATAGGAGAAGAAGAGGAAGAAAGGAGGAGCGGAGGGGCACTAATGATTAGCGCAGTATGGTAGAGGCTAAGACAGATGCTACGAGAGACGGAGCAGAAACAGGTGCTACTCAGGACGGAAGACAGACAGAAAATGAGTGAAAGAACAGAAGTGAGCAGAGAGATAGATAGAGAGAGAGAGAGAGAGAGAGAGAGAGAGAGAGAGAGAGAGGGACAGAGGGGGAGGAGAAAGACTTTCAGAGAATAAAACAGGTAGGCCAGACACAGTCACAGCAGGAGAGAGGGAGGCAGGTAGAACACATGCTAGCTGAGTCAGAGCATAGATTGAACAGATAGGCTACTGGTCAGGTCCTAGCATAGAAAATGAGACAGAACAGATGCTAGTACTGTCATAGAACATGAGTCAGGTACTAAAGCTAACAGAGGGTAAAGTAAGAGGTGAACATAGGGCAGATGCTAGTCAAGTCATAACAAAGTAAAAAAAAAGTAGAATAGACTCACACAGCATAGAGAGTGAGACGGGTTAGCCAGAGGCTAGCTGAGTCACAGCATAGAGAGAGTGAGACAGGTTAGCCAGAGGTTAGCTGAGTCACAGCATAGAGAGCGTGAACAGGTTAACCGGAGGCTAGCTGAGTCACAGCATAGAGAGAGTGAGACAGGTTAGCCAGGGGCTAGCTGAGTCACAGCATAGAGAGAGTGAGACAGGTTAGCCGGGGGGCTAGCTGAGTCACAGCATAGAGTGGGAGAGGTTAGCCAGTGGCTAGCTGGGTCACAGCATAGAGAGAGTGAGACAGGTTAGCCAGGGGCTAGCAAGAGTCAGAGCATATAGAGAGTGAGACAGGTTAGCCAGAGGCTAGCAAGAGTAAGGGCATAGAGAGAGTGAGACAGATTAGCCAGAGGCTAGCTGGGTCACAGCATAGAGTGAGACAGGTTAGCCAGAGGCTAGCTGAGTCACAGCATAGAGAGAGTGACACAGGTTAGCCAGAGGCTAGCTGAGTCACAGCATAGAGCGGGAGAGGTTAGCCAGAGGCTAGCAAGAGTCACAGCATAGAGAGAGTGGGAGAGGTTAGCCAGAGGCTAGCAAGAGTCACAGCATAGAGAGAGTGGGAGAGGTTAGCCAGGGGCTAGCAGAGTAACAGCATACAGCGCGCATGTTAGCCAGAGGCTAGCAGAGTCACAGCAGAAAGACAGTTGCTAACACAGACGCCACAAGAGTGACTGAAGCACATGTGACAGAGGATCCGTCTCGGGTGACTAAAGACATTAACAGCAAATATCACAGTACACACACACACACACACATGCGCACAAGCACACACACACACACACACACGGACACACAGAAAAAGAGCATACAAACATGGTGGCGAAGAGAGGGAGAAAGAATGCGTCCATGAGGTGATCCACCACAGTCCAGTCCACCGTCAGGAGAAGGAGAAGAAGAAGAAGAGAGGGAGAGAGAGGGGCGATGGAGAGAGAAAAAAGGAAGGAAAACCATGGTGGAGTATGGTGCGAGAGAAAGAAAGAAAGAGAGGGAAGAAGGGTAAGAAAGATGAGACAGGGTGATGTGGAAAAGCAAAAAAAGACAAAAGCAAAAAAAAAAAAAAGCGAGAGAGGCATGGGGGAGGACAAAAGTAAAAGAGAGGCAAAAAGAAGGAAAAAATGGAGTGAGAGAGGCATGGAAAGAGAGAAGGAGGAAAGAGAGAGAAGGAGTGACAGGGAAAAAGGAAGAGAGACAGGAGAAAAAGACACAGGAGGGAGAGGAGAGAAAAAAGACAGATGTCAAAATCCTCAAACAAAGTAAATGTGTAAATAAACACAAACAAAACACAAACACAACAGAAAAAAGAATCCATGACATCCCTTGAGCAGCACATGTGACCCACACACACGCACACACACACACACGTGCGCACACACACACACGCGCGCACACACACACGCGTGACACACACACACGCGTGACACACACACACGCGCACACACACACATGTGACACACACACACGAGAGGCGAAGGTGAGTGAGGCTGCAGCAGCGTATGAGCCCAGAAGCATGATGGGATTGTGCACCTGCTACACATCTGATCCCTGGCATATCACACATCACACACACACACACACATCACAGACTCACACACACACACTGCCTTTGATGGTTAATAAAGCATATTCAAAAATGATGATGATGATGATGATGATGAAAGTGGGATGCATATTACTGTAATTGAACATCTTAGTGGAAATAGTTTGTTTTGTTTCATGTAAGGATCCAGTCAGAAAAACCCATCAGAAATGATCAAGTCAGGTGAAGTCAAAATTATTATGCCACCAGGGGAAATTTAGTTGCAGCCAGGCTTCACAAAAAACACACCAAAACGAATAAATAGATAAATCATTGGAGTCAAATAACAGCATGAAGACAATGACCCCTCCAACAATGACCCCTTCAGTAGCTCATACTCATGACTGACTGAGCAAATCTTAATGTTAATCTTGTCATAGTATGTGCATGGACAGAAAAGACGTGTCTGTCTGCTCCTTGACACTGCTCACACTGTTTTCTATGCAAGGTGCATGAACACAATCAGTCCTGGTGCCACTTTGAGCCAATACGCCCGCGAAACAAACATGTTGAAAAATCTCACCGCTACACTCCACTCACATGCTCCTGAGTGTGTGTCTGTGTGATGTGTGTAAAGGAGTGATTGTGTCTAAAGCTTTTCTTTGTGTGAGTGGTCATCCTGTTTTCTTTGTCTTTGTATGTGTGTTATTCGTCTTCATACTGGTCTAGGAGGTCTTTCTGTGTATCTGGCATCGATGTTGTCCTTGCCCTGTGTGCATGGGTACATGTGTATGTGTGTGTGTGCGCGTGTGTGTGTGGGGGCTACACTGCTTTTCCTGCACTGCGTGCATGTGAGTCATCTCTCTGTGTGACCTGCTGTCTCTGTAGTGTGTGTGTGTGTGTGTGTGTCCACATGGGTGTATGTGTCCATATGTGTGTGTACCTGTGTGTGTGTTTGTGCAGGTGGGCAAATGTATGTGGTGGACAGGTTACGTTCCTCACTGACTAATGCATTCTGTTGCTATTATGACAATCACCCGCTGGATCCTTGCTGCCTCCTACTGTGTGTGTGGCCAGCAGACCAGTGTGTTCCTCCATCTGTCACTAATGCACACAGCACAGCAGAGCACAGCACAGAACCGCACAGCATAGCCACTGCTGCACAGCGGCTGCGCTGAAGAGAAGCGCCCTCTGTCTGTTGGGAGGGAAGCTGCACTGCAAAACACTGGCTACATGGCTCTGTCTCATTTCCCAAAGCTGCAACTCAGCCACACACACATCCATACACACCTACACACACACACACACCTACACAACTTTGACTGGCGCTAAGGCTCCTAATTTAAGACTACTGGACTGGTTCTAATCTGCACAAAGTCTCTTTCTCACACTCACACACACACACACACACACACACACACACACACACACACACACACACACACACACACACACACACACACACACACACACACACACAGTGTCTTTGGCTCCTTCACACATCTCTCTCTCTGTCTGACACACACACCTTGTAGTGTGTGTTGAGGGTTGAGCTGGCATCAGTGAGGTGGAAAGTCCATTCGCTGAGAGTCTGTTTGCAAAAAAAAAAACCCGGTGTAGTTGGAGAGAAGTGTGTGTGTGTGTGTGTGATAGTGTGTGTGTTTGTCAGTGTGTGTAACAGTGTGTGTGTGTGTAAAAGCAGGAGGGATATCTCTTCTCTCTTACCTCTCTCATCTTCTCTTCTAACACTCCTCTCTCTCTTTCCATCATTTCCTTCACCCCTTCATCCTCTCCTCCATCCCCCCTCCGTCCTTGCTATCACCACCTCCACCCCTCTCCATCCTCTATTTCCCCTGCCTCTCTCCACCTGCCCCTCCCTCTCCCTCTCTCCATCTCCCTCCTCTTTATCTCCTTCTCTCTCTCTCTCTCTCTCTCTCCCTCCACCCCCCCCCCCCCCCCATGGAAATTAATCTGAATGAAGGTATCAAAGACAAATGTCTTCAACCGGTTCTTCAACAATGGAGGTTAATAAGATTTAATCATGACATACAATTTACAAAAATGAGAATAGACTTTAAAACATTTATTAAGAGACTAATAAGTCTTTGCCATAGGCCCCATCGCCGGTCTGGGAGACGATACGCATGCACCGGCGCAGATCCTGCTGAGACGGATTGGCGCACCCAGGGCCAACCCCCTAGGCACTGGACCGGGACCAATCTAACGACGGTTACAGTGAAAGCACTTCATACAAAAGACACAGCTCTCTGACAGTGTGTGAAAAGAGCACAGAACAGTAAAACCATGGAGAATTCAAATCAAAGGGGCCGTTAGGAGCTCATCTTTGCCCCTCCCCCCTCAGGAGGACTGGGGCAGGGACAGACCCTGTCTAGACAGTTTTTGAGGAAGAAACCTAGCCTGATGCATCAGCCGCATCGCACACATCGTTTCACTTTGTGCAAAATGTCTGAAACATCTGCATTGGCATTCATTTGCTCCACATTAGGCGGCTACTTTCTGCTTCAATCAATCGCTACTGCTTGGTAAATGAAGCTTTTTTTTAAAGGAAGTAGGCCTATAATGTCTTTCCCCTCAATAAAATTCCTCAAGTATTCTTCTTGTCCTGGCTTTAAATCCTCAATTTCAGCAATAGTTGCCAACACAGAAAGTATAACTTTGTCTATATCCATCTCACCAGCTTCGTTCAGTGCTGCTCGAAATACCATGGAAACTTAAGCTCGAACACAGGGTTTGAATCCCTCATTCTGTTCGCTGATTGGCCCGTTCACATTCAGAGATGGACAGAAGCGAAACTTGTGCTATGCTCTCTGACGCAGTCACTGGAGGTAAATGAAACTGAGTGGAAGCACTAGGCGGCACTACCTTGAGAAGAACCAATATTCAATGTCCACACGCTACGCTAACCATGGCTTTACCATTTCAATTTTAAGCTAGTGTCAACACTACATTAACCACGGCTTCACATTCCCATTTAAAACCAGTGTCAACACTGCTGGGCTATCCACAGTTTTAGCTGTGTCAACAGCTACTGTTATTACAGCTTTAGCATTCCCATTCCCACAGACTACAGTTTTAGCATTTCCACTCAAAGCCAGTGTCAATGGGTAGGCTAACTACAGTATTAGCATTCCCATTCAAAGCCAGTGTCAAGACTGCTTGCCTTTAGTACCAAGATTCCCATTCCCAGTGGGTGCTTAGCATGTGTGTGTGTTTTAGCATTCTCAGCTGTAAGATGACAGTGTGGAGCATACAACAGTGCTTTGTGTGGTGCTAGCGCATTATTGTTAGTGCTAAAGTTAGCATTGTGGCGCAACGCTGTTAGCATGGCGATCCAGGACCTTCAGGTGGATGTCAGGACATAAGTGAGAGTCCAGTGGGGGTGTGACATGCGTCAGTGAGTTAGAGAGGGGGCATCACACAACAGGTGTCCACCCAAACACACACGCTGTCTCCCTCCTTATGCGTCACAGAGTTAGAGAAAGGGCATCACACAACAGACGTCACCCCCCTTACACACACACACACACACACACACAGGTCTTCCTCCTTATGCGTCACAGAGTTAGAAAAGGGGCATCAGACAACGGGCGTCACCCCCCTTACACAGACACACCCAAACACACACACACACACACTGTCTTCCTCCTTATGCGTCACAGAGTTAGAGAAAGGGCATCACACAATGGGTGCCAACCCCCTTACACACACACATTCTCTCTCTCTCACACACACATACACGCACACACACACACAGGTCTTCCTCCTAAAGGGTCCCAGAGTTAGAGAGTGGGTGTCACACAACGGGAGCCCACACACACGCGGTTTCCCTGCTAATGCGTCAGTGAGTTACAGAGTGGGTGTGACACAACTGGCGTCCACACACACACACACACGCACACACTTGTCTCCGTACTAATGCGTCAGTGAGCTAGGGAGGGTAGCTGGGCACTGCAGGAGTCTAGACACACACACAGTTTCCCTATTCACACTTCAGGTGAGGTGACAGCTCCCATGTGTGCGAGTGCCAGTGTGTGTGTGTGTGTGTGTGTGTGTGTGTGTGTGTGTGTGTGTGTGTGTGTGTGTAGGTGCCCTGTGTGTGTGGAGGGCCAACTGAGCGTAACTGGGTGAGTGTGCAGTTTATAGGCCCTGTTATTTCTTCATGAGTGCCTGTATATTGTGTGTGTGTCTTTGTCTGTATGATGTGTATATGTGTGTGTGCTCTGTAAGTTGTGTGTTTGCGCATATGTGTACCTGACTGTGTGTGTGCACTAAATGTGCTCAATGTTTGTGTATGTAAATGTGTGTATATATCATAGCTAAACATGATATGTGTGTGTGTGCATACTTCATCTAGCAGTGGGCTATGCAGCGGTCTTGAAGGTGAGTGTCCTGAAGTGATTTGGATGTTCAGTCACTGCGTGCACATGGAGGAGTTGAATCCGATTGGAAATGGTTTGGGATCGTATCGACTTCATGTGCCCAGGCTAAGGATCGTATAGGGATTGGTTTCGCGAATCCGATTGCAACCCCTGGCTTGAGCTGGTTACAATCCGCTTGGTGCCGCCTTGTGCACGGTTATTGGTTTGGATTCGTGTACTGCGCATTAGGGCTGGCAAGGAATATTCGAAATTCGAATATATATTCGAATAGTTTTAGTTAGAAAAGCAATTCGAATGTGAAAGTTAATATTGGAATGTGAAAAAACTTGCACTTGCGCTTTGGAATGTCGGAGGCAAAAGAAATACTCGGTGTAGTTGGAATATTTGTGTTTTATTTGGAGCGAATATTCGAAAATCATTTTTGAGCAATGTTGACAGCCCTACTGCGCATGTAAAACCACTCGATCCCAGAAGCTTCTGTCCCTGATTTTCATCCATACTGAACGTCGAGGCTTTCTATCGCCTGCTCTCAACAAGTCTCGTTGTCCTCAATTGCTTGTAATATCAAACGCCGACGGCACAGTTCATGTCGTATCAAGGAAACCAAAAACGCTGTTTGTTCTTTCATACGGACTTCCAAAGAAAGGAGAATGCACAGCTTGCATGCAACTGCTGCTCTGTCAACCTCCTCAAGCGCTATCTTTGTTTTGTATGCCGCCAGATAGTTTGTTTATTTTCTTTTAGCAGCCGTTAACCTGAAGTAGTTCTAACACCACTTGTTGAAAGGAATATAGCGCCATCTAGCGTAGCGGAAACGGCCAGATCTCTGACCATTATCCGCTAACACGAACTCTCATGTGCACAGACATTTGGGACAGACCACCCGTTGGGTAGCAACACCCAACCCAATCCCAATCCAATCCGATCCTACCATGTGCCCGTAGTCAGTGTGTGTGTATGAGGAGTGTTTGTGTATGTGTCTGTGTGTGTGTGTGTGTTTGTGTGGTGATTGAGTGTCTGTGTGTATGATGTGTGAGTATGGGTAATGAGTATATGTGTGCTTGTGTGATTAGTGTGTGTGTATGATGTGTGAGTATGTATGATGAGCGTGTGTGTGTGTACAATGTGTGTGTGTGTGTACCTGAGGTGGCGGTGGGCTGGGTGGCGGTCTTGAAGGTGAGTGTGCCGGGTGGTGAGTTGCCCTGGATGTTCTCTAAGTGTGTGTGTGTAATGAGTGTGTGTGAGTGTGTGTGTGTGTACCTGAGGTGGCGGCGGGCTGGGCGGCGGTCTTGAAGGTGAGTGTGCCGGGCGGTGATTTGCCCTGGATGTTCTCAGCCAGGACTAGTAGCTGGTACTCCGTGTCCCAGGCCAGTCCACTCAGCACGGCGTAGTCACTGCCGCTCGGCATACGCATCTCCTGGTGCCACTCCTGCGCTGGCTTCTGCTCCACACAGCACACACACACACACACAAGCATGCACACACACACAGAGACACGCACACACAACTCTGTAAATGCATGTTTTAAATGTGTGCTGCAGCCCAACTTTTAGATTGTCAACAGAGTTCTAATAATACTGGTAAGAAAAAGATCTCAATAAATCAAGTTTATTCAGACTGACACAATGGGTATATTAATTCTGTTCCTGATCGATCCGAATTTGAAACAGCCAGTGTTGAAGGCATATGGAATTGCTCCAGTAAATAAATATCACATTTAAGAGTGCAGTGCCAGTGCAATATCAGATGTCGCTGAGTAAAAACAATAAAGGCCTGTGTCTGATACAAGCCTGCCCAAAATAAAGGCCCGAGCTTACTGCAGCCTAGATAAATAAAGGCCCTGGCCACATTTAAAGTAATATCGTACATTTTTACCACTTGAATTAGGGTTTCAGTGTGACCTAAGTATTCATGTGCAGCTCACTAATTTTAATCTGACCAGGTAGGCAGAATTATTTTGATAGTGTGTATGCGCCCCAGAACCAGTACCTGACCAGGTAGTGTCTGACAGATGTGTGTGTGTGTGTGTGTGTGTGTGTGTTTGAGACTCACCGCTTTGTATCTGACCAGGTAGTGTGTGATGGGAGATCCGCCATCATCCTGTTTCATCCAGGTGACCTTGAAGGAGTTACCCTGGGGCTGCAGGGATCCCTTTATCTTAGGGGCACTGGGCTCTCCTGCACACACACACACACACGCGCGCGCGCACACACACACACGCGTGCACACACACACACGCGTGCACACACACACACGCACACACACAAAGGTCATTTGAAACACAGGCATGTATCTGGGAAGAAAATGCACTTCCTACTTGTTCTGCTTTGTTTCCTCTCGGACCCAAGGGTGGAGAATGACATCACTTCCTTTCACTGAAAGGTGAACCATGACATCACTTCCTTTCACTCAAAGGTGGAGCATGACATCACTTCATCTCACACACAAGGGTGCAACATGACATCCTTTCCTCCCACACTAAAGGGTGGAGCATTACATCACTTCCTTGTAGAAGTCTGAAAGGCTCAAAGCTGCCTACAGTTGCTCATTGCCCTGAGTTGGTTATAAATATCCTCAGCTAAATCATAATCAACACATAAAACAACAAATGAAGGAGACCTACGTGTGTGTGCACGACGTGTTTATGTCCGTGTGTGTGTGTGTGTGTTTGTGTGCATGGTATCTCCATGACAAAACTTGTCCGAGTGTTTGTGGGCGACATGAAAGTGAATGGCTGTATGTGTGTGTGTGTGTGTATGTGTTTTTATTTGTATTGTGGAGCTTGTGGTGTGTGTGTGTGGTGATGTAGAGCTTGTCAGAGTGTGTGGGGGACATGAAAGTGAGTGGCTGTGTGTGTGTGTGTGTGTGTGTGTGTGTGTGTGTGTGTGTGTGATTGCTGGTGTGTGTGTGGTGATGTAGAGCTTGTCACAGTGTGTGGGGGACATGAAAGTGAGTGGCTGCGTGCGTGTGTGTGTGTGTGTGTGTGTTTGCTGGTGTGTGTGTGGTGATGTAGAGCTTGTCACAGTGTGTGGGGGACATGAAAGTGAGTGGTCCCCCTGTAGGCGGCATCTAGGTGGGCGCGCTGTCAAGAGGAGAGATGGAGAGAAAAGAGGAGAACAAATGCGAGGAGGGGAGAGTAGGAGAAGAGGAGAGGAGGAGTGTAAAGGAGAGGAGAGGAGAGGAGAGGAGAAGGAGAGAGGACAGGAGAGGAGAGGAGTGGAGAAAAACAGGAGGGGGGGGGAGAGCAGGGGAGAGGAGAGCAGAAAAGGACAGAAGAGGAGAGGAGCAGAGAAGGAGAGAAGAGGAGAGATGAGGAGGAGAGGAGAGATGAGGAGAGATGAGGAGGAGAGGAGAGGAGAAGAGAGATGGGGAGAGATGAGGAGGAGAGGAGAGATGAGGAGAGGAGAGGAGAGGAGAGATGGGGAGAGATGAGGAGGAGAGGAGAGATGAGGAGAGGAGAGGAGAGATGGGGAGAGATGAGGAGAGGAGTGGAGAGAAGAGGAGAGATGAGGAGGAGAGGAGAGATGAGGAGAGGAGAGGAGAGGAGAAGAGAGATGGGGAGAGATGAGGAGGAGAGGAGAGGAGAAGAGAGATGGGGAGAGATGAGGAGGAGAGGAGAGATGAGGAGGAGAGGAGAGGAGAAGAGAGATGGGGAGAGATGAGGAGGAGAGGAGAGATGAGGAGGAGAGGAGAGATGAGGAGAGATGAGGAGGAGAGGAGAGAAGAAGAGAGATGAGGAGAGATGAGGAGGAGAGGAGAGATGAGGAGGAGAGGAGAGATGAGGAGAGATGAGGAGGAGAGGAGAGAAGAAGAGAGATGAGGAGAGATGAGGAGGAGAGGAGAGGAGAAGAGAGATGGGGAGAGATGAGGAGGAGAGGAGAGATGAGGAGGAGAGGAGAGGAGAAGAGAGATGGGAAGAGATGAGGATGAGAGGAGAGATGATGAGGAGAGGAGAGGAGAAGAGAGATGGGAAGAGATGAGGAGGAGAGGAGAGATGAGGAGGAGAGGAGAGATGAGGAGAGATGAGGAGGAGAGGAGAGAAGAAGAGAGATGGGGAGAGGAGGAGAGATGAGGAGGAGAGGAGAGAAGAAGAGAGATGGGGAGAGATGAGGAGAGGAGTGGAGAGATGAGGAGGAGTGGAGAGAAGAAGAGAGATGAGGAGAGATGAGGAGAGGAGTGGAGAGATGAGGAGGAGAGGAGAGATGAGGAGGAGAGGAGAGAAGAAGAGAGATGGGGAGAGATGAGGAGAGATGAGGAGGAGAGGAGAGAAGAAGAGAGATGGGGAGAGGAGGAGAGATGAGGAGGAGAGATGAGGAGGAGAGGAGAGAAGAAGAGAGATGGGGAGAGATGAGGAGAGGAGTGGAGAGAAAAGGATGAGAGGAGAGATGAGGAGGAGAGGAGAGGAGAAGAGAGATGGGGAGAGATGAGGAGGAGAGGAGAGAAGAAGAGAGATGGGGAGAGATGAGGAGGAGAGGAGAGGAGAGGAGAGATGAGGAGAGATGAGGAGGAGAGGAGAGGAGAGGAGAGATGAGGAGAGATGAGGAGGAGAGGAGAGAAGAAGAGAGATGGGGAGAGGAGTGGAGAGAAAAGGATGAGAGGAGAGAGCCTGATGATGTAGTGTGACAAGAGGGCCTTTTGATGATCATGATGCAGCTGAGACTCACCAAGCGCACACACACACACGCGCACACACACACACAGCACATGGGTGTGTTTTCTGGGAGAGGCATGAGTGTAAGCAGTAACCTTGAATCTACCACTGAGCTGGCATCTGCCAGAATAGGGACTGCCAGAACATGGGGGCTGGAGGAGGATTTCATGGAATAGTTCCTCAAAACAAGGAAATCAATTGTAAACAAGTGTGTGTGTGTGTGTGTATGTATGTGTGTGTATGTGTGTGTGTGTATGTGTATGTGTGTGGTGTGTGTGTGTGTGTGTATGTGTGTGTGTGTGTTTGTGTGTGTGTGTGTGTGTGTATGTGTATGTGTGTGGTGTGTGTGTGTGGTGTGTGTATGTGTGTGTTTGCGCATGAATGGTCAAAACAAACAAACTAAAATCACAGGAGCCATGTGTGACATCTGACATGCTGTGTGTGCCTGTGTGTGTGTGTGTGTGTGTATGTCTGTAATATCTTGTGTGTAGTTATGAGATGAGATGGAGGTATTTGTGAGTGTATGTACGTGTGGGGGCACAATCAGACGACATGGAGATGTGTCTGTGTGATGAGAAGATGTGTGTGTGTGTGTGTGCAATAAGATGGTGATGGTGCACTGAGAAGGAGGTATGTTTGTGTGTGTGTGTGTGTTTGTGTGTGTGTGTGTGTGTGTGTGTGCAATAAGATGGTGATGGTGCACTGAGAAGGAGGTATGTTTGTGTGTGTGTGTGTGTGTGTGTGTGTGTGTGTGTGTGTGTGTGCAATAAGATAGTGAGGTGTGCACTTGTGTGTGAGATGGAGATGTGTATGAGTGTGTGTGTGTGTGTGTGTTTGTGTGTGATGGTGATGCGTGTGTTTTACCTTCTGCTGCAGGTGACGGAGACACCATCGCCAATCATGCAAGTCACATGACAAAGTCACAGGACATGCACGCACGTGATTGGTGGAAAGGAAAACAGAGGAGGTGACATGGAAAAGACAAAAAGAAAAACAACACAAAAGACTTCAGACGAAAACGTAAAAAAAAAAGACGACAAGAAAAAAGCAAAGGAATCAAGCAGACATCGTTCCACATCAACGTCAACAGGCCCCTGATAGCAACGGGGTTCCGTTATTGCATCCAGAACACTTGCTATCCGGACCAGAACCACACAGAACATCACACAACAGAACACAACAGAACTGAACTGAGGCTTTTGGGAAACGAGGGGGGACCAGTACCAAAGATTTTCTACGTAGAGATCCACCACTCAGCGCCCATGTCGGTAACACCTTCGGCCAGTTTTTGGACTAACAAGATCAGGCCTCGATCAAAGTAAATGGGGAGAGACGGATATCTGCACCACGGACTGCTGCGTGTACAAAATGCATGATTGAATCACTTTGAAATCCTGATTGAAATGGTCTGAAAAGTTTGGTGCTTTTGTATCAAAATAAAGTTTTAAAGTTCCTTCTTTTCACAGGTTATTCAGAGGTTATATTAAAGTGCACACCTGCAGTGCTCCATGCTACATGGCAGGTGTGGTACAGTGGAGCACGAAACCGTAAGGCGATTGCAACATTGTTTTTGTACACTTTGGCACATAATTGGCTCTTGGCAACGGAATAAGCGTTACATTTGCAGACAAGCGCCATCTTTGCTTTAGGAAGCTTCCCCATGCATTTCATTCATCTGCTCCGGCGCCACTGGACTGCAAGAAATGTTGCAGTCCAGTGTTGTCTTGTGGTGACCATGCCAAACTGTAAAGCACTTTGAGCTGCATCTTGTATGTACTAATTGTGCTATACAAGTAAAGATTATTATTATTATTATTATAATTATTATTATAATTATTATTATTTCTATGGGCGAATCACTGAGTGGCATGTCTCTACTATGTAGAAAGTCTTGGACGTTACATAACAGAAAACAATAGGACACAACAGGGCAACAGACCAGGAGTGAGGGGAAGAGGGGAACATGGGGAGGGGGAGAGACACGAGAGGTTACTCTGATCAACCCCATGGAACCCAAAGGGCTTTTTCTTCCAGGTCAGGGGTCAAACAATGAGGACATCTCCAGTCCCACGCTCCACATAAGGGGCTTTGTTGTCTATGTGTGTGTGTGTGTGTGTGTGTGTGTGAGGGGAGATGGCAGCACTACAGTGTTTCTCTGTGGGCCAAGCCCCTCCAATAGCTTAACTCACTAGTACACACACACACACACACACACACACACACACACACACACACACACACACACACACACACACACACACACACACACACACACACACACACACAGATGCCCTGCCAACAAGCACTTAGGATTGAAACAGTTAGTACTCCTCTTAAACTTATTGCTCCTGACATCCTCCTATAAATACAATCTGATCTGCCTACTAGACCCACACTAAAGACATTAGCTTGCCCACACACACACACACACACACAAACACAGCTCTTTTAGGGGGTTCAGAGGAAAGTCTGAAGAGTGTGAGCACGGGAGAGTTCGCACGGCGTGTGCTAAAACCTGGAGTCTGAAATGGGCACAGGAGCAGGAGTCACGAAGATGGACAAGAGCCCAGTGTGTACTGCCAGCAAGAGAGAGCAGCGCAACACACACACACACACATACACACACACACACACACACACATACACACACACACACACACACATACACACACACACACACACACACATACACACACACACACACACACATACACACACACACACAAAGGGAGGGAGGGAGGGCGACAGACTTGCATTATTTACACTCTTTCCATTCATTTCGGCATGAACTGGAGTACACACACGAGAGACAAACACAGCAGAGAGTTCAGAGGCTACTGTCAGGCAGCCAGAATGTGTGTGTGTGTGTGTGCATGTGCGAGAGGCTCTGGGTGTGTGTAAGTGTGTGTCTGTGTGCATGTGCAAATCCTGAACAATGTGTGTGGATATGTGTGAGTGAGTATGTGTATGTATGTGCATATGTGTGTGGGCAAGTGTGTGTCCGTGTGCGTGCAAGCCTTAGGCAGGAGTGTGTGTGTTGACTTTGTGCAGTACATGGCTGTGTGTGTGTGTGCATGCACGCGTGTATGTTTGTGTTACTGATGCAGAACCCTTAAGCTTTTCACACTCTGCAGAGATTATCCCTGAGGACACACAGCTGGGGTGACCTTTCACGACCTTTGACCCCACGCTCATCTCCCTGCCATGACGCCCTTTCCCATCATGCCGTGCACACATTCCTGCTGGCGTCTGATCTCTCGGGGACAGTGGCACTGACACTGTGTGTGAGTGTGTGTGTGTTTCATAACTAAACAGAATGTTCTGGCACTCTGGGGGTGTGAGTGTGTAAATGTGTGTGTGTGTGCGCAAAGCGCACTGAAACGGTTACATAAGTAAAAAATGGTGGTCGGTCTGTGTGTGACAGTGTGTGTGTGTGTGTGTGTGTGTGTGTGTGTGTGTGTGTGTGTGTGTGTGTGTGTGTGTGTGTGTGTATGTGTGTGTTTGTCTTTTATGTCTGGGAATTGGTGTAAGTGCATGATGGAGTGCTGAAACCGTGTGTCCAGACAAACACTGGCAGCTGTGTGTGCGTGTGTGTTTGTGTGTGGGTGTGTGAGTGCGTTTGTGTTTGTGTGCCAGACAATTTGTACCATCACTAGATGGGCTAGTCACACAAATGAGAGTGAAACTAGCTCAGAGTGACCTCACACACACAAACACACACAAACTCACACATATTGGGGTTCCGCTCAGTACACGGGGTAGTGGGGCATCTCTAACACAACACACACACACACCACAACACAACAGACACAGCACATACACAACTGCAAATATAGGCAGACACCTTACTCAGCTTGCTACTCCTTACACCACACACACAAAACACACACACAGTTTAGGGGTAAAACAGCCAGGGTAAATCTCTGGGAATAATGCGCATACACACATCTTTCCTCAGAAACGTAATATGTAACTGCTTATATTGCTTATATGTAAATAATATTTATACTGTATATCCATATGAATGAATGCGTACAATACAACAGTTTGACCTACGGCCATTTTATTTCAGTGTGCTTCATAAAAAAACTGACACTCACACCGACCCCTCTATTGGGGTTACCATGACAACCGCGTTCACCAAAGCGGGCTGGTTAACTCATTAGCTGATGTGTGTGTGTCCGTAATTGTGCACCTAACGTGTGTGTCCGTAATTGTGTGTGTAATGGCATAATGGGCGTGAAAATGGAACAAACCTGCGCCCTCGTCGAAATGGAACATGCCATCTGTTTGCGTGAGCCGGGAGAAACAGGTGGACACACACACACACACACACACACACATGCTGAAACATCTCCCTCCGAACGCAAGCAGGTCACTCATGACTCAGGTTAGATGGGCTACTCTGAGGATATAGTAGGTGAAACTACACTACGATACACTGAAAAAAGATCCTTTTAGTATGACCAAATAGATAATTGTGCAAAAGCATAACAAATTACTGGATTACTGGTGAAATTGTTAATTAATTAATGATTAATTCTATCCTACCAGGCACTTACTTGAGTAAGTATAACCTAAGAGGTCCACGGATGTCAACATGACACATGAAGAGAGGAAAAAAAATGAATGATTTAATTACATTTCTAAAAGGGCAATAAAAATGTGTGTGTATGTTTGTGTGTGTGTGTGTTAAGGTGAAGCAGACCGAGCTCAAAGATGTCATGCGCATTCTCACAGATGGCCACCAGAGGGAGCAGCAGCTCACACAGCAGAGCAGAGAGGCCCCCTGTCACACACTCACAGGACTACACACAGATACCGGGGCTAAGGCTCTCCCAGGCACAAATACATGAATACACAGCTCACGGCGAGTGTGTGTGTATGTGTGTGTGTGCGTGTGTGTGTGTGTGTGTGTGTGTATACTTACGGACAGGCTCGGTCTTAAAGACGGTAGGCAGGCTGCTCTCCCCCTCCCCCTTCCCGTTGACGGCGGACATCTTGACCTCGTAGTGTGTGGCCGGCTTCAGACGCGAGATAGTGATGCTGCTCACCTCCGCTGCAGGACACAAGATGATACAGTCAACACACACACACACACACACACACACACACACACACACACACACACACACACACACACACACACACACACATACACTGACGCACGCACACCAGGGCTGGAAATTAACTTTACAAAATGTGAACCTTTACCAGCCACTGTGAAATAAATGGCAAATTTCAGCAGCCAGTCAACAGAAAATCATTATTTTGTGTTTGACATCCACCAGCCACTTTCATATTTCACCAGGATTTGGCTGCTGGCTGGTGCCAATTTCCATCCCACAAACACACACACAGACTCTCACACACACACCGAGACATAGACTTGCAGATGCACAAATGTGCACGCACACACATATACACTCACAGACACACGTGCGCACACAGATTTTGTAACTGCAGGTTGGTGATAAGTGCGTAAGATGTGTGTGTAAGGTGTGTGTGTAAGATGTGTGTGCGTGTGTAGATAAGTCAGCAACATGAGTGATGAGTGTGAGATAGTGCAGTCTGTCGAGCTGACAGCTGCATTGATTAAAACACTGTGAGTGTGTGAGAGAGTGGAGTGTGTGTAAGAGTGCGGAGTGTGTGTGTGTGCAGAGACGCTGAATAACTTCCAATGACATTTAATTAAAAGAGCAGCTATGACATGATGACTACAGCCGTCAGATGCAGCTCCACACACACACACACACACACACACACACACACACACACACACACACACACACACACACTCATTCTCAATGAGTCACAGTATAAGACAGCCATACAGACCACACAGGCTATGACGCACTATACGGGGCATAACATCACACACACACACACAGAGACGCACGCACAGACGCACATACAAACCTACAGATACGCACCAACACACACACAGACACACAGACACACATACAAACCTACATATACGCACTGAAACACACACACACACACACACACACACACTCATTCTCAATGACTCACAGTATAAGACAGCCATACAGACCACACAGGCTATGACGCACTATACGGGGCATAACATCACACACACACACACACACACACACACACACACACACACACACACACACACGCACACACAGACGCACGCACAGACGCACATACAAACCTACAGATACGCACCAACACACACACAGACACACAGACACACATACAAACCTACATATACGCACTGAAACACACACACACACACACACACACACACCTACAGATACGCACCGACACGCACACACACACACACAGACGCACACACACACACATACAAATCTACATATACTCACCGAAACACACACACACACGCACACACACACGCATACACACACCTACAGATACGCACCGACACACACACACACACGCACACAGACACATACAAATCTACATGTACTCACCGAAACACACACACACGCATACACACACCTACAGATACGCACCGACACACACACACAGACGCACATACAAACCTACATATACGTACCTAAACACACACACACACACACACACACACACACGCACACCTACAGATACGCACCGACACACACTCACACACACACAGACGCACATACAAACCTACATATACGTACCTAAACACACACACACACACACACACACACACACACACACACACACACACGCACACGCACACCTACAGATACGCACCGACACACACTCACACACACACAGACGCACATACAAACCTACATATACGCACTGAAACACACACACACACGCACACACACACACACGGACCTACACACACACACTGACCGTCTTTGGCATCGTAGACTCGCTCCTCCCACTTGCCGTGTCCCTCCACCCTCCACTGGGCGTGGTACTTGAGGATGGCCACGCCCCCCGAGGACTCTGGCGCCAGAAACTCCACCTTGGCCGTGCTGGAGTAGGGCTCCACCAGCTCAATAATGGGTGAGGACGGCACATCTGAAACACACACACACACACACGCACTTAGACATCACACGCACACACAAACTTAGACATCAGACACACACACACACTTAGACATCACACACACAAACTTAGACATCAGACACACACACACATACTTAGACATCACACACACATACTTAGACATCAAACAGAGACACACACACAAACACACACTTGAACATCACACACTAACACATCACACAACCCTGCACCAGATCACAAATGGAAAACAAGTTTTTAACACACACACACACACACACACACACACACACACAAGAAGACATCACACACACACTCACTTAGATATCACACACCCTCGTACTGGAGTATTAGCGTATTGGTGGGAGACGACAGTAAGTTTGGAACACACACGTTGATGTGTGTGTGCGTTTGTGAGAATGTGGATGACTGCACTAAGAGACCTAATGAGGTGATCCATCTCTGTGATGACAGCAGTGACAGCCAACACTTGTCACACATTTGTGCTTCTCTCCTGACAACACACACATTTGTGTTTTGTACTACGAACACACACATTAGTGCTTTTCTACTGAGACACACACAGTAGTGTTCCTCAATTTCGCCTCCAGTGAATTTGTACTGCAAACGTGGAGAAGGAAAGAGTTTGTAACCAGACTTCAGTTGCAGAATGTTCTTATGATTTCATCACATTTTTAGAACTTTCCTGTGCTTCCGTGGCATCTTTAGAATGCTCCTATGGCTCTATTACATCTTTAGAATGCTCCTATGGCTCTGTTACATCTTTAGAATGCTCCTATGGCTCTGTTACATCTTTAGAATGTTCCTGTAAGTCTGTCACATCTTTAGAATGTTCCTGTAAGTCTGTCACATCTTTAGAATGTTCCTGTAAGCCTGTCACATCTTTAAAATGTTCCTGTAAGTCTGTCACATCTCTAGAATGTTCCTGTAAGCCTGTCACATCTTTGGAATGTTCCTGTAAGGCTGTCACATCTTTAGAATGTTGGCCCAGGCGCTGTGTGAAAGGTGGCCTGTGACAGTGGGGGGGGGGTGAAGAAGTCTGCTTGCATAATTGTCACATTCCACTACCAAGCTAATGAATCAATTGATCCAAATGAAGTGATAATGGTGGGGAGTTGTCTGCCACTGAATGCACACCGTGTGACTGCAAACACAAACACACGCCCACACACACACACACACACATGAGTGCACACATGTTCCCACACACACACCCCCACAAACCCGGCATCATGTGAACATCCACACTCATGCCCAAACACACACACACACAAACCTGCACAATCACACACGCACACACACACACACACACACACACACACACACACACCTATAAGCACACACCCACCAGAGCCCTTGATAATGATGAAAGGGCCTGTGAGGAGGGGAGGGGCTGGGTTAAATTGTGCTGATTGAAACAGATGAGTCCATCACACACACCAGGGGAGCAGTGGGAAACTTTAATGGGAAATTAGAGACAGCCCTTCTGTCTCTCTCTCTCTCACACACACACACACACACACACACACACACACACACACACACACACACACACACACACACACACACAGACAGTCCTTCTGTTAACACTGCACACTTTCTCATTCTGATTAACACACTCATATCACGCACTTCCACCCACACATATATATTTAGTTAATAAATATATTTTGTTAAAAATCCAACCTCTCGCCTCCCTCTTTTAGTTGCGGCCTTGGCACAGGGTTGTAACACACACGCACGCACACAGCCAGACACTGACACATAAAGACACACACATACACACACCCACACACACACAGACTGACCGGCCTGAATGAGGATGAACTCTTTGGATTCGGTGCCGATCTCGTTGGAGGCTGTGCAGTTGTAGCTGCCAAAGTCATTCTGGGACTCAGGAGTCACCTGCAGGGGACAGGGCGTAGTGTTTAGGAGCTCTTACAAACACACACACACACACACACACACACACACACACACACACACACACACACACACACACACACACACACGAACAATGAGCTCTCTCTCCCTTTCTCGCTCTCTCTCGCACACAGCAACATGCACACATACCCAAATGACAGCCTCCCACACACAAACCTGTCTCTTTTAATTTAAAGTGACTTCATTAGCATGAGTACACACCGACAGATTTATACCGTCATACCCACCACCACTTACACACACACAAACACACACATATACTTAGGCTCACACATACAACCAACCTACACGTATTCACACACAAACACAACTAACTGCACACACACACACACACACACACACACACACACACACACACACACACACACACAGGCACACAGACACACAGACACACACACACACACACTCTCTAGTGGGCTCTGCAGTGAGCTGACCCTTTGGAGGACACTCCCACACACGCACATACACACACACACACACAACACTCATGTTGCGTTGTGAGCCACTCTCCAACTGCCTCTCACGTACTCTCAAAGGTACACACACATACACACACACACACACACACACACACACACACACACTCACACACACGCACACTATGTTGTGGATTGACCCTGGGTCTAGCTCTTCATCTATTATTAAGAGTCCAGTGCTACCTCAGCAGCATACAGGCCTACAGCACCTCTAATGGAACAACCACTACAAGTGTGTGAGAAGACTGTGTGTGTGTGTGTGTGTGTGTGTGTGTGTGTGTGTGTGTGTCCTTGTGTATGTCTGTGTGTGTGCCTCCAAGAAGGTCACTTAGGGTTGTGTTGTAGATACAGCTGCTGTAATGGGACAACAGCTACACAACACACAAGTGTGAGGTTGGAGTAGTATGTGTGTTACATGTGTGAGAGCATGTGTGTGAATGTGCATTAGGTATGTGTGTGTGTTTACCTTAAGGAAATTGGCAGAGGGTGTGTGACGCAAGTAGTATGTGCATTACGTGTGTGTGTGTGTGTGTGTGTGTGTGTGTTTACCTCTAGCAAATTGGCAGAGGGTGTGTTCTATATGCAGGATCTGATTTCAGCGAGTAATTACTGTGCCTAGGTCAGTGACCATGTTGCTTGTCCAGCAACCAGCATCAGGATCAGCATCAGCAACACTTTTTGGCCATGAAATACAATCCACGACCCAAAAATGTGCTGAAAATTCAAATCGTGCCTTTGTTTTGGCACTGTCCGAATGCAGATTCATGCACGAGTGCTGCTGAAAGCTGCTTAGAATTGCACAGGTGTTTTTTTCCCGTTTAGTTATTGACTAGGAACAATAATTACTTTTAATTAATAATTACTGAAATCAGGATGTGCATTACTGATGTCTTCATGTTGGTGGTGTGTGTGTGTGGGTTTGTTGTAGATCCCGATGTTTGGTGTAGGCGTGTGTGTCTGTCTGTCTGAGTGTGTGTGTGTCTTTGTGAGTGGTAGTGTGTGTATATCTATGTGAGTGTGTGTGTGTACCTCCAGGAAGCTTGCTGAGGGTGTGCTGTAGATCCTGATGTTGGTGGTGTTGGGCGTGTGTGTGTATCTGTGTGAGTGTAAGTGTGTATATTTGTGAGTGTAAGTGTGTGTATATCTATGTGAGTGTGTGTGTGTACCTCCAGGAAGCTTGCTGAGGGTGTGTTGTAGATCTTGATGTTGGTGGTGTTGGGCGTGTGTGTGTATCTGTGTGAGTGTGTGTGTGCGTGTGTATATCTTTGTGAGTGTGAGTGTGTGTATATCTATGTGAGTGTGTGTGTGTACCTCCAGGAAGCTTGCTGAGGGTGTGTTGTAGATCTTGATGTTGGTGGTGTTGGTGGAGGGCAGCTGCAGTCCGTCTCGGAGCCAGTAGAGGGCGACGTCACTGGGGTGGGCGAGCACCTCACAGCTGATGTTAGCGGGGTTCCCCTCCCACGTGTACACTGTCACTGCACCCAGGATCTTAGGGGCGTCTGCACAACAACACAACAAGGAGGATCTATCAGATGTGTGTGTGTGTGTGTGTGTGTGTGTGTGTGTGTGTGTAGAGTATACTAGATGTTGTAGATGTTGTGTGTGTGAGTCATGACGTCCAGGATCTTAAGGGCATCTGCACAACAAGGAAAATGTATTAGATGACTGTGTGTGTGTGTGGAGCATACTAGATGTTGTGTGTGTGTGAGTCACGGCACTCAGAATCGTAGGCGCGTCTTAGGCGCAACAACATAACAATCACAACATATAAGATGTGTGTGTGTGTGTACGTGTGTGTGAAAAGCATACTAGATGTTGTGTGTGTGTCTCACCGAACCTCAGATGTCTGCAAATGTATGTAGAGCAGATCGGCCAGCATGCATGCGTGTGTGTGTGTGTGTGTGTGTGTGAGGACGGCTGTATTTACTAAGCATTTCCATACCTATCGCACCCCTACTTTAGGCTGTTTACTAAGCCTCAACGTCAGTCTTTCACACGGCTGAAAAGAAAAGTTACTCCCTGGGGATGTGTGAGGTTGTGGTGAGCACAGTACTGGCTAAGGCTGTGGCTGTTGCATTAGTTTATGCTGGTGTCTGTGTGTGTGTGTGTGTGTGTGTGTGTGTGTGTGTGTGTGTGTGTGTGTGTGTGTTTATGTGTGTTTGAGTGTGGCAGGGTTGATGTGCACCTGACAACCCCAGCCAAAGTTCTCTTCAGGCACTCTATGATTAGACTGCAGATGTGTGTGTGTTTGTAGTAGGGTGTGTGTGTGTGTGTGTGTGTGTGTGATGGGAACACAGTTAAAAATAATTCCCCAGAGGAGGGCTAGGAGGATGAGGAAGGCCAGCCTTTGACACAGAAACACGCGCGCGCACACACACACACACACACACACACACACACACACACACACACACACACACACACACACACACACACACACACACACACACACACACACACAAACAAACACTTCAGACCAGCACCATGTAATGGAAGGATGATGAGGAGGTGCATGAGGGCTCCAGTTTCACACCAGTCTTTAATTAGGGAGACAAACCACATCTGCCCCCAGCTACTGTGTGTGTGTGTGTGATGCTTATGTGTGTATATGCAAATGTACTGCATGTGTGTCTGTAGATATGTATATGGGAGTGTGTAAATGTTTTTGATTGCATATGTGTGTATGCAAATGTGTGTATGTGTCTGTGTGCTGGTATCCCCCACACATCACACACCTGTATCGCTCTCTGTGGTGGGGGGTGTTACTTTCTGTTGAGTGCTTAAATCTGTGTTTATGCATGTGTTTGTGTGTGTGTGTGTTTGTCTTTGTGTGTGTTTGTGTGTGTGTGTGTGTGTGTTTGTCTTTATGTGTGTGTGTGTTTGTGTGTGTCGGTGAATGCCTGAGTACATGTCTTTCATCTCCCCGTTCCCTGGAGTCATCCCTGAGTGTCTTCCTGAGGCTGCAGCAGTGTGTGTGTGTGTGTGCGTGTGTGTGTGTGCATGTGTGTGTGTGTGTGTGCAGCTAACGGTTCATATTAATTACTGCAATCTGTGTATCGCTCCAGCGGCTTATGGGATTGAGCTTCTTTGAATGCTGATGATCTACGCTGATTACGCCACCGCTCTTCCTCCCACAAAGACAAGAGGGGGCGCCGCTAAAGGGCGTGAATGCTGCTAAGGCAATCCCCCGCTAAAGGCCGTAAATGCTAAGACAAGACAGCGCTAAACGGCCTAAACACCTCAAAGCTAAGACAATCCGCACGCTGCACGTTGCGTCATCCAACGCCTTCCCACAACCCTGCGCTAAACTAGCGTTCATGAGATATAATCTCCTGCCATACGCTAAACGCTAACATCTCTCATGAGATACAATCTTCTGCCGTATGCTAAATACTAACATCTCTGGCATTAGATAGAGTCTCTCATTCGCTAAATGCTAACATTTCTCATTAGATATAATCTTCTGCCATACGCTAAATACTAACATTGTCATTACATAGAGTCTCTCATTTGCTAAATGCTAACATCTCTCATTAGATATAATCTTAAGTGTCATGTCAAGAGTCATGTCATGTTACAGTTTCATGCACTGATGCTCTATCTATGCTAGCATCAGCATAGCGCTCTAGGCATGCTAATGTTAGCATAATAAGATTAAGCTTTGCTAATAAAATTACACACAACAGGGCTTTCTTTATTTCCTATGCATTTCCTATAGTGAAACTCACCTAAAAAATTAATGTCTGGAAGGTTGATGCTATTTCAAACGTGCTTACCTACAGATGCCTTTCATACTGTTAAGCTTGTGTAAAATGAATAAATAATTGGAGGTGTGCTTGCTGAACACTTGTCCAAACCCCTGCTGTGCTGATGACCAATGAAAGTGAGCAGGCACTTAAGTCTGAGCCAATAGTGTGCGATCTGTGAACGACCAATCACAGGGCTTCTCTCCACTGCACTGCCAATTCCACCATAATGGCCTGTGAAACAATTACAGGACTCATCCCCTAAGACAGCCTGCAGCCCCTGTGTTGCTAGGCTAAAATGATGGCGTGCATGCACACACACACACACACACACACACACACACACACACACACACACACACACACACACACACACACACACACACACACAAATACACATATGTTTTCTGTTTACACTACAACGTGCTTATGTTTAAATGAGCATATATACATACTACGGCACATTACAAGATATGAACTTGCCAATAAAGCAGTCATGCCAATAAAGCAAACTGAATTACATTGAGAGAGCCTGTGAGGGTGTGTCTGAGTGCATAAGTGTGTGTGTGTGTTACTAGGTGCTTTATGTGTGGACACTGAAGCTGTTCTGAGATGTTTGTGTGTTTGTGTGTGTGTGTGTGTTGCTAGGTGCTTTTGTGTGTGGACATTGAAGTTGTTGCTGAAGTGTGAATGAGTATGTGTGTGTATATATGTGTGTGTGACTGGTGCTGGGGCATTAGGACTGATGCTGGGGCAGTAAGACAGCACTGCTGAGGCAATAAGACAGCAATGTTGGGGCATTAGGACAGTATTCTGGGGCAATAAGACAGCAATGCTGGGGCAGTAAGACATCACTGAAGCACATACATAGCAGTAGCATTCAATTACAGGCCAGTGAGGTGCCCAAACATGCAAACACATAATGTCGTCTTCTAAACATAGTTCGGGAGCCCGTAGGATGATTGAAAGCCACCAACGTACCTGTCCTCCACCTTCTATGAAATGTAATCCCGCCTGCCTATCCAGGCGTCATGCATGGTGTTGCGAATTACCCCTCCCCTTACATTACTCCTCCAGTTCACTGGTGGCTCTATTCTGTCAGTCCTCTACATCCATAGGGGGTGCAAGGGGACATCGTTCTATACAATCTCCGCTTTAGTCATTCCAGGACCAAGGCCAGCTCCCAAGCCAAACATGCGTGTTTTCACATCAAGCACTCATAGGGAGGGAAAGTGGAACACAGCGATCCTAGCGGTGGCGTTCCTATCCCCAGAGCGATCCTATTAAAAATCCCATAGACCGATTTTTAAAAAAATCCCACAAAGGTATGACACGGAACTTGTGCACCAGACATATTTTTCAGGCTATATATGGGGATTATCTACTAACTGTGAAAGTATTGTGTGAAATTTCGTCCTATTTTAAAAAATCTAAATTGTGCCTAACTTGTCATAAACGGACTACAACTTTGAGTCGCTCCCGTTACGTCAGTAAACACAAGTTCACCATGCTGTAATTCGTAACTGATTGCAACCACGGAGAAACAAATGAATGCCAGTTTTCACATTTCATAAAGATTCCATAAAGCTACGGTTGTGGATTCTTATAATCAGATGAGTTTCATGTACACAATCGTTGGATTTCACTTACTTCTCTCGCCGGCAGCTAACTGTTAGATTTGGGCAGGCGCCAGATTTTGCGGTGACGTCATACACGCGCCTATCGTTCAGTGTAGTCCTTTATCGGCTTTTTAATTAACATTAAAAACAATTCAGATTAGTGAAAAAAAGAAAGTATGACCACCTGAATCGATAGAACTGCCCAGCATGCATATCATATGAAAGCCACTATCTTAACTTTGGAGTGTGAGCCGAAATGTAATTTTTTGAAGAAAAAATCCCATTCATTTCGATAGAGGTGGGGAACGCAACCAGCAGGGGGCGATGAGATTACTTTCCCTCCCCATACCGGCGACATAGTCACAAAATTGGACACGTAGTACTCCAAAGTGTAACATTTGGAAGTCCCTAGTGTTCATAACATTAGCCCACGGAGCAATCATTTGGAAGTCCCTAGTGTTCATAACATTAGCCCACGGAGCAATCATTTGGAAGTCCCTAGTGTTCATAACATTAGCCCACGGAGCAATCATTTGGAAGTCCCTAGTGTTCATAACATTAGCCCACGGAGCAATCATTTGGAAGTCCCTAGTGTTCATAACATTAGCCCACGGAGCAATCATTT
>CM050203.1:16382500-16392500 GCA_027475355.1 Coilia nasus | reverse complement strand
CTCACCAGTCATATTTTTTAAACAAATGTGAGAAATATGGACTTACTTATTGTATTGAACAACCAGACAACAGTCACATATGAATGTTATCTTTAGCTTCTTTAAAGAGCCAAAAAAACATCTTTCTTAGAAGACGAGTCATTTCATATATATATATCTAGCAATCAGTCCAGGGGTTATACTACAATGATGGTTATAGTGATGAAACTGGTTTAGTTAACCCCGAGGTAGTTTTAAAAATGTTAGCAGGTCCCAGGGCTTCATTCTCTTAACTACAGAAATTACAATGGGCTCTTTGCAACTACCTCTGGGTTAAATAAGCCAGGTTTGTCACTTAGCCACCTCTGCAGTAAACCTGCCTGATAAAAAGAATTCCTGAGGCAAGTGTTAGTTTTGTGTAGCTATCCTCCCTGCATCCTGATTAAGAGTTTCTGAGGCAAGCTGTGTGCAGCTAGCCTCTCTTTATCCTGATACATTTTTTGAGGAAAGCATTAACTTTATTTAGTTAGTCTTCCTTCATTCCTGTCCTGCTTTTGTCTTGAGCTCACCTTTCTAGTCTCAGAGTGTACTCCTGACTCTGCAACTGAGGCACTAGAGGTCTCCCGGAGACCCACTGCCGACTTCTGAATGGCCTTTCGCACTTGATCACCCCCACAGCTGACTGGCTCTATAAACTCACATGTTGCCCCTATGCCACCCATAGTGTCTCTATAAACCCCACATTGTCTTTATAAACCCCATAGTGTCCCTATGCCACTCATAGTGTCTCAATAAACCCAATGTCTCTATAAACTCTACAGTGTCTCTATGAATCCCATAGTGTCTCTATAAATGCCGTAGTGTCTCTATGTCACCCATAGTATCTATACAATCCCAAAGTGTCTTTATCAACACCATAGTGGCTCTATGATACCTCATAGTGTCTCTATAAACATCACAGTGTCTCTACGACACCCCACATAGTGTCTATAAACCCCATGGTGTCTCTTTTACACCCCATAATGTCTCTATGAACCTCTTGGTGTCTCTATAAAGCCCCCCAGTATCTCTATAAATGCCATAGTGTCTATAAACCACGTAGTGTCTTGTTTACACCCCATAGTGTCTCTATGAATGCCATAGTGTCTCTATAAAACCTCATAGTGTCTCTATAAAGCCCCATAGTGTCTCTATAAAGCCCCATAGTGTCTCTATTCAGCAGCAGGGAACGGTAGAGCACTGAGGGGCTCCAGGAGCAGGAGGTTATTACTGCGCTAACGAGCTCACGCTGAAACAGGCTTCACGGGCAGTTTACCTGATCCCTCCTTAATTGCTGTGGCGCGTGTGCCATAAAAATATCCCTGACGGGTGCCTGAGGAGGTGTGTGTGTGTGTGTGTGTGTGTGTGCTGCGGAGGAGGAGAACGAGCGAACGCAGGCATGCTTGTTAAATCAGCACAGTATGGAGGTGGGCGATGAATGAGAGTGAGCGAGTGAGATATGAGGCAGTATTCAGTGTCCATCAGACGCAGAAACTCTATCAAACAAAACTATCAAACACAACTATCAAACAAAACTATCAAAACGAAAGTATCAAACGAAAGTATCAAACACAACTATCAAATGAAACTCTAGTATCTCTGCTGAGTTTGGAGAACTGGAACTGAATCGGAGTGCCATTACGGTGTATTGAGAAACAGAATAAAACATTATACCCCTACTAAGATGCAGCACAGCACCATTCAGTACAGCAGGCCTGATGCATTATACATCACAACAGCATGGGCAGCATGCTGTGATCAAACAACATCTTAATCTGAGTGAATCTTAAATTAGGGGCACAACATCTTAATCTAAGTGAATCTTAAATTAGGGGCACAACATCTTAATCTGAGTGAATCTGAATCTGAATCTAAAGAAACCTTAAAAGGGCAAAAGCTGCTTATTCTGTTTCTACAAGTGCTCTGCTTTCTCTGCTCTCCTTCCTCTGGTTGCTCTGTCTGGCTTATGTGTGTTTTTGCATCCATCACTCATTGTTTGGGCCTACGGTCAACAACATAGCCCTTAATGGGCTTTCTGGGCAGTAAGTCCATTACGTAAAATCAAATATTTACTGAAAGCCTGGAACTGACAATGTACTTTTATTTAATCAGGAAAAACAGAGCGAGTTCTCAGCTGTGCTTGAAAATGCGTGGGGATGTTTTAAGAGCCAGGGTGTATGACCTTGATATGGCCTACTGTAGCTTACAATGTTAACAATACCACTGACCTGATAAAGCCGAGCTTATGGATGTTATTATTACCGTAATACCATGCCCTGATACGGCCTAGCTCAATGACATTATTAATACACCTGGACCTGGTGTAGCCTAGCTCCTAGAAATGAACAATCTTGTCCTCTGAGAGTAATCCAAGAGAGAAATAAATGTAAATACAACACACACAGACACATCTGATGTCTTGTTGGAAGCTCACACATACAGAGAGCCCGACACTGACAGTGGTGTCTGAGGATGATTGGCATGACCCTGCCATAACTATTCTCTGCACGAGAGCAACCTCTGTCTCGCACAAGAACAACCTCCGTCTGGCTTGAAAGCAACCTCTGTCTGGGTTGAAGGCAACCTCTGTCTGGCTTGAAAGCAACCCCTGTCTGGCCTGTGTGAGTGACTGAGACTGTGGATCTCAGGTGTGACACCAACTCCCAGGTCCCAGCCTGGACCAACTCCCAGTGGAGTCGGGAGGATTAGGAGTGTGAGTATGCCTGTCACTCAAAGGTGCACACACACACACACACACACACACACACACACACACACACACACACACACACACACACACACACACACACACAAACACACACACACACACACACACACACACACACACACATCTCTGCTGCATGTGACAGCTTGGCTAAGAATGCCCAGATCTGTACCCGGAGCTGCATGTCTGCTACAACTCACACAGTTTATTGCATCGCAACGGCAACAAGGAGTCTAAGTCCCCTAACAGAAGAGATTATTCTTTGATTCTGTAATGATTCTTTATTAAGATCAGATGATGAGGGGGAGAGAAGGTCAATACTTCAGCTAATGTGCCGTAGCAGTGAAGGATGAAGGTGAGTGGACAGGCAGAAGGGACATGCAGTTTACCAGTGCAGCAGACCGTAAAATGGGGGATATATATGGAGGCATACTTAAGTGTTATTCTACGAGACGATACAGTCCAACCGCAGTATGAGGTCTATGGCAGCATATTTAGGTGCTATTCTACGAGACGATACAGTCCAACCGCAGTATGAGGTCTATGGCAGCATATTTAGGTGCTATTCTACAAGGCGATATGGTCTAACCGCAGCACTGGGTCTATTCTGGAGCATATTTAGGTGTTATTCTACGAGACGATACAGTCCAACCGCTGTATTAGGTCTATGGCAGCATATTTAGGTGCTATTCTACAAGGCAATAAGGTCTAACCGCAGTACTGGGTCTATTCTACGAGACATATTTAAATGTTAAATCTACGAGACGATATAGTCCACCCCACAACATTGGATCTAGGGCAGCATATTTCAGTGTTATTCTACGAGACAATATAGTCCAACCACAGTATTGGGGGATATGGCAGCATATTTAAGAGTTAATGTACAAGACAACGTAGTCCAACCACAGTATTGGGTCTAGGCTATAGCAGCATATTTTAATGTTATTCTACGAGACAATACAGTCCACCCACAGTATTGGATCTATGGCAGCATATTTAACAGCTAATTTAGGAGATGCTGTAGTCCACAGTATGGGGTCTATAAATGTTAATCTTACGTGTATAAGAAGCCTATTGCAAGTGTATAGGGGTATGGGGCAGCTGTGGTGTAGTGGTTAGGGAGTTGGTGTTGGGCTCGGAGAGTAACTGGTTTCAATCCCACCCTATGCATCGCTGAAACGCCCTCGAGCAAGGCCTCTAACCCCTCACTGCCCCAGGGACTGTAACTAAGAGCCCTGTAAAATAATTTTAAGCCGCTCTGTATAAGCTATCAACTAGGTGTAATGTAATGTGTGTGAGGGGAAGAAGCCCTGCTGCAGAACCAGCATGAGGATCTGGACACACTGTGGGATAGCTGACAAGATGATGATACCTCTGGGCTCTCTAAAACATTTTTTTTTATTCTTTTAAAAAAACATTTTATTAAAGTTGAAAAAAATACTAGTGTTTCTTTAAGGGGAAAAGGGCTCAGCTTTACATCAAGGAGAGTGGGCAATTTTCATTATTATGAATCTTTCCTCTTCCTCTGCTCACAGTACAACAGTGGAGAATAAATGAAGTCTCCACAAAGACTGAGGGGAGGGGACTGTGATGCTGTGTGTGTCTGTGTGTGGAGTGTGTGTATGTTGTACTGTAAGTGATGCTGTGCCAGGCTGTATGTGTTCTCTGATTTCCTCACGGCATTGCGGTGACAGAAGTGTCTGTCACAGCCTGATGACGACTATCGCGGTGTCATGGTGACACAAGTGTCTGTCAAGAGTCTCTTGGCGGCTTTGCCTCTGCCCATCCTGGTGTTATAACGGCACGAGTGTGTGGGGTTCCTATCAGAAGCCGAATGTGTGTGAGAGTGAAGGGGTCAGAAGCCATCATGAGTAAGTGTGTGTGTGTGTGACAGTGGGGGGTGGTGAGTCAGATGAAGTCATAAGGGATTGTGTGAGAGTTAAGTAGATTTAGATGACTTTGAGGAGGCTCTTTATCCAATGTCCAGTGTCTATACCACTGACATGATAATCAGAGCTCCTTCACAGTAAATTTACTAACAAAAGGTAACAGTATTCCAGAAACTAATGACCTATTACAAGATACAAGCAGCTCAGCTTTTGTTTGTAGGATTTCTATGGTTTGGCAGAGAGGGGGCAGCTCCCAGAGAAGAGAAGGGCCCAATTACATACAGGAGACATGATTGGGTGATAGCTTGCCATGGCAGTTCCTAAATTGCTTAAAATTACTATCATCATCAACATCGCTAAAAAAGTGACCAGTCCAATCAATCACGGTTTGTTGTGTGTCTTGACCCTGCTCTCACTGGTTTTAAATGAGACCATGGATCATAAAAGTACTGAACCATCTTTCCTACGTGTTTTCAATTCAAACATGTAGAGAGACGTATTTGGAACACGGTTAGCTTGCAATATCTCATTTACATGATGTCTGATTAATTAAAATCCAAACATGTTTACTGACCTGATATGCCAAGCCAAATAGCAAAATGCAACCGAATCAACATTTTTAATTATGTCAATAACACCCACTAAGGACATAGTTCGGTGTTGACATAATGTCTTTTGCTATCCGGGAATAAGATTGGTTAAGTGACTTGACAATGGGTTTGTATTACTGGTATGGTGTGTTAACTTTGCATGGCCAGGTTTTTAACTAACGTGACACTGAGTTTGTGTCACTGTCATGACAAAGTGTTTGTTATGACAGTGTGTTTACTTGGTGTGATGGCATGACGTGGCATGATTTGTGTGAGTGACTGGCGTAACGATGTGTGTGTGACTGGCGTGATGATGTGTGTGTGTGTGTGTGTGTATTTTTAATGACTGTGGGTGTGTGGCCAGTGCACGACAGGACAATTCAGTTGAGAAAGTGTGTGACGCATCCTGTCAGTACCATCCTTTGGGAATCCACCACAACCAGCATGCTACGCCAGTGTGCGTGCGCGCCTGAGTGTATGTGTGTGTGCGCGCGCGTGTGTGTGAGTTTGTATGTGTGAGCGCATGCACAGCAGCTGGAAGAGATGCAGTCCTCATCGACCATGATTCAACCGGGTGAGGGCCGCATCTGAGCCGGATTGTAGCCGCATCTGAGCCGTATGTGGGCTGAGCCCGTGCTGCAGGGAGCTGCCATGTGGTGAGCGAGAGTCAGGCAGGCCAGACGAGTGCAGCGGGGGGGCTCAGCACACACACACACACACACACCACACACACACGCCACACACAGCCAAGGGGGTGGGCACAGTATGGAGCATCATGACTGCACACACACACACACACACACACACACGCACACACACACAAAAACCCTTTTGGCTTGTTTCTGAGAGAACACAGAGCATGTTTGCCAGCATGTTTCCTGGCTGATGAGTGTGTAAATGCCCTCTCGCACACAGCCGCACCAAGTTTGCCAGGCAGGGCGGGCACTGCACACACACACACACACACACCACGCACACACACACACACACACACACACACACACACACACACACCACAAGCCAATGAGCGACAGACTCAAAAATAATTAGCAGCTTTGTGCCATCTTGTGTTTGAGGCTCTGTCTGTCTGGCGGGGTGGGTATAGGGGGCTGATGCCAGCAGAAGCAGATGAAAAAAGAATAAAAAAAGACAGGAAGATAAAGGGAGAGAGTAAAGACAGAGAGTAAAGACAGAGACAAATGGTGGTGTGACACAGGCACTGAGAGAGAAAGAGAAAGGGAGAGAGATGAAAAGAAAGAAAGACAAAGAATGTCAGAGCAGGGAGGAGAGAAAAGGGGGAAGAGAGAAAATAAATGGAAAAGTGTGTGAAAGATAAAGAAACAGAGAGAGAGAAAGAAAACAGTCTGAAAGGCAGTGAGGAGAGAGAGAGAAAGAGAGAGTAAGAGAGAAAGAGAGAGACTGTGAGAGAGAAAAAGAGCGAGAGAAAGAGAGAGACTGTGAGAGAGAAAAAAAGCGAGAGAAAGAGATAGACTGTGAGAGAGAAAAAGAGCGAGAGAAAGAGAGAGACAGTGAGAGGGAAAAAGAGCGAGAAAGAGGGTGAGACTGAGAGAGACAGAGAAAGAGAGGGTGAGAAACTGGGAGAGAAAGAGAGCAAGAGAGATAAAGAGAGAAAGAGAGAGAGAGAGAAAGAGAGAGAGCAAGGGAGAGACCCTAATTAGGTGAGACCCTAATAAGGAGGCAAGTGTCGGATTAGCACAGTGAACCTAATGAGCTACTAATTACTTTTTGTCTGTCACAATGAGTTTTACCAGTGTATGAAGATAAACACACACACACACACACACACACACACACACACACACACACACACACAAGCCAGGCTTGCTGTGGGTGGTGAGGATGGTGATACTGAGCTTTGTGTGTGTGTGTGTGCTCCTGTGTTGCGGCACAGACATGGCCACTGAGGATGAGGATGGTGATGAAGATGAGGGTGATGCGGCGGTCACCATAGCGACGCAGTCCGTCAGGCGCATGACACAGGCATGCCCATGCTCTGGGGGACTAGTGATGATGGTGAAGGTGTGTGTGTGTGTGTGTGTGCGTGCCTCCACGATCTACATACTACAGTCCCACCCTCTGTGTGTGTGTGTGTGTGTGTGTGTGTGTGCGCGTGCCTCCACAATCTACGTACTACAGTCCCATCCTTTGTGTGTGTGTGTGTGTGTGTGTGTGTGTGTGTGTGTGTGTGTGTGTGTCCAGGATCCATGGAACACCTAATGTCTTGACTGTGTGTCTGTTTGCTCTTTTCGTTTCTCCTCACTTGAGGTAGCAAAGGAAAAGGAGCAGTGTTTCACCTCTTTTTCCATCTCAATGTGTTTTGATGTGTGTGTGTGTTGTGTTATGCTATCCTTTTTGTCCCATCATCACTGTTTTCTTCACAAAAGGGGGCGGGGAGGCAGCTGCAACAACAGGGGTGCAGTGATCACCATCATGCAAAACCTGCGACACTCCCCCAACCCTGATAAGATCACTGCCCGAGACGCTGCTTGCTGCAGTCCTGCACAGCAGGCATTCAGACTGCACTGCTGTCCCGCTCGTTAGGGTTGATGCTATCAGGGTCTCGGGTACACGTACTGTATCTCAGAGAGCAGAGCACACACACTTACTCACACACACACACGTACACGGGGCGAGTGTGTGTGGCTCTGCTGGTTGCCGTGGTTACTGTACCTGCGCGCACAGGTGAGCCCTACCTGATAGATCCCGTTAGAGGATAGATCCTGCAGGAGAGAAAGGGCATGTGTGTGAAGAGCCCTCCGCAAGGACCACACACACATGCACACACACACACCCACACACACACACACCCACACACACACTCATGCCGTCCCTCCATGCAGACAGCCATTTCACAACCTTCATATTCACTGCACATGACCCCAAGAACATGTGGATGAATTTCTATGTTTGTCCTAACCTGTGGACAGCCACATCTCTCACACACACACACACACACACACACACACACACACACACACACACACACACACACACACACACACAAGATGTGGTGTCCACTAGCACAGTCCACTGTCCAGGCTTCAGTGAGGGTTGAGAGGTTAAATGGCTATTTGCATGACACTCCCCAAATGTGTGACGTGCTTCTGGATTAAATGAACTTGACATGACGGACAGCTCTGGTGGCCAATCATTAGTAAGCAGACAGATGATGAGGGCTGTTCCTAACCTCACCAGTATCAATAGATGCCTCCCTGACTCAATCATATCTAAAACCTGGCTTAATAAAATGCATTGTCACCCTAGCCCGACTTCAGTAAATGTGTATAATAGCAAACCTGACTCAACTGTACAGATATCTACAGATATAGAAGCCCAATCAAATGGGAGGCAATGTATGCATGGCAGAAAAACTGGGCAATGTGTAGATATGTAAGCTAGATTAACTCCTTTGTATTCAGGACAGGTATGCATACGAAATACAATCCAGACTTATTTCTATGGGTCAAAATTAACCTACTGACTCAAACTCGAAATCAAACTACTTCCTAGTGGCCTACAGACACACACCGAGGGACACACACACCTCACAGCCTAGGGGTACACTTTCCTGAACTTTCTTTCTCATTAAGACCCTAAGGTAAACCTTCTTGATTTGTTGTTTTCTCTTATGAAGAGCCTGGGGCTCCCCTGTAGCACACAGCAGCAGTGTTTGGGATTTCCTGTTTTGGTCTGAACATGCGATATCCTGTCCTGCCTTGGGACCTGTTTATGTGTGTGTGTGTGTGTGTGTGTGTTGACACAGGTGAGTGGGCGTGTCCTGGCGTACCTGTTCCCCATCGGTGAAGACGCGCTGGCCGAAGCTCCAGGTGATGGTGGGGGTGGGGTCTCCTGTGGCGTCACAGGTGAGCGTTACCTGCTCTTCCATCTCCGTGGTCGTCTGGTTCTCCAGAAACGTGATCTTGGGCTTCACTAAAGCACACACAATAAGGTGGAGGTTAGGGTACATAGGCCTAAGTGTAGGACACAGGGTAGGGTACATAGGCCTAAGTGTAGGACACAGGGTAGGGTACATAGGCCTAAGTGTAGGACACAGGGTAGGGTACATGGGACTAAGTGTAAGACATAGGGTAAAATACATAAATAAATGTAGGACACAGGGTAGGTTACATAGGTCTAAGTGTAGCACACAGGGTAGGGTACATACATAAGTGTAGGACCCACGGTAGGGTACATAGGCCTAAGTGTAGGACACAGGGTAGGGTACATAGGCCTAAGTGTAGGACACAGCATAGGGTGTATGGGACTAAGTGTAGCACACAGGGTAGGGTACATAGGTCTAAGTGTAGCACACAGGGTAGGGTACATAGGCCTAAGTGTAGGACACAGCATAGGGTGTATGGGACTAAGTGTAGCACACAGGGTAGGGTACATAGGCCTAAGTATAGGACACAGCATAGGGTATATGGGACTAAGTGTAGGACATAGAGTAGAGTACATAAATAAATGTAGGACACAGGGTAGGGTACATAGGCCTAAGTGTAGCACACAGGGTAGGGTACATAGGCCTAAGTGTAGGACACAGGCTAGGGTTGAGGTAAAGGTACACAGCCATGTTAGTTTTGGGGTTGTCATGTTTATACTGTAGGCCTACTTCAGGTACTTCAGGTAGCCTACTTAGGGTTTTTTTCTGGTTATAATGCTCTCACACAGCCAACATGAACTTCATGTTGTGTGTGTGTGTGACATGTAGGTCAATAATGTATGAAAAGAAAAAAAAACTATAATGCTGGAATACG
>CM050203.1:16350000-16377500 GCA_027475355.1 Coilia nasus | reverse complement strand
TTTCATGAATACATTATAGATGTAATACTTTGTTTTGGCGTTTTTAAATTCCTGCTGCATAAAAAGGGCTGTTATCAGGAAATGGAATAAGCAGCACGCACGACAGGACAAGGACAGACAAACGCTAACACATCAGGCACAGCAGGCTTTTGACATGAGAGAGAGAGAGAGAGAGAGAGAGAGAGAGAGAGAGAGAGAGAGAGAGAGAGAGAGAGAGAGAGAGAGAGAGAGAGAGAGGAGAGAGAGAGAGAGAGAGAGAGAGAGAGGGAGAGAGAGAGAGAGGGAGAGAGAGAGAGAGGGAGAGAGAGAGAGAGAGAGCGACAGACAGAGGCGGTGCGAAAGGCGAGAAAGCTATTACAAGTTTGAAAAGAGAGCAAGAGAATGTACAGAGTGGAGGAGATGAGAATGAGGACAGAGAGGAAGAGAGAAAAGAGAGAACAGGAGAGAGATGAATAAGGGAGGGGGAAGAATGAGAGTGAGTGACAGACAGAGAAAAAACAAGAGGAAGTGTGTGTGTTTGTGTGTGTGTGAGTGTGTGTCTGTGTGAGAGAGACAGCATTGTGTGTGCGTGTGTGAGCATCTGTGTGTGAGCGTGTGTGTGTGTGTGTGTGTGTGTGAGCGTCTGTGTGTGTGTGAATGTGTGTGTGCATGTGTGTGACTGTGTGTGTGTGTGAGCGTGTGTGTGTGTGTGTTTGAGAGTTGTGTGTATGTGTGTGTGTGTGTGTAAGTGTCTGTCGTACCGTCCTTCTTGGGCTGGATGGTGGCCTTGTTGTACCGCCATGAGGTGTGGGCGGGGGGGATGCTCTCCACCTCGCACACGATGCTGGCGTCGTCTCCCTCGTTAAACTCCTGCGGCGACGGCACGTGCTTGAACGTGATCTTCTCTACACGGGGAGAACACACATCACACACACACACACACACACACACACACACAACACTACATGAGAACACTTCGCACACACTCACGCGGGCTGCAACACTTATGATGTGTGCCCTCTGGCAGTGTTTGTGTTTGTGTGTGTGTGTGCACGCATCTGTATGTGTAAGCGTGTGTTTGTGTCTCTGTATGTGTGTGTGTGTGAGTATCTGTGTGTATAAGCATCTATGTGTGTTTGTATGTGTTTATGCATCTGTGTGTGTCTTTACTCGTCCCCCCTAATGACTAAGTGAAAAAAAGCTCTGGGGTGTGTGTGGAGTCATTAGCAGCTGTGCTGTGCTCCCTGTAGGGGGCGTTACAGAGGTCACCATGACAACCGTGGGAACCCAACATCTGCCTCCAGCTCATTCATCCCTAACCCCGCCCCCTCCTGCACTGGCCAATGGCAACCACCAATGAAGAGGTGCACAATTTCTCTGGGTTAAAGAGGAGGGTACGGTATGGTAGAGAATGGTAGCCAATGAGCTGAGGGGAACTGAGATCTCTCTGCAGTGTGATTGGGTGGGCTTTGGCATGGAGAAACACATGACCCAGGAAGTATTTGATTCTGCCTTGACCCTAAGGAGGACCCGAGATCTGTCTTTAAAGAATAAGGGGGAAGACATCTACTACATCTATTAGCTGCCACCTCTAACTCTTTCTCTCTCCCTCTCTAGTCTTCCATCTCTCTAGCCACCCCCTTCCCCGAGCCCTCTCTCTTTATCTAGCACTCTCTTTCCTTCTCTCTCTCTAACCCTCTCTGTCTCCTCATCTCTCTCTAGCCCCTTTCTGTGTGTGAAGACACCTCAGTGGTGTTGGCAGTCCCAATCCACTTTTTTTTCTGTGCAGGGGAATTTTTTAAATGTATTGTTATTATTAGTACTATTATTAGTACTATTATTATTAGACCCACCCGGCCTCAACCTGCAACCTCCCACGATCTACGATGCAACACTCTCCTCATTCACCCCTCTCTCCGAAAGCGACGTCTTCAAACTATCACTGGAAGCCGTCCTACCACCTGCCCACTAGACCCCGTCCCCTCGAATCTGCTGTAAGCCATCGCCCCAACAGTAGTCCCATCGATCACGTCCGTGATGAATGCTTCGCTATCATCAGGTATAGTACCAGCCGCCTTCAAACAGGCTAGGGTCACACCACTGCTCAAAAAGACCACACTCAACCCCGCCCAGGTGGAGAACTATCGACCGGTCTCACTGCTGCCCTTCCTTTCAAAAACCATCGAGAGAGCGGTCTCTGAGCAGGTAGTTAATTTCCTCACCCAGAATGACCTACTTGACCCGAAGCAGTCTGGCTTTAGAAGCGGCCACTCCACTGAAACAGCACTGCTTTCCGTCACAGAAGCCCTCAGAGTAGCCAGAACTGAAGGTCAGTCATCAGTACTTATCCTACTCGACTTATCGGCAGCCTTCGATACAGTCAACCACAGCATACTACTAACTACACTCTCACACATAGGCATCACAGGCATAGCACACTCCTGGTTTACATCCTACCTCACTGGACGCTCCTTTGAAGTGTCTTGGCAAGGACAACTGTCATCAACTCACACTCTCTCCACAGGTGTTCCCCAAGGGTCGGTGCTGGGCCCCCTTCTCTTTGCTATCTACACCACCTCGCTGGGCCGCATCATCCGCTCACACGGCTTCTCCTATCACTGCTATGCTGATGATACACAGCTGTACTTGTTGTTTCGACCAGATGACACCACAGTCTCTGCACGCATCTCTGCCTGTCTCTCCGCACTCTCCGCATGGATGAAGGAACACCACCTCCAGCTCAATCTGTCTAAGACTGAACTCCTGGTGATCCCAGCCCAGGAGTCAATCCACCATGATATCAGCCTGAATATGGACACTGTCACGATTGCTCCGAACAAGGTTGCTAAAAACCTCGGCGTCGTGATTGATGACCGGCTATCTTTTTCTGACCACATTGCCTCCGTAGCGCGGTCATGCCGTTATGCGCTATACAACATTAGAAAAATCAGACCGTACCTGACCCAATATGCTACTCAGCTTCTGGTTCAGGCTATGGTCATCTCTCGCCTCGACTATTGCAACGCCCTTCTGGTTGGCCTTCCTGCTTGTGCAATCAAACCATTGCAAATGGTTCAGAATGCAGCAGCACGACTGGTTTTCAATCAACCCAAAAGGTTGCATGTCACTCCTCTCTTCATCAACCTGCATTGGCTCCCGGTGGCTGCCAGAATTAAACACAAAGCTTTGACTCTAGCCTACAAAGTCACTTCTGGATCCGCCCCCACCTATCTCAACGTCATACTGAATGCTTACATCCCGTCCAGAATGCTGCAATCCTCCAATACGAACCGCCTGGCCGTACCCTCTCCCAAGACAAAGCGAGGTCACTCTAAACTTTTCTCGGTTGTTGTCCCTCAGTTGTGGAACAACCTACCAGTCCCTACAAGAGCAGCAACTTCCCTCTCGACCTTCAAAAAGCTTGTGAAGACCCTTCTTTTCCGAGACTGCTTAACAAAACCAAACTCTACTAACCATGTCTTTACATAGGTACCTTCAATGTAATATAATGTAATATTATTATTAGGTGTCCAGTGAGGATATGGGATAGTGATGATGATGATACTGATGATGTGATACTGAGAGAGGATGATGATGTGATGACCGTGATCATGATGAGGATAGTGATGGTGGTGAGGACAGTGATGAGGATAGCGGATAGTGCTGATGATGATGATGATGCGTGAATAGTGATGATGATGATGATGATGCGTGAATAGTGATGATGATGGTCAGGATAGTGATGACGAGGATAGTGATGATGATGATGATAGTGATGGTGGTGAGGACAGTGATGAGGATAGCGGATAGTGATGATGATGTGTGAATAGTGATGATGATGATGATGTGTGAATAGTGATGATGGTGATGATAGTGTTGATGATGATGCGTGAATAGTGATAATGATGACGATAGTGATGGTGGTGAGGACAGTGATGAGGATAGCGGATAGTGATGATGATGATGTGTGAATAGTGATGATGATGATGTGTGAATAGTGACAATGATGATGATGATGTGTGAAAAGTGATGATGATGATGTGTGAATAGTGACAATGATGATGATGATGTGTGAATAGTGATGATGATGATGTGTGAATAGTGATGATGATGATGTGTGAATAGTGACGATGATGATGATGATGATGATAGTGATGGTGGTGAGGATAGTGATGAGGATAGCGGATAGTGATGATGATGTGGAGAGGGGCGAGGAGGCTTACGGAAGATCTTGAGGTTGACGGTGGCCTCTCCCTCCTCGCTGCCGCGGCGGGCGACACACCGGTAGGTGCCGGCGTTGCTGAGCGTGGCGCGGTAGATGGTGAGCGAGGACGTGCCCTCGTCCATGCGGTTCACCGTGATGTCCTGCAGGTTGGCCTCGATGCGCTGCCCAGACGGGGAGTACCACTCGATCTCCTTCGCACCGCCGTCCACTACCACACACATGGACATGGAAACACACACACACACACGTGTGCATACGCGCACACACACACACATGGACATGGAAACACACACACACACATGCATACGCACACACACATGGACATGGAAACACACACACACACACGTGTGCATACGCGCACACACACACACATGGACATGGAAACACACACACACACATGCACACGCACACACACACACATGGACATGGAAACACACACACACACATGGACATGGAAACACACACACACACACATGGACATGGAAACACACACACACACATGGACATGGAAACAAACACACGTCGCACATGCACATACACACACATGGAAACACACACACACATGGAAACACACACACACATGCATACGCTCATAGAAACACACACACGCGCATACACACACATGGAAACACACACACACACACGTATACGCACATACACACACACACACACACATGAAAACACACACGCACGCATACGCACATACACATACATGGAAACACACACACACAAACTTTATTATTCTCCACTATGAGTATAAAGCTATAAGTAATACATATATTATCTGCTAAGTAATGTTATGATACTGTCCTCATACCAGCACGTAACATCCAAATTTAAAGCAATGATATGATACTACTACTGCTAATACTACTACTGCTACTACTACTACAAATAATAATAATAATAATAATTATTATTATTATTATTAGGGCTGGGCGATACATCGATATTATCGTAATATCGATATATTTTTAAAGAAGATATGTATTTGACACTATATCGCCATATCGATATATTTTCGATGATACAATACCACTTTATCAAAACCACTTATCCTAATGTGTTCACACTGTTCAGACAGCCGGAGCTTTCTCGGATCACTCAGCTGTACCCCTGTGTATGTTACTGTTTACTTTTTCATTTGCACAGCTCTTTTAGAGCAGTCTTAACTTAACATGAAACACTTTGCTCATCCTGTTTTTGAAATATCGATATGTATCGTATATCGCCAGTCAGCCCAGAAATATCGTGATATTAGTTTAGGTCCATATCGCCCAGCCCTAATTATTATTATTATTATTATTATTATTGTTGTTATTATTATTATTATAATGTTTGACACACATACCTTCACAGATGAAGAATCTGCCATCTCCAATACTGACCTCCCCCTGTGGTGGCGTGATGTTCACCTGCAGAGCAACTGAAACACACACAACACATCTCGTTATACACACAGACACACACACACACACACATTTCATTATACACACACGCACATGCAGTTGAGTCGAGATAAAACACAACATCCTTTTATGTAAATGTGCACACACACACAGTTGGGCCCAGATAATACACATCCTGTTATGTATGCATCCACACTCACACACACACACACACACACACTGAGAGCTTTATGGAGCCCATCTGTACAGCCTCCCTCAGGTAGCCACTGAGAAATTATTCTCCTCCTGTCACCTGGAGTAAACAGCATCGTTGATCATCCAGACAACGCATGTCTCTACCCCACAATCCCTGCTACACACACACAAACATACTATTCACAAACATGCATACAGTGCACACAGACACACACACAAACAAAAGTCGCAAACATTCACACACACACACACACACACACACACACACACACACACACACACACACACACACACGCAGGCTACTCTCAGTCTTGCAATACAGGATTCAGTGTTAAGCACGGAGGAACGTATGGCCTAATGGAAAGGACTTGACACAATATCCCCTGTGGCCACCATACTACCAACTACCGACATCAAAGATACCACACCAACATTTCCATCCATACAAACAGCTCAATTAAATTGGCCCTTTTAATCCGCCCTGTGCACATCACACTTAGCGCTCGTGAGCAGACAGTCTTGGCTATTGTTACTCTGCGCACACTACGCCACTTTGTACGCCGCTGCATCGTTAGTACAGTCCAGAACATATGGGGGAACATATGTTGCCGCAGACATCAGAAGAATAGCGTTGCGTGTAATGCTAACTGGACCGACTGATAATCCGTGCTTACAGCCGTTCATATCCTCATTTATTTTTTAGCGTCCCGTCTTGCTTATTGTGCCGTCGTTTCCACAACAGCTTTCAGCACTACTCCTGTTTTATCAGCCCTCAAAATGACAAGCAGGCACATTCAATACGAAGCCAGTAAACATCCAGCAGTAACCTTGTTTTAAAGGTTATGATGCAACCATAAAATAGGAACTTATTGTCGTTGTTTTTATTTTCAGCCATTTCAGGATGCCTCACAGTGATTTAGAGGAAAAAAAATACAACTTTAAATCCAAACTGTCCGTGTTGTCGTGTTAGTAAATATGCTGAAGAGAAAGCAAGATAAGTAAAGCTACAAGATAAGATATTACAATTCCATTCCAGAATACAAGCCAAGCTATTCTGTTGATATGCTGAGACAAACAGAGAGAGAGAGAGAAAGAGAGAGAGAGAGAGAGAGAGAGAGGGAGAGACGGAGACAAAGAGAGAGAGAGAGAAGAAGAAGAGAGAGAGAGAGAGAAAGAGAGAGAGAGAGATTGGCACAGCCGAGCTGAACTTTAGTGTCTGAAAAAGAAGGGAATCAGGCCCTAGGCCCACATCACTCCCATGGGTTTACTGTGCTGCACAGCGTACCGCTTCACATAATTATCCTAAAAACATACTCTCCATATTTTATCAACACAGGTTCCGTGCAGCATAATTTCCTTGTAGACACAGCTTTTGAATATGGGCATATTAAAATCAGTTCTTGAAACCGATAAAATCCCTGAGCTACTGCTTGTTAGTTTACAGCACGTCCTTGTTCTTCTGCAGTATTTTCCAAGACTCTTCTTGATGTTCCACACTCCCCAGTCTGCACCATCTTAGTCATTTTGGTTCTTTAAAAAAGACTTTTATTTAAGGGTCACACTTGAGGCATGGTATTAGATTCTCTTTTCTAAATGTTACATATTTATTTCTCGCATGTTTACATTTAGACTAATGTAACTTTAAATACAGTGTGAGACTAATGTAACTTGAGAAACAGTGTGAGTCAAGGGTCACACTTGAGGCATGGTATTAGATTGTCTTTTCTACATGTTACAGATTCATTTCACGCATGTTTACATTTAGACTAATGTAACTTTAGATACAGTGTGAGTTTATATTAGCCATAGGACAGTAGGGACAGTCATGGGATAGCAGTAAAGAAGTTGGCCTTGCGGTCAAACGTGGGTGGGGTGACAGAATGACCAGCACTCTCTTCCATCTTCCCCCATGACATGAGGTACCCTGAGCATGGCATCGTCCCCACACACTGCTCCCCAGGTGCCGTTGTCATGGCTGCTCCCTGCTCACATGTGTGATGGGTTAAACTGGCAGAGATTAAATTTCATTGTGTACACTGTGTGCTGTGGTGTGCTGTGTGATCACAATGACAAGTGGGAATCACTGTAATAGGTTCTGTCCAGCAGTGTCCCCTTTCCTCTCTCCACTATGAAAGCTGTGCACCACCACTGTCACATCGTCCATGCAGCGCTGTTGCCATCTACACTATGGAGGCGGAGTATGGCTGTTTACTGCCACTGTCACATCCTCCAGCACATGTAGTCTTTTCGCTATGGAAACGCTGCATCGCTGCTTAGCGCCACTGTTACTACACCTCACTGATCAGGCAGAGTGGGGAAATGTAGCAGAAAACAACACTTTTTCCCATCGCCACGGTGATATTTACATTTGCATCCAACAAACACAGGCGGCAAGACATGAGGCGGAACCACACTGGAGGGACGTGTTTTAGTCAACGTTCCTGCTGGTCACACACACACACACACACACCAGAGGGACGTGTTTTAGTCAGCGATCCTGCCAGTCAAACACACACACATACACACACCAGAGGGATGTGTTTTAGTCAACGATCCTGCCCGAAAAGCCATCCCAGTCACACGCACACACCACACAGAGCTATATCCTGCCAGAAAAACCATCCCAGTCATACACCACACACACCGCTTCCTGCCAGGAAGGCCATTCCAGTCTCACACGAAGCCCTCATGCCCTCAGTTGCACTCTTTCCTCTTCAAAGCCAAGACCTGCTAGGCTAGGAATGTTATGCTAAGACCTGCTACGCTAAGACATAACACCATAGAGCTGAATAGAATACTAGAGTGGACACAGGCGCACTGCTCATGGCAATCGTGGCCGCCATCTTGCGACTGCCGGCCGGGAATCCTAGCCCTCGCAGTGCTGAGTAAGGGACACAAATATCGATTTGTATAATAAATTGATATTTTATATTAGCTAGTAGGGCTGCTCAATTAATCGAATTCTAATCATGATAACGATTTCAGGGCCAAACGATCTCAAAACAAATAAAATCGAGGGCAACAATGTTTTTGTCCTAATTATTTTCTACTGTTTGTACTGTACATTAGATGTATACATTAGACATTTCTACTGTTTGTACATTAGACATCAAAGCAGACTTACTAATGTTCACGAAGAAAGGTATTAGGGAAAATCCAGAGGTACAAGAATGTTTTTTCGAAATGTTTTTGAATACATTTTCAATAAATGAAGCATGTTACTGAGGAAAACAAAATAATCGTTTGAATAATCGTGATTTCAGTTTTGGTCCAAATAATCGTGATTCAGATTTTTTCCATAATCGAGCAGCCTTATTAGCTAGTATATTCATTGTTGATCCGTACGTGTCATTTTATACTAATGACAGGTCATATTGTGTCTGAGCCTGTGAGGTGGTGTCTGAGCCTGTGCCAGTAATTTCAGTGTGCATATCCCTTGTTTGCATCCAGGGCTCATCATACAAAGCTGAAAAATATTCCTCATCCTCATTTTAATGTATTTATTCATGTCATTTTTAAAATCAATAAACATGTTTTCAGTCTTTGAATCTCTTCAAATCTGAAAACACGACTTAATCTTTTCTATACTAAGAACATGAGGAATTACCTACTGATGAAAATATTACATTTACATATATACGCGCAGCTAATTTCTTAGTAACTCAAGCACCTTATGCCCCCGCACTTTTCTGCTGCTACTACTTATATTGATTTAGAATAGTCTTTTGTTTACAAATCATACCACCAGCCTTGCTGCTATTATTTATATTTATGTAGAACAGTCTACTGTTTACAAATCACACCACTAGCCACAGTGCTCTGCTAAAAGCCATGCCCTGTCTAGAGTGTTTGTTCTAGGTCACCTGCAAACTTGACCTGCCTTGTTCACAACTGTGTTGTATTGTTTACTACTGTGTTGCACTGTATGTACAGAAGTGTACAGGAGAGTGTAAGCGTGTGTGTGTGTGAGTGAGTGAGTGCGTGTGTGAGTGGGTGAAGTGAATCTGTGTAGTCCCTCAGTAGTGTATGTAGGCACTATTATGTATCTGTCTTGTCTATACTGTCTTTTAACAGTTACGTGTAACACCAATTGTTCCCGGTGAAACGTTGTCTCGTCTCACTATGTACTGTGTATATGGCTGAAACGACAATAAAAACCTACTTGACTTGACTTGACTTGAGCTAATATAAATAACAAATCACTAATTTAATTCATGATGTGTTGCTATATTAAAAAAAAAAGTCTGCAATAGCTTTTTCAAAAGTAAAATGTCCACTGATACCTAAGACTGCAATGGTTATACAGGGTCGAACGCAAACTGTAGTGCTCAGCGAAGTACGTTAAAATCCACTTTATTCATCATTAATGTTGTAATTATCGTTTTCTTTGATACGATTTACGTACATATAGAGTCAGGCATTTCAAATATCATCATTGTATAGTGTGTCAGTGGATATTTTCACAGAACAAAGCCGTTTTTGACAGAGGTGGGTCCATTCTACGCTTATTTACATTGAGTGCCTAGCACACGCAAGATGGCGGCCGCGTCGGACGTTTTCCAGTGTGGTCAGCCAATGCCGTGTCCACTCTAGTATTCTATTCAGCTCTATGCATAACGCGCTAAGACATGCTATGCTAAGACATGCTATGCTAGGACATGCTACGCTAAGACATGCTAAGCTAGGACATGCTATGGTAACACATGCTACATTAGGATGTGCTATTGTTATTTTTTTCATAACTCACTGCTGGACTAGTAATTAGTGTTATTTCATGTAACTCACTCCTGGACTAGTATTTAATGTTATTTCCCGCAAGTCACTCCTGGACTAGTATTTAATTGTATTTTTTTCCATAACTTACTCTTGGCCACGAAGCGTTTCATTATTTTACATACACACACATACCCGTTGCCCACGGCAGCACACAGCTGTCGCACTGCTGAGAGTCTACAGCTCCCTGTTCTGCTCAGTAAACAGCCCCGAACCCTGTCACAACACACACACACACACACACATACACTCCATCACACACACTCCTCTACACACATATTCCCATTCTTTCTCTCTCTCTCTCTCTCTCTCTCTCTCACACACACACACGCACGCACACTCCATCACACACACTCCTCTATACACATATTCCCATTCTTTCTTTCTCTCTCTCTCTCTCTCATACACACACACACTCCTATACACACATACTCCAATTCTCTCTCTCTCTCTCACACACACGCACACACATACACACACACACACACATACACACACACACACACAATGACACACACACAATCACACACACTGCCACTATCGACCCCACATGGGTGCAGTTCTTTGGAGGATCTAGTTAGACTGGGGGGTCGATAGTGCTGCCGATACCATAATGATGTCACTGTGGTCAAGCCACCCGGAGAGATCTCTGAATATTTGGAAATGCTGCAAATATCCATTGATCTGTGAAATGCCACCCGGGTCAAATGACACTACAAAAACACTGCATGAGAGACATCAACAAAAGCATTACTGGGGGAAACTATCTGGAACAGACGCTGGGCATCTTGGATCTATTCTATGAACACTGGCTGGGGCAGATATTGCCCCTATTTTTCTACCCGGCTGAGGGGGTTCAATGCTGTATTATTCCCATGTTATGAGCATAGTGTTATATTATATCCAATGCAGAACAGAGTTAGGCATGAGACTGGTTTAAAACACACAGAGGTAGGGATGAGATTGGACTAAACCCCACAGAGGTAGAGATGAGACTGGTCTAAACCCCACAGAGGTAGGGATGAGATTGGACTAAACCCCACAGAGGTAGGGATGAGACTGGACTAAACCCAGCAGATGTAGGGATGAGACTGGTCTGAACTCCACACAGGTAGGCATGAGACTCGTCTGAACCCCACAGAGGTTAGCATGAGACGGGTCTAAACTACACAGAGGTAGGGATGAGACTGATCTAAACCCCAGAAGTAGGCATGAGACTGGTCTAAACCCCAGAGGTAGGCATGAGACTTTTCTAAACTCCACAGAGGTAGGCATGAGACTAGTCTAAACCCCAGAGGTAGGCGTGAGACTGGTCTAAACTCCACAGAGGTAGGCATGACACTGATCTGAACCCGACAGAGGTAGGCATGAGACTGGTCTAAACCGCAGAGGTAGGCATAAGACTAGTCTAAAAGCCACAGGGGTAGGTATGACATTTAAAGGTCTAAACTCCAGACAGGTACTGCAGGGGTGGGACTGTGGAGGTGTTGGGTCCAGCAAGCACTCCTCACATGGACAGAGATAATGACTTCAGCTTAAAACACAGCCTGCCTCTTGTTTAAAGTCCATTCACACACAAACACACACACACGCACACACACCCACACACACAAAAACACACTCACACACACAGTGTGGTGGGCTCAGTAGGAGCACTGACTAAATTAAATGCATCCTCTTCAGCATGATGGTGCCCCCGGCAGGTTGTTCAGAAGTCACCCCTCATGGTGTGTGTGTGTGTGTGTCTGTACTACCCACCCTGCAGTTTCAAACACACACACACAGTCGATTCTGCCCACCAGAACAACAACACAAAGGCAGTGGTGGCTGCTGGGTGTGCTTTTTCTGCCATACAGACAGGCTGGCCTGTAGCCTAGACTACCAAAATGAGGCGTCTGAATATGTTTTTGAGGCCCCCTCAGTCCACACACCACACCTGAGACAGGGCCCTAATGATAGTCTGTGTATGTGTGGGTGTGTGTATGTGTGTGTGTGTGGGTGTGTGTATGTGTGTGTGTGTGAATGACAGCTCCGCTCACATAAGATCTGGATCTGTGGCACCTGCGCATACAACTGGGGCTATATTATCAGCACAAGGGCAACATCAACACTAGCAGCTGTCAGCACGAACATACATAGCGAGTGTGTGTGTGTGAGTGTGTGTGTGTATGTGAGTGTGTGTGTGTGTGTGTGTGAGTGTAAATACCCATGGTGCCGCATCAAGGCAGGGCTGTGTGCCATTGCTAATGTGTGTGTCTCACAAGTATTTACCTCAGCTGACACACTTGACAAGCCCCCCCACCCTCTGTCCCGTCCCCCCGCCCCCCACTACCACCTTTATCTGACAGCCACACACAATTAGTGGCAAACCAGGGCTCTCATGGAAGCAATTAGTTCAGCCGACACACACATCAGGAACAGAGAGAGAGAGAGAGAGTGTGTGTGCGTGGGTTTGTGTCGTGGTGAACTACTTCAGCTGAAATTCAGGAGCATGGGAAAACTGACAGTGTTCACACACTGTCACAAACGCACACACACACACACACACACACGCGCACACATTCCCTTTCCCTCTGCGAAATTAAGACCAAGGAGATGTGAACTGTGGTGGCTCACTAATTGATTCTCTGTTTAAAACATTAAGGAAGCTGTCGGAATCGTGCTGTTCAGGCAAAACATGACTTTGCATTTTACTCACTCAAAACATGACCAAGCATTTTTCTTACTAAGAAAATAACTGAACATTTCACTGACTTCTCTTATTTAGAACATCACTGTGCACACCGCAAACTTCACTAATAACATAACATACTTAACACTTCGCTCACTCAGAACATGACTAAGCACTTCACTCACTCAAGCAGAACATGACTGGGACTAAGGCTGTCACCCAATCCCCTCTAGCCTTGCCGACTGGGACTAAGGCCGTCACCCAATCCCCTCTAGCCTTGCTGACTAAGATTAAGACTCTCACCCAATCCTCTCTAGCCTTGCTGACTGAGATTAAGACTCTCACCCAATCCCCTGTAGCCTTGCTGACTGGGACAATGGCTGTCACCCAATCCCCTGTAGCCTTGTTGGCTGGGACAATGGCTATCACCCAATCCCCTCTAGCCTTGTTGGCTGGGACAAAGGCTCTCATCCAATACCCTGCAGCCCTGGTGACTGGGACTGAGTCTCTGAACCAATCACACAACCTGCTTTAAGATGATGATCGATGGGCACAAAGGACAAACAACCAGCATTTCCCTGCCTGTGCAGGCCGCCCTTACATCTCAGAAATGTTAGCCAGCTACAGTGAACACACACACTGATGAACCTCTCAGAGATAGGTGTACAGTGATCCCCCGCTATATCGCGGTTCAGCTTGGTGGTCCTGCTTTACTGTGGATTTTTTTTGAAGGAGTACTTCCACGAGAAACCGTTTAGTACTTGCTCTTTTGAAATACGACAGGTCACCCCGAGTTGCATATGCATGCTACACGTGAAAATGTTCTTCTAACCCGATTGCTTCCATTAGTCAGTGAAAGAAAGTAGGCGGAGAAATGAGTGAATAACAAAAAGGCCAACAAAGTGACATAGGCTTGTAAATTAGAACAATTTTAGAATTAGATAAATTAGAAAAAGCTATGCCACAGTTGTGATTAATTGAGAAGTTTTGTTGCAGCACACATTCACTTTGCGAAGTATAGGTAAGTATGTGTGTTTGTGTAGAACGTTTAGATATTCTATTTGGTTCGCTATGACTGAATGGGCTTCGAATGATTGAAGCCTGTGACTAGCATAGCCGAGAACCTGTCATTCTCCCTGCTCCATCTCCTCCACCAAACTAGAACAGCCTAAAACATAAGCACTAAAGCATTTTTTTCACCAAAACCGGCTCACAGGGTATTCATTAATACTAGAGACCACCGCAAAATTATTGAAAACATGATTTTCCCTGCTAACATTTCCCTGCCCTTACATCTAAGAAATGTTAGCCAGCTACAGAGAACACACACACTGATGACCATCTCAGAGATAGGTGTACAGTGATCCCCCACTCTAACATGGTTCATCATCTGCTTTATTGCAGATGTTTTAAAATAAATATTTGCACTCTATGTCACTGTGCATGCTAAAGAAACATTTGTCAGAACAATATTATAATTTATGATAACTATACTGTAACATATATGTATTGGTTAAAGTAATACATACAGTAAATGTATTTTAAGGCTTAAACTGCAAAATATTTTTTTTTCTATACGGTCTCGCCATATTTTGGATTTTCACCTATAGCGGGGGGTTCTGGAACATAACTACTGTGATAGACAGGGGATTGTAGCTGTATTAGCCAGCTACAGACCACACACAAGCTGATGGGCGTCTCAGAGGTGGGTGTGTTAGTGAACTATACACCACACACAAGCTGATAGGTCTCTCAGACATGGGTGTATTTTCCAGCTGTAGCAAACACAAACTGCTGGACATTGTAATAACCAGCTATAGAGAACACACACACACACACACACACACACACACACACACACACACACATACACACACACACCCTGACTGACAGCTATGCCACAGCATATCATAATGGGGTGGGCATCCGTGCGACACCGAAATCACCTCGAATAAAAGCATCTGCCGAACAGCTGACTGAAGGAAAACGTTTGCCTGGCTGTCTAGAAGAAGAGGGCGGGTGGGTTTTTGTGTTTTGATGTGTTTTGAGAGTCGGAGCCAAACCAGCAACACTGAAGAGACAGAAGAATTGAGCGGCGCGTAAATAAAGTTTTGCGGCTTTGCTGTGGAGCAGGCGACGCTGGAGAAGAAGCCGTGCGCGCCCAATCCAATCGCCGCCATCGCCGCCGATCGATACGCCTCGCCTTCCCTCGCCTTGGGAGTGCACAGTGATGAGGCCAGTCCTCGCATTAGCTATTGATCGCAGACACACACACACACACACTTGCCGGGGAGAATGTGTGTGTGTGTGTGTGTGTGTGTGTGTGTGTGTGTGTTAACTTTGCAAATGGGATTGAGAAAGGACACACAATCTCAATACAAAGTCATCGGCCACGCCTATGGCCAAATTAAATCTTGTGTGTGTGTGTCTGTGTGTGTGAGTGAGAGAAAGAGAAAGAGAGAGAGACAAATGTGTGTATGTGACACATATTATTTATGAACAACCCACACCCCCTGGTTACAGCGAGATTCCAGGGAAAACTGTGTGTGTGTGTGTGTGTGTATGTGTGTGTGTGTAATAAAGTGGGAGACTGCTGGTCTGGAGTGCTCAGAGCTCCATGACGACCAATGGCATCCTTCGGTCTTGGCCAGCCAGCACTTCTAGGACTTTCCAATGGGGAGTCTGATACTGCAGGGGGCAATAACACATTACTGATTTAACACAGTGCAATAAGGCACCACTGTTACTGATGTTACAGAGTGGGATAAGGGGTTACTGTTTTAACACAGTGCAATAAGGCACCACTGTTACTGATGTTACACAGTGAGATTAGGGGTTACTGATGTTACAGAATGGGACTAGGGGTTACTGATGTAACAGAGTGCAATAAGGCATCACTGTTACTGATGTTACACAGTGAGATTAGGGGTTACTGATGTTACAGAATGGGACTAGGGGTTACTGATGTAACAGAGTGCAATAAGGCATCACTGTTACTGATGTTACACAGTGAGATTAGGGGTTACTGATGTTACACAGTGAGATTAGGGGTTACTGATGTAACAGAGTGAAACTATAGGTTACTGATGTTACAGAGTGGGATTAGAGGTTACTGATGTTACAGAGTGCGATTAGAGGTTACTGACGTTACAGAGTGGGATTAGGGGTTATATTGAAATAATGCATCACTGTTACTGATGTTAAATAATGAACTTAGGGGTTACTGATGTTGCAGAGTCAAATTAGGTGGTTGCTGATGTTGCAGAGTCAAATTAGGGGTTACTGATGTTAAATAGTGAAATTAGAGGTTACTGATGTTAGATAGTCATATAATGGGTTACTGGTGTCACAGAGTGGAATGAGGTATAACTGCTACTGTAATCTCTGCATGCTGTGCTGTGGCTGGTAGTACTGTGTCTCCACATGCTGTGACAGTTTTTATTTTCAGACACACTATGTGTCTTACGGTAGGATGAGTCTTACACTGGGGAGATATATTTCAGAAGGAGGTGTCCTCCACTCGCTGGGGACATTTTTAGCAGCGGGAAAATGTCTTGCAGTGCCGGGTTGATATCATAGTGAGAGTCATGGTGTTGAAGAAAAACAACCCCCCTCCTCTCCCCAAACGACCCCCCTTGCCTCCACCCCCCCACCTCACCATATGGGGGTGGGTAAGGGCAGGGCCATGGCAGATTCCCCCACTGAATGATGTCCATCTTGGGGTCAGCCAGCGGTCTAGCACCAGGGGCACCAGTCACCCCCGTCATCCTTCTCCTTCCTGCTACACCCCCCCGGCTCTTTTGTTGGTGCTGGTTATGGGTTTAGGATTCATCCATTAGCAGCCTGTTCCCACAGCGGAGGAGGCATGCTGTGTTCTAAAGTGGGCCGGCACTGCGTGTCTCTATTCAGACAACGCTGGTGCTGCGTCGTGTGGCCAACCTCGCCGTAACCCGTTCCAAATTCTACTGAGAGTTTCTGCCAATCGGCCCTTAAAATAACTACAGGAGGAACAAAAAAACATCAAGCAGACGCAGCGAGTGACCTCATGCTCAATCACCAAATGTAACACACAAACACGCCCAGAGCACTTTCAGACCTAAAAACAACTATATTAAAAGCAAGACCAAAAAAAAAAAAACCCAGAGGCTTCAAGCTTTCTCAGACAGATGGTTCCAACAACAGGACATCATCGTGCGCAGGAAGTAAAAAAAAAAAAAAGAAATCAATTTAAAGTACAGACGAGTTTTTCAGAGCAGCGCACGCACACAAAAAACAAGCAGTCCATCTGGTGCGTAATTGAGGTGAATTCTGCATTGCTGGTGAAGGCGAACAGCGTTTGTTTAAAGAGATGAGGCGTCACAGATGATGGGTGTTTGTTTAAAGGAATACTAAATAGTTTTCCTCTTCGCCCGCCCTACAGGTTGGAAGCGGAGTTGTCTCTTATAGAGAACTACAGAGAGACGCTCCGCTCCTCCAAACATGCTTAGTTAGCTAAGACTGCTCAGTTATGAAAAAAAAAAAATCATAATCACGATTATTTAAAACTATTGTTTTGTTTTCCTTGGAAAGATGCTGCATTTGTTGACAATTTCGTGTCAAAAAATATTTTGAGAAAATCCTTTTACTTTGAAACTTCTCCTAATACCTTTCTCCATAAACATGAGTAAGTCTCCTTTGAAAAAGAAAAAAACAAAATACATGTCTGATGTACAAACCGTAGGAAGTAATTATGGCAAAAAATCGTATCCTTTGATTTTATTCCTTCTGAGATCGTTTAGCCACGAATTCGTAATCACGAATCAGAATTCGATTAATTGAGCAGCCCCACTCCCGGCCCACAGGAGGAGATAAAACCAGCAGGAGCTACACCCAACAGAGCCCCAGGAGAGGGAGACAGGAGAGGGGGATAGAGAGGAGAGGAGAGGGAGGAGGAGGGAGGGATGGAGAGGAGAAGAAAGGAAAGGGAGAAGGAGGGAGGAGAGGAGAGGGAGATAGAGAGGAGAGGGAGAAGGAGAGGGGGATGGAGAGGAGAGGAAAGGAAGGGACAGAGAGGAGAGGCATAGAGGATAGGGGGATAGAGAGGAGAGGGAGGGATGGAGAGGAGAGAGGGATGGAGAGGAGAGGAAAGGGAGGAGGGAGGAGGGGGAAGGAGAGGAGAGGGAGATAGAGAGGAGAGGGAGAAGGAGAGGGGGATAGAGAGGAGACGGAGGAAGAGGGAGGAGGAGAGGAGAGGGAGGTAGGGAGTAGAGGAGATGAAGGAGGAGGGAGGAGAGGAGAGAGGGATAGAGAGAAGAAGAGAGGGAGAAGGAGAGGGGGATAGAGAGGAGACGAGGAAGAGGGAGGAGGAGAGGAGAGGGGGATAGGGAGGAGAGGAGAGGGAGGAGGAGGGAGGGGAGAAGAGGGGGATAGAGAGGAGACGAGGAAGAGGGAGGAGGAGAGAAGAGGGGTATAGGGAGGAAAGGAGAGGGAGGAGGAGGAATGGAGATAGAAGGAGAGAAAAAAATAAAAAGACAGGAGGCTGAGGGAGAGAAGAGAAAGTGAAATAGTAGGAGGGATAGAGAAGAGAGAGACAGAGATACACATACAGGAAAGGGGGAGTAGAAAGAAAGAGAAGAGAGGGAGGGACAGAGAGAGACAGAGTAAAAATGAGACAAAGGAGGCTGACAGAGAAGAGAGAGAAAGTAGGAAGGATCAGAGAGAGGGATAGAGAGAGGACAGAGAAAGAAAGGATGAGGGAAGGAGAGATGAGAGACATGCACAGGGAGAGAGTGAAAGAAGAGAGGGGAGAGGAAGGGAGAGGGGAGGAGGAAGTAGGGAGGGAGGCAAAGACGAAGAAAGGACAAGGACAAAGAGAGAGAGAAATAGTGAGACTAAGACAGAGAGAGAGAGAGAGAGAGAGAAAGAGAGAGACAGAGAAAGAGAGAGACAGAGAAAGAAAGAGAAAATGGGGTAAAGCTGAGAGCAGGAGTCACCCCAGTATGCGCGAGAGAGAGATGAAAGGAGAAAGGGAGAGAGAGAGAGAGAAGGAGAGAAAAAGGTGACGCTGAAAGCAGCAGTGACCCCTGTTAGAGACCATTAGGAGATGCCTCCTCCCCCACAGTCAATAATGGAAATTGATTTTAACCAATCAGTGATCACGATGACTCTCAGGCCACTCCGCAGTGATGACTTCAATAACAGAATCCTTCTCACCACTCTAGCCTTGTGTGTGTGTGTGTGTGTGTGTGTGTGTGTGTGTGTGTGTATGTATGTCTGTGTGTATGTATGTATGTGTGTGAGAGAGAGTATGTATATGTGTGTATGTATGTATGTGTGTGGGTTCCCTAAGTCACTCCTGAGAGCACTTCCTGCCTATTCACCCGCCTTACACAACCGCAGCGAAACGGACGTGGCAGCTGGACCATTGTCCACAGGTGAGTCTTTCTCTGGCTGTTTCGTCAGCTACAGCATACAGGTGTGTGTCCCTGTGTGTGTATGGCCAGCTCCATATTGTCTACAGGTGTGTGTCCCTGTGTGTGTATCGCCAGCCCCAGCATTGTCTACAGGTGTCTGCCCCTGTGTGTGTGTGTGTGTCGCCAGCCCCAGCATTGTCTACAGGTGTGTGTCTCTTTGTGTGTATGGCCAGCCCCAGCAATGCACAGCTGTGTCTTCTTTTGTGCTAGGTGGCAGTTGGGGTATTATCTACAGGTAGGTCTCCCTTTGTGGGCCCTCTTTGAAAAGGCTCCCGTCGTCTCCTGAAGTCCTGCAGCCCACTGAGCATAACGAGCCTGACGGGGTGGCCTTTAGTCACGCTCTAACACACACTCACAGTGGTTCACAGTTAACACACTCTCTCACAGTGATTCACATTTAACACACTCATTCACACACACACCCACACCCACCCACCCACACACACACACACACACACACACACACAATGATTCACAGTTAACACACTCACTCGCAGCGATTCACATTTAACCCACTCATTCACACACACACACACACCCACACACACACACACACACACACAGTGATTCACATTTAACATACTCATTCACACACACACCCACACCCACACCCACACACACACACTCACACACCCACACACACACACTCACACACACACACACACACACACACACAGTGATTCACATTTAACATACTCACCCACAAACAGCTTTACTCTCTCTCACACACACACACACACATTCACTACACATACACTACTCACTATGCTACTCACAGACAACACACTGACAGTACCTCAGAGTTAACACACAGCAGGGACAAAGCTTTATCCTTCAGCGTAGTTCCAGTGAAACTCCTGCATAAACTCAAGCTGAAGGATGTGAACAGTGTGGGGAAAATGGTGCATGTCTGTGCCAGCTTGTTTAAATGGAAAAGCTCCAGGAGCATCTGATCGGCTTGTCAAAGTTCACATAGACTCGTACAAGCAGAACAGCTCAGAGGGAGGCTTGTCTAAAGGGAACAGCTCTATAGACTCATTTTAGAGAACTCATTTTAAAACTGGTCTAAAGGGAACAGCTCTATAGACTCATTTTAGAGAACTCATTTTAAAACTGATCTAAAGGGAACAGCTCACGTACACTCATTTTAGGGAACTCATTTTAAAGCTGATCTAAAGGGAACAGCTCCAAGGGTGGCCGCCAGAAGAGGGAACAGCCCAGCGCGGCTGATGAAAATGGAAATCAGTTCACAGAGGGGCTGATCTATATGGAACAGCTCACAGGGACTGATTTAAAGCTTGGTAAGACTTTATTTGAAGCTGTCTACATAAGGCTGACATGAGCCCTTTATAAACATGCCACGACACATATCATGAACATTAATGACACTTGATTCATGTTGACGACTGTTGTCATTAACTGTCATTCTGTTTTTGCAATGTCTGCCTCCCAAAAAATATAAACTTAACATTACAAAAATGGAATAACATTTAATGGCAACAGTCATAAACATGAATAAAGTGTCGCTACTGTTCATGATACGTGTCATGTCATGTTTATAACATGCTCATGTCACTCTTATGTAGACACCTTCAAATAAAGTGATACCTAAAGCTCTTGGGCAGTTGAGTCTCTAGGCCGAGCCACAGCAGAGTGTGGTCCTGGCCTCTGTGATACAGACATCGGTGGCGTTGGTGACGGAATGCAAGTCCAGTGTCCCTTCCCCCCAGGAGCAGACCTGCCAGTGCAAATGGCCTCTCTACAGAAACGATCAGAGCAGGAGCTGCGGCGAAAATAGCCGTGCTGTAACCATGGAGCTGGAATGATAATGTGCTCGGGGGGACAGTCCGTGACACACACACGCACACACACACAGACACACACACACACACACATGCACACACAGACACACACACACACACATGCACACATGCGTTTGAGGTGGTCCACTGACTGTCAGGACCCATTTAGCACCCTTCACTCAAACTCTGTCTGCGTAATGCCCCGTTTCAGACCATGGCCTATGAACACATGCCTCTCGTGCTCATTGTGGGTAATTGTCTGTGTGGAGGGGGCAGACTATAATCTGATTGCATGTGGTGAATAATACGGCCGCAGAACAGCAAAAGTGACAGTGTCGTAGGCAAACAATGCGTGACAGCATCACAGGCACAGGGCAGAGAGACAGTGCTAGGGAACTATGTGGGAGACTGGCCTACACCTACCTCAGACGTGTGTGTGTGTGTGTGTGTGTGTGTGTGTGTGGCCGTGAATGTGTCTGTAGTAGGCAGGCGCAAGGTAAAAAGTGATTTGTAGGAAACTCTGTGGGAGACTGACCTACAACTCGAATGTGTGTGTGTGTATGTGTGTGTGTGTGTGTGTGTGTGTGTGTGTGTGTGTGTGTGTGTGTAGTAGGCAGACACAGGGTAAGGAGTGAACACTGGGGTACTATGTGGGACGCTGACCTACATCCTGAAGGTGCACAGGTCTGCCTGCCTGTAAACAGAAGCGTCCTCAGCGGAACAGCACTCTGTGATCTCATCATTTACTTGGAAGTATTGTGCCAATTGCTCACTTCTTTATTTTTGTCTGTGGCTTTAGCCTAGTCACCTTCGTTTTTTCAGCTTCAGTAGTGGGCGATGGGTGGCCTTGCACTCACAGACATACATACATTCACACACACACACACACACACACACACACACACACACACACACACACACACACACACACACTCATAAACACAAAGACTAGGGGATGCCAACAAGTCTACGACAGGATTAAATCTGAATATGTTTAGTCTCTAAGCTTCACCTTTCCCATTACATTACATTACTTTACATTACTTTACTTTACATAACACTCAGCAGACGCTTTTATCCAAAGCGACCTGCAACAGAGGACACAAATCAAGCTACAGATGCGCAGAGGAGAACAGACAAGCAAGAGTGTACCAGAGTTAGACCAGTGGAGGCAGCAGAGAATTAGCCTGGGTAAACCCGCCCCTCGTACTTCAATTCATTTCGTGCAGAGGGTCTGGACCGGAGTCTCTTGGGGAGCATTTGGCAAGTCGTAGAACGTACGGTCCAATCAGCGAACAGAGGGTGTGTTCGTTAGCTGTGGCGTTGACCTTGTGTGCTACATTTGAATTGTAGTGCGTAGGTAGGCTAATTGCATACGTGACGACCAGGCGTTAGCGATTGGGTAAAGGCAGATGCACTTTTTAAAAACTTCAGCAGAGTCCACACCTCCAGCAAATCGTTTCTGACGGTCTCTGTTCCAGACCCTCTGCACGAAATGAAATGAAGTACGAGGGGCGGGTTTACCCAGGCTAGCAGAGGATGGCCTCCACAGCCAAACCACGCTCCCCACTTTGAGAACTAAATATAAGGAACTAAGGAAGTTTGATTTTTGATTTTATAAGTAAATGCTATTTTTTTTAAATGCTGCTAACTCCAGACTATGCTTGCTTATTCACAGGATTGCTTGTTGAAAAAGCTGGGATTTGAATGCAACTACCGATAAGGGGATTAACTTGAAAAATGTGATTTTTCCTGTTGAGTCCTCACATATAAAGAACTATTTATGAGGGACTAGATATAAGGCACTATTTATGAGGAACATAGAAGGTAGTATGGGCAATTCCATGGAAATGTCAACCTCACCATCCAAAAATGAAATAACATATTTTATAATAAAAAACATTGGAAACAAATAATCAAGGCATGTATTTTAGAAAAGGGGACAGTTAAATCAATTTTTTAATTTTTTTTGTAACTTCCAAGCTCACTACTTTACCTAAGGTGATCCAGAATATTGTGATTTCAGTGCATAACATTTTAATACTTTTTCCCGACCACTTTATATGATACAAAAAGTTCACCCAAAACATGGTCACCCAGCCTTCAGGGCACCATGGGCATACTTAAGCCAATTGGGAACGAGATTTATCATTTCGCATTGCTGTGTCACCGTGGAATCGCTGTTCGTGCGACCCCTTTCACAGGACAAGCGCTGTCACGTCCGTTACATTATTTAGAAAAAGTTTTGATTGTAAATCCATTTGAAATGCAATACAAAACAAACTCTGTGTGCAAAACCAATTTTTATTGATGTAGTAAAGTACAGTTAGTTATACATCCCACTCCTTTAATAAACAGTATTTTCCTACATCACGGACGTGACTGTTACGGACGTTACCTAGGCTACCCTGACGCCACTTGGCCTTCTTCAGCACTGTTTTCTGTCAACGCGGTGAACTGAAATAAATCGGACCGGGTTAACATGACCTGTTGAGGGATCCTGTTTACCCACCGATCGTAAAAGAAGACATTATACAATCTATCTGTTTACCTTGTCAATGTTACGAGTTATCTGAAATAACAATTACATCGCAAACAAGTTGAAAAATGTACCAGACGCGCGTCAAGACAAGTTTCATGTCGTGTAATCAACGCTGCCCGCATGGTTAGGCTTATTATATGTTTTCCTAAGTTATTTGGGATAGATTGCTTGTACCTGAAAACATCTACCATGGTAAGTAGTGCACAACACATTATGTTATGATCCTACTGTAAGTTGTTTTGAACGCGAGAAGCCAGATATGCGCGAGGAGGCGAATACAGCTCGAGAGTGCAGAAGACGTCTCAAATTTTAACATCTTTTTCTGCGGAGACCTGAACGAACGCTACTGTTAATAAGGTGCGTAAACTAATCCTACCCTTCTGAATATGATAATTGCTGAGTACAATACATAAAAAAAAAAAAAAAAACAGAAGTACAATGAGATTGAATAGAAACGTAGATAATAGCCTAAATCTGTGAATAAATGAAAACTAGCTTAGCTATGAATGAATAGCCATAGCCGTATGTATGTGACCAATACAGTATCCTTATATCCTTGTTGTGTAGACTAGGAGCTTGTTGTGGACAAGACAGTTTGGATATGATCATTGTTAGATATAAAACGTTAAGTAGCCTAGTACTCTCTGAGTGATGTGGCCGAGTCAAGCTGTGCACCATTTAAACACGGCAGCAGTGTAATACTGCACTTGACCACATCGTTTCACTGTTTACAAACTGACCCACTCGCAACACTGGAAATGATTAGAGCTTGTTAGATACCCAGCTGTTATTAAATTGGGGAAAGTCTGTTTTTTTTTAGATTAAAAATCATGATTATAAATTTTGACTAATAAAATGATACTGTATACTAGATAGATAGATAGATAGATAGATAGATAGATAGATAGATAGATAGATAGATAGATAGATAGATAGATAGATAGATAGATAGATAGATAGTGTGTGTGATCGATATATCACACTGACATACCATCTATTTATCCATCCATCCATCATCCAGTATCATTTAATTAAACTCACTTTAGACAGACAGACAGATAGATAGCACACAAAGTACAGAGACTGTACTATACTTAGTGAGTTTCATGAAATGATATAGCCTATATATATATATATATATATATATATATATATATATATATATATATATATATATATATATATATATATATATAAAATCCAGTATCTATAATTTCATGAAACTCACTAAATATAGTACACAGTGTCTATGGGTTTACATCAGGCCTACACCATATTAGACTGTGTAGACTTTTAAAGAGTGGTTTTGGCCATAATGACAATAAAGGCTATTCTATTATATTTCAGGAAATGGCAAAGACAGCTGCAGAAAGACAGAGGGCATATCGCCAAAGAAAGAAGAATGATGAAAGCTTTCAACAAAATGAAAGGGAGAGGAAGAGGCTGGAAAGATTGAAGAAAAAATCAACCCAAACACTGCTTGAGGCCAACATAGAAAGGGAGAAGGCAAGGAAGAGACAACAACGCAGGCGCATGCGTCTCAAATCTTGTCACTCAGTTCAGAGTCAACAATCACCTGCCTTTAAATCAAGGCAATCTTTTGGTAAAGCCATGAAGAGGGTAATCAATGCACTACCTTCAAGCCCAAGAAAGAAATCTGCCATTGTTCACACATTGTCTGTGAAGCTGGACTTCCACTGTGTAAAAAACAAGAGAAGAACATCCACCTTTCCAACTGAATTTACCACAGCTGTAGTAGAGTTCTACAATAGAGATGATATATCCAGGCAGGCACCAGGAAAGAAGGATGTTGTTACCATCAGAGTGGAGGGGAAAAAAAACAAAATCCAAAAGCGGCATATGACGATGTCACTGAAGGAGGCCTACCGTCTGTTTAAAGAAGACCATCCGGAGGTTACAGTAGGAAAATCAAAATTTGCAGACTTGCGCCCGCCATTTGTCCTCCTCAGATCGGATACTCCGAAAAACGTGTGTCTTTGTAAATACCACGAGAACACCTCACTACTCCTCAACTGTGCCTACAAGCACCTGCCAAGACAGGCTTTTAAGAGTGTGGGCAATTATGTGGATGCAGTTGTATGTGGTTCTGGAAGTGCAGCATGTATGTTGAATGAGTGTGATGACTGTGGTGAGGGACGGAAGTTTCAACAGCTGATCTCCAATATTCCAGAAGAAGAACAAGACACAGACACCAGCTGGTATGTGTGGGAATCTGTTGAGGGGGTGCAAGTGAAGACAAAAAAAGTTGGACTGTTAAGGGATGTCCTCGAAATGCTTCTTGAAACTGCCCCAAGATTCATTCGGCATGCATTTGTAAAACATCAACAAAGTTCCTTTTTTGAAGGAAAGAAGAAAGAGGGCAAACAAGACTGTGTCATCCTCCAGGTCGACTTCGCGGAGAACTATTCAATTGGCTACCAGGACGAAATCCAGGCTGCACACTGGAACAACAGCCAAATTTCCATCTTTACAGCTGTAGCATGGATGAAAGAGGAAGTGCAGTCATATGTAATTGTCAGTGATGAGCTCCAGCATGACAAGAACACAGTCACAACTTTTATAACAGCAATTGTGAAAGACCTGCAGGTTCGATTTCAAGAAATGCGAAAGCTCCACATTTTCAGTGATGGGTCAGCATCTCAGTTCAAGAACAGGTTTGTGTGGTTCTTCCTGGCCTCAACCTTCAAGGAAATCTTCCCAGACATTGCTACTGAATGGCATTATTTTGCCACCAGCCATGGAAAAGGTGCTGTGGATGGTGTTGGAGGAACAGTTAAGAGGGCAGTTGGCACAGCAGTTCTCAGCAGACAGGTGGTGCTGTCAAATGCTGCCAGTTTTGCAGAGACGGCAAGGAGGGTTTGCCCCAAGATAGAGGTGCTGTTCATAACCACTGATCAAATAAAAGAGTTCTGCAACACACATCAGGTTGCCAAGCACTGGGAGCTGGTCACACCTCTCCCAGGCACACTGAACGTTCATTCCGTTACCCCTGTATCATGGGGCTTGGTCCAATACAAGCCATATTCCACAGCCACAACAACAGCTGAACACACACTGGTCCAATACCCACCAGCTTCCACAGATGAAGAGTCCGGTGATGATGAAGGTGAAGACAATCCATCAGAGAACATCACAACAGGGGATTGCGTGCTTGTGGCATATGAGGGAAAGAAGTCCAGGAGGGAGTATGTGGGCCTTGTCACCGATTACGATGTACACTCATATGAAATACAGTTTTTGAGAAGGAATGACGAATTGGGCCTTGTCTATGTAATGCCAGTAAAGGAGGACAAATCTTGGGTGGCTCGGGAGCAAGTTGTGAGGAAACTGAATCCACTGGTGGATAATAGAGGGAGGCACCACTTTAGTGAGGCTGTACAGGCCGAATAGAAAGAGACCTGCATATCAAATGAAATACATACACAATCAAA
>CM050203.1:16325000-16340000 GCA_027475355.1 Coilia nasus | reverse complement strand
CACTAAGTACACCTGCAGACAGGGGACAGGTGGGGACACTAAGTACACCTGCAGACAGGGGACAGGTGGGGACACTAAGTACACCTGCAGACAGGGGACAGGTGGGGACACTAAGTACACCTGCAGACAGGGGACAGGTGGGGACACTAAGTACACCTGCAGACAGGGGACAGGTGGGGACACTAAGTACACCTGCAAACAATGGTACAGGTGTGGAGTTCCGACTCTTTGCAAATTTCACTTCCCTGCTACGCAATATGACGCCACACACATCATCTCTGTCTCTCTCTCGTACTCTCTCTCTCTCTCGACCTTCCTTTCTTTTCTTTCTCTAAACCCCTCAGGCACTCCTCCTATCCGCCAATCTCTCTCTCTCTCGCTCTCTATCTCTTTTGCTCACCATGTAGGTCCCCTGTCTGACTATTTTCAATGTCGAAGGTTTTTAATGGAGCAAGAAACTCAGGATGTAAGAAAAGAGCATCACGCCTCCCTTTCTCTCTCTCTATCCCTCTCTCTCTCTAAATGCCTCAGTCACTTATCCTGTCCATACCCATATATCTCTCTCCCTCTCTCTCTCTCTCCCTCTCTCTCTCTCCCCTTCTCTCTCTCTATCCCTCTCTCTCTCTAAATGCCTCAGTCACTTATCCTGTCCATACCCATATATCTCTTTCCCTCTTTCTCTCTGTCTGCCTTATTCATATTCTCCGTGTCATATACCTTTCTCTTTCTCTCACTTTCTTCTTACCATCGCCCTTGTCTGTATACCTCTCTCTTCTACTCTCACTCCCCCACTCCTTCTTTCTATCTAGCCCCCCATTTGCCTTTCTCCCTTTTTCTTCTTCTCTCTCTCTCTCTTTCTCTCTCTCTCTATCGTTCTTTAATCTACCTCCTTGCACACTTGTCCTTCTCTTCCTCTCCCTGGGGGCTGCCTGTGTGTGGCTGTGTGTCTGCCTGTGTGTGTGTTTGCCTGTGTATGTTGTGTGTGTGTGTGCCTGTGTGTGTGTGCCTGTGTGTGCCTGTGTATGTGTATGTGTGTGTGCGTGTGTGTGCATGCCTGTGTATGTGTGTGTGTGTGTATGTGCATGTGTGTGTGCCTGTGTGTGTGTGTGTGCCTGTGTGTGTGTGTGTATGTGCCTATGTGTGTTAGTGTGTTTGTAGTCGTGTTCAGGCGGTTTGCTTTGAGTATCCATCAGCCTCAGCAGCATTAGAAGACAAAAGCCATCCGTGCAGGCAGGGGAAGGAGCGAGTGGAGCGAGGGAGGTGGGGGGCGGGGGGGAGGACGAGTGTAAGACAAGAGGAGGGGGAGAGAGAAGAGGACAGGAGGAACAGGAAGAACCAGAGCAGGCAGGGAGAAAAGAGAAGAGAATATATTATTGTGTGACTGTCACTGGAACACAGACGCGGGGGGAGAGAGGACAGAGAGAGGAGAGAGAGAGATAGAGACAGGGTGGGAAAAAGAGAATAAAGTCTCAAAAGAGAAAGAGAGAGGGAGGGAGAGACCAGAGAGAAAGGGAGAGGCAAAGAAAGAAAATGAGGAGACGGAGGAGAAAGGCTAGAGAGAGATAGAGAGAGAGAGAGGTGGGGGGAGAGGGAAAAATAAGAAAGACCAGAGGAAGGAGAGAGAGAAAGAAAAAAAGATGAGAGAAAGAGGGAGAGAATGGATGGCATATGGGCTAAAAGAGAAAAAGCGAACTCGAGGGACTCAAACACACACGCCTCAAACACACATACACCCACCGCCCCCACCCCCCATCTCAACACAAGGGTGAAGGCCTGCACACACTAATAATAAATCTCTTGTTACATCACCACTCTCCCCTGTAAAGATAGCCTGTGTGTGTGTGTGTGTGTGTGTGTGTGCGCATGTTTTTGCCTTTGTACATTTGGTTGTGTACTGTATGTGTGTGTGTATGTGCCCGAGTGTGTGGGTTTAGGCTGTTTATATATGAGGTTGTGTGTATGTGTGTGTACATTTGTCTCTATATACAGTATGTCGGTGTGTGTGTGTGTGGAAATGTGTGTGTGTGTGTGTGTGTGTGTTTATCTGTGCACACACGCTGGATGTATATAATTGGATTAAGTGTAGGGTGATCTTGGCCACGGAGACAATCGCTCCTTTTTTTTTTTTTCCCACGGGCATTGTGTACGCCCCCTTCCCCCCAATGGGAGCAGGAGAGGGGTGTAGGGTGGTTGGAGGGGGGCCCCTTTGTCCAGGGGGGGGGGGGCTCTTTGTCCAAGGGGGGCCTCTTTGTCTCAGGGGGGGCCCGTGTCTTCTGGTTCAGTGCATGCTAAAGGAGTTCACTAAGTCACAGGCTACTGTGCGCTCTGCAGTCAGGGGCCACGGCCAATCTCACTTCTCTTAGTGACTACACTTAGTCCTCCTCTCTCACGTCACTCTTTCAATATCCCTCCATCCATCTCTCCATCCACCCCTCCCCCCTTCTCTCTCCTCTTTCCTCCTTATCTCTACCTTCCCCCCTCACTCCCTCTCTCAAATCACCCTTTCAATATCCCTCCATCCATCCCTCCATCCACCCCTTCCCCCTTCTCTCCCTCTTTCCTCCTTATCCCCCCCTCACTTTCTCTCTCCCTCTCAAATCAACCTTTCAATATCTCTCCCTCCATCTTTCTATCTACACCATTTCTCCTTTTCCTGCTTATCTCTCCCAACTTCTCCCATTCTCTCCATCTGTTTTTTCTCTCTCCCTTTAACATCACCCTTTATATATCCCTCCATCCATCTCATCCTCCCTCTCTCTCCCCCTCCCTCTCTCTCTCTCTCTGCCTCTCGCTCTCTCTTTCTCTCTCTTATTCTCCCTCCCCTTCTCTCCCTCTCTCTCTCTGCCTCTCTCAGTCATCCTGTCTACCTTACTGAAAAAAATCCCATCCAATTCTTCAGCGCACTTAAAAGCTGGGCCAGCTGTAATTTTGGCACTTGACTCCCAATCAATGGGGCGAAGTGGAGCTGTGCTGCCGGTGGCCGGCTGCGGGGGAGATGAGAATTCCCAGCGGCGGAATGAGAGTTTTATTCCGGAGTGCCATTGGCCACCGCGCGCCGATACACTCTCTGCCTCGCGGCCTGGCATGCCAATGATGTCTCTATGAAAGCGCGACCAGAGGCACCCTGACACGCGCAATAAATCACGCCTGAAAATGCATTAGCACCAGGGCTGGGTATCATCTAGGACAGGGGTGCTCACTACGTCGATCGCGATCTACCAGTCGATCGCGAAGGCAGTGCTGGTAGATCGCCTGTTGCCTAATTTTTTTTGTTAGGTTAGCTATCATAACAACTGGAACGGCTACTGGAAAACTGCAGCAAAGAAGGAGTCCTACCTAGTTCGCTAACTTGAATCTAGCCCATACTGTTCATAAAAACTATGACAGTGACTTGACAGTGACGTGAAAAGCGAACTGAGAAATGTGAAGGAAAATAAAAATGCCGTTTACAGGGCAGCAGTCAATTAATTATGCGGAAAATGCATGAAAGAGATCGTTGATGTCGCAACCAAAATAGCCTGCTGTATTCGAGCGAGGTCTCTTCAAAGACGTCTGTTTCGTGCACAGTTGGAAGAGGCTTACTAACTATTCTGACCTCTTGCTACACACCGACGTGAGATGGCTTAGTAGGGGGAAATTCTTGCAGAGATTTCGACAGCTCTGTCCATTGATTAAGGAGTTTCTTCCTGTCACTAAACATGCGGAACACAAGCCACTTAATGAAAATCGGTGGCTGCTAGACCTGGCGTTTGTAACTGATCTTACTAACATGTTGAACGAACTTAATTTGGAGCTGCAAGGAAAAGACAAAAGCGTGGTCGACATGAGACATGATCAGCTCAGCTAATGCATTCAAACAAAAAATAAAATTGCTGTCCTCAAAGTTGCAGCGCTATGATTTGGGAAACTTCCGAAACCTCGCATCGGAGCTGGAGAAAGCAGGGAGGGCGTGTTCGCAAATTGTCAGTGTGCACGCTACACACAGCAGCTCCGGACTATGCAACCCTCCAGTGCAGGTCATCATCAGATTAATTAAGTCCTGGCAATAGATAATTACAAATGTATTAGAGTTGTGCACTAAAGGTTCATTCGAAAGTAATACAAATGTATTATTGTAATTGTGCTGTAAACGTTCATTATATCATAATACAATTGCATTAAAGTTGTGCTGTGAAGGTTTATGCCTCTATGCATGTATTTTAACTATGTTGCATGTGTAATGCAACATGTATATCAATAAACAAACTGCATAAAGGTACATATGAAACGCATACTGAGTGATTTATCATCATCATCTTCATCACCACCATCGTCGTCTTCATCATCATCCTCAGTAGATCGCGGCGACATGGCCGTTTTAAAAGTAGCTCGCGAGCCAAAAATTAGTGAGCACCCCTGATCTAGGACATGGCGATTCCATACGATTTTCGATACAGTGCAATTCAATTCGATTCGATTCCGATATCGATACATATTACTTTATAATTATTACTCAATGTCATTCACTCAACAAAACCAGACAAATATTATTTATGTCACAGAAAAGGTGCCCAGTCTCACTGGGTACCTGTAGTCAACTTATAAAAACTATTTATGCAAAAGACTACAATATGGCTAATGTACATTTGCACTGAACAAAGTACATTTACTGCATTTTGGTTTAGAATCAATAGTGCATTTCTATGTGCAGTAGCTACTGAGGGGAGTATCGATATTAATAGCCAGCATATCGATATTATATCGTTTTTAAAAATATCGATATATATCGCTTTATCGATATTTTTTAGCACAGCAGTAATTAGCACTAGCCCGACCACCTTCACTGAGACATCTAACACCGCTGCTGTTAAATCAAACGTGCGTTCTGACCAGCTGGCTGGCAGGTTGGTGGTATTCCTAAATCGTTAGAGCTCATCTGGTCAAAAGTTCAGTATCCATTCTACTGGGATGATGGGGACAATGGTAACCATGGCGATGGGGTTCCGCACCATGCTGGCAGGGTTCCGCCCCCCACCCCCACCCTCCCTCACAGAGCATGGGGCCCCAGCCCTCCCCTCACACACACATGCAGTAGCTGACTGACACTACGGCCAACTATGTCACCACATGGGCATGTGAAGGAAAACACAGCATACGCTGGCCTGTGTGTGAGTGATGGAAAACAGCATACACTGACCTGCCTGTGTGTGTGACAGAGAAGAAAGCACACACTGACCTGTGTGTGTGTGTGTGTGTGTGTGAGAGAGAGACAGAGAACCCAGCATATACTGAACTGGGAGCTATGTGTGTATTGGTGGTAACATAGCTGTTTGTTTATTATACCCATTCACATTAAGGGCAAAGAGAGCGTGACCTCAGCAAGGTGTGTGAATACCATCCTAGAGCAGTGCATTATGGGAAGCCAAATTAATGACGAGCTCTGCTAATGATGTGCAACTGGCTAACATGCTCACAGCACTAAGAGCAAGATGAGGAATGGTGAGAATTGGGCTCAGATTCAGACTGACACACTCAGACACAGAGAATGTTGTCCTAAATCTTGAAGGGGCCATATTATACTCTTTTTCAACAAGTTAGTATAGGTATATGGGCTATAAAAACATGTTTGTCAAGTTCTTTGCACAAAATGACTGTCACGTGAAGCAGATCTGGCCAGTTCTATTCTGGGCTTTTTTTAACCTTTCAGAATCAGCATAGCGTAGATCATGGATGTCATACCATGCTCTGCTATGTCGCACACCGCTGTAGACAAACTTTGGGCGGCCGTTCTTCCTAGGTGAGACCGAGGTCTGGCCGCAAGGCCTCCAGAGAATGGCTAATAGGCTTCGGGGTGCTTCAGTACGTCTCAATCTGGTATTGTCTAATGATGTTTTCCAATATTGTACAGTTCTTAGCGACTCGACATATGTTTCATAGTGCTTTTCGCTCGCATAGTAAAAAATATTTAAAAATATAAAAAGTGTCACATTCCGTTGGGACATCACATCGGAAGCCAGATAAGAGATGACTCATAGAAACACAGTATTCCTGTCACCAAAATCTTTCAACTGACTGACAAACGAAGTCATTTTTTTTTTCTGTGCTTGAAGTGTTTATTGGAGCAGCACAGACCCAAATGACAATACAAAAACGCACAAAGAGTGATTTTTGCATAATATGGCCCCTTTAAAAAATGGGGGGGGTGTACAGTTCCCCAGTAAAGCTGAATTTCTGGCTGACACACACAGACACACAGTGTGACACAGACACACACTGGTACACACACAGACACACACTGGTCCAGATTCCTCTGCAGAGCGCCAGCTTTAGAGCACCCCTGCATATCCCAGCAGCCTTTGCAGCAGCCGTCTCAATAGCTGTGGAGCGTCACGCTGCTCCTAGCAAAGCCTCTCGCTGGCCCGGCTGACCAAACAACACCGCCCCCATCTCTGCCCTCCCCCCCCCAACCCCCCATCTCTGCCCCAATTCCTGCTTTCAGAAGCAACCCCTCCATCTCTGCCATTAGACGCCACCCCCCCATAACCCTACAACCCTACAACCCCCATCTCTGCCTTCAGAAGCCAACCCCCCCCCCCCCCCCCACCCCATGTCTGCTTTGAAAGGCGGAGGCTAGGGGTGGGGGCCGGATGAGCCAAGCTGGGGGCATGACAGGCGAGAGATGCATGAGGTGGGGGAGGGGGGGCACTGATGGCGGCCAGAGGGCCGGAGGATCGGACATCAGGAGGTCTGGCCAGAGGGGTCAGGAGGAGGTTTGGGCCGAGGAGTGGACCGTGGAGAGGAGCGGCACAGCCATCACACACGCCACACAGAGCTCTTTGTGCCGCCATGAGGAGGACACGCTAGCTGCCACGCCTGTGAGCACACACACACAGCACACACACACACACAGCACACACACACACACGCACACACAGACACACACACACACAGCACACACACACACACACACACACAGCACACACACACACGCACACACACGCACACAGAGCACACACACACACACACACACACACACAGCACACACACACAGCACACACACACACACATACACAGCACACACTGACACACACACACACATACACCCAGCACACACACACACGCACACACACACACACACACACACACAGCATGCACCCGCTGACTCACTGTGAATCACGCTCCGCATCACTTCCTGGGAGTGCTGTTAGGGAGGGGCCTACTTTAGTCCACTGCCATACACACACACTCACATACACACACACACTCATACACACTCACAAACACACACACACAAACACACGTGAATCAGGTGTGCTGTGAGGGAGGCAGCTCGGTTGGGGGAATGAGGGGGGGTCTACTTTAGTCAACTGTCACACACAGACACACACACACACACAAACATACACACACAGACACACACACACATGAATCAGGTGTGCTGTGAGGGAGGGAGCTCGGGGGTGTGATGAATATCTACTTTACTCCACCGCCACAATTAATCTGTCCTGCTTCCACACTCCGCACTCTCCAACTCAAACACACACACACACACACACACACACATCAGGTGGAAGCTCCCAGCAGGAGTGTGTGCTATTCTGGTACCTTATCTCCGCACCACACACTCCATGCAGACATCACGCAGCAAGCTCAGCCTTTGACCTCGTTTGCAAGAGCTGACCCTATTTCTGCACACACACACACACACACACACACACATACGCATACACACACACGCTAGCCTGTATGGACCCTGGTGCAGACCAGGATTTTGCACACACACGTACACACACACACACACACACACACACACACACACACACACGGTGGCCACATGGATAAGGATGTTTCCCTCCAGGGGTTTCTCCTGTGCGTTCCCATTCAGGATGAGTAGGCACTCTCGGGCGCTCTGCCAGCCTGCCAGGCGTTATTAATCAACCCCCGCACATGTAGTGGCCCCGTGACCCCTCTCCGCTCTGTGTGCGACCCTGACCCCTGGCAACCAGATCTGCCCACACGTGCTGCTGCGTGCCACTCACTCTCCTTGTTACCGTGACGACGCGCCAATTAACACACCGTTCCCGCCAATCACACACTCCACCGAAGCGACGACGGTCCCTGCTGGGGTAAACACACACACACACACTTTGCTTTCAGGAGCGCTAAGCGACGCTCCAATTATATTTTTCTGCATGGGGAGGCCGATGTGCACCGCCAGAGAGCAGACTTAAACTCTGGGGCTTAATCAAACTGAGCAGACCACCGCACGTCCGCATACACCACTGAACACACGTCACTAATCCACACACACACCACTAATCCACACACACACCTCAACTCACACCTTACTCAACCACACACACACACACCCCACCCGCTACTCCACCTCACACACATACACCCCTCTACTCCCCAAGCACACACACACGCGTGCGTGCACCATGACTAACCCTCTGCGTCTGACCTTTGGAGTTGCAGACATGTTTTGACATGTTACACCCCACACACACACACACACCATCTTCTACTGTACAAACACCCCCCTCTACTTCACCACACACGCACACACCCCTCTATTCCACACACACACACACACCACTTTACTCCTCAGACCTTTGAATCTTTAAGAAACTCTTCCCCTCTCTGCATCAGGGCAGACTTAGGTGAGCGGTGAGCTTTAAGGCTAAAGTTTTTAAAAGTTCTCGTTTTTAAAAGTACTACGGGCTACACCCCTGTACCACTCGCTCTGATAAAACCCATCCAACAGCCTCTACTGCACACACACACACACACACAGACAGGCTCTGTTGAAACCTATCCAACAGCCGCCTCTCCTGCTGCAGAACACTTGGCCATCTTTAACCAATAAATCCTTGAATGTGGTGATTGCTGCCCTGAACCCATAAATTGGTACAATCTGGTGATTGCTGTCTAGTCTTTAAAGGAGAAATTCGGTGTAAAATGAAAATTGCCATGTTAAAACATCATACTGAGGTGGTATGTTTGCTGAGGAGCAAAATTGAGTTAGCCTGTTGCATTCAGCACTTAACTATTTTTTACAGTTTGTCCCAGCTTCTTGTAACAAGAATAACAATGGGAGTGGTAGGTGCCCTTAGACGAAGCATGAAGATTACGCTATTATTAAACCACTAAAACAGCTCGAAAAAACTGCACACTCCATCGGTAGTACAACAAAGGTCCTGGCATTCAAAATGAGCCACTGAGAACTTTGTAAGTGTGCACAACGTTTATTAATAAACGTTGTGCACCTTGCTGGACCTTGCTGTAGTTTCTCGTCGCCGCCATGATGAAAGTCCAAACAAGTCGATTGTATTACCTCTCCTCCTATTCCTCCCGCTAGCTTGTGATCGTCAATCGACTCGTGTGGACTTTCGTCATGGCGGAGACGAGAAACTACAGAGGGACAGAGGGATGGTGTCGTCTTCAGTGGGAGGCGTTAAGGCCAGACTTTCAATTCCCAGTTTGGTCCAGTGTCCACTGCACAAGCTCGGGAGCCAGCCCGGTGATGTTGGGTGACCACGACCTCAATCACAAATGATAAATTCTGAGCCTGAGTGACAGTTGACCACGAGTGCTGATAAGTATTCTGTTCAATCTTTTGAAATGATTTTAAGTGTTTATTATTTCGTTGTGCATATATTATGTTAGTATACCTTATTAAAAATGGTGCATTGTTGTGTTTTCTCTGGTGTACAACGTGGAAATCAAGGTACAAGGTGCTTCACATGTAAAGTTATTGGATTTCAAAGTCAATTTCATAGTCAATGAAATGCTAACAGCTACTGAGCCCTTTCTAGATGGGTTCTTTCCCCATGGGGGTTTCAACTTCCATGTGTATTCCTGCCCCCTTGGCCATATGTGGCAGTATGATGTCATTACCCATAACTCCTTGCTGTGGCAGTGTCATGTGCAGCATATTGCGGAATGATGTCATCCCCCATAATTCCAGGTTAACCCAGTGTTGTGGCAGTATGGTGTCCTAAACAAGAGCCAACGTTCCAGGCCGAACAATGAAGCCAAAACCTTCAATTGTGGCTTCATCTGGTCTGTGGAAAAGTCCATGTGTGACGTCACAGAGGGTTTGTCCAGTTCTCTTATATACAGTCTGTGGTCCTTACCCATAAGTCTGCTGTGATGATGAGTTCTGTGTGTTAAGATGTCATTACCCATAATGCCATGTGGCAGCGATGTGCTGTGCGCTTGGCTGTCACTCTCCTCATACTGTTCACCTGACTGTGTGTACCTGAGTGTGCCTGTTTGTGTGTCTGAAAATGTGTGTCTGTGTGTGTGTGTGTGCCTGTGTGTGCCTAAGTGTGGGTGTGTGTGTGTGCCTGTCAGGTGACGGCCAAGAAACACACACCGAGCTAACAGCTGCTGAGGTGGCTCTCAGGCTCACGTGTCTTTTTGTAAGTAACAGAAGCACACACCAGTGTGTGTGTGTATGTGTGTTTATGTGCATGTGTGTGTGTGTGTCAGTGTAAATAAATGTGTGTGTGTGTGTGTGAGAGAGAGAGAGCGATAGAGCGTATCTGTGTGTATGCCTGTCTGAGTGTGTGTGTGAATGTGAGGCATGACATGCAGTCATAGGGGTCGCTGTCCCTGAGAAGCGAAGAGACGTGCTCAGCATACATTACCATTCATCACATGTACACAGAACACTAGCCACACACACACACACACACACACACACACAGTGAGTGTGTGTGTGTGTGTGTGGCTAGTGAGTGTGTGTGGCATGTTGTGCACAGAGAGCACTAGCCAGAAGAGACAGGGAGAATGACAGAGACTGGGGGAGAGAGAGAAAAAAGACAGGGAAATAGAGAGACGGAGTGTGTGTGTGTGTGTGTGTGTGTGTGTGTGTGTGTGTGTGTTGCATGACATGCACAGAGAGCACAAGGCGCACAGAGGCAGAGAGGAGAGACGGGGGAGCAAGAGAAGAGAGGATGAGAGAAGAGAGGGAGGGAGGGAGGGAGAGAGGAAGGGAAGGGAGGATGAGAGAAGAGAGGAAGGGAAGAGAAGGGAGGGAGGGAGGGAGGGAGGGAGAGAGGAGCGAGAGCAAGCGAGAGAGAAGTAAATCATGAAGGAAAAGAGAGTGGGGGGGAGAGGGAAAGAGGATGGAGGGCAAAAAGAGAATGAGAAAAGAGAGCGAGGAAAAGAGGGTAAAAAGACTGAGGAAGGAGGGAGAGGGAGGGGGGGGGGACTGAGAGAGAAGAGGAAACTAGAGGAAGGGAAAGACTGAGGATGGAGAGAAAAAGAGAGGAGGAGAGAAAGACTGAGGGAGGAGAGGAAAAGAGAGGAGGAGAGAAAGACTGAGGGAGGAGAGGAAAAGAGAGGAGGAGAGAAATACTGAGGGAGGAGAGGAAAAGAGAGGAGGGGAGAAAGTGTGAGGAGGGAGAGGAAACGAGAGAAAGGGAAAGACTGAGGAAAGAAAAGAAAACTAGAAGGAGGAGAAAGACTGAGGGAGGAGAGGAAAAGAGAGGAGGGGAGAAAGTGTGAGGAGGGAGAGGAAACGAGAGAAAGGGAAAGACTGAGGAAAGAAAAGAAAACTAGAAGGAGGAGAAAGACTGAGGGAGGAGAGGAAAAGAGAGGAGAGAAAGACTGAGGGAGGAGAGGAAAAGAGAGGAGGGGAGAAAGTGTGAGGAGGGAGAGGAAACGAGAGAAAGGGAAAGACTGAGGAAAGAAAAGAAAACTAGAAGGAGGAGAAAGACTGAGGGAGGAGAGGAAAAGAGAGAAAGGCAAAGACGGAGGAGAGAGAGGATAACAAGTAACAAGATAACAAGACAGACGAGCAAACCAGAGTGAGAGAGATGAGACACAAACAGCCTCAGAGACAGGGAAGAGAGAAGAGGGGGGCAGACGTGGAGAAAAGCACACCCTCGCCTTCAACATGTCTGCAGTCCTTTATGTGGCAGAGGGAGTGAGAAGGAGATGTGCAGGAGAGGGACAGAGAGGGAGAAAGAGAGGCAGAGTGTGTGTGTGTCTGTGTGTGTGTGTGTGTGTGTGTGTGAGTGAGTCTGTGTCTTGTGTGTGTGTCTCTGTGTCATGTGTGTGTGGCATCATGTGCAAGATTTTCTCGACCTTCTCTCTCCTGCAGATTCATTCTCTCTGTCTGACATCCATCTCAGTATGAGTGTGTGTGAGCGCCATCATTATGCTGACAATAAGTCTGTGCCCAGAATGATGAAATGGTTCCTCTCGCATGATGGGAGGGTTGGGACACACACACACACACACACGCACACACACATACACACACACACACACATGCATGGATGGACACACACACACACACGCATCACCCTCCTCAGGTCAGGGCGCTCTGCCTCTCTCGATGACTCAATTATAGCTGGCTGCCAGAGTGGAGTTTAAATCATATTCAGAGACACACACTTATATGCTAGCATGAAGGCTAACCATATGGTCTAACATTCATATCCGAATGCAGCATTTAACTAGCCTGGGTGTGCCCATACTGCCTGTGATGCTGCATTTGCATTTCGCGAGCAAGTCAGTCTGGCCAAGCTGCCTATCTAAACCATTTCTGCTCAGCCCTCGGATAGGGGGCCAATGAAAATCGAGCATTTCAAAAGGCAATGACGCGGTAGTTTAGCGACCGGAAATCTATCTCAGTCACTGTCTACATGGCGAACGTGGAGCAACCGTAAGATTTCAATGCAGCTGTAGCTGCTGTTTTGGACGAATTCAAAGGGAAGTTCTCTCTAAAAGTAGAGCAAAGGGCAGCCCTTGAAGCATTTGTTGTGGGAAAGGACGTTTTCGCAATGCTACCGACCGGCTTTGGTAAAAGTTTAATTTATCAGTTAGCCCCGCTGGTTGCCAAGTCGATGGGGCTTTGCGAGAACGCTGTTGTTGTGGTCATTTCGCCTTTGATCGCACTGATTCGTTTTTCGAATATCAATATTGAATGACCAACACCAGCCACTCTCATGTTCAGCTTACAAGTCTGACAAAAAACATTTAACACCATTTCTATATGACTACAGGCTACTACTACTTTTTGTTTGGATCAAGCAGTTTCTTTCTCTGCGTATAGGTCAGAGGACAGAGGGGTGTGATTGGTCGAAGCTTCGTCCAGTAGCAAACAGAGGCATTTGAAAGAGGCGGGTTAAGCCCGCCTTCTGAGAAATGGCTTTACAACACAGCTTGGCCAGACCAATGCTCGCAGAGCATTGAGAAGTCGCGATAGCCAGGCTAGCATTTAACCACCTCTGCCATATATCTGCAGGCCTGCATGAAGGCTGACCATACAGTCTAATATTCATATCCGAATGGACCACAAGGGAAATAATCTCTGTGAGCTTTTTTGGGTCATCCTTTTGCCAAGACTTACAGTCACTGTTTAGGAGGGCTGTGGTCTAACGGTTAGGGCAGTTGAGATCAGAGGGTTGCAGGTTCAAGTCCCGTAGGAGGAATATAGGTGGGGGAGCTCTGCCTTGCGCTGTCCTGCCCTTGAGCAAGGTTTCTCACCACACAAGGACTGTACCCTGTACCTAAAATTACTGTAAGTTGCTCTGGATAAGAGTGTCAGCTAAATGTAAAGGTATTTATTTATTCTTTGTACAGTGTCAACAAAAAACAGCAAGCAATCAATGTGGAATTTAGCCATCTCTGCCCATACACCTTCACAGGCTGGCATGAGGGCCCCTCCTACAGCTCACCTTGACTGTCTGAGAGTAGAATTTAACCTTCTTAATGGGCGCATGTTAGCTAACCCCACATTACATTACACTTAGTTGACGCTCTTATCCAGAGCGACTTACAGATATTTACAGGGTTTCAGTTACTGAAGCATGTTGGGGTTGGACCACTAGGCCACAGTGGTTCATCAGACCAGCTCACTGTCATGGAGGAGTTACAATCTTTAGCAAAACACACTAACAGGGGTGGCCATCTGGTTACATTGGAAAGGGGTAGAAACATCATACCCCATCACAGAGGTGATTGCAATCGAGCAATCCCTGCTACAGCCAGGCATGTCGCCTAGCAACAACCGCACGTGTTGCAGCTGTGATTGGTCAAGCCAGCGGCCGAGGAGAGCAGCATATTGCTTCATGTCGGCGTATTGATTTTGGGAGCCGTAGAGGAGACTCATCACCTCCCCTACCCACTAGGTTGCTCGTTAGGGAAAAACTCCCTCCGCACGTCGTCCCCGGCAACATCGCAAACAGGAAATGACAAGACCATAATGGCGCCAGCAACTCTCAAGTAGCTAACACTAAGCAAAAACGCTGTTAAGTGTGCTAAAATGGATTAGCCTGCCGCATCCATTAGCTTGCTAATGTGATTCCCCTAGTGGAGAGAGGAAGCCTTGATAGATTGGCTCATCAGTCCTCTGGAGGTGGGGCGGACAGGCTAAATTGTGTGTGTGTGTGTGTGTGTGTGTGTGTGTGCTGTGGCGACTCCTCAAACACCCCTCACCAGGAGCGCGCTCTGTGCCGCAGCACGTCAAAACACCATTCTTCCATGCGAGCGATCTGATTGGCCAAAAGGCTGGAAAGTGGAAGTGAATGGTTGAGCGGACAGCCTGCTGCTCCACTCTAATGAAGCTCATTCATCTCCCACACACACACACACACACTTTCTCTCTTTCTGTCACACACACACACCCACTTACACACACAGCTCATTCGTCTCACTGTTCCCCAGATCCATTTGGCTCCGGAGCTCCTTTTGGGCCCCTCTGCCGACACATCCGTCAGCACACACACGCGCGCGCACACACACACACACACACACACACACACACACAAACTGCCTCGTCACGCTGTGCAGTGTGCAGCGCAAGAGGGATGCTCTCTGACAATTACCCTTCTGACAAATGCCCCTTCACCAGATGAACCAGGGTGATAAAGGGAAAATGGAGGACACGGTTAAACTTTAACGCCGACCTGAGCAACACAAAGACTCAGTCGAAGACAAAAGGATGTGTGTGTGTATGACTGTGTGAGTGTGTGTGTGTGTGTGTGTGTGTGTGTGTGTGTG
>CM050203.1:16315000-16322500 GCA_027475355.1 Coilia nasus | reverse complement strand
GCATGCGTGTGTGTGTGTGCGTGCGGTGGGGACATGCAGAGGCTCTCCTTAGCATAACCCGGCCAGATGGTTCACTGTGCCCTGCACCCATTAATGTTTAACCAGTTACACTAAAGGGCTTTGGAGGGAGGACACTTGAATGGGGGCACTTTTAGAGGGGGACACTGTTGCAGGAGGGAGACTATTGGATGGGGACATTGTTGTAGGGGTACACTAATGTAAGGGGAAGACTTTCAGAGGGGACACACTATTGAATGGGGGACACTGTTTGAGGAGGACATTATTGGGGAGGGGTGCACTGTAAGAAGGAGAGGGACACTATTGTAGGGGGACACTCTTGGTTGGAGGAGACTGTTGAAGGGGGACACTTTTGGAGGATGCTGTTGGAGATGAATCAGGGCCAGATGGGTGCAGAGCCAGGTACTTATTAGAACTCCCCAGCATCCCCAGCATCCCCAGTACCACTCAGCACAGGCGGATGGGGGCGGACTGGGCAGGAGCCAGCTGGACTTGACAGAGGCTAATTTTAGCCATGTTTAGATGTGCAGGGAACAACCTCCTCGCCTCTCCCCTCTGCTTTCCTCTCTCCTACTCTCCTGTCCCTTCCTCTCCTCCTCTCTTCTCTCCTCTCCTCTGCTCTCCTCTCCTTCTCTTCCTTCCCCTACCCTCCTCTCATCTCGCCTCCCCCTCCTCTCCTCTCTTCTCCTCTCCTCTCATCTTCTCTCCCCCGCTCTGCTCTGGGCCCTATGCAATCCCTGTCTGTCTACAGAGGAGGTTAAATAGGAAGCACTTCAGTTTAACACACACACACACACACACACACACACACACACACACACACACACACACACACACACACACACACACTTCCTTTTGATCTAACTGAGAAAGGGATTCAATGCACATTCAGATCAATATTCCCACTACTCAAGGCCATCTAAACACACTGCACTAAAACACACACACACACACTTACAGTATGCACCTCATGTAACCACGCTGCGGTCTTTGCTTTCACATCTGCTTTTAGTAAAGCCGAAATGAAAAAATTAAAGTCATATTCTCTTAATGAAGTTGTCCTCCATCTGAATTAATAATATCCATGACAAACTCATCTCATGGCTTTACTAATCCTGATAATCACCTCTGAAATTCGCAGACCTCCAAACTGACTTTTTCTGTGTACTGTAATCATTTGATGAGAGAAATGTTCCCATTATGAATTTATTAATTTTATTTCTGATGCTTATTAACAAGAAATGTATTTGACGTCCTTTTAGTTAGTTTTTTTTTTGTTTTGTTTGAATGAGTTAAGTTTCTGCTTTTTCTCCCTCTGTGGGGACCTTGACTGACCACAACATATTAGTTTGCTTCTATGTGATACATTTGGCCAGATAGCCAGATACTTCTGTAATCCTACTGACGTACAGTTCGGTGGGAGTCCGGTGGGAGTCCGGATGAAACTGACCTGCATGGAATGTTCTGAAACAGAATGTTGTAACTAATAGGCTTGGGCGGTATTTTGAAAATACTGTGTACCAGGCTATTTTGAAAAACCGCAGGTATAATTTTTCATACCGTGGCTTCCTACAGGTCACAGTTACACATACTGCATTTGTTTGCAAGCACCAGAATGGTAAAGAAATGCTCTTACTGATACAAAAGATGCAGTTTCTTGCATTCCCTATTAAAAGTTGTAATAAAGAAACAACACTGTAATATATTAAACCTTTCAATACTACTAAGCTAGTTGATTTATGGTGATTAAATCTGGCCATACATACCGACCGGGGTATCATAGGTAAGACAAATTAGATACGGCCCAAGCCTAGTAACTGATATAAAGATGAAAACGTGTACTAGATAATGATGTAATGTATTGACCAAGGGCATAAAGATTTTTCATACCCATCTCTATGAGTTATGCTTATGACAATGCTGTGTTAACATGCTCCCTTTTTGCAAAGATGAATGTACTTTAAGTCAAGTACGTTCAGACTGTTGTTCGCTGCCTTATTTTCATCTGTCAAATGTATCTAACATTAGACAAAAAGCTTCTCACCTCTGCTCTGCTCTGCTACGAGTGTACAGTGTGACGATGACAAACACCATGAAAACAATGTCCCAGTCCTCTTGGCTATGTCGCCACCCACCCCTTCTCTACAGGTACTACTCGGAAAATTAGAATATCCTGAAAAAGTGCATGCATTTCAGTTGTAACTCAACTTTAAAGATGAAATGTTTAAAGGCTCAGGACCCTTTTGCAAGTGTTTTGCATTACTTACCTGAATAGTGTATGACACTTTGAGCCTCTAATACTGAAGATCTTCACAGTATTCTCATTTTCTGAGTTTTTGGGTTTGAGGTTTTAATAAGCTGTAAATCATAATCAGCAAAATTACAACAACAAAAAGCTTGAGATATCTCACTTTGCATGTAATACATCTATAAAGTGCATTGGTTTCACCTTTTATGTTGGATTGCCTGAATAAAACAACTTTTACATGATATTCTAATTTTCCGAGTAGTACCTGTATACGCTGGAGATTAGCACCTGTACAGTACAACCATCACACTCAGCGATCACTACCTCATGTGACAATAAGAAAATCCCTTAGCTTTTACAGATGATGATTTTTTTGAACATTCTAGAAGGGAATGCATTCCACAGCAATGTAATACTCTAGAATTCCATATTATATTCCATGGAGCACAACATTCTTTAGAACTGACCACCTGTACAACGGCAGTGATCACTACCTCGTGTGATGACCAATAAAACCCATAACAACCCATGACACAATCCCACAATCCTCTTGGTTATGTGGCCACCAGCCCTACTCTATACTTGAACACCGACCACACCGACCACACTTCAGAGAGAAATCAGAGATGTGTCTGTTTTCTTTATGACTCTCTCTGTGTAACGCACATCTTCCTCTTGCTGTTTATCAGACAACAAAGGCGTATTTATGCAATCTCCACGCCATCACTGTGTGTGCGCTATACGCAGCCTTAAACACCATTTTCGGCTGCCACAGAAACTGAGCGCATCATGTGTGCATGTATGGGTGTGTGTTTATGAGTGTGTGTGTTCATGTGTGTGTGTATGTATGTGTCTGTGAGTATACGTGTGGGTGTGTGTATTGATGTGTGTGTGTGTATTGATGTGTCTGTGTATGTGTGCGTGTGTGTATGTGTGTGTGTGTTTGTGTTGATGTGTGTGTGTGTGTGCCCAAAGGTGCCACTGCCAATTTAACCTTCCCACGCCTGTCAGTCAAGTGGCACCCTCCTCCCAGAGGCCTAGTCACTAACAAAGGCCGTTGTTAGCCTGGGTAGCGGTGTTAGCGTAGCAGAGGGAAGCCAAATCAGCCCCATCTCCAGCGCTAGCTAATTAATCAGGCACACACACGCACACACACCTAAACACACGCACACACACACACGCACACACACACACGCACGCACACACACACGCACACACACACACACACCCACAGACTGTGGAAACTTGCACGGGTGTGACGAGCTCTGTGTGAATAGAGCGCATATGAATTTTTAAATCAGTCTGAAACGGCTAAATCTCCTTGCTGTCAGATCTGAAAGCACTTGCAGGAATAATGGGAAGCTCCTTGGGCGGGAGCTCAAAGAAGCACACACACACACACACACACACACACACACACACACACACACACACACGCGCACGCACACACACACACACACACACACGCCAGCAGAGTCAAACAGAGAGGCAGCGATGTCCTTGTGTATGTGCGTGTGTGCGTGTGTGTGTGTGTGTGTGTTGAATGCAAAGCAGCCGTCGTGCATGAGGAGCGATGGCAAAGCGCGAGTGTGTTCTGCCGGCCGTCTCGACATTTCAGCGCCGCTGCTACTAATCAAACACACACAAATCCCCCACCCACAGTCACCAACAACACACACACACACACATTAACACACACACACACACTCTCACACACACACAGACACACACACAATACACTCTAACACACACATTAACACACACACACACACACTCTCACACACACACACACAATACACTCTAACACACACAGACACATTAACACACAAACACACACTCTCACACACACAGACACACACACAATACACTCTAACACACACAGACACACACACAATACACTCTAACACACACAGACACATTGACACACAAACACACACTCTCACACACACAGAGACATTAACACACAAACACACACTCTCACAGACACAGACACACAGACACACACACAAAATACACTCTAACACACACAGACACATTAACACACAAACACACACTCTCACACACACAGACACAATACACTCTAACACACAGACACACACATTAACACACAAACACACACTCTCTCACACACAGACACACACACACACACACACACACACACCTGGCCATGCAAACAAACCCCTGGCTCAGCAGCCTTATCTTCAGAAGAGCAGGAGAAGAGAGAATGGAAAAACAGGAAGAAGAGAAGGAGGAGGAGGAGAGGGAGGAAAAGAGAGAAAATGTGGGTGGAGGAGAAGGTGGAGGTGTGAAGAGAAGAGGAGGAGGAGGAGATGAGGCCAAGCTGCTCTGTTTTGGTGTGGGGAATTTTTGTCCTTTGAGTGTGTCTCGCGCGTCATAGCATGGCAACAGATGGCGAGGAGGCACCTCTTCCCAGCACGACCCAAACACACACACACACACACACACACACACACACACACACAGAAACACACACGCACACACACACAGAAACGCACACGCACATTACACACAGCAGTGACGGCCAACCGGTAAGCCACGGCCCGGTTAAATTAAACCTGCCACACGAGCGTCACTGGGGGCAACCCACACTCCACCCCTACCCCCCACAAACACACGCACACTCACACACACACTCCCAGGTCAGCGGGGCTTAAGCGCAGTGCCAGCGAGAGCGGAAGTCTGGCCACGCCCCCTCTGCCCTGCGCCCACACATCTGTGTTTGGGGGCACCAGCTGGTTCTGCTGTCTCACGCTGGCACAGCAGAACCGCCCCATTACATCACACCCCATCCCATCCCATCCCATCCCATCCTATCCCGCTCCACCCTGCCCTGCCCTGCCCCACCTCCTCCCCACCTCCTCTTCCCACAGTCCCACCCCCTCCACCTCCTCCTCTCCCCCCTGACAAGACACTGATTTGTACTAAAGCATACGGTGCCTGCAGCCTGAACATGTCCCCTCTGAGTCCTCTGAGTGGGTTGAAAGGACACACAGCGAGGGGATGAGGGTGTGTGTATGTATGTGTGTGTGTGTGTGAGTGTGTGTGTGTGTGAGTGTGTCTTTGTGTGAGGGTGTGTGGGATGCTGGCAGCCAGTGCCAACCTCAAATGGGCACAAAGGAACATCAAGCGGCTGGACACTGAGTGTGTGTGTGTGTGTGCGTGCGTGTGTGTGTGTGTGTATGTGTGTACAGGAACATCAAGCGGCTGGGCACAGCGCTGGGCGGGTGCGGCTACAGGAAGTTGGAAATGAGATTCTTTTTTTTTTTTTTTCTGTCCTTTGGAGCTTCTAGTAAATTCTCCCAATTACAGCTCATGCAGCCCCAGTGCGCCACATCAAACACAGAAATATTCAGAAACATTGCCCAGCAAAACAGCCCCCTGCTAACACACGCTTGTTTTCCAGCTCAGATTTCTCCTCTTTCTGATTGGCTCTGGGTGGAATCAGAGGTGTGTCAGAGTGACAATCACACACCCACTTACACACACACACACACAGACACACACACACACACACACACACACACACACACACACACACACACACACACAGACACACACACGGGCGCGCGCGCCATGACTAACCCTCTGCGTCTACCCGTTGGAGTTGCAGACGTGTTTTGACAGAAAGGTCTTTTTGACAACGCCATTAGACTACTGCAGAATATTTTGGCCTGAAAAAGCGTCTGACATGCGGCTGCGCCAGAGGAGTCGATTCGCTCAAACCGCCGACACCTGATAAAACAAACACAGACGCCCTCAGGCTGCGCTCCAAATACAACCCACCAAAACCATTTTCATAATACGCCAAACCACACGGATATATCAACTCAACTGCTTCGCTAACAATGCAGATCTCAATCTCACGACTCTGCCCAGGGACTCCCCCCAGGGACCTGAGCACTGTTTAAATGCAAAAACTTGAGGCTTCTAACCCCACACTGCTCCAGGGACTGTAACTAAAACCCTGAAAATATCTGTAAGTCGCTCTGGATAAGAGCGTCAGCTAAGTGTAATGTAATGTAATGTAATGGGTACTGGAGGAGTGTGGTACCCCCCGACCAAGACCCAGTACCCCCGCAAGAGACAAAAACAGCATGGTTGGGGGGTGCCAACATAATAATGTGATTAATGTAAACATACTACTTTTTACCCTGTAAAAGGTAGTACCGCCCCCACTCCCCAATTATGGAGGGGGAAATTCAGACTCTGCCCCAGAGGGCCCGAAAGCAAGCAGACTGGTTTGCATCTGTCGCTCAGACCGAGTCATTACTATTCTGTTAGGGGCCCTTCCAGCGCCGCTCCGAGGACGGATGGCCATTTCACCGAGGAAGAGTTCTGATGGGCTGAGGACGTGCTGCCCATCCTTGACTGCTGGTGTGTGTGTGTGTGTGTGTGTGTGTGTGTGTGTGTGTATGTGGGAGCAGAACTCCGACAAAATTGCTGACGAGACACCATGATGGAGGAACATCGTAACAATCAAGACGACTGAAAGATCAGCCAAGTATTCTCCCGCCAACACCTGAGGCACCTAAAGCATAGTTACCAGCCCCCACCCATCAACAGCCCATATATTTATGCTCTTAATCTATAATCTATTAATGCTATACCACACAAGGACCTAGACAACTGCAATAGACACTGCAGTGACAAACACCACAATAACACATCATAAAAGCAAACTACTTAAGATTGTACGAGATGGGCTGTGCCCTATTCTATACACACACTCTACAAACTGCAGCCAACCGGTCAGCTACGTCCCACCCCCCCCCCAAACACACACACACACACACTCACACACGGCCCTATTTAAGATTGTACAAGATTATCTGTGCTCTATTCTACACACACGCTGTACACACTGCAGCCAACCGGTCACCTACGGCCCACCCCCACCCCCAAACAGACAAACACACACACACGGCGCTACTTAACATTGTATCAGGTAATCTGTGCCCTATTCTACACACACGCTGTACACACTGCAGCCAACTGGTCACCTACGGCTATGCCACACGAGCGTCACTGGGGCCACCCACACTCCACACCCACCCCCCACAGGCACACACACTCACACACACACACACGGCCCTACTTAAGATTGCCTGAGATGGTCTGTGCCCTCATCTATACACGATAGAGATGCGCGGATGGCGGTTACAGTCGCGGACTCCGCGGGTTGGGCAGATGACGTGACGAAAAATAATATTTTA
>CM050203.1:16287500-16310000 GCA_027475355.1 Coilia nasus | reverse complement strand
TCACAGCCCCCCTGTGCAACTGTGCCACTCCAAAGGCCTCATCCACGTCCCACCCCCCAAACCAGGCCTCTCCACAGCTCTACTTAGATTAACATTACAGCTGCCACAACCCCACCCCCACGAAGAACAAGTGCACAAAACAGGTTCACTGAGACGCAGAGCAGCAGAATGCGAGAAATTTCCCCAAATAAGCGAAGCAGGTGGTGCTGGGATGAATAAATAAAGAGGAGAGAGAGAGAGATAGGGGGAAAATCAGCACCGGTGACCCATGGAGAGAGAAAGGGGGACAACCCCGAAGGAGGGGTTAGAACATTTCGTACAGAGGAAGAGGAGCAGGGGGAAGGGAGCAAAAGTGCTGGCTAAGAAACGATCTTTCAGAGTTTCTGCGTAAACATCATTTGTGGTTGATCTTTTTTTCAAACATTAAAGAGTGTTTTTGCATGTAGAAGTTTAACTTCATCTTTATTAAGTAGCCTATATCGACCCCAGACTTTCATGTGGCACGCGTGTTTACATGGAGCCAGAGCTAGATGTTGACACACAGATGATCTGAACTGTTATGCACTTGTGACTCAACCAAAGGAGAGTTGTGCTTCTTCCACTACTGCTGTCCAGGGACCCACCCACCCCAAACACACACTCACACACACACACACACATACAACAAAGTAAGCCCCGTAAGGCTAGAGCGCTTCAGAGAGCCTGATGGCTTCTGCAAGCTTTGTTGTGTTTCCCAGAAGCCTGCGAAGTGCCGGATTCGAGGCGGAATGTTTTCCCTGCACTCCGGCGTCAGAACATTCCGAGGCAGCCGCGGCTAGCGAAGGCATTCCTCCTGAGTGATAATATTATGGGAGCTTAAGGGATAATCGCAGCACCACACACACTCTGTACCAACACACACTTCTCCCTGTCCCGACACTAGTAGACAACACACACATGCACACACTCACACTCTCTCACACACACACAGTCACGCACCACACAGCCCCCCGTGTCTGACTAAAAAGCCAGCAAACCCTGGTGCATTGTGGGTAGGAGATGTCAACTCAGGCCCTGCGTGCATGAACATGGCACATAACACACATCTCACTCCTGCAGTCATTTCCACACGCCGTTTGTCTCACTAGCGGTCCGTGCTACAGCAGCGCTCAGTAGAGAAGGATTTTAAACGAGGCTAACTGCTACGTGCGCAGGGCCATTGACATGGCTTTTAAACTGGGCTAACTGCTACATGCACAGGGCCATTGAGATGGCTTTTAAACTGGGCTAACTGCTACCTGCACAGGGCTATTGAGAGGCTAACTGCTACATGCACGGGGCCATTGAGACACTAACTGCTACATGCACAGGCCTATTGAAAGGGCTTTAAACTGGGCTAACTGCTACATGCACAGGGCTATTGAGAGGCTAACTGCTACATGTGCAGGGCCATTGAAAGGGCTTTAAACTGGGCTAACTGCTACATGCGCAGGGCCATTGAGAGGCTAACTGCTACATGAGCAGGGCCATTGAGAGGGCTTTGAAATCTTAGCCAGACAGGCCCAGCTGATGCTCATTCATAACTGTACGCAGGCCGACACGAGGCTCTTCAAAGATGGGTTAATTGCTGTAACAGTGTGGCGTAATTAGCCCCAGAGACATCCTCGACATCAGCAAACAATAATTACCCAATAGACCACCCAAAGAGAGGAGAGCGGTGCCATCGAGCGGTGCGGAGCAGTTTAACGGGCCGAGTGGCGTGGTGAGGCGCCTGGTTCCAGTGTTTGAATGGGGCTGGGAGACAGTCTATCAGTCAGTCAGTCAGTCGATGCCGCGACCCGTTTTTACCACCGAGTTCTCCTGAGCCGCCTTCCGTCGGACTCATTGCAGCTCCTGCGGCAGCGGCACCAGCACCAGCACGTGGGGGCGAGAGGAAAAGAAGCGCTCAGCTCGGAAAAACGTCTGGAATTATTCACGATGGAGGGGAACTCCGGGTGAACGCGGCTCGCAGCTCTAGCGCAGGAGGAAACCGGCGTTCTCTTTAACACAGAGCTCAGACAAGACGGAGAACCGCCGGCACTGACCGAAGCAAAGAGAACTCGTGTGGCTCCGCGGCAGAAAGATTATGCAACCCAGCGGGCATTAAGCATTTATCACATGCCCGGACGCTGACAGACATATAGGACTGCAGATACATGACTGCAGATATATGAGTGCAGATATATGACTGCAGATATACGACTGCAGATACATGAGTGCAGATATATGACTGCAGATATATGAGTGCAGATATATGAGTGCAGATATACGACTGCAGATATATGAGTGCAGATATATGAGTGCAGATATACGACTGCAGATATATGAGTGCCGATATATGAGTGCCGATATATGAGTGCAGACATATAGGACTGCAGATATACGACTGCATATATGACTGCAGATACATGAGTGCCGATATATGAGTGCAGATATATGAGTGCCGATATATGAGTGCAGATATATGAGTGCAGATATATGAGTGCAGATATATGAGTGCAGATATACTGTATGAGTGCCGATATATGACTGCAGATACATGAATGCAGATATATGAGTGCATTTCAAGGATGGAAACTGGCACCAGCCACCAGCCAAATGCTGGTAAAACATAAAAGTGTCTGGTAGATTTTGGACAGAAATGACATTTAACTGTTGACTGGCTGGTGAAATTTACCATTTATTTGTCAGTGGCTGGTAAAGGATGACATTTTGCAAAGTTAATTTGGTGGATTTCATACAAAGGATGCAGCTCAACGTGCTTCAACAGCCTGGCAAAGGAACACAGGACAGAGATACACATGGCAAGCTCCAGTGGAACTCCACTAATGTCCCCCATGGTTCCCAGAGAAGCTCAACTGGTGAGGCAGGTACCCCAGAGGGCGTTCTTAAGGAACAGGTGTGCAGTACCCCAGAGGGCGTTCCTGAGGAGCAGGTGTGCTGTACTGGTGGTACCCCAGAGGGCGTTCCTGAGGAACAGGTGTGCAGTACCCCAGAGGGCGTTCCTGAGGAGCAGGTGTGCTGTACTGGTGGTACATCAGAGGGCGTTCCTGAGGAGCAAGTGTGCTGTACTGGTGGTACATCAGAGGGCATTCCTGAGGAGCAGGTCTGCATTACTGGTGGTGGGGTTCCTGAGAAACAACAGGTCTACAGTACTGGTGGTCAGGCCCGGCCAAAGAGATGGCTGGGTCCATGAAAAGGTCCAATTATCGGACCCCCACCCCCCCTCAAAAACCCTGTGGTTTTCAACTGACTGTGCCCCCATCCATCCATCTATGGCGCCTGGGCCCCGCAAAGCTTTCATGTTCACCCCCCTTATGGGCAGCCATGCTGGTGGTACCCCAGAGGGTGTTCCTGAAAAACAGGTCTGCAGTAGAACAGGTCTACATCACTGGTGGTCTCTCCATCTAATCTCTTAATCAGCAGTGTGGATTTAAAATCTCAGTTCCTAACAGGACAGGACTGCAGTTTGAGAATGAATAATTGCTGCCTTTATTCCAATCAAAAACATTTGGTGGTTGCAGCAGCCCAACACTTAAAGTCACGATCTCTCCATCCCTCAAAGACACGGCCTCTCCGTCTCATCTCCTAAACAGCAGTGTGGATTTAAATCTCTGCTGCTAACAGGGCAGGGCTGCAGTTTGGGAATGAATAATTCCACTGCGCTCCAGCACCCAGCACCCAGCACCCCCGCCTCCGCCCCTGCCCCTGTCGGGAGGGAGGGAGAGGGGAGAAAAAAGGAGCAGAAATGATGAATCAGTGGAGCTGGCAATTAATCCCTGTGTGATCACACACAGTCAGTCCAACACACACACACACACGCATGCACACACACAGAGTGTTAGCCCTACATACACACACACACACCCACACACACACACACACAGAGTGTTAGCCCTACACACACACACACACACACACACACACACAGACTGTCAGCCCTATGTACACACACACACGCTCGCACTGATTAAAAGGCAGGCAGCAGGACGGGGCCGACAGTGTCCCCGTTATGAAGCGCACTAAATTAACAGTCAAGCAGACACACGTCCCTGCCTGCACAATCGGCCTTAAATGTTTAATGCTGCGGACGGCACGGGCTGAGATGGGGAGAAAGATGTAAGGGGAGGGGAGGCGATGGAATGTGAAGTGTGTGTGTCTGTGCATGTGTGTGTGTGTGTGTGTGTGTTTGAGAGGTATGCTGCAGATGGGATGGACTGAGATGTGAGGAAGATGGAGGATGTAGGGATGTGGAGCAAAATGACTGCACAGTATTGTCTGAATACAGCGTGCATGTGTGTGTGTGTGTGAGTGTGTGTGTGTGTGTGTGTGTGTGAGTGTGGGTGGGTGGGGCGTGGGTGTGTGTGAGTGTGTGTGTGTGAGTGTGGGTGGGTGGGGTGTGTGTGTGTGTGTGTGTGTGTGTGAGTGTGAGTGTGTGTGTGTTTGTGTGAGTGTGGGTGGGTGGGGCGTGGGTGTGTGTGAGTGTGTGTGTGTGTGAGTGTGTGTGAGTGTGTGTGTGTGAGTGTGTGTGTGTGTGTGTGAGTGTGGGTGGGTGGGGCGTGGGTGAGTGTGAATGTGTGTGAGTGTGGTTGGGTGGGGCGTGGTTGTGTGTGTGTGTATGTGTGTGTGTGCGTGTGAGTGAGTGTTGCTTGGGGGGGGGGGTTGGGTGTTGAGGGTTACGCTGAGAATGGAATGGACAGAGATGTGAGAAAGAGGGTGTGGAGGAAAGAAGAGGGCAGGCAAGGCAAGAAAGAAGACTGCACAGTCTCCCAACCCCCCCTGCGTGTTTTGGGGTGTGTGTGTGTGTGTGTGTGTGTGTGTGTGTGTGTGTGTGTGTGTGTGAGAAGTCTTAATCTATCACTGACGGCCTCTTCAAAGTCCCAAGCTGAGAGACACACAGCAGCAATTCGATTAGGAGCCCAGTAAGCCCATGAGCTCACTGTTGCTGTAAGGCCATACGGCTAAAGCTGAAAACCAGCTTCTGAAGGGCCTGAGTGGACAGGGGGGTCTTGGATGGAGAAGAAGCATACACACACACAGAGACAGACGCACACACACATAGACACACACACATACACACACATAGTCACACTCATACTCACACAGACACACACACACTCACACACACATACACACACACACACACACACACACAGACACACTTACTCACACACCCACACACACACACACACACACACACACACACACACCCCTCGGAGGCAAGCATAATATGACCAGAGCAGTTATGGGCCATGGCTCTGTCACAGTCTAGCTGAGCCTCTGTGCTCCGCATGCAGAATATCAACTAGGAACACATGGGTCTCTAGCACTGCTATTGTACTGTACATCTTGCGATTCAAACACAGCAGAGATTTCACATTTCTAAAAAACAGCACGGAGATTATACACTCCTAGCTTTTGTTTTAAAAAACAGTACAGAGATTTAACACTCCCAGTGTTTCAGAAACCGCAGAGATTTAACACTCCTTCAAACAACACTGCTACTGCATTGTACATCCTAGTGTTTCAAAAACAGAAAAGAAATTTAAGACTTCTGACAGTCCTACAGTGTTTTGAACAGAGTTTAGAGTTCAGAGTTTCACAGAGTTTATACACTGTTAACTTTTGAGAAACAGAAATTATACACTTCCATTTTTTCTCCTTTGTCACACTGGGATGTGCTTATAATAATCCAGCCAATCGCCCATCTGTGCAGACTGTAAACACAGACCTGTCATATTCCGAACCGCTACATGTCGGCCATGTTGGAGTGCTTTTGCAGATAAGCTTATGTTTCGGGCAGAGTGGCTCTCGTATCTCACCGGATTAGAGCGCTTAGCCGCGTAGTACTGGGCAAGAATCACATCTTGTTTTCAACAACTTAAGTTACCAACAACTACAGCAAAATAATTGAGATAAAACGGTTCATCGGGGCAGGACAATTAATCGCTTGCAAATCACGACTGTGGTAAATATTCAGGTCAGTCACAGGATGATCAGCCTTGGGCTTTTTTAACTGATCACATGGTACAGTTTACCTTTCTCTGCGCCACTGCCATTTGTGACTGGCTGGGGAAGGTAGAGCTACTGTGGTGTGTACGTGTGTTTTTATTTATTGTTTTTATTTGACCTGTATTTACTCAGATATAATATCTCGTCTTCAAGGGAGTCCTGGCCATCAGTCTGAAAAACTTTGAGAAACACTGGTTTAGAAAGATTCAACCCAGTTCAGCTGTTTTGAACAACTTTGAAAGTCTTCCAGTCGTGACCCAATGAACAGGTTTTTTGTAAGGAGGGAGGTGGCCCTCAGTCTGAAAAACTTTGAGAAACACTGGTTTAGAAAGATTAAACCCAGTTCAGCTGTTTTGAACAACTTTGAAAGTCTTCCAGTCGTGACCCAATGAACAGGTTTTTTTGTAAGGGGGGAGGTGGTCCTCGGTCTGAAAAACTTTGAGAAACACTGGTTGGTTTAGGAAGATACAACTTTTTTTTAAACTTTAAAATCTTCCGGTCATGACCCATTGAACAGTTTTTTTGTATGGGGGGAGTGGTCCTCGGTCTGATTTAGAAAGATACAACCCAGTTCAGCTTTTTCAAGAAATGTTTCTTAAAAAACTTTGAAAATCCTCCAGTCATGACGCAGTGAACAGGTTTTTTGTATGGGGGGAGTGGTGCTCAGTCTGAAAAACTTTGTGAAACACTGATTATGAAAGATACAACCCAGTTCAGCTTTTTCAAAAAATGTTTCTTAAAAAACTATGAAAACCTTCCAGTCATGACGCAGTGAACAGGTTTTTTGTTAGGGGGTAAGTAGTCCTCAGTCTAAAAAACTTGAGAAAAACTGATTTAGAAACATACAACCCAGTTCATCCTTTCTGAAAAAAACTTTTTTTTTTTCCACTTTTTAAATCTTCCAGTGAACAATGTTTCCTGTGCCTGCAGTGGCAACGCACTGCAGCAATATCACAGTTTACTATTCGTGTCAGAACATCCTGTTACATTCACCAGCAAGCAGCAGATATTACAGTTTGATGCTACAGGCCCTCGTGTACACACAGCGCCCATCAATTTAGACTCCAGAGCAGCATCCCCAGTGCCAGCCAGAGGGGACAGCAGAGAGGGACAGGGCTTCACATGGAGAGGGTAATATTGAGCCTAAGTGGTCCCGATGCATATTTCAATGTCTAAATCTGTCAAATAAAATGCCTGCAAAATGAAGAGTCTCCCAATGTCTTAGTTTTATCTACTCCCCTATCAAGACTGTATTGTTTCTTTTTGGCTGCAGCAGAATATAAAGCCATAAAAACCCACCGCTTGTGTTGATATCTGACTCGAGTGAGTGGTCATCCGCTGATGTGTGAACTGTAAAATGTTTGCCAGTTTTATTTAACGTGTGCTGAAGTCCTGAAATAAAACCCGGCCCCGGCTCGACTGGGCTTGGCTTGGGATGAGAAACAAAACAAAACAAGCTGTCCAGCATCACCTTTGCGTCCCCACTCCACACAAAACCACAATCTAACCCTGCAGTGTTTTTTTTTCTTTCTTAATATACCAAAAACTAAAAAAATAATGTTTGCACACCTCTAAAGAAGACAGGTACGTTGAAGATGACTGCGGTCTAACTTAAGGGTAAAAATTGAAGCAACCTGACGATGGTCTATAACTGAAACGTTGTAAATAAATCCTGCTTGCGGAATGGCCAGAGTGTGGGAGTTCCTATTTCCCTTTCTTAATATACGGCAGCACACAGTAATCAGTGTGTGGGTTCGCATCGCCGCACAGTCCTCGTCTTTCCGACTAATAGCAAAACAGTGCTCCGCACACTAATTAACCAGGGATGACTTTAAATAACAGCCTAGGCCCTCTAAACACTAGCCGACAGAGAAAGAGGCTAGAAAAAGGCTTTACTGTAAGCGTTAAATTAAAAAGCCTTTGCCGGTACTGTACGCGTTAAATTAAAAAGCCAACATGTTTCAGGGCTAATGTAATCGGGGCTATGTAAACGATGATGAAAACTGTTCAGCCGAAACATGTTGGCTTTTTAATTTGGCTAACACAATTAAGGCTGTCTCCACCCCTCTTCTGTCTCTTAGTGTTTGGAGACACACACACACACACACACATACACACACACACACACACACACAAAATTAAGGCTTTCTCCACCCCTCTCCTGTGTCTTAGTGTCTGGAGACACACACATGCACGTGCACACATCCACACACACACACACAAATAAAAACACAATTAAGGCTTTCTCCACCCCTCTTCTGTGTCTTAGTGTTTGGACACACACACACACACACACACACACACACACAAACTCACACACACAGGTAAGGCTTTCTCCACCCCTCTCCTGTCTCTTAATGTTTGGAAGACACACACACGTACACACGCACACACACGCACGAACACATACACAGTTACGACTTTATCCACCGCTCTCTCCTCTTGCTTAGTGTCTGGAGACACACACACACACACACACACGCACACACACACACACACACACAAGATGAAGGCTTTCTCCAACCCTCTCTGCTGCTGTTGTGTTTTTGCAGAGTCTGGGCAGCCTTATTTTTCAACTGCTTTAGAGCACACACACACACACACACACACACACACACACACACACACCCCTCTCCAAGAGTACACATTTAATACCTGAACTAATCTGTTATATTTCTAGTAGTAGAGAGGACAAAATATTACATTTTAATATAGGCCTAGGCTTTCACATAAATACAGATAATAACAAGCCTGCTATTAGGGTAAAAATGCTCTTTTCACAACAGGGAGGAAAAGAATATAACCATCCCATTATGCACACACACGCACACACACACACACACACACAAACACACACACACAAACACATTTATGCATCAACACAACACACATAAACACTCACACATACACACTGCACACTGTGCGCTCATTCACACATACACGTGCACAGCATGTGCTCAGTACACACACACGCTCCGGATGTTTTCTCCCCAAAACACCGCTGTGAGGCAGAGCGGCCGTGCAACACTGTCTGCAGAACTCTTGCCAGGAGGTCAAGAAGGAGGATGGGTACACGCACACACACACACACACACACACACACACACACACACACACACACACACACACACACACACACACACACACAGCCTTCCTGTCCATTCCTACTCTATCACTCACCTCAACCCAATAGAGCCCAGCTCCAACAGGGGTTACTGCTCAGGCCAAACTGACCGCTCCAGGAACCAGGAGAACAGTCAGCCCGGCCCAACGGACACTCCAGGAACACAACAGCGCCTCCCCTACAGCACACACATATGGGCCAACCCAGCCAGGTAATGATATAACTTCATATATTAGAGCATATGTTTATTAGGCTAACTTACAGCAACACTATGTAAGTAGTTTTCGTCTTCGGGCGCCCTAGAGGGTGGAAGCGTAATTGTCTCTCATAGAGAACTACAGAGAGACGCTCCACTCCTCCAGACTTACTTAGTGCGGTTATAGCCCATGGTAGGAGGCAATTCAGAAGTAACTTTCACCCTGTTACAAGTTGATGATCACTGAATTTTGGAAACATTATTTTAAGGTTGAAAAAAGTACTTCATGTTGCTTTAAGGCTTCTAATCCTGCTGTTTTAACGCCACTCATATCATCTTTCCTTATAAAAAAAAGTTTTGACATAATGAGGTAATAGTGCTGGAGAACCACAATACTATAAACGGAAACATGCTCTGAGACACTAAGTTTTCCTCTGTTTAAGTGGGGTCTGGTGAACGACCTGTTTTGTAGTGGAGACACGCGAGGTGAGAGGACAACGCCAATGACTTTTCAACAAAACAACAAACGGCACCCATTTGTCATTGTGATTACACAGCACAGCACAGCACACCACAGCACGCTGCAGCACACAGTGTACACAACAAAATTGACTCTGCGTTTAACCCATCACACACATGAGCAGGGGGTAGCCATGACAACGGCGCCCGGGGTTGCAGTGTGTGGGGACGGTACCATGCTCAGGCCACCTCAGTGGCACTACTGGCAGTGGGTGGATTCAAATCTGCAATCCTGCGGTCACAAGTGTGTTACCTTAACTGCCAAGCCACCAGTGTCGCACAATTCCCTGTATCCTTTTCCCCCTCCTGAGTTAGCGGCGGAATGTCCCTCATGGATACAAGCCTATGGTGAGCTGCACCGAGCTAACCCCACCAGGCAATCCCCCCCAGGAGCCAATACAATAGCAACAACTACAACATCAACAACAACAGTAACAATAAAATAACGTACACAGCACATTTCATACAAATGATGTAACTGAAACTGCTTTGACAGTTTGGCAAAGAAACACAAGAAAGACACAATAGTCAGCCAAACTGACTCTTCCAGGCACACAGCGCCACATCTGCACTGCCTCTTATGCAGCACACACACACACACACACACACACACACACACACACACACACACACTGTTTCTCCTGCAGTCATTACCGTATAGCCGTGCAAACACACTCCACCTGGATAACACACACACATACACTTGCTGTCAGACACACACACAGAGTCATACACACCCGTGACCTGAATAGTGCATCTGGGCCAGTGTGTGTGTGTTTCCCTGGGGTGTCCTCAGGTTATCAGCTCCTCCTCTGGGGGACAGCCAATCACAGTTAGCACTCATGAATAATGCAGCAGAGGGGGACCAATCACAGTTAGCACTCATGAATAATGCAGCAGAGGGGGACCAATCACGGTTAATACTCATGAATAATGCAGCAGGCCTAAGCGACAGACCTCACACCACACACACGGGTCACAACAAACAACTGACTCAGGTGACTTCAATCGATAATTAGCTGCCAAAGTAAGTGCCAGAGTTACAGATTACGTGGTGCTGTCACCACTGTATGTTTTAGGCATACAATAAAACAATTTCATTTTACAGCCTTAAATGTTGTGCTTTCAAGTCTGACACTTTCTAAACTCCAGAAGATCCTATGACCTATATGTGTTCCTCACATAAGCCGCTAGCTATTGTCCAGCTCTGCACGCCAATTAGTTGACAAATGATTTTTAAAGTTCATTTTCGGTTGATAAATTATTCAAAAATCAAAACAATCCCTAACTGCTAACCTTCATAACAAATGACTTTTCTACACAACATTAACTCACGTTAGCCTTTGTGACATCTTCATTAATTATGTCTTTTCCAATACAATGCTAATAAGCATAAAGTAATCATACTGGCAATATAACGCTAATTGGATATAGTAATCATATTTGCAAGCAGGCTGTAGAACAGGCTGCAGAGACTAATGGAGGTGACCCCAAGGCTGAGAAAGAGAGTCGGAAAAAATGATATAAAAGACAAAATAAAAGAGAAGATGGAGAGAACTGTGAGTTAGCTCAGAAAGAAGAGAGGCAGAATAAGAGATAGAATAAAAGGCTTATGCCTTATTGACAGCAGAGTTAAGGGCTCCACTGGACCATAGTGCAGCAGTGAGAGCACAGGCCTACTTGCAGCTCTGGGCCTACCTCAGTACTGTGCTGTTACTGGGGCTTGTCTACCCTACACACACACACTCATGCAGAGGGTGATAGTCTACCCTCCACACACACAAATACACACATACTCATGCAGAGGGTGATAGTCTACCCTCCACACACACACACACACACACACACAGAGTTGAGATGCTATGCACCCATCAGGACATCAGCTGTGCTCCCTGCCCCAGTCTGATGTCCTGATGGGTGCATAGCATGTGTGTGTGTGTGTGTGTGTGTGTGTGTGTGTGTGTGTTTGTCACATGTCTTTGCACTGCCAAGTTAGGCATTGTTTTGATGACATCTGCAAAAAATATAATACAAATAAACAACGGAAATAAACAGACAGAAACCTGACACATTATGACTAGGCACTGTTTCTGGGGAAAAAAAACATTCAGGACACTGGTTGTACCTCTGGGACAATACAAGGCAGAATTGGAGACCACTGCGGCACAATAAGTAACAGTTAATTGCGAGCCCTGGTCCAAACAGCAGCCCCTCAGGGCCCACATGACAATGGAAGTGGCTGCTGAGAGGAACTTTTCACTTCAGCTCCAGTGTGGTGACCACTGATCCGTGTGTGTGTGTGTGTGTGTGTGTGTGGGTGTGTGTGTGTCTGTGTGAGAGTGTGTGGTACCACTTGAGCTGGAGTGTGTCGACCACTGACCCGTGTGTGTGTGTGTGTGTGTGCGTGTGGGTTTGTCTGTGTGTGTGTCTGTTTAAGTGTGTGTATGTCTCCAGTGTGCCGTCCGCTGATGCGCTGTGTCAGTCTCCACAAAGAGCCTTCACCCCAGCCCTTAGCCAGCCATTCTGTTCTACGCTTACATAACCCCCGCTCCTCGCAATGTGTGAGCGTGTGTGTGTGTGTGTGTAGTATTACTGTAGTCTGACCGGCATTTCTTCCAATCTGTTGGCTGTAATCTGCAGCCCAGTCCTCTGAGGACTGTGTGTGTGTGTTTGTGTGTGTGTGTGTGTGTGTGTGTGTATGTGTGTGTTTTGGCAGAGAGAATACAGGTAAGGGAGAGGAGGTGTTGCTGAATCTGTTGCTGTGTGTTTTACTGCAGGGGCGCACACACACAAACATACACACACAAACACACACACACACACGTACACGCACACACATCATAGGTCCAAATCTGCCATTCCTGCTCAGAGTCACCAGGGAGAGGAGTGAAGCCAGGCCCCATGGGAGCCATTTTGTTTCAGGGACCATCGTGTAGGGCAGGCGGCATTTCTCTCCCTTTTCTCTCTCCGTCCCTGGGGGTGGGGGGAGGGGCGCGCCTCCCTCCTGCACAGCCACCTGGGTATCTATCACTCCAACTCTATCCCTCTTTATCTGTCCATCTCTCTCTTACAAACACACACACACACAGGGATGCTCTCTCTCCTCACACACTCACTTACGAGCATGCTGCTATCTGTCGTACAAACAAAACAGAAAACACAGAAAATACACATACAAGCACACACACACACAGGTTTGCTATGGCCATGCTGTCTCTCTCGCACAAACACACACACACACAAAAACAAAACCTATCTAGACTGTCCGTTTAAAAACAAAAACTATCTAGATGGGCTGTGTGTGTTTTGTAGCTTTAGGTGTCAGGTTGTGTGACATGAACAGTGCACACTGTGTGTGTGTGTGTGTGTGTGTGTGTGTGTGTGTGTGTGTGTGTGTGTGTGTGTGTGTGTGTGTGTATGCATGTGTGTGTCAGTGTCTGCCAGTGCTCCGCTCCAAAGGACTCATCAGAACCAGATCCTATAGATGCCACTGCAAACACACACACACACACACACACACACACACACGTGAGTGGATTCCTCGCTGACCCTGAGTGCCTTTCTAATCACTCCTCTGAGTGTGTAACCTTTACAGCCCCTGGCTGGGCACCCGTCTGTGCCTGTGTGTAATCACTGAAGCTGCAGTAGGCAGCGATGCTTATGAGTCTATGTGTGTGTGTGTGTGTGTCTGTGTGCATGTGTGTGTCTGTGTGCATGTGTGTGTCTGTGTGTGTGTGTGTGTGTGTGTCTGTGTGTGTGTTTGTGTCTGTGTGTGTGTGTGTGTGTGTGTGTGTGTCTGTGTCTGTGTGCATGTGTGTGTGTGTGTGTGTCTGTGCGTGTGTGTGTGTGTGCGCGTGCATGCCTGTGTCCCAACCCAAGCGGCAGCTTATCCTCCCTATGCAGCGTTCAGAAGGACTTGTGTGGAGTTCTGGCCGACAGGGACGACGCATAGCAGCGAGAACGAGAGGGCCGAGCCGTCAGACGTGGCAAGGAGTCCCGGACAGGAACGCTGGAAAATTGAAACTGAGGCGGCGATAAGTAGAAATCAATAACGTTACTGTTTACAAACACGCCCATGCACTGCACACCTGGCCGAACGAGAGAGGGGGAGGGAGGCGGTGGGGGGTGGGAAGAAGCACTGATTTGGTTTATCTCAGGAGAGAGAGAGAGAGAGAGAGAGAGACAGACAGAGTGAGGGAGAGAGAACACAGACACACAAACATTAATATGGCTTATTGAGGAAGAGAGAGAGCGAGGGGGAGAGAGAGTGCAAGACAGAGCGTGAGGGAGAGAGAACACAGACACACACTGATGTGGTTTATAGAGTGTGAGAGAGAGCGAGGGAGAGAGAGAACGCAGACACAGACAGTAATGTGGTTTATAGAGGGAGAGTGAGAGGGAGAGAGAGAACGCAGACCCGCACAGACATGGCTTATCGAGAGAGAGGGAGGGAGTGAGGGAGAGAGAGAAAGAGAGAGCACATACACCCACTGATTTGGCTCATCGAGGGAGGGAGACAGAAAGCAACAAAAAGAGAGAGAGACAGAAAGAGAGAGAGCACAAACAGACTGATTTGGCTGATGGAGGGAGGGAGAGAAAGAAAGAGTGATTTGGCTGATGGAGGAAGAGGCTGATCCCCAACAGATTGCCGTCTGAAGTCCTTCGACCAGCAGACCTCAGAGTTAGTAACTGCCTGGATTTGTCACAATGATGAGACAGATATAATTACTCTAGGCATAATTGGGTGCTTGACACACACACACACACAGACACACACACACACACAGTCCACACCTATTTAATATTCCCAGACTTTATCAGTACCACACACACAAACACAAACACACAGTTCCTACCAATTTAATATATTCACAGACTTTATCAGCACCCTCTCTCTATCTCTCAGGGGCTCACAAGGCCAGGCAGACAATTTAAGTGGTGGGTGTTTGTTTGTATCTATTTCCAGCCAGGGTAGCGTCTAACTGAGGCAGAGATCTGATCTTAATATGGCAATGACTGAATCCGGATGTACCCCGGATGAGTGCCAGCACTGAGACAGATCTAGCCCGGATGTATGCCAGCACTGGGACAGATCTAGCCCGGATGCATGCATCTTTAAGGCGGATGTAGCCCAGGTGTATGTCAGCACTAAGACAGATCTAGCCCGGATGCATGCATCTCTAAGGCGGATTTAGCCTGGATGTATGCCAGCATTGGGACAGATCTAGCCCGGATGTGTGCCAGCGCTGGGACAGATCTAGCCTGGATGTGCTGCAGCTCTGTCCCGGATGTGGCTAAGGTTCAGCTGTGATGTGGGGATGCTGTGCTCCCTCAGACACGTGCAAGGAGAGGAGAAGATGAGCAATTCGTTAAGGCGCTCCCGGATTAAAGGCTCACCATGATAGGTTTATCCCACTACCCCCCCCGCCCTCTCTCCCACTGAGGTAAGAAACACAAACAAACGCAAACGAGCTAACAGCAGTGGCTTCTGTAGCGCCTAACAGCGAAGGGTCTCCTCAATGAACCGCTGAAGCACATACGGGAGATTACATCACACCAGATGAGTCATCTCCATCCACCCCCTCCCGCACACACACGCACACACAAACACACACGTCCCAAACCCCCAGTGGTGCACATGAGCACCCCACCCCTTTTCTGTTACCTAGCAGACACACTGGGAGGTTCCCGGGAATCCCACCAAATCTCCGCCACATCAATATTCATGACCGCACTGAAGGCTACATCTCAATATAAACCATTGCTAATCTGCACTCGCGCTTTCCTGGTGGATAGAACAGCAAGCTCTCAGCGTCCCGTAACGGGACAAGGCTGCACTCAATAAAATGGCTGAAAAAGCTCTTTCGCACGGAGACCGCGCTTGGCTGATAGAACATCGTGTAGCTACAGTGGTCGTTGATATGTTATTCTACGAGGAGCTATGCTACTGCCAAATGTGTCCCACACCATACAGGAGAGAAATTCCTTGAACTGGACTCCAAAGGTGAGAGGGAGGAAACATAATTAACGATGTACACCATCTGTGCCCTCTTGGACAGAATACAAATGCAAGCTAATGCACAAGCTATTTTTGTCCTTTCATCCCAAAACAGTGGGTTCAATTAATAGCACACACATAATCCATTTATATTAGGCAAAACACAAACTGCTAATTTACATTTGCACAACTGATAACCACCAATTAACATACAGCTGCCTATTATAGCCCTTTGAAGACTGGTGAAGATAATTTAGAATTGCACTGACACGTTTGAAAACTACTGCATACACACAAATTGGAAAAAAACTCTAAAAAGCTCCCGTGCCAGTTATGCATTGGCTTGTTAACCCCAGAATAAAAAATAGCGGATTGTTCCCGCCCAAACCGTCCTCTGCTAGGTGTGTGACTGTTGTTGAAGTGTTTGTGCACAGGTGGAGCAGGGGAGTGGGGAACAATGCCTCTTCAGTCCCACAGAAAAGGCAAAACCAGCTTGGAAAGCTGTTTATTCACCACGCAAACCCAATATATTGGTAACGGTCGATTGCAACTCAAGGATTTTTGTCAATATTTCAATTCACCCTTCGTAGTTTCTTTCACATCTGGCATATCTGTTCAAAGTGGGGAACATACCTGGATAATATGAACGACGTCTTCAACATTATAAATGACAAATCTTATCACATTACCGAGAACACCAAGTATACTATTTAGATTACGCAATTTCTTTTTTTTTTTTACCACACAAGTTATCAAGACTCCTTGATACCATTTCTATTTTAAGAAGGCTAGCTCGCTAGCTTGCTAACCAGTTAACGTCAGTCAGATCCCTTTTAAGCTTACAAAGCTGGTTGGAAAGGCTTATCTAACCAGTTAGGGCTAATAACAGACAGGGACAGTGGGAGCAAATAGGATTTTTATTTCATGTTCGCTCTTCACTAATACGCAAGCAAGTCTGCCCTGTCTGCCACCGTGTCTGAAAGGCATATTTTAGCGCTTTATCAGATTTAGCAGTTTATAATTCGCATCGTCCCCATCCCCTGCTTTGAAACGTCTTCATTCAAACAGGTCGACTGTTGTTCCACCTGCTTCCGAACACACAGGCACCACGCACATTTGCTTTAATGCCTAAGTATTTGGCGTCCCACAAGATTATTTTTTTAAAAGTTAAATAAGACCGTCTCAAAAATGTCGCAATTACTTACCTGCAGTGACAATAAAAAGCGACACCAAGATGAAATCCTTGGTCCAAATCATCGCTGCCACTTGACACGACGAGAACAGTCTCTCCTTTCTTAAAATAATGCTTGAATTAACGTTAATCCGCACACAAACGAAGATATTCGGCTATAATTCGTCAGAAGACAGATGCGTGTACTTGTATCTGTTGTACAGTCCTGTGATTTGATTAGCTGATATTGCTAGCTAACTTACACCGTGAATGGGATGTCTGGCCGTCAGCCCGAGCACGCTCGAGTGGGGGAGCGCCGCCTGCACGGTGCTCAAGGATGGAGCTCGAGCTCTCCATAACTAATCCGTCCAATCAGCGACGCTCCTTACAGAACGACCCGTTGTTAAACAGTGCGCGGGGATCCATGCAAGGACCAGGTTTGCATTGAGTGGTAAAATGTTGACAGTCAAAAACGTGTTACTGTTGCAGATGATAATAGCGAAACGGGCGTAGCTCTCTAAACTAATATGGCTGATACAGTTGTGCAAGGCTAAACACAGTCGGCCCACCTAGGAATAATACTGGGTGAATTCCGTTGGCCATTATTACCTTGGCTAAAACCCACTGACTGCACTGTCGGCACTGTCCCTAAATTTAGCTGTAATAATTACGTCTTGCAGTGTCCGTACAATTAGCTGTAACCAATTGCGTTTGTCTAATTACGCAACTCCCGTGACAGTTGTGGTGTACATCTCTGGAAGGCAGCAGTGAAATTGAGTTCTAATTTGCATAACCACATCAAATTAGCGGGCAAGTTCGACATCAGGCCAAGCCCCTATCGTTGTTTATTGTTATAACAGAATACAAGAATATGGCTCTCCCCTAGCCTGTGTCTCACCATCTGAACATGCGTGAGGGAACACAAGGGCCATACGTTGGACCAAAGCTACTCTGCTTAATCAGGTCATAACAATGTTACGTATAAGGTGTAGCTTAAGTGATGGTCTGCACATTTCATTCATTTGGTATTTCCCAGAATACATATTTTTATGCAATTACATAGGAAATATAGCATTACTTAGTACATTGTATATAATTACATCATTGCAACCATTATCATTAGATGAATCATCACCATGATCATCCCCATCATTATTATCTGGGGACAAAACCAACACACAATTTGGAGATAGAGTTTCGTGTGCCGGGGAAAGATCTGTAAATGTATCGGATGTCTTGCGTGAGCAATCATGTTGTTAAAAGTGGCTGCTGGTGTCACCTGAGACGGACAGCTCGTCCGGGACACAGGGACTCTATTGTCACCGCTGCTCTCTGCCACCAGGGCATTGTGCCTGGGAACCTCAGAAGCAGGACCGCGGAGCAGAAGATCCCCTCACACATGCTGATTCATCTTCATCAGTATTATCATCATCATCCTCATAATGTCTCACACACGTACGCACGCACACACACTCACACACACACACACACACACCTACACACACACACATACATGTCTGTGTTCTTATCACATAGTCAGACTCCCAGTGCTGTTGGTCTGCTTCTCCATGTTCCATGTCTGTGTGTTTCATGTTCTCAGGCTAGCCAGTCTCATGTGAGTGTGTGCTGCCTGAGTGTATGCGGTAGTTTCATATTAGTGTGTGTGGTATAGCTTTGTGTGAGTGTGTGCGCTAACTTTGTTTGAGTGTGTGTGATAGCTTTGTGTGAGCGTGTGTGGTCACTTTGTATGAGTGTGTGCACAGTAACTTTGTGTAATTAAGTGTGGTAGCTTTTCTTTGAAGTACAATTCATTTGCAGGCAAATGATCATTCTTCAGGCCAAGTCTCAAGCTGATTGGTTTTTATTGATCAGTGAAATCTATACACAATACAACCAACTAAAAACTGAATCACACAGGGTCCTATTTATATGTCAATTTTTTACTCCTTGACAACACAAAAACTGCATTTGAACCTAGTTTTGTTTTGTCCGATATGTCATAAAAAAAGGAACAACATCTCAACAATATACCACCGCATCCAAGTTTACCCCAAGTTCCCATAAAAGTCTGTCTATGAAACAACTGGCTAAACCTGACACAGTATTTAATTATGCAGTATGTTCTGAGAGAACAACAATGTCTTCACGGTCTTACATGGGTGACTGCAGATTACCTTAATAGCATGGCTATGAAAAACTGGTTTAAACCAGAGTTGGTATTATTCATTACTCTGGGATAGACACAATGTTCTAACAAAGTACAGTATTAGAGCATCAAGGTAGGTCAGTTTCCCTCTTCCTATGGCATGACATGGGTCCTTTTTAATAACATGCTGTTCTCATAGTGAGTCACATACATACATACACATTATACTTACTTTGATTTATGTTAATATAACTCAAGCATATGTGAAATACCATACAAACAATGCATAATATAAATAATTTTACCAAAAACCTCTACACCTTGTGTGAGTGTGTGTGGTGACCTTGTGTGATTGTGTGTTTGGTAGCTTCATGTGAGTGTTTGTGTGGTTATAATTATGTGGAGTGTGTGTGACTGCTTCATGTGTGCCATAGCTTCGTGTGAGTGTGTGTTTGTAGCCTCGTGTAAGTGTGTGTGTGGTATCCTCCTGTCAGTGCCGTAGCCTCGTGAGAGTGTGTGTATATGTGTGGTTGCCCTGGACTGAGAGTGTGTGTCTGGTTGCCTCGTGAGAGTGTGTGTCTGGTAGCCTCATCTGAGTCTGTGTGTGGTAGCTCTGTAAATGTGTGTGTGGTAGTCTCGTGTAAGAGTGTGTGTGGTAGCCTCGCTCTCTGGCTGTGCAGTGACTGGGATAAGTGTGCTTGCATGCAGGAGGGTTGGGCTTTCTCTATGAAGTATAGGGAACGATTCCCGTCACTGGTCCTATGGCAAACCCAAACCAACCCAAAGAGCACCTCTCTCCACACCTGGGGAGGCGTTAGGCCCTAGTCAGACTGCCTGGGAAAGCATTGAGGACAGCGGCAGCTGTGATCCTGGCCGTGATCCTCCAGGCTTCCCCCCCGCTCTTCATATCCAGCCCAAAGTTAAGCAAATATTGTATCTGATTAACGCCAAGCCAGGAACAGCTGAGGTGGGATCCTGTGTTGCTTTGCGTTAGTGTGAGCTGTGAGCATGTGTCTGGTGTGGCTTCCAGGTACTTACCCCAGTCGGGGGTATATGAGCGCTTCATGAGTTCAATATGTGTGTGTGTGATTCTGCATTGTTATTCTGGATGAAGGGTGACGTGTGAAAAACAACATTCTTGCTTTGTGGTGTACACACTCTGACCGAACCCTGAGAAAATGACCGCCTTCAAAAAACAGTAACCACAATGTGCTGTTTCATTGTTTTTAGCCAACCACCATGGAAAAATCACAGCGTTTGTCTTTTGTTTTCTTTCTCATGGTTTTAAAACACCCGTTCCTGCCAAAAACAAAAAAGGGCCCTGGCGTGGTGTTCGAGTGAAACTTTGAGCCTGCTAAATCTGTCTTCCTTCTGCCTGTTTACGAGGCCGCCGCTGGTATGGATGGCACACAGTAACGCCAGTCACTGTGGCGAACCAGGGCAGGGCGGCCATCTTGTTGTTTTGAGGAGGACCACATTCAGGCGCCACACAAAGGGGTAGACCAGGGTGGAGATTTAGTGGTGGTGCCTCAGTGCTACATGTAGTGAGGCGCCGCGAGGCGGGAGTACAGACAGTCCCCTGGTCAGAGGTGGACATCCTGGCTTCAGAAAGTAAAAATCCCGCCATGTTTTTTGTCATCTGGTGCACTTACTGTAACAAAGGCGACTTCACTAATTAGCTCATTTAGGCTACCTGGCCACAGCGTTGTGCCAGTAGGAATGGGCTGGTTCCGTGAATGGTTGGAACAAATATTGAGGCGAGACTTTTACTGTCTGAAGCTGGGAATGTTTCTCATTCTGGTTAGCCGTTAGCCAAGCGGCGTCTCTGCTGTGCTCTGCATTAGCATTCCTTCGTGGGCCCGGGGAAGTTTGCTGTTGGGGAAAAGGTGAATTAGTCAGGGGTGACCCTGCCAGTGGCATGCTAATCAGCCTCGCCGAGGTGGGCCGCTGTGTGTGTGCTGTACCCCTCGTCCCTCCGAGGCCATAGCTCTCAGACGCCCCACAATGAATCAAGCTGTCAGGAGTCACTGAGCTGAACTCGCTCACATCCAGTTTTTGTTGCTCTCTTTATTCTGTTTGGGAGGAAGAGAGGGACCCTGTTTTTTTCACTTGTGTGTGTGGTTTTTTTTCAAAGGCTGCCTTGCTGATACCTTGAAAACACAAAAAGGTCACCAGAATGCTAAAGCCTAATGTCGAGCTGTTTTTGTTCATTTCCAGGGGGTTTCATGTGTCGTGTGCAGGAAATGAGTATTGGCAATCGTGTTTGTCCCTGTCATGCTGCCCTTCCTGGTGTCTCCTGATCATTGCTGGTTGCCATGACAGCTGCATTGGTGCGCTAGCGGAGGGGCAGACTCTACTGTGCAGTCCCATCTAATGCTCCCTGACAGAGCCGCCTGACGCTTATTGCAGCTGGCACTGCTAAGCTGCAGGAGCCTGCGGGACCGCACTGCGAGCGTCTGCTGCCACCTACTGGTGAGAGTGTGGTGGGACGGCACAAGTATATCTGAGTGCTTAGAAGTGACGGCACGTAATTATACTTTGTTATTACGGAGGTTATGTAATCATCAGTGTTTGTTTGTTAGTTTGTTTGTTGTTTAGCAACATAACTCAAAAATGTAGGGATGGATTTTGATGACATTTTCAGGGTAGGTCAAAAATTGGCTAACTTAAAAGTGATTAGATTTTGGTGGTGATCTGAGCTGCCCTGACAGAGGTCTGCGCTCTCTCTGAGTACTTTTCTAGTTGTAAAACATCAGATATATATCACCAAATATTAAGGAAACATGTTACACTGAAATATCGATTTCACTGACAATGGTAGCACAGAATATTCACATTTTAAAACTTAATTGCAGCACGCAAATTCTATTTATGTTTTGAATTTGTGCTTTGCCTTTATACAGTATGTAGATAGTATTTAGAATTAGATTCCTTATTTTTTTCAGGATAAATAAAGTATCTCTACTACTACTAGAACATTCACATTTTAAAGCTTAATTTGCCACCTGCAAATTGTGTTATGTTTTTAATTTGTGCTCTGCCTCTTTACAGTATCTTGAATTTGATTGTAGCCAAGGTTTTTGGCCACATTTTACCTTTTACATATTGTACCGAACCCCACCTGTCTCACACAGTAACCTAGAGTGTCTGGTCTTTTACATCTGAGCAAGAAAAAGATTAGAACCTTTAAAACTAACCTGTATTTATAGCATAGTTAGCCTCACAGGAAACCTCTCTGCTAGTTCGGTTTAGTACAGGAAATGAGGTCATTAAACACCAGTATGTATTCCTTTATGGGTGTATAAGAATGCTTAGT
>CM050203.1:16275000-16277500 GCA_027475355.1 Coilia nasus | reverse complement strand
ATAGACAAACACACATCCACATCCATTGACAAAAAACAACACACACAGTGACAGACAAATACACACGCACACACACACTGAAGTGACTGAAAGGCTTATCAAGTGGGCTGTGCGTGTGTGTGTGTGTGATGTAAAGTTGTGTGTGTAATAAAGGTTGAGTGTATGATATGAGATTACACATATGATATGAGATCATGTGATAAGAGGGTGTGTACATGATATAAAGTTATGTGTATGTGTGTAATGGGACGTGTGTGTGATATGAGGTTGTGTGTGTATATAATAATATTGAGGTTGTGACAGTTCACAGCACAAACTTCCGCCAAGTTTACATGAGTTACTAATAGCAGTTATGTCCAGGTAAGAACCATTTATCGATCATAGCAATGCTAATATTACCATCCGCCCCTCATAGCTATGCTAATTTTACCATCCACCCCTCATAGCTATGCTAATATTACCATACGTCCCTTATAGCTATGCTAATATTACCATACGTCCCTTATAGCTATGCTAATATTACCAAAGATTCCCATAGCAATGCTAATGTCGCTGTCTGCCCCTCATAGCTATGCTCATATTATCATTGTCCATCATAGCTATGCTAATATTACCATACATCTCTCATTAGCTATGCTCATATTTCCATATGTCCCTCAGAACTTTGCTAATATTACCATCCGTCTTTTATAGCTATGCTAACATTACCATCCCTTCCTCATAGCAATGCTAATATTACCATCCATCCCTCATAGCAATGCCAGTAGTACCACCCATCCCTCAAAGCTATGTTCCTATTATCATCTGTCCCTCAGAGCTTTGCTAGTATTGCCATCCATCCTTCATAGCTGTGCTAATATTACCATCCCTTCCTCATAGCAATGCTAATATTACCAAAGATCTGCATAGCAATGCTAACCGTTTGCCCCTCATAGCTATGCTCATATTATCATACGTCCTTCATAGCTATGCTAATGTAGGCTTAACCATCCTTTCCTCATTGCTATGCTAATATTACTGCCCGCCCCTTATAGCTATGTTAATATTACTATCTGTGTCTCATAGCTATGCTCCTATTATTATATATTCCCATAGCTATGTTAATATTAGCAGAAGACCCCTTTAGCTCCACTGGCTTGTCACACACACAAACACTCACATACGCACACTCACACTCACATAAAACAGAAGCTTCATGACATATAGAGACATGTAACACAATAACTGTGAGATGCAGAAATGCCACCATACCGCAAAACCACAATCACTGTAATTTGCAAATGTTCTCGGCAGCTTGTGGTGACACACTCAGCCATGACCATAAAATATGGCCAAAGTGGAGCGGCGACGCGACTGATTTAACACCCAATCGTCTCCGTGAGAATGGCATTATGGGAAATAACAGATGCATCCAGTCATGACGCAACATGACAGGTATTAGATCATGGTAACGACAGTGTCACATGAGCCGTGTCAAATTAAGTGTGTCTCTCGTGTCTCGGTGTCGCGTAATTATCGGGTTCTTGTGTTTTAGACACAACGATGAGCCTTGGGCTGCCCCTCAAAACATCTATGTGTGTGTGTATGTATGTGTGTCTCTGCTTGTCTGGCTTTTGTCCCTGTCTCTTCATCCTGCGTCATCCCCAAATCTGACTCTGTGCCACACACACACACACACACACACACACACATACGCTGTGCCACACGCACACACAGCATTACTCTGACAGCTTGCTGCTGGGACTGTGTGGTAAACATGGCAACTCTGCCACAAAGACACTTTATGCATGTTTCCAGGCTGAACAACCACCCCCCCACCCACACACACACCTCTCTCTCAGTCTCTACAAAAACGCTTTTCACATCATCCCCGGTTGAAGAAAAGAGCTATCAAGTGCTGGAATTTCACTGATAATTCACACAATTGCACATAATGTTTTGATCAAATTGAATTTGCAGCGCCTTGCATAAATGCCAATTAAAGCTTTTTTCCCCTTTCCTTGTGCTGTGTGTGTAGGTGTGTGTGTGTGAAAGGCAGCGAGAGAGAGAGAGAGAGGAACAGTGTGTGTGTGTAAAAGACAGTGAGAGAGAGAGAAAGAGAAAGGAAGTGTGTGTCTATATGTGTGTGTGTGTGTGTGTGAAAGACAGTGAGAGAGACAGGGAAAGGAAGTGTGTGTGTGTGTGTGTGTGTGTGCTGTCTCGGAGGGCTCTCTAGTCTCCATCAGCAGCTCCATCATGGCCGACTGCCGCCATTGTTTCTCCTCCTGCCTTATCGCCGGCGTATTTTAATGTGTTTCAGGCAAACTGAATGAGCAGCTATTAATCAGCATGTCCTGGAAGACTGGCCCAATTAAGGCCAACTCATGTTCATAAATACAGCCCAACAAAGAGCTACAAGAGACGTGTCAGACGAACGGCGGGTCGAGAGTAATGAGTTGGTGTGTGTGTGAGTGTGAGTGTGTGTGTGTGTGTGTGTGTGAGTTGGTGATGAATGCAGATC
>CM050203.1:16265000-16270000 GCA_027475355.1 Coilia nasus | reverse complement strand
CTCAGGAGAGAGAGACAGGCATCCCAAACATTCTCAGGAGAGACAGGCATCCCAAACACTAGGAGAGAGACAGGCATCCCAAACATTCTCGGGAGAGAGAGACAGGCATTCCAAACACTAGGAGAGAGACAGGCATCCCAAACATTCTCAGGAGAGAGAGACAGGCATCGCAAACACTCTCACAAGAGAGAGACAGGCATCCCAAACACTCTCAGGAGAGAGAGACGGAGATCGCAAACACTACGAGAGAGAGAGACAGGCATCCCAAACACTAGGAGAGAGAGACAGGCATCACAAACACTCTCGGGAGAGAGAGACAGGCATCCCAAACACTCTCAGAAGAGAGAGACAGGCATCCCAAACATTCTCAGGAGAGAGAGACAGGCATCGCAAACACTCTCAGGAGAGAGAGAGACAGGCATCGCAAACACTCTTAGGAGGGAGAGACAGGCATCGCAAACACTACGAGAGAGACAGACATCGCAAACACACTCAGGAGAAAGAGACAGCCATCCCAAACATTGTCAGGAGAGAAAAACAGACATCCCAAACACTTTTAGGAGGGAGAGACAGGCATCGCAAACACTAGGAGAGAGATACAGAAATCCCACACACTCTCTGGAGAAAGAGACAGGCATCACAAATACTCTCACAACCTGCAGAGGGATGGAGAAGAGATATTCGGGCGCTCTCTAGGTCCTCAGATAGTAGAGAAGGGATTTTGGGGTGTCATCATGTCCCCATCATGTCCCCAATTAAGGGAAAAGGGACAGGCAGCGCTACCAGGATCCTCAAATCTTCCATCCTCCATCAATTAACGTGAATATACAGCGCTGGAAAAAATTAAGAGACCACTGAAAATGTTCCTAAAATCAGCATCTCTCCATGTATGACAGCCATTCCTCTCCAGTGTCAGTTGAATTTGGAATTTGTGAAAAATGTTGTCAGTAGGTTACAGAAAAAACAGTAGGTTACAGAATAAAACAGAAATGTTCACTTTACTCACACATATACCTATAAATAGTTAAATCACAGATTTTTAAAAATAAAATAATTTTACAGTGGTCTCTTTTTTTTCTTAATCATCCAATGATTGACAGCATAGCCTCAAACGCGTTGGAGTTACCTGTTGGTGAGCTATGCCTCTGCCCTCAGTAGCATGGAAGTTTCCACTGACAGGACGTTACCTTTTACTTTAGAAAGACACAAGTCAGTCAAGTCTGGTTGTAGCTGTGTGTCCCACCACTGTGTCAAGGTCTCTGCCCACTAAAGCAGATGGCTGCCTCTGATTTGTCGTGAGGGAATAACTCTTGGGTTTTAAAGCTAAGCTACGACCTTGAGTCTCTTTTAAAATAAATTCTTTTGGATAATTAGCTCCTCAGCTGTGGTGTCATCCAGGGACGTACACGTGTAGTGCTTGACGCTGCAAATGTTCAGTCGTTCAGGTATCTTCACACGTTCATTTCCTCGTGCCCCAAATGTGTTCAGGTGTTTAAGTCGTGACATGCCGTGCCATGTCAGGTGCGTGGGCGCTGCCAGGTCCCTGTGGTGACACCGTCTCCCTGCCAGACCCAGATACGGCACTTGTCTTCCAGCAGATGGGGTCCCCCCTCACACGCCACCCCCACCCCCACCCCCCACCCCAAACCGTGGCGCGCCCACCCCCTCACACACACCCACCACCACAGCGCCTATGGTTGCCAAAGGTTTCGCCCTCACCCCTCAACCCTCTTCACACCTCCCCCAACCCCCTCACTACCGTCCACCACCACCACCCCCCCCCATCACAGTGCCAACATAGAGATAGGTCTCTTTGCCAAAAGCATGATTCTGATTAATAATTTTCCATTAAGTATGAGAGCTTAATTTGGTGAGATTGGGGTCACCTTTATCTGGGGGGCAGCCTGGCTGATGAGCATGGCTGGCTCAAAGTCAGATGGAACACTTCCACTGGTTCCCACGGCGATGGGGGGGGTGGGGTGGGGTAGGGGGTGGGTGGTGCTCTGCTTCCAGCGCCTGTTGATTTTCAAGTTATCACCGTGAAAGGCCATAGCACACTTAGGAAATCAAAGAAGCACATATATACATGTGCGCACACACACACACACACACACACACACACACTCACACACGCACACACACACTCACATAGACACACACACCCAAGACAAAATTATATATACCGCTCAATGTGAGCTAGTTCCCCATGTAATGTCAGCATGCAAAGTAGGCACTGGCTTCCCTACACAGACACATCTGAAGGTAACTATGGACACACACACACACACACACACACACACACACACACACACACACGCACACACATACACACATGAAGATTCTCTGTGCCTCTGTGTGAGAGAGCAACACAAACACACACACACACACACGGAGATGCACCATGCCTCAGTGTGAGAGAGCAACACACACACACACACACACACACACACACACACACCTGTGGAGATGCTCCATGTCTCAGTGCGAGAGAGCAACATACACACACACACACACACACACACACACACACACACACGAAGATGCTCCATTCCTCATTCTGAGAGAGCATATCATCCAAGGGTGTTTATCCATCATCTCTGGGCCAGCAGACACACGACAGGGGTCATGGGGTCGAGGGGACTGAGGGGTCGAGGGGACTCGGGGGTCAGGAGAGATTTGGGGGTCAGGGCGGTTGAGATAATGGGGGCGGTGGGTGGGTGGGTAAAGAGTAAGTCATCGTCGATAGTCGCCACAAACACTTTAGATCAGGCCACACAAGACATGAAGCGCATCACGTGGCCGAAACTACTATTAGCTGCAATCCATAGCCAGTTAAGAGCAGATTGATCTGTGCATCACCACACTGCCTGTACTGGGGGCAGGGAGGAGGAGAGGAGAGGAGGAGAGGAGAGGTTACAGGGGGAAAGGAGAGAAAAGGAGGGGAGGAGGGGAGAGGAGGAGAGGAGAGGAGAGGAGAGTGGAGGGGAGGTTACAGTAGTGAGGAGAAGAGACAAGGAGAGAAAAAAGGAGGGGGGCGGAGAGAAGGAGAGGGTAAGTTTCAGCAGAGGAGCAGTGAGGAGAGGAGAGGAGGAGGGGAGAGGAGAGGGGATTACACAGGTGAGCAGAGGAGGAGAGGTGGAATTACAGGACAGGACAGGACAGGAGAGGAGGTGAGGGGAGGGGAGATTACACAGGCAAGGAGAAGAAGAGAGTGGAGGCAGTAGCAGTGAGGAGACGAGAGGAGGACAGGAGAGGAGATTACACAGGCGAGGAGAGGGGAGGTTACAGCAGTGAGGAGAGGAGAGGAGAGGAGATTACACAGGAGAGGAGGAGAGGGGAGGTTATAGCAGTGAGGAGAGGAGAGGGGAGAATACAGAAAGGAGAGGAGAGGTAGGAGAAGAAGTGAGGGGAGGGGAGATTACACAGCAAGGAGAGGAGGAGAGGGGAGGTTGTAGCAGTGAGGAGACCAGAGGAGGACAGGAGAGGAGGAGAGAGCAGGAGAGGAGGAGAGGGGAGGGGAGATTACACAGGCAAGGAGAGGAGGAGAGGGGAGGTGGTAGCAGTGAGGAGACCAGAGGAGGACGGGAGAGGAGGAGAGAGCAGGAGAGGAGGAGAGGGGAGGGGAGATTACACAGCAAGGAGAGGAGGAGAGAGCAGGTGGTAGCAGTGAGGAGACCAGAGGAGGACAGGAGAGGAGGAGAGAGCAGGAGAGGAGGAGAGGGGAGGTTACAGCAGCGAGGCGCAGAAAGGAGGACGGAGGGGATAGGAAATTACACAGGCGAGGGGAGGAGGAGCAGAGGAGGATAGGAGGGGAGGAGAGGAGAGGAGGAGAGGGGAGGAGAGAGCAGGAGGTGAGGAGAGAGGAGGTTACAGCAGTGAGGAGCAGAGAGGAGGATGGATGGGGGGAGGGAGAGGAGATTACACAGGCGAGGGGGGGGGGGAGGTTACAGAAAGGAGAAGAGAGGTAGGAGAGGAGGTGAGGGGAGGGGAGATTACACAGCAAGGAGAGGAGGAGAGGGGAGGTTACAGCAGTGAGGAGCAGAGAGGAGGATGGACGGGGGGGACAGAGGAGATTATACAGGCGAGGAGAGGAGGAGGTGAGGAGGAGAGGAGAGGAGGAGAGGGGAGGAGGAGAGGGGAGGAGAGAGCAGGAGGCGAGGAGAGGGGAGATTACAGCAGTGAGGAGCATAGAGGAGGACGGGGGGGGGGAGGAGATTACACAGGCGAGGAGAGGGGAGATTACACAAGCAAGGAGAGGAGGAGAGGGTAGGAGGAGAGGAGAGGTTACAGCAGTGAGTAGAAGAGAGGAGGATGGAGGGGAGAGGAGATTACACAGGCGAGGAAAGGAGGAGAGGAGAGGAGGAGAGGGGAGGGTACAGTACCAAAGGAGAGGGCAGGTTAGAGTCCTCTATACAGCAGCATCCATGCATTCAAATCAGCCCCAGCCTCCGCCACAGCTCCGGCAAGAGCAATCTTTCCAAATCAAACCCTGCATTGATTTCAGACGAGCGCGAGGGAACATTTCCGCACACAGCTGATTGTCTGGACCAGCTGTGACGTGTGTGTCTCCCGCTGAACACTCTCAGAAGACCTCTTCCAGTCAGGAACTAAAAAAGCACATACATCACCGCCGGCAGGGATAAAGAGACCGTATAAAAATACTAACTCGCAATCAGACACTATCTGATGCCTAATCATTATTATGCTCGTTTCCGGAGTGACTAAGGGCTAAGGTGAATGTTAAAAAAAAATGGAGGCGGTGTGTGTCTGTTTGTGTGTTTGTGTGTGTGTTTGGGGGGTTGCGAGGTGGGGGTGAGAGAGTGACTAAAGGCCGAAGTGAATGTTTAAAAAAATGGAGGCGGTCTGTGTGTGTTTGCGTGTGTGTGTTTGTGTGTGTGTTTGGGGGTGGTGGTGAGAGTGACTAAAGGCCGATGTGAATAAAAAAAAAAAACGGAGGATGGGGTTTGGGCGGTGGGGGGTGAGAGTGAGAGTGACTAAGA
>CM050203.1:16245000-16247500 GCA_027475355.1 Coilia nasus | reverse complement strand
CTAACACCATGGTGATTGAAAAATAACCCCACCACAACACCATAATGTAGATCCTGCTAATTAACACAACCCCCTGGGTCCAGACTTGCTAATGAAAACACAGCCCCTAACACAGACCCCAGCACAGACCAGAGTGCCGTATAGTTTATAGGGAACAGAAGCAGCGAGACCAATGCCAACCCCATAATGAACAAGCACACACACACACACACACACACACTGACCCAGTAGCACAGACAGACACAACATAAAACTAATGGTGTATGGAGAGGACACACACTCATCCCACACTGCCCAAATAGGCCATAATCACACACTGTAACACACACACACACACGCACACACACACACATGGGCCATAAAGCCAGCGCCTCACGCCAGACGAGTAGTCTTGCGGAGGGAGTGTGTTAGCGGCGGTCAGGGGCTCAAGGGGCTCGTGTGTGTGACTGCCGCTCTGACAGGCTGGACAGAATTGGGTTGACATGGACAGGTGGAGTTATGGGAGCTGTCACAACTGGACAAATAGCTACAATACACACACACACACACATACACACACACACATACACACAAACATACATAAATACACACACATACACACCTGCAGCACTGGCAGGGGTGATAATAGGGTTCAGGATTGCATCATGACTTTGCCATGCATTCTGGGTAATGTAGGTTATGTAACCACAGAGCTCCAGTGACACATAGGGAGGCCAAACTACAGTGCTAATATACAGGGACGGCTGTGGCCATTGGGAGTTGGAGACACCATTATGGTGCTTTTCTCTTTACAAGTGGTTTTCTGAGAGTTGAATCCTTCAATTTGATTAAATTGCTCAGAAAAGCGAAGAGGATCCTGACTTTATGATCCAAGATGGCTGCCTAGTGCATAGATTGTAGTAAAGGCTGTGCCTGTGATATTTTGCATTTTTAGTTTTTTTTTGTGTCTAACTTCTCAGTTGTGTGGAGTGTACATAACACTGTATAGCTGTAGTTGATAGGCATGTTGCTGTTCTGTTATGTGTGGAATATTGTGTAATGTGTTAATAATTGTTGCTGCTACAATCAGTTAGCCTGGTAAACCAGCTCCTTGTACTTCATTTCATTTTGTACAGAGGGCCTGGAGTCAAGGCCGTTGAAATTCATGTATGAGGACCAAGCAACTCCTAGCCAATCAGCGAACAGACGAAGTGTTCATGAGCCATGACGTTGACTTTGTGTGCTACATTTGAATTGTAGTGTGTAGGTAGGCTAATTGCATACGTGACGACCAGATGTTTGCGATTGGGTAAAGGCAGAGCTACTTGTTTTGAACTTTAGCAGAGTCCACACCTCCAGGAAGAAATCGTTTCTCACGGCCTCGACTCCAGACCCTCTGTACAAAATGAAATGAAGTACCAGGGGCTGGTTTACCAGGCAATCAACCAGCAACCTGGTAATCAGGGGCACCACTAGAAATTGTTTGCCCCCTGAAAGAAAATAAATTTGGGCCCCCACCCCTACCATTTCATAGTCCTCTGTGGGCCCCTGTAAAGCTCTGAGTCCCCCAAATTGTCCTCATCTGAGCCCCCTTCACAGCACCCCTGGCTATATTTGACTAGCAGTCTGTAGGGTATACTATAAAGATACTTAAGTGACAAAGCTTGTTTATTTAACCCAGAGGTAGCTGTAAACAGAGTTGAGATTTTCTGTACTGTGGCGAATGAAATGCGCTCATCTCGGTTTTGACGTCAACCATCTCAGCCTCCAAGACAAATGGATCGCACTACTAGTATGGTTGCAACATGAATTCTGGGTAATGTGGTTTATATACTGAGCAGATCTGCAGTGACACTCAGGCATACAGCCACATAGCTTTGGCTGTGGTGATTATGAGTCAGAGGCGCCATTAGTATGCTGACAGCATGCATGCTGGGGGATGTAGTTTATGTAACCCCCACATGTTGTGATTCACATGCATAGAGTCCGCATGTAGATCCAGAACATGACTCAGAGTGAGCTCATCATTTGCTGACGCACACACACATACACACACACACACACACACACACACACACACACACACACACACACACACATACACACACACACACACACACACACACACACACACACACACATGTGTTTCTGGCTGCGCCATGACTTTGAGAGCTGGTCCTGTGTGCCAGTGCCATGATGTGAGTGTGTGTGTGGGAGTGTGTGTGTTTGTGTGTGTGTGTGTGTGCGTGTGTGAGCCCAGCCTCTCTGCCTGGCCTTAATGTGTGTTTAACCTCCAGCCGGAGTGCGGACAGGTGCAGAGGCCTTCAAAACAGCCGTGTCAATGGCCCATTGTGTCTGAGCCCGTCGCTAATTAACATATGCTAATCACACACCGCACACACACACACACACACACACACTGGGCAAAATAACACACACACACACACTAACACCAGGAAAAAATACACACACACACACACATGAACACCGGGGAAAATAACACACACACACACACCGAGGA
>CM050203.1:16227500-16237500 GCA_027475355.1 Coilia nasus | reverse complement strand
GTGTGTGTGTGTGTGTGCGGGGGGGGGGTAAGTTGATGGGGGTAATGGGGTGGGCTCAACCATCCCTTCACCACAGCACAACTGCCCCACAGGGGGGTAGGGGGGTACAATCATGCCTTTGCCACAGCACTGTCACTGCCACTGAGGGGGGGTTTGGCAGGGGTGGAGGGTGTTTTGGGGACGGGGGGGCAGGAAGCGGCGGGAGGTCATTAATCTCCTAAATGGGATGACTGATTGATTAATGCGTTTGCTTGTCATGGCCATAATTGGACCTATTAATCAAACAAAGCAGCCCTCAATCACACACATTTGTTTCTGTAAATCACATTTTGATGACAGTAGACACAGAGCGGATATATTTGGGGGCCATTAAAAAAGAGACTAAAGAAGCATGTTTACTTTCCTCCCTCCCTCCATCCCTCTCTCTCTCCCTCTCTCTCCCTCTCTGTCTCCCTGTCTCTCCCTCCTTCTCTTGCTCTTTCTCCCTCCCTCTCTTTATCTCTTTCTCCCTCTCTCTCTGTCCCTCTCTCTCTTTCCCTCACTCTCTCTCCCTCCCTATCTCTCTCCTCTTTCTCTCTCTCTCTCCCTCTCTTTTTCTCTTTCCCTCGCTCTCTCTCCTTCTCATTTTCTCCCTCTTTTTCTCTATTTCTCTCTCTCTCTCTCTCTCTCTCTCCATCTCTCTCCTTCCCTATCTGAGCTCCAGGCATCTGAGTTTGGTGCACTGCACAGCGAAAATGAATTTGGTTGGGAAATGGAAAAAGAAATCTGTTACAGATGCTTTTAGTGCAATCAAGCAGACAACAAATGCACAGCAGCTAATATACAGGCTTTTGGAACAGAGGCGCAGGGAGACGCGCCTCTGCTCGCAAATAAACTGCAGACACTCCCCATCAACAGCAAGCCTCATCAGAGTTCTCAAATGAAGTTTGATAGCCGTGTGTGAGTGTGTGTGCCGCACTCTACTGAGAGTTTCCACTGGGCAATCACACACTCCTCTCAAACACACACTCACCCTAACACACACACACACACACACACACACACACACACACACTCCACGGCTGACGCTGTTCGGGACAAGAGCACTCAGCTGGAGAATGCAACTTTGAATGAACACATCTGAGGATCAGAATGGCCTGAAATACTCCACTTGCTGTATGTGTGTTGTGGACTGTGTGTGTGTGTGTGTGTGTGTGTGTGTGTGTGTGTGTGTGTGTGTGTGTGTGTTGTGTGTTGTGGACTGTGTGTGTATATGTGTTAGTTTGTGTGTCTGTGTGTGTGTGTTGTGGTCTATGTGTGTGTCTGTCTGTGTGTGTGTTACACATACTGTATTATTCATAACATTAAGCACATATCATTAAGAATACAACCATACAGTGTCACAACTGTTTTGTGGCTGTGTGAAAATGCTGGAAAATTATACAAATAAATTAATTATGTATTAGTTATTTTGACTGTAGTTGCTGTGTCTCACTATTTTTGAGACAATAATGTAAATGCTGGGCGGGGCTTGGGGGGCAACTGCCCAGCCCTGGTCACTCACCTGCATTTATCCAGAGCAATTTACAGATATGTACGGGGTTTCAGTTACAGTCCCTGGAGCAGTGTGGGGTTAAATGCCTTGCTCAAGGGCATCTCAACCATGGGTAGGGTGGGATTCGAACCTGCAACCTTCCGACCACAAGACCACCTCCCTAACCACTAGACCACAGCTGTCCCCTTTACCGGCTTCAGCCGAACCGGTAGCTGGATGGATCATCAGATGTGTGTAGGCTATGCTCTTAATTACATTACACAAAAATAATAATAATAAGAAATAGACTAAAGACCAGAGCCTGGCGCATCAGCACCAAACAATTCAATATTTCTTGCCAGACAAAGGTAGAACTGCCAAACCTGTGATGAGTTTGATATCAAAGTTTGTCACCATGGTGTCACTATGTCCGCTCTCCTCTACACTCCACTTTCACTTCACTAATGCATCACGGGAGCTCTTTACCTGCGCGCGCTGTCTTTGCCCAGGGCACGCCCTGCCCTGCGTCTCGTAGGCTCTCCATCTCGCCCTGCGCATGGCACATTCCGAGCTGGAGCACATCAGCGCTCTCAATGACAGAGGAAAATCGCTAGGGGGCAAAATGAGGCTGATCTCTTGCCAAAATATCTCGTTTCTGATTTTTCATTAAATGGTCATCCGGACAGCTGAATTTCCCATTTAGGGGATACAATAGTCTTTACAGTTTCTTTCAAACGCATCATTTTGTTCTGAACTAAGCTTTGCAATTCCTTGAGAACTTCCACAGAGATACATGTTTGCAACGCAAACAAATCCTAAATTAGTAGCAACTACGAAAAAACAGAAATTATCCATCTGAATGTGTCTCAGTGACGAAATAATAACACACAGAGACGCTCACAGAATCAAACACACACTCACACACTAATTTAAGGAGGTAAGGCGTTTGAAGACATGGCTATTTTTCAGGATGTCACTCTGTGTTTACCCCCTCCCTTTTCCGCATCTTATTATCCTCCGCCTGTCTCTAGGTGATTTAGCGGCGCCAGTCTCGAGCAGGTGTTCAACATGGCGATCTCGGCTAGCGGATCTCTCTCTATTTTCCTCGCTCTAGTGATGTTTTTGGCAGCGTTTGGGTTGAAAGGTAAGTTTGAAAACTACATACGTTTGTCTGCTTGCGACTGGTGGTGAATGTGTTTGACACAAACAGAGCAGTACCACTTTCACGTTCCTTTGATATGTGGAAGGGGTTGTTCACTGAACTATTCGGTATCCTACCGCATCTTTACGTTACTGTAGGTAAATGGGTTTTAATCATACAGCTTCTCCTGCGCACACATTCATGTATAAGAGATAAAATGCGCGTTGACTAGTCGCGAGGGCTACTACGGTTTTGAATCCAATGGCAGGTTGCACTGTTACACAGTTTACGAAGTGCTCTGACAGCTTTTGTCACGGTTACAAGTGCAAGAGCAATGAGTATTAGGGTCTCCCCATAAAAGTAAACCGACAAAACAACCATAATGAGAAATCCCGTAATAAATCCTTGTCCTCATGTGGGTCGGATTGTTTGATTATTGCGCTATGCACTCGAAAAGATACGTTGTTGTGGGAAGTGCTATGAATGAAATTAAAAGTAGGCGAATTTTAAAGCACCGCTTAGAAGGGTAATGGGATCCCTCTTAGCCCTGCATTTATTAGCTATTCATTTGAGCACTGCATCGCTTTCCAGAGGTAACCTCATCCTGCCCCGAGCAATCAGGGCTAGCGCAGAGGCAAAACACGCAATGCAGCTTGTAGTCCTTTCCACCGTCTCTCTCTCTTTCTTGCGCGTTTCAGGAGCTAGGCTACTGTACTACATGCGACGTGTTTAAACTAGTCCAGCAGCTCATTAATACCCGCGTTTATCGACACCAGCTTAGAGGCGATGCTCTCTGTGATGCCGCTCTTGTGGAGAGCAAGTTTGGTGATCGAGCTCTGTTGTGTGTCGCTAAAAATGACAGTGTGGCTGTTCTTTGCAGGCTACAATGTCTACAGTTTCATACAGTGTCGTCTTGAGAGATACGCAGCAGTGTACTTTTGTTTGATTTTATTTGGTTTGTGTTATGGACTGTTGGCCAACACATTTCGTTTAGGGTGCCGACCTAATTGGAAGTAAAATCTGAAAGGCTCAGGAAATCCAGTGCATTACCCAATAACCAGCTGCCCTTTATGTTCCCCAATTACTTTAATTAGTTTCTTATTTAAACTACCCCGACGCATTTTAACAGCTCGAGAATGAAGTGACAATTACAATCTCTGGGAGCTCGTAAAGGCGGATGGTGCATTCAGCATCCTGTCTGAGGAAGAGTGCGAAGCTCTCAACAGGTCCGTCCTGTTGTTCTGCTCTCGTGCTCTCTGCTCCGTTACATGCTCATGCACACGCAGCTTCTGTTCTGGCGTTGTGCTCTCGCGACCAACGTACTCTTTAGGGTTGCTGTCAGCTCTTCGTTATGCTTCCCGTTAAAAACGCGCATCTCGCGTTGTGTGTTTGTGCTCGTGACCGTGTGCATTATGCACTTGCTTAGAGATGCTGCTGGGTGGCTCCGCAGCTCCCGTGAGAGCAGCTCTCGTCGGCCGGTGCTCGGCGGAAACCCCGGGCAACATTTGGATACACTCCGGTCTCCCGAGCAGTTTTTAAAAGAGATTGATTGTCACCCAGGGACACGTCCCCGAGCTCCCTAACCAGGGAACGGAACACCGACAGCCTGGAAGGGCTCGAGAGGAGAGCATCTTGACAGTCGCGCTCACTCACAGCTCGCGCTGGAGAGACCCGTGACCAGCACGTCAGTCTTCACATTGACTACTTGTAGCAGCCAATCAACCAGTCAACCTAACGCTAGGTGTGCACATAGGCTACCAAACATTTTGGGCCCTATAAAATAACACCCCTCCCCCATTTATTTCGTTGGTATTTGTGTTGTATGAGGGCTGCCTGCCTGTCAGTATTGAAATGGTCCTAACGCCATCTGCTGTATGGGTCCCCGGTCACAGGTGTCAAAGGTCCCATTCCTATTGGTTGCCCCCAGCCCATTAGTGTTGGCAAATCCTCAGGGGTTCGCAAACTTTGCTCTGCCATGGCGACAGCAGCGAGAAAGTGCTTTTGGGAGGGTTGGGTGGGGGTGCTGTTGAATAGAAATGTTTGACCCCCTCTGTGAAGGTTCTCATTCATCCAAGTATATATCATAGTAGTCAGAAGTGCTATGTTGTAGGGCAGGCAACCTGACTTCTATTTGTAGGCAAATGGAGGTTTAGTTTGACTCTCTCCCGGCAAAACAAATCAGCTCCCTGTGAAGGGATTGTGTATCTCCGAACGGCCTTCTGAACTTCTTTACTCGCAGCTGAAATTTAGACGTTAATAGTTATAAAATAATTTCTACGTCAGAAAGTTTCTTGTGAAGCAAAACTCTTCTTCATGGCAATTAAAGCTAAGTGGTTCTGCATTACCTCCTCCAGGGTGGCCTTTGGAGAGGAGAGGAGGAGGAGAGGAGAGGGGAAGAGTGGAGAGGAGGAGAAGAGGGGAGGAGAGGAGGGGAGAGGAGAGAAGAGGAGGAAAGGAGAGGAGGAGAGGAGAGGAAAAGAACAGCTCGTGTTCCGGTGGTCTCCTCCGTGTGGCAGGTTGAGATGTCTAGTCCTGTGGTGACGCTTGGCGCTAACACAGGAGTGTGACAGTGCGCTCTAAGCCGGCGTGATTCGGCACTAATTAGACTTTAGCCAAAAATGTCTGTTGCTTAGAAGAAGACAGGGCCATAACCAACTGTCCAATCCTGAGCAGTGTTCTCTCTCTCTCTCTCTCTCTCTCTCTCTCACACACACACACACACACACACAAACACACACACACACACACACACACACACACACACACACACACACACACGTTACCCAGTGTTCATGATTTGTACGTATTACGGTCATTAAATCCAATCAGATGGAGGTATCTGCAGTGGAGTGCATCTGAATCCTCCTCCTTTTGGGCCAGAGCGTCCCTGGAGCTCTGCGGCTTCGCTGAGATGTCTGCAGTGCTTTTGAACTGTTGGAAAATATTTTGGAATCCAGGTGGATCTGACTTCAAACGGGCTCACGAAAGCGCACGCACACACACACACACACACACACACACACATACACGGCCACCACACCTACACACAAATGCATTGTGTGAAATATAGCCTTCTATTGTGCTGCTGTTTTAGCCTCCTAAAATAGGCCACTCTGTGCATCGTGGTGCGATGCGGAGCGCGTCAGGAGCCCAGAGATCACAGCCACAGGTAAACAGCACCTGATTGTGTCACCTCAGAGACACGGCCCTGCCTGCGTACGCCATTCGGCCGCAAGAGCTCCTATCGAGCAGGGCAAGGGGAAAGAGTGTGGCACGTACACACACACACACACACACACCCCCCTATACTCACACATACACACATGTGCACATGCACATCTATACACACACATCTACACACCTGCACACACACCTAAACACATACACACACACACATATATACACATGCACACATAAATATATACACACACACACACATAAACACACATGCACACGCACGCCTATACACAAACATCTACACGTCTGCTCGCACCTACTGCACGCACCCACACATGCACCTACACACATACGCATACCTAAACACACACACACATACCTAAACACACACACACACACATATATACACAGGCCCACATAAATATATACACACACACATAAACACACATGCACACACACGCCTATACACAAACATATACACGTCTGCACGCACCTACTGCACACACACACACATACACACACACACACACACACACACACACACACACACACACACACACACACACACACACACACATATCTTGGGCCATCTCTTCTTTACTTTGGAAAGGGCTTGGATTTATCAGACACGAGGCCCACATTATGCTGTCTTTAATATGCCTTTTTCTAATTGTTAAATAATGCAAAGCACCAAATTATATGGCCTTCGCAGTCTCTATGGGTGCCTGGAGGGACATTCAGTGTTCTCTGTGTAACAGTGCTTGCCTTTTGCATGATTGTGAAAATATTCAGTTTCCACTAATGGTATTTTAAAGAGCCTGTTAGCCATTTTTTAAGACGCTGGCTGAAACTTTAGTAGGTGTGGGGCCCATGTGTATGTGTGTTTGTGTGTGTGTGTGTGTGTGTGTGTGTGGGCTGTGGAATAAAAAGAGCCAGATTTGCATTAGAAACAAGAAGCACACAGCCCTGGACTCCCCCAGGAGCATATTCACTCTCATCTCCCTCCCTACCTACCTATAAAGGTGTGTGTGTGTTTGTGTGAGGGCGCTTTCAGAAATCACACTCTCATCTCCCTGACTACCTACCTATAGAGGATGCTTTCAGAAAACACACGCACACACGCGCGCACACACACACACACACACACACACACAAGCACACACAAGCACACACACACACACACACACACAAGCACACAAGTGCACACACACACACACACTCTCATCTCCCTGCCTACCCACCTAAAGAGGTGCCATATATATGTGTGTGTGTCTGTGAAAGGACGCTTTCAGAAAGTGCAAGTGCACTCTGTCCTGGTTGCTACCATCAAATGTTTTACAGTGTTTGATGATGAAGGCAGGGTGTGTGTGTGTGTGTGTGTGTGTGTGTGCGCGTGTGAGCGCACGCATCAGGCTTGGAAACTTTTAGAGCTGAGCATCAAGTTCCGACCGAAGAGAAAAATCCAGGCACCAGTGACATAAACCTTTTTCAAGGCTTGGCACAGTAGCGCTGCAAAAATGTATGTGTCTGCCAGTGTACCATGAAGTGATGTCAGATGTGTGGTGATGTCAAATGTGTGGTGATGTCAAATGTGTGGTGATGTCAGATGTGTCCTGATGTTGGGCTTGTTTGAAATGGTCTGGCCTGAAAGTGGCTGGCTTAAAGCAATGTGTTCTGGACTTGGAATAGCGACGTGTTTGAACAATCTTCTCTTAACATCAGTGTACCACATGGATGAGTACTGTGTGGTACGGTGACGTTCAGTCCATAAACGTCACTATTTCAAGTCCAGAATGCGTTGCTTTAAGCCAGCTACTAGCCAACCAGTCGATTTCAAACAAGCCCAATGTCAGATGTGGAATGATGTTAGATGTTACTGCTGTGCTAAAAAAAACAATATAATATCGATATTCTGGCTATTAATATCGATACACCCCCCAGTAGCTACTGCACAGAGAAATGCACTATTGATTGTAAACCAAAATGTAGTAAATGTACTTTGTCTAGTACTAATTTACATTAGACATATTGTATTCTTTTGCACAAATAGTTTTTATAAGTTGGCTACAGGTACCTAGTGAGACTGGGCACCTTTTCTGTGACATGTTCAGTAAAAAGCATTGAAAAAAATGCACTTTATTTTCCTGTTCAATAAATTGAACATAAAATAATAGTTGTCTGATTTTGTTGAGTGAATGACATTGCGTAATAATTATAAAGTAATATGTATCGATATTAGAATCGAATCAAATTGAATTGCACTGTATCAAAAATCGTATCGTATCGTGAGCTCTGTATCGAAAATCGTGTCGAATCGCCATGCCCTAGATGATACCCAGCCCTATTAGATGTGTAGTGATGTCTTGCGTCTCATAACTGAAATGCCCAGATGGTGTTGTGTCCCCGTAGCACACACATTTCCCAGTAGAGCTCCTGTGCTCAACTGTCTGTCAGAAAAAAAGTCTGAGTGAGTGACAGCCCAGCGAGTGTGTGTGTGTGTGTGTGTGTGTGTGTGTGTGTGTGTGTGTGACACATGCCAGCGGTGTAACGGTGCACTAAGTTCATGGTTTGGTACGCACTGCGGGTTTGGAATCACAGTTTGGCATGTTCTTTTGGCGCGACAAGTAAAAACAAGAAATGCAGAAAATAACGTCGGTTTCATTTATTTTGAAAAGTGTAAACATCCACGACAGCTCCCTCCCTGAACCTCTGACTGTGACAGTTGGTGCACTGGAATACAGACGCACAGTGCCACTCAGGAAGGATGGAGGAAAGATATTAAAAATAAGGAAATAAAACACACTTATAGTCAAAGGAGCGAAGTTGTACTGTAAGCGACTGGACTTTTTGGAGCTTCAAGCGTTTTGTCTGTGACGATTCTCATTCATCCAGGTCATGGTAGAGCTAAGTTGTAAGCAACTGGACTTCTTCTTGGAGCTTTGAAGCCCAGTTGTTTATAACTTAGCTTCTTTGACTACCATGACCTGGATGAATGAGAATCTACACAGACAAAACACACTTATGTCTGCCGTGTCTGTAATTCTCCACCATAATCCTTTGACTCTGACCTGTTAGTAACTCACCAGTGCCGCTTGTGCTCTGCTATGCAGGCCAGGACGGGCCAGCTTTCCCACAGGAGGCGTAGCTACTGCAGCAGGCCAGGACTGACTGGCCAAAAGACTGTTCTCTCTGTCTTGGCTTGTATTAGCACTCTGTGTTTATAGTATGGAGTATACTTGCAGTCTGTGTTTATAGTATGGAGTATACTTGCACTCTGTGTTTCTAGCATGGAGTATACTTGCACTCTGTGTTTATAGTATGGAGTACAGTATACTTGCACTCTGTGTTTATAGTATGGAGTATATTAGCATTCTGTTTATCTAGCATGAAGTATATTTTCACTGTGTTCCTAGCTTGGAATATATTAGCGGTGTTTTTCTAACAGAGAGTATATTGCACTGTGTTTATGGCATGGAGTATCTTAGCACTCTGTGTATCTAGCATGGAGTAGATTTACATTGTGTGTATCTGCTATGGAGTATACTTGCACTCTGTGTTTATAGTATGGAGTATACTTGCACTCTGTGCTTATAGTATGGAGTACAGTATACTTGCACTCTGTGTTTATAGTATGGCATATACCTGCAGTCTGTGTTTATAGTATGGAGTATACTTTCACTCTGTGTTTATAGTATGGCGTATATTTGCACTTTGTTTCTACCAGGAAGTATATTTGAATGTCTGTGGCCATGAAGACTCTCTATAGCATTCACTTTCACTCAGTGCAGTCTGTGTCTGTCTGGCAGACACAGAGAAGCTAAAGCCACAAAACAACACCTAAACACTCTATTTTGTTTCCAAACTACTTCCACTACCTTTTAGATCGTTAGGGGGCGTTAAAACAGAAACTCTGTGGGAAAAGCTGTGACGCTGATTATCAAACTCTCCTGAAACAGTCTGTGATGTATCTATGTGTTTCTACCATGGAGTACAGTATATGGTATATTTGCATATTCGTGGCCATAAATAAACTCTATATATTAGTCCCCTTCTCTGTAGACCATCTGTGTCTGTCTGCAGAGAACGCCTCGTGCGGCACAGCTGATAGCCAGCAGCATGGGGCACTGCCAGCCCTTCCCAAGAACAGTGGGCACTTTAGCATCGGGTCC
>CM050203.1:16215000-16217500 GCA_027475355.1 Coilia nasus | reverse complement strand
CCATACTCTGGTTCTGTGTGGAATCCTACTGCTCCTCTGGTTCCTGCTGCTCTTCTCTGTGGAACCATGCTTTGGTTCTATGTAGAACCACATGGTTCCTTTTTGCCCTTACTGCTCTTCTCTGTGGAACCATACTCTGGTTCTGTGTGGAATCATACTGTTCCTCTGGTTCCTGCTGCTCTTCTCTGTGGAACCATGCTTTTATTCTGTGATGTTTGCTGTGTCTGGGAAGCATAGCACAGCTGCTGGGGGAACATCCAACACCCAGGACACAACTTGGCAAAGATCACAGGTCTGCTCAGCAGTATTTAACAGCCTCTGTTTAGTTTTAATATAAAAAGGAAAATATTCAAAGCAGTGGAAATAGTCAGTGAGCAGGGTATTTAAGTAAAGTACACTGCGAAAAAGAGAGAAAAAAAAGATGTCTTTGTAATGTCTTTTGAAGATAAACCGTCTTTTTAGGATGTTTCATTGAAGTTGCACCAGATGGTTCTTTACTTCCTTCATCTGCGGCAGTCTTGTTGGCCACACGTTGACCCCATCGCGCTGCCTGGCCCCCGGCCATCTTGGTGACTCCTCTGCAACAGAGTGACAGTTTTTTTTTTTTTCTTTTCTTTTCTTTTCTCTTAGCAGTGTACTTTACTAAATAGCCCGCTCACTAACTGCTCCAATGAACACTGCTATACAGATTAAGCCTTCATATTAAAACTAAAGCCTTTGTGGGAATGCACAAAGGATCTCGTGCGAATAGTTACGCCAGATGGTATTTAACTTCATTTATGTTTGAAGATCTTGTTAGACACACAGGCACGGGGGGCAGGAGGAGTGACGGGGGTCACTGTGATGGCTTTCTTTGTCACCCGGTCATTTTGATGGCTTCATTGTGTCCCCCAGCCACTCTGCTGTCCTTTGGTCATTTTCATGACACCTCCTGTCCCCTCGGTCATTTTGATGGCTTCTCTGTCCTCTGGTCATTTTGATGGCTTCTCTGTGTCCCTCGGTCACTCCCTTGTCCCCCGGTCATTTTGATGACATGTCCTGCCCCCTCTGAATTTTATTTTATGACGCCTCCTGTCCCCCCTCGGTCATTTTGATGGCTTCTCTGTCCCCTTGGTCACTTCGCCGTGCCCCCCTGGTCACTATGATGTGCTCTGTGTGTGCGCTCTTCTGTAACTCTCTCGTTAGAATGTAAACGACGTTCTCTCTCGTTAGAACGTAAACGAGGGCTCTCTCTCTCTCTCTCTCTCTCTCTCTCTCTCTCTGTCTCTTGCGCGCCGCCACTCCACAACTGACATGTCCTTTAGTCCCACCCGCTCCCGGCTCTCCTCGCAATGTTAATTTAATTTCGGCCAATCAGGCGCATTGATTTCCTCCCTGTCGGCTGTGAGATGTTATGGGAGCGCTCTGGCAGCTGTAATGCGATTCAGCCTAATTTGTTGTTTCTCTCTGGAAGTGACAGTCGTTTAACATTTGCAGGCGGAGGGGAGCGGCACTGGCGGGCGCCAGAGAGAGAGAGAGAGAGAGTGTGTGTGTGTGTGTGTGTGTGCGCGCGCGAGTGTGTGTTTATGTGTGTGTGTGTGTGTGTGTGTGTGTTTGTGCACGGCAAGGCTGTTTTTCTCAATGGAGAGCCACAATGCTGAACTCTGGCTCCTGTCGCACAGTCCCTGGGGGGGCTGCTGACGCACAGGATCATGAGGACCACACAGAGTGGAAGCGGGGAGTTGGGGGTGGGGTGGGGCTTATTACACAGCAAAGGTGTGTGTGTGTGTGGGGGGGTATTACACAGCAAAGGTGTGTGTGTGTGTGGGGTATTACACAGCAAAGGTGTGTGTGTGTGGGGGGGGTATTACACAGCAAAGGTGTGTGTGTGTGGGGGTATTACACAGGAAAGGTGTGTGTGTGTGGGGTATTACACAGCAAAGGTGTGTTGGGGGGTATTACACAGCAAAGGTGTGGGGGGTATTACACAGTAAAGGTGTGTGGGAGGGTTTACACAGCAAAGGTGTGGGGGGGTATTGCACAGCAAGGGTGTGTGTTAGAGGTGTGAACCTTCACTCATCTTACGATTCGATTCGATTACGATTATTAAGCTAGCCATTCGATTCGATTCGATATCTCGATGCATCACGATGCATCGCGATTCTTCACATCAATTTTCTATATTACTGCACATGGCTTTGATTTCATCAACAAGCACAAGCAGTCAGATATTACCTTCCTATTTTATTTAATACAACTCAACAGCCACCAATATTCATGGCAAATGAAAAACATTATGAAATAAAAAGTAACAGCACAGTTTAGTAATACACAAGAAAATACATTTTAATCGATTATCATCTGCTATTGAAACGATTATTAATCGTTCATGTCTGCATCACGATGCATCGATTATATGATTCATTTCAACACCCCTAGTGTGTGTGTGTGGGGGGGGGGGGTATTACACAGCAAAGGTGTGTGTGTTTGCACAGCAAAGGTGTGTGTGTGTGTGTGGGGG
>CM050203.1:16190000-16197500 GCA_027475355.1 Coilia nasus | reverse complement strand
TGTAAAGAAGTTGCAGGAAGGGCCGGCCAAGTGTGTGCGTGTGTGTGTGTGTGTGTATGTGTGTGTTTGGGCTGGTTGGAGGTTGTGGTGGGAGGACTGACTATGTAAGGCCCAAACGTAATAGAATAGAAGTAATTGGCAAAGTTTCAATCCTCATCTGGTCTATCAGGAAGTCTGTCCGTGAAGTCACAGAGGGTTTGTCCAGTAATCTTATATACAGTCTATGGTATACAGTCAGAGGTCACTGTGTCAGTAAATGTGAGAAGCCTGTATGGGTGGGTATTGGCAAGTACTTTACGATAGGATACGTATCATTGTCATGATACGATTCTATCACGATACATTGCAATACTGGGTACATTGCAATATATTGCGATATTCTACATAGTTCAGTGAAAATGTGAAAATAGAGCTGAATTATCAGTTGCTGTTTATGATCTGGATAGTCTTACATCTTATAAAAATTGAATTAAATCAACATAACTGCTGGAGGACAGAGCTGTAATATAAGTTTAAACAATGTTTTTGTATTTTTTGGAGTCAGAAATCGATATAGTATATTCTGAAAATTAGTATCACGATGTATTGCGATATCAATGTTTAAATTGATACAGTATATTCTGAAAATTAGTATCACGATACATTGCGATATCAATGTTTAAATAGATATAGTATACTCTGAAATTTAGTATCATGATATATTGCGATATCAATATTTTTGCACACCCCTGGTAGCTTGAGTTTGATTTGGCTGCCGTGAGTACCCAGACACAGGCGACTAACATGCCTTTGTGGTTAGAATGCACACACACGCCACACCCACTGCACACAGACACACTAATCACACACTGTCACCCCCCCAAAAAAAAACACCCCCCACTGTACACACACGCACACACACACCAATCACACACCACACAAGCACCAACAGTAGCACCACACCACAACCATTCTACGCCAACCACTTTTGATGCACCCCTCCACCACCCAAACCCCACCCTGCCCCACTTATACCCACACTCCTCCTTAGAGCTTTCCAGCTGGTGCCCCTCCCACCCCCACCCCAAATACTTATTCTCCTTTGAAGCTGCCACCACCTAACCACCCCTCAACCAGTCCTACCCCCCTACCCCCACCAGTTCTCCTTCGAAGCTGCCTCCCTCCTAACCACCTAGCCCACCCCTCAACCAGTAAACCCCCGCCCCCCCCCACACCTGTGATTAATCGGGTGTCACAGGAGAGGGGCCCAATGTCGTGCCAAGGACTGTATTAGTGCTGCCCTTGCTGGGCCTAATAAGCCTCATGTCTTCCTCCGTGTTTCATATTCATAACGCCGGCTGCCTGCGTGACCTTCAGGTGGGAATCTCCACACAGCAAAGCAAAGCCAGACACACTACAGCGCAGAGCCCCTCCTCTCTCTCTACATCAGTCAAACACACTCTTTTTCTCTCTTTCTTTCTCTCCCTCTCTTTCTACATCAGTCAAACACACTCTCTTTTTCTGTCTGTCTTTCTCTCCCTCTCTATCCCTCTCTCTCTCCATCAGTCAAACACACTGTCTCTCTCTCTGTCTCTCTCTCTACATCAGTCAAACACACTCTCTTTCTCTCTCTCTGTCTCTCTCTACATCAGTCAAACACACTCTCTTTCTCTCTCTGTGTCTCCCTCTCTCTCTACATCAGTCAAACACACTCTGTCTCTCTCTCTGTCTCTCTCTCTACATCAGTCAAACACACTCTCTTTCTCTCTCTCTGTCTCTCTCTACATCAGTCAAACACACTCTCTTTTTCTCTCTGTCTCTCTCTCTGTCTCTCTACATCAAACACACTTCTTTTTTCTCTGTCTGTCTGTCTCTCTGTTCTTTCTTCTTTTCTCTCTTTTTCACAATCTCTCTCTTCCCATCAGCCAAGCATCCTCTCTTCATCCTCTCTCTCTTCTTTCTCTGTCTCACTCTGTCTTCACTTTTTGTCTCACCAGTATTCAAGCTCTCTTTCTTTATTCTGTCTCTACCTTCACTCTCTAGCCTTCTCTCTGTTCTCTCTCCCACTCCCACTCTCACTCCTTTCTCTTTATTTTCTCACCCTCTTTTCTCCCTCCCTCTTTCTTTTCTTTCTTTGCTCTCTCTCTCCATCATTCTCTCCCTCTATCTTTTCTTTCTCCTCCCTCTCTTCACCACGCTGTACTCCTTCTCTACTCTGTGTATTCTCTCTCCCTCTCTTTTTCTTTCTTTCTCTTGCTTTATCTCTCTCTCTCTTTCTCTTTCTCCCTCTATCTCTCTCAATCTCTCTCTCTCTCTCTCGCTTTATCTCTCTCTCTCTCTCTCTCTCTCTCTGCCTGTCCAGTCGCTACTCTCCTCTCTCTCCCTCCATCCTGTCGGCTGTGTGCTCTAACGAGACGAGTGTTTTGCATCCCTAACGCGTCTAATTATAGACACACTCTACACACTCCTCCCCCTTTCATGCTGTGTGCGTGTGTGTGTGTGTGTGTGTGTGTGTGTGTGTGTGCATGCGTGTGTGTGTGTGTGTGTGTTTCCATTCTGTTTTGTTTCTTCATTCTTCAACATTTCAATTAAAGAGAAAAGAGTTCAACTTTGCCCCCCTCCAACCCCACCCCCCACCCACCCATTTTCTGCAGCTGTAATTTTTCTTCTGCAAACCTCACCCCACAGTCACCCCCTCTGCACCCCCCTCCCCCTCCACCACAGTCACCCCCTCTGCACCCCCCAAACCCCCCTCAACCGCCCCTTTCCACCCCCCCTCCACCCCCTGGACCCGGTGGGGAGGCGGTGTGTGATTGACTGTCCTGTAGGTTTAATGGTAATGGGCTCGTTTAAGGAGTGGAGGGGCGACGCGCTGTGAGCTGACAGCTGCTCTCCTTAGCTGTGCCTGCCTCACGCCTCTCCGGGGCCTCCAGAATAAATTGTTATCAGACGGGATGTCATCGCCACAGATCAGCCTAGCGCCGCTGCCTGCCTGCTGTAGCCCAGAAGACACGCCACACACTCACACACTCACACACTCTGTCTACGTCAAGCGTCTCGTAACGCACACGGAGACACACTCGTCTCAGGACACGCGCACACACACACACACGCTTGCGCTCGCGCGCTCTGTCTACGTCAAGTGTCTCGTAACACACACGGAGACACACTCGTCACAGGACATACACACTCACACACACTCGCTTGCCCTCGCACGCTCTGTCTACGTCAAGCATCTCATAACACACACGGAGACACACTCGTCTCAGGACACACACACACACACAGACACAGACACACACACACACTGGGCTCATAACACACACACAGACACACTTGTGTCATGACACACACACATACACAGACACACTTGTCTCATGACACACTCACACACAGACACACTCAGCTATGTGTGTGTGTGTGTGTATGTGTGTGTGTGTTTAGGGCTTTTTAACAAGCGGAAACACAACATACTTTTGTCTGCCTGTAAAGCTGCCCATGTGAGAGGCGTCAGGCTCTGAGAAAAACACCTCTAAAAAGAAGAGCGCTGTGGTTTCCCCCCCTGTGGGCCGGCCAGCGATCCAGCAGTGGCGGTGAGTTCTGGAACCGACCCAGTCTGTGCGGCGAGGTCTGAACCCGGCCCACTACTGTTTGTGGCGACCCGCTCTCGTCCCGGGCCGGCCAGACGGGCTGGTCCTGCCAGAGGTCAGGGGAGGAGCTGGCTGTAGAACTCACACGTCATCACAGTATCTGCTCTATCTCTCTCTCTCTTTCTGTGTGTGTGTGTGTGTGTGTGTGTGTTCTGGAAGACTTACTGTTTGGTTTGCGTGTGTGTGTGTGTGTGTGTGTGTGTGTGGGTGAGAGAGAGAGAGAGTATTTGTGTGTGTGTGTGTGTTCTGGAGAACTTACTCATCATCACATTATCTAGTGTAAATGTGTGTGTGTGTGTGTGTGTGTGTGTGTGTGTGTGTGTGTGTTTGTGTGTGTGTGTGTCTTCTGGAGAACTCACACATCATCACATTATCTGGTGTGAGAGTGTGTGCTCTGTAATGTGGCATAGACCCACACCAGAACATGTTTAGCATTCATGTTAGCCTGTGTGACTTTAGCCTGTGTGATGTTAGCCTGCGTCACGTTAGCCTGTGTGATGTTAGCTTGTCACTTTAGCCTGTGTCATGTTAGCCTGTGTGATTTTAGCTAGTGTCATGTTAGCCTGTGTCATGTTAGCCTGTGTGATGTTAGCTAGTGTCATGTTAGCCTGTGTCATGTTAGCTAGTGTTATGTTAGCCTGTGTCACGTTAGCCTGTGAAACGCTAGCCTGTGTCATGTTAGCCTGTGTCTGCTTTTCAGTGGTTCAAGTCTTTTGTTCTGTGCTGAGTTTAATTTGGGCTGGAGCCCTCTGGAGCTCAGCTCCGCCTCTTCCCCTCAGCAGTACAGCCAGCCGGAGCTGAGCTCCCTCTGCTACAGTATTTATAGTAATACAGTTGAGAGAGATATTGACCACTGTGAGTAGAGAGGGGCTCCCCCTCCTTACAAAAGCCAATTTAACCACAGGTTCTATGTATATCTGTATCTGTACACAGCAAGATGTGGTTGTGCAAGCTGCAGTTGTGTGCAGTTATGCAAAGCATCTTGGGAAGGGAGGCGTGGCAGTGTGAGAAGCTTTGGCTATGACAAGAATCTGGGCCAACCTTCCTACTATTCAAATGCACAAAAACATAATTATCCAAGGAAAGCACGAAGATATCTGTCAAAACAAGGGAGGATTTGGTAAAGAGTGTCTGTTGTAAACTACTACTACTATTAGTACTACTACTAATACCACTACTACTATTTCTACTACTCTTACAAGTGCTACTGCTTTTACTGCTATCATTACTGATACTGCTACTACTACTACTACTTACTACTGCTTCTCTATTTGTTAATTATTGGTTCCATATATGAAATGTTTTGCAAGGCTAAGTAATAGTTGTGTCTAGTTTAAGAGCTGGAGAGGCAAACCTGTGAAACGGCTTTAGAGAAGGATGTTGCTGATTGTTGGTATTCGGTGGCTTTTTAAAGCCCTCACTGTGTAATTCAAATAAAATAAGCCGTCCAAATGAGCTGTTATTTGCTAATGTGCTGCACCCCCTAATTTAGCCGTGGACCTGTGATTTGTGCAGAGCACTAGAGGAGAGTTCGGAAAGTGCTGTTTCACAGGGAGTGCATAAATACCCGTACCTGTCTCACCTGTCTCACGTACCTGAGAGCGCAGCTGTGTCGGCGTTCCCTGAGGGCCCAATGTTCCTGCAGCTACGCTCCCGCGGGGCACTCCAAATCATCCCGGCGTTCCCGGCGTTCCAGTGCCCCTGGCTATTAGCAGCAGAACAGGGGCAGGCGAAGCATTAGCCGGCGAAATAGCCCCATATAAGTGGACACACATTGCTCACGTGCATGATGTTGCAATATCACTTCATTTTTTTGTTCTAACCGTACAGTGTGGTGTGAGGAAAAGTTGAGACCACAGAAACCTGATAAAATATCACACACACACTCACACACACACTCACACACACACAAACATAGACTCACAACACATACACACACACAAAAAACAAACACACACAGGCACTATACCCACACACATACACACACCACACACACACACCTATACACTTATAGATCTCTGGCATCATGCCTTTGTTTACTCTGCGTTCTCCTAGCTTGCTGTATCCTCCTTTTGTACAGTAAGTGGCTTTGGATAAAAGCGTCTGCTAAGTGTAATGTAATTCAATGTCTGTGGAGAGATCAGTCACCTGGACTTAGGGCTCATTTCCACCAAATACTCTCCGTATACAGCGCGTAGACAGCAAGTGCCCGTTTTCTGTCCGTATTTATTTAGATCGCACGTTAACAGATTAGACCATTTCCACCGCACGCGTGATCTGAGCGTATTCTGTCACGCATACACATATATTGTACACAGTTACGCGTGCTGTACACGCTCAAGTCGGTGGAATTGAGGCCTAAGTCATGTAGATGGAGAGATCAGTCACCTGGACAGCCATGTCTGGAGAGATCAGTCATCTGGACTTAGTGGTGGTGGTGGCAGAGTGTGTGAGCGTCAGGACTGACAGAAGAGTGAAATGTTAATTGATGCTCTGCGAGTGCGGAGGCTGTTGCTCAGAGGCTGTTGCTATGATGGATCGAGAGCCACTTCATTATTGACACATTCACAGTTGGTCTGTGTTGGTCCACTCCTGAAAAATGTTAATTGTAATGGCTGACACACACACACACACACACACACACAGAAACACACGTTGGTGATATTTATTCTGTTATTCTATGTGGCGTAGCTCTGTACTGGCAGGGAGACTGCAGAGGATGTGTCACACACGTTTCACTTTTATGCTGTAGAGGCCATTTTGTGGCCAGTCAATTTTTTTTTCATTGAAATAGGGTGCCGCTGTCCATCAGACTGTGTGTGCATATGTGTGTATGTTTTATATGTGTGTATATGTGTGTGTGTGTGTGTGTGTGTGTGTGTCTGTGTGTGTGTGTACGTGGCCATAACGTGTGGCAGCTGCCTGTGTTCAGTATGCATCTGCAGCTTTCAGCAGGCTGAGATGTGAGGGGTTTCAGATTACTTAGCGTGCGCAGCCCCAACCTCTCAAGCTGTCTGGGTAATATGCTGAAGCACACAGCCGAGGCACCGCTCTGCCTGCTTTTAGCTGCCCGCACCTCTCTCTCTCTCTCTCTCTCTCTCTCTCTATGTCTCTCTCTCTTACTGGGTAATATACTAAAGCACACAGCTCTCCCTGCTTTTAGCTGCTGCTTTTGAATTAGAGATAATACATATTTAGTATCTAGTTGTGAAATGAATTAATGCTAACACAAATTTAGGATGTAGTTGTGATTAAGAATAATAAATGCTTAGTATGTAGTAGTGATATAAATTAAAGGTAATACATGTTTAGGATACATAGGATAGGATATGGTTCTCTTACAGTGATTCAGACCCTCTCTGCCACACACACACAAATCCCCTTTTCACTTCTCTTCTCAGGAAGAAAGAAAGAAAGAAAGAAAAAAACCCAGGCCAGAAAAGCTTTTTAAAAATGATTTCAGTCACGCATTGTAATCTCATTTCCTCCAAACACTCGCTCATTCCCGCTCATCTGGCGGGAAATGACCTAATGCGGGCTCTAATTAAATAGGGGATATATAATGATATATCAAGCGATGCTAATGCACAGCGCCGCAGACCTCGCTAATGTTCCCGGACAAATCCTCAGCGCCACTTCACGCAGGGAGCCTCTACACACGTCACACACTCTAGTCCTCTCAGCTTCATTATGGAGTTACACACACACACACACACACACACACACAAACACACACACACACACGTCACACACTCTAGTCCTCGCAGCTTCATTATGACACACACGCACACACACACACGTCACACACACGTCACACACTCTAGTCCTCTCAGTTTCATTATGCAGTCCTACACACACACACACACACACA
>CM050203.1:16182500-16185000 GCA_027475355.1 Coilia nasus | reverse complement strand
GAGGAGAATGAGAGAAAGAGAGGGAAGGACATACACACACACACAAAACACACACACACACACACGCACACACACATATGCACACACACACACACACACACACACACACACACATAAACACACACACACACACATACCTACTCACTGTTAAGGATTTGGCCATAGATTCCCAGGGTTTCCCCCAGAAAGCTGGATATAACTCAGCCACACATGATGGAAAAGTGCTGTTCTTCCTTTATTATGCTGAAGGACACTATGACACCACATAGCACGGACATAGTCTGTAGTACTTGACTAGATAATACAAATATGATCCTCATATGTAGCATACATACAGCATACATACACACACACTCACTCTACACCGTGCACCAGGAGGGCGAGGAGGCAACCAGAAGTGACGTCATCATTACAACACACATATGCACATACACACACATGCACGCACGCACGCACACACACACACACACACATGCATACGTGTGCACACACTCGTAAAGACACACACACACATAGGTGGATGTGAGAGTGGGTTGTGTTATGGCATGAATGCCTGGGTTGCGGATGCACACTGATAACAAACAGGTTTGAGCTTCTTTTTCATTCTCTCTGTCCTTTATCCTTCTCTTTCTCTCTCTCTCTCTCTTTCCCATCTCTCTCTACCTCCCTCCATCTCTCTCTACCTCTCTTGCTCTCTCTCTTCCTCCCTCCCTCTCTCTCCTTTATCCTTCTCTTTCTCTCTCTCTGTCTCTTCCCCATCTCTCCCTACCTCCCTCCCTCTCTCTTTACCTCTCTCTCTCTCTCCCTCCCTCCCTCTCTCTCCTTTCCTCTCTCTCTGTCTCCCTCCCTCCATCTTGGAGTGCGTCTGTTCCGTTTGATCCTTAATTATTTGCGCGCTCTGCTGGCACTTGACTCAGGCTGTGGAGGTCGAGGGGGCCAGGCTGTGGAGGTCGAGGCTGGAGGCGGGTGGAGGCGGTGGGGGCGGGTGGAGGCTGGGGATGGGGTATGGAGGGTGGAGGCTGGGTATGTGAGGGCTGAGGGTGGAGGTGAGGGTGGAGGCGAGGGTGGAGGCTGTAGAGAGGCTGCGGGGAATGGCCACCATATTGCAGCCAGGCCACACTCTCTAAAGCAGGCAGCCGGCTGCTGGGCTGTAGGCACACACACACACACACACTCACAGAGACACACACACACAGACACACTCACAAACACACACACACACGGCTGGAGGCCGGAGGGGCCAGTGACCCCTGCAGTCTACACCACCTGCACTCTGGGTCTGGAAGGAGAGAGAGAGAGAGGAATGGAGAGAGAGAGAGAGGGACTGGAGGAGAGATGGAGAGAGGGAGGGAGAGAGAGAAAGGACTGGAGGGAGAGATGGAGAGAGGGAGGGAGAGAGAGGACTGGAGGGAAAGATGGAGAGAGGAAGGGAGAGAGGACTGCTGGAGGGAGAGATGGAGAGAGGAAGGGAGAGAGGACTGGAGGGGGAGATGGAGAGAGAAGGAGGGAGGGGTAGTGAGAGCTGCTGAAATGGTGAGAGAGAACAAGACTGGGCGAGAGAAAGAAAGCGAAGGAGAGAGAGAGAGAGAGAGAGAGACAAAGATGGAGAGAAAAACAACCAGAGAGAGACAGGGAGGGGAAGGGAGAGAGGGAAAGACAAAGATAATGAAAGAGGAAGGGAGGGTTAGAGAGAGACAGAGAGAGGGAATGTGGAAAAACAAAGAGAGAGAGAGAGAGAGAGAGAGAGAGAGAGAGAGAGAGAGAGAGAGAGAGAGAGAGAGAGAGAGAGAGAGAGAGAGAGAGAGAGAGAGAGAGAGAGAGAGAGAGAGAGGAGCTGCCATGTCAGTATTTTAGCTTCTCAGCAGTAGAGAGAGGGATGGAGAGAGACAGAGAGAGAATGAGAGGGGAGAAAGGGATGAATGGAGAGAGATTGAGAGAGAGAGAGAGAGAGAGGTATGGAAAGACAAAGAAAAATGGAGAGAACGAATCTGATTTGAGAGGGAGGGAGAGGTAAACAGGGAGGGAGAGAAAAAGACAGGGATAGAGAGAGTTAGAGAGAGGGAGAGAGATGGAAAAAGGTGGATGGAGAGAGGAATGAGGGAGATACAACTAGAGAGAGAGAGATGTACTGTAAAAAGATGGAGAAAGAGAGGAATGGAGGGAGAGAGAGGAATGGAGTGATGGAGATAAAGATGGAAAAGACGGAGAGAGAGAGGGAGGGGGAGATAGAGAGAGAGAGAGGGAAGGAGGGAGGGAGGGAGAGGGAGAGAGAAGGAGAGAGAGGGGGAGAGAGTAGGAGAGAGAGAGAGGGAGGGAGAGAGAGAGAGGGGGAGAGAGGGGGGAGAGATGGAAAAGATGGAGAGAGAGAGAGAGAGAGAGAGAGAGAGAGAGAGAGAGAGAGGGCTGCTATGCCAGCTCCTAAGCTGCTGAGCTGAGGCTGTGCGGTTTGTTGGTGGCACAAAAATATCAAGTGGGACACAAAAATCATTAAGGAGGAAAT
>CM050203.1:16142500-16167500 GCA_027475355.1 Coilia nasus | reverse complement strand
GTCCACTTTATCCGTGTGTGTGTATGTGTGTGTGTGTGTGTGTGTGTGTATGTGTGTGTGCATGTGTGTTTTGGTTTGTGTGTGTGTGTGTGTGTGTGTGCGCGCTGTAAAAAGGCGCTGGACAGCTCTGCCGCTCCTGTCACCCCTCCTCAGGGCCATGTGTCTCATAATGACATGAATTCAGGCTCAGCAGGAGCACAGGAGGAGGAGTGGGGAGAGGAGAGGAGAGAAGGAGTGGGGAGAGGAGAGGAGAGGAGGAGAGGAGAGGTCTGGGGAGAATGATGAAGAGGGAGGAGAGAGTAGTGGGGGGAGGAGAAGAGGAGTGGAGAGGAGGAGAGGAGAGGTGGAGTGGGGAGGAGGAGAGGAGAGGAGAAGAGGAGAGGAGGAGTGGAGAGGTGAAGTGGGGAGGAGGAGAGGTCGGGAGGGAGGGAGTGGGGAGGAGAGGAGGGGGATGGTGAGATGTGGAGGAGAGAAGGAGAGGGGAGGAGGGGGAGAGGTGGGGAGGGGAGGAGAGATGGGGAGACGAGAAATGAGGGAAAGAGGAGGAGAGGTGCGGAGACGAAGAGGAGAAGGAAGAGGAGGTGGGGAGACAGGAGAGGAGAGGTGGAGAGGCGAGGTGGGGAGATGAGTAGGAAGAGGAGAGGAGAAAAGGAGAGGAGGAGAGGAGAGGAGAGATGGGGAGACAGGAGAGGAGGAGGGGAGAGGGGGAGAGGCGAGGTGGGGAGATGAGTAGGAAGAGGAGAGGAGAAAAGGAGAGGAGAGGAGGAGAGGAGAGGAGAGATGGGGAGACAGGAGAGGAGAGGAGGAGGGGAGGGGGGAGAGACGAGGTGGGGAGATGAGTAGGAAGAGGAGAGGAGAAAAGGAGAGGAGGAGAGGAGAGGAGGAGAGGAGAGATGGGGAGACAGGAGAGGAGGAGGGGAGAGGGGGAGAGGCGAGGTGGGGAGATGGGGAGATGAGTAGGAAGAGGAGAGGAGAAAAGGAGAGGAGGAGAGGTGGCGAGGAGAAGAGAGAGGCGGAGACAGGAGAGGAGGAGGGGAGAGGTAGAGAGGCGAGGTGGGGAGATGAGTAGGAAGAGGAGAGGAGAAAAGGAGAGGAGGAGAGGAGGAGAGGAGAGATGGGGAGACAGGAGAGGAGGAGGGGAGTTATCCATCAAAAGCAGTACCTGAGTGGGGGTCGTCTATAAAGATTAGGAGTGTTAAGAAAGATGGATGGCCATTGTCACAGTCGGCCATCTTCCCCAAATGCCCAAATGAAATGTAAAAGCTCCCAGAGGGGCCCTAAATTACCGCTGTATTAACTCATCCCGGCCACAGCTCGTGGGGCGCCCCGTCGTGTGTGTGTGTGTGTGTGTGTGTCTGTGTGTGTGTCTATGTGTGTGCTGTATTAACTCGCCCAGGCCAGAGCTCACGGGGCGCCCCATCGTGTGTGTGTGTGTGTGTGTGTGTGTGTGAGTGTGTGTGTGTGTGTGTGTATTAACTGTACACGTGGGGTGCCCATTGTGTGTGTGTGTATTTGTGTGTGTATTAACTGCACACGTGGGGTGTCCCATCATGTGTGTGTGTGTGTGTGTGTGTGTGTGTGTGTGTGTGTGTGTGTGTGTGTGTGCTGTATTAACTGCACAAGTGGGGCACCCCATCGTGTGTGTGTGTGCTGTGTTAACTGCACACGTGGGGCACCCCATCATGTGTGTGTCTTTGTGTGTGTGTCTGTGTGTGTGCTGTATTAACTGCACAAGTGGGGCACCCCATCGTGTTGTGTGTGTGTGTGTGTGTGTGTGTGTGTGTGTGTGCTGTATTAACTGCACACGTGGGGCACAGACCAGCGTGGAAATATCGAGAAAAGAGAAACAGTAAACAGCCCAGCAGGCCGACTTAGGCGCTCATGTGGAGACGCGAAGGGGGGGTGGGGTTGTGGAGGGCGGTGGGGCTAATGCAGAGTTGTCTGGATTCTTACTGGTTGCACAAGGACCACTTGTCACCTTCACACCAGGGTGTTTGTGTGTGTGTGTGTGTGTGTGTGTGTGTGTGTGTGTGTGTGTGTGTGTGTGTGTGTGTGTGTGTGTGTGTGTGTGTGTGTGTGTGTGTGTGTGTGTGTAAGTAAACAGAAGCCCTGTGTCACCTACACACCTAAGAGCCTGTCTTATCAATCCTCATTATTTAGTGTCCTGTCCTAACCACTGCTGGGTTGTCTGGAGGTCTGTCTTTCCAGTAAACACACACACACACACACACACTCAGGACGCAGAGAAAGGCAAGAGTGGAGCAATGTTTTTAAAATCTTGTGATCTTTCCTGCGAGGTGTGTCGGTCACGAAAATGTCACTTATCTTGTGTCTATCATTATCTCAAGACTACTATTAGTGACCCCCCCCCCCCCTTACCTAGTCAGCTTGTGCTCAAACACGCCCCCCCCATGACACACCTGACCATCCACCCCTCCACCCTTGCAGACAGAACCCCCTGACCCCACATCCCCTCCCCACCTCCCACTGCCGCAACCTCATCCAGACAGAACACCCCCCACCACACCCTTCTATATGACACACCTCACCACCCCCACCCCCACCCACCTCCACAACCGCTGCACACAGAACCCCCAACACCCCCTGCCCCCATATGACACATCTCACCACCCCCCCTCCCTACCTCCGCAGCCCCTCCCCCGTGCCTTTCCATATGACACACCTGACCCCCCCACTTCACCCCACCCACCTCCACAACCCCATCCAGACAGAACCCTTCCCCCCTCCACATATGACACACCTGACCCCCCCCCCACCCCACCCCACCCACCTCCACAACCCCATCCAGACAGAACCCCCCCCCCCCCGTTCCCCTCCATATGACACACCTGACCCCCCCCACCCCACCCCACCCACCTCCACAACCCCATCCAGACAGAACCCCCCCCCCCATTCCCCTCCATATGACACACCTGACCCCCCCCCACCCCCCCCCCACCCACCTCCACAACCCCATCCAGACAGAACCCCCCCTTCCCCCATTCCCTTCCACACCTGACCACCCCCCCCACCCACCTCCACAACCCCATCCAGACAGAACCCCCCCCCCGTCCGTGCCCTTCCATATGACACACCTGACCACCCCCACCCCCACCCCACCCATCTCCACAACCCCATCCAGACAGAACTCCCCCTTCCCCCATTCCCTTCCACACCTGACCACCCCCACCCCACCCCACCCACCTCCACAACCCCATCCAGACAGAACCCCCCCCCCGTCCGTGCCCTTCCATATGACACACCTGACCACCACCACCCCCACCCCACCCACCTCCACAACCCCATCCAGACAGAACCCCCCCCCCCCGTCCGTGCCCTTCCATATGACACACCTGACCACCCCCACCCCACCCCACCCACCTCCACAACCCCATCCAGACATCCAGACCCCCCCATATGACACACCTGACCACCTCCACAACCCCATCCAGACATCCAGACCCCCCCCCGTCCGTGCTATGTGTGTTCGGCTGGGTGCTTGGCTGAGGTCCAAAGCAGCACCGCACTCAGACGCGCAGCATCCCACTGGCCAGGTCAGCTGAATCAATGTGGTCAAGAGCTAATTGAAATTCTCTACTATTAGCAAGAGCTTGATTTCCGTTAAGCGCTCTTTTAATGCTCCTCCAGGCCCACAGAGGATGGCCTACACACACCCTTGGAGGAAGTGTGTGTGTGTGTGTGTGTGTGTGTGCGCGCGTGTGTGTGTGTGTGCTCCTTTAATGCTCCTCCAGGTCCACAGAGGATGGCCTACACACACCCTTGGACACCCGTGCTGTGTGTATGTGTGAGTGAGAGAGAGAGTGTGTGTGTGTGTGTGTGTCTGTATGTATGTGTGTGTGTGTGACTGACAGCTGACTCGCACATGGCTGACAGTAAGATGGCAGGCTAGTTTTCCTTCATAGCGGGTGGTATGTGTGTGTGTGTGTGTGTGGCGTGTGTGTGGCGTGTATGGGTGTGGCGTTTGGTGAATGTATCATGCAGAGTGTGTGTGTGTGTGTGTGTGTGTGTGTGTGTGTGGCTGTGTGACGTGAATGTAGCATGCAGGGTGTGTGTGTGTGTGTGTGTGTGTGGCGTTTGGTGAATGTAGCATGCAGGGTGTGCGTGTGTGTATGTGTGGCTGTGTGGCGTGAATGTAGCATGCAGGGTGCGTGTGCGTGTGTGCGTGTGTGAGCGTGTGAGCGTGTGTGTGCGTGTGTGTGTGTGTGTGTGTGTGCTGTAGCCCTGTGAAGTGTATCAGAGAGCACAGACACGTCCACATGGCTCTCATCCCAGTGTGTGATGGCTTGTGCCACCCGCTCACGCAGAGCAACACAGGCAGGGGTGTGTGTGTGTGTGTGTAAGAGAGAGAGAGAGAGTGTGTGTGTGTGTGTGTGTGTGTAGGATAGACATGACTGTGATGGATGTCACGACTTCCTCTTGTCTCCTGCCCTGCGTTCAGTGTGTGTGTGTGTGTGTGTGTGTGTGTGTGTGTGTGATGGACGTGACTGCTGCCCGGCATTGAGAGTGCCACTTGCCCTTCGTTGCCCCCCCTCTGATTCTTAATTAGAGCCATGTGCTCACCTGTGACGAGGCCATCCCATAATGCCACGCCGCCATCCCATAATAGCCTGTGCTTTGGTGGGCTTCTAAAGGCCGTGTGTTCATCATTAGCAGCCGTCTGAAGAGCCTGTCTCGCTCTGACGCTAATGAACACATGAAAGCCCTGTCGACTTCTAGAAACATCTGAACACTTTTTTTTTTCTTTCTTCTTCTTGGATCCTAATTTTAAATAATTAATGAGTGTGATGGATAATGTATTAGGTGTGTGAGGTATGTGTGTGTGTGAGGAATCAAACTCCTGAGACAGCTGTAATGAAGAACACACACACACACACACACACACACACACACACACACACACACAATCCCACACACACACACAATAAGCAGACGGCACTGCCTTTGTTTGAAGGTTTAACTGTGGGAGCCAGCTAGCATAAGCTGCTCGCCATCGCTCATTGGCTAAATTGGCACTTGTACTGCACTCATAATGGGCTCGTCAATTTCTCAATTTCACCTGCCGAGCTGCAGGCCTGCCTTCTCCCTCTGCCTCCCCCCCCACACGCACTGTCTGCTGAGAGAGCGCTACCAACGCCAACTCTGAGCACGCTCCCTCAGCCAACTCTCTGGTCGTCTCCTCTGATTGGCTCCCTCAGCCAACTCTCCTGCCGCCTCCTCTGATTGGCTCCCTGAGCCAGCTCTCCTGTCTCCTCCTCTGATTGACTCCCTGAGCCAACTCTCCTGCCGCCTCTTCTGATTGGCTCCCTAAGCCAACACTCCTGTCTCCTCCTCTGATTGACTCCCTGAGCCAACTCTCCTGTCACCTCCTCTGATTGGCTCCCTAAGCCAACTCTCCTGTCTCCTCCTCTGATTGACTCCCTGAGCCAACTCTCCTGTCTCGTCCTCTGATTGGCTCCCTAAGCCAACTCTCCTGTCTCGTCCTCTGATTGGCTCCCTAAGCTAACTGTCCTGTCCTCCTCCTCTGATTGGCTCCCTAAGCTTCCTTTTATTGGCTCCCTATGTCAACTCTTCTGTTTGCTCCTCTGATTGGCTCCCTGCGCCAGCTCTCCTGTCACCTCCTGCTCTGATTGGCTCCCTATGTCAACTCTCCTGTAGCCTCCTCTGATTGGCTCTCTATCCCAACTCTCTTGTCTCCTCCTCTGATTGGCTCCCTATGTCAACTCTCCTGTAGCCTCCTCTGACTGGCTGTCTATGCCAACTCTTTGTCTCCTTCTCTGCCTCACATGCCGCTCTATGAAAGATGGTACACATGGCAAGATCCTTCATGACGAGCCCAGAACCCTAGAATTTCACCGAATTTTTAAAAGTCTTATTTTTCTGAGCAATGGATGTACATTTTTGGACATGGTATCATGATCTCCAACCCCCCCCCCCCTCCCATTTAAGGAAAATATCTTAATAGTATGACTCTCCCCTCCAGAGAAAATCAACTTTAATTCAGGTGTGCACCGAGTGTATTTTTTGTGCGCGGTACTAGCTACTAGCCAGGCACATCAATGCAGCCCGGAACTGATCCCCACTCTGCTCCCATAGACATGAACCGCCATGAAGTGTCTTGCTCTGTCTATCTGCCATCTTTGACTATTCGTCTGTCTGCTCTCCTCTTCCTCTTCCTAGTCCTCCTCTCAAATCCACCTTCTGGTGTAGTGTTATCTGTGTGTGAGGGTACAGAATTGTAGTGGTGTGTGTGTGTGTGTGTGGTGGTACCAAGTTGTAGTTGTATGTATGTGTGTAATGGTTGGAAATCGCAGTATTCGTGTGCGTGTGTGTGTGTGTGATTGGTAGCTAGCTGTAGAGTTAGCTGTGTGTGATAGAAATGTGTGTATGTCCCTGGTTAAAGGACAGCAAAGCTATAAGCCTCTCGTTAGAGCTGATGCTAGGTGGCAGTGATGGCAACCACCCCCCCCCCCCCACACACACACACACCTCTCTTTCCACACACTCCCCCCACACACCCACCTCTCTCCCCAGACTCCTACACACACATCTCTCCCCCCACCCTGACGCACACACACACACACACACACACCACTCCTACACTTACCTCTGAGTTTCTGGAAACTTCCGTCGGAGCCTCTCCTGCATTCTCAACATTATGCTGCTGAGGCCTCATTGTGGCATCTGCTGATGAGAGGAGTGTGTGTGTGTGTGCATGTGTGTGTGAGGTATTTGAATTTGTTTGTCTGGGTGGGTGATGCATGTGTATGTGTGTGTGAGTTTGTTTGTGTGGGTGGGTGACACATGTGTGTGTGTGTTTGTGGGTGGCTGGGCTGAAGCATGTGTGTATGTGTGTGTGTGTGTGTGGGGAGGGGGTGAAGTGTGTGTGTGTGTGTGTGTGTGTGTGTGTGTGTGTGTATGTGTGTATGTGTGTGTATGTGTGATGAGAGACAGGATCGAGAGTCTTGAAAAAAGAGGGAGCAACATGTTTTGCATATTGCTGGAGGACAAACCCTCTAAACAAGCTTCCCTTCAAGTGTGCTGTGTGCGTATGTGTGTGTGTGTGTGTGCTTATGTGTTTTCCTTTAAGTGTGCTGAGCTGCGGCAGGCTTCCCCGCTTGGCATTCTGGGACGGAGGGTTTGTTACCGCGGTGACAGGCGTTGATGTGTGTGAGCGACGTGCCTCTGTCTCTGTGCTCCACATTAAGACAGCAGCTCTCAGCCCACACACACACACACAAATATACACACACATACACACACACTCACTCACACACACACACACACGCACGCACACACACAGCACCACTCAGCCCTCATCCCATTATAACCCAGCTGCTGTGCTTTCAAATGCTAACACACACCAAACACACACACACACACACACACACACACACACACTGCACACACACACACACCACAGATGCGCGTTTCCACAGAGGTGTGACAGTCTGTAGTCTCCCTCTCTCTCTCACTCACACACACACACACACACACAGCGCGCGTACATACGCACACGTATTTCTGCCCGTTTGGGAAAGTCAGTTGTTGTGCAGCTAGTAGATTATGTTGCTTTGGATTTGTAGCGGGTCTGACAGCACTGTTAAATTGTGTTGCTGTGGGGATGTAGCTGGTCTGACAGCGGTGCTAAATTGTGTGACTGACTATACATAGTGATGTTACGGTTTCACGGGCGGTGAATTCCAATTAATTTAGAGATAACAACAAGATCAAAATGAGTGTGTGTTGTTCCAAAAAAAAAAGAACTAATAAAAAAAACACATATCTTAAAAAAGGAGAGTGAGAGGAAGGAGAGAGGATGAATAGGAGGATGGGGCTAAGAAAAAATAACGAGACAAAGAAAGACCTAGACGTGGCAGAAGAGTCCACTTTCATTTTCTGAAGTCTGAAGTGAAGTGAGAGCCTACTGCCCCACCCCACCACTCTCTCTTGATTGGATGCAGGTCTCTGTGCCCTGTGCAAAACACACAGACACACACAAACAAACACACACACACACACACACACACACACACACACACACACACACACACACACACGTCCAGTCCCCATAGCCCACTGTATAAGCTGTGCATGATGGGTCGGTGGGCAGTGGGGTGCTGGGTGATGAACACAGAGGCGAGGCCATGAAAGAAAGATGAGGTGAGTGCGGCCAGCTGTCAGGAGACACAGGAGGCCACAGCACTGATCAAAGCCCCTCTTCTGGAGCTCCCCTCACAGCTTTGTCCAAATAAGCACTTATGTATGTATGTATGTATGTATGTATGTATGTATGTATGTATGTATGTATGTATGTATGTATGTATGTATGTATGTATGTATGTATGTATCTATCTATCTATCTATCTATCTATCTATCTATCTATCTATCTATCTATCTATCTATCTATCTATCTATCTATCTATCTATCTATCTATCTTGATTGATTGATTGATTGATTGATTGATTGATTGATTGATTGATTGATTGATTGATTGATTGATTGATTGATTGATTGATTGATTGATTGATTGATTGATTGATTGATTGATTGATTGATTGATTGATTGATTGGCGGGCCTCACCTGTATATGTGGTTCAAAGAGACCCAGTAACAAATTTCACCAACAGTACATACGTTTACCTCGACACTTTTTTAAGCCTATTAGAAACGGAATTCCTTAATCGTAATAAAACTCTATGAATTGATAAACATTTTAATCGGATTGGTGTAGTCCATTACAGCCGTCATGTAGCTAGCGATAAGATGTCCATCCCTAAGCTGCTACCTGCACACAACAGTGGCAATTACAACATACTGTATCAGTTTTGTAACTGTCATGTAAATGCTACTGTGGGATCAGACGATCAAACCAGTGTTTAAGATTTTACCTGTTGTCTTCCAGCTGTAAAGAATGGAATGTTCCGTTGGCATGTATTTTGGGCGTTATGTTTCTGTAGATAACAATAGAGAGGAAATGCACAAACACAAATCTCACATCTTTTATCTTTTAAGGGGTCATTTTCAAAATGATGTGCAATTTTCTCACAGCTCAAGAAAGGAAGATGGACTGAACAATGAACAGTTAACACTGCTTGCCCTTTTCCTCCTCTCCATCTTCCGCTCTCTCTCTCTCTCTCTATCTCTCTCTCTCTCTCTCTATCTCTCTCTCTCTCTCTCTCTCTCTCTCTCTCTCTCTCTCTCTCTCTCTCCCCATCTCACTGTCATCACTTGCATCAGTGTTGCAGACCTTCCCCCACACAGCAGGCCTCTCTCCTCCAGGACTCAGCTCCCACAGCAGCACAGTAATGTCCCACACCCACCAGGACTTACAGTAGCCCCCACAGCAGCACAGTAATGTCCCACACCCACCAGGACTTACAGTAGCTCCCACAGCAGCATAGTAATGTAGCATAGTAATGTCCCACACCCCCCAGGACTTACAGTAGCTCCCACAGCAGCACAGTAATGTCCCACACCCCCCAGGACTTACAGTAGCCCCCACAGCAGCATAGTAATGTCCCACACCCCCCAGGACCTACAGTAGCTCCCACAGCAGCATAGTAATGTCCCACACCCCCCAGGTCTTACAGTAGCTCCCACAGCAGCATAGTAATGTCCCACACCCACCAGGACTTACAGTAGCTCCCACAGCAGCATAGTAATGTCCCACACCCACCAGGACTTACAGTAGCTCCCACAGCAGCATAGTAATGTCCCACACCCCCCAGGTCTTACAGTAGCTCCCACAGCAGCACAGTAATGTCCCACACCCACCAGGACTTACAGTAGCTCCCACAGCAGCATAGTAATGTCCCACACCCACCAGGACTTACAGTAGCTCCCACAGCAGCATAGTAATGTCCCACACCCCCCAGGTCTTACAGTAGCTCCCACAGCAGCACAGTAATGTCCCACACCCACCAGGACTTACAGTAGCTCCCACAGCAGCATAGTAATGTCCCACACCCACCAGGACTTACAGTAGCTCCCACAGCAGCATAGTAATGTAGCATAGTAATGTCCCAGACCACATCCACTAGCCCCTACCTCCTCACCTAATGAATAATGACTGCCTATTATGCACTTTTGCAGACACTCATTTAATTACCCCCCCCCCCCCCCATATAATTTTCCTACAGCCCTCTACCAAAGCCCTTCTAGAGACTTGTGTCTAAAAATAAGCACCTATTAGTTTCAAAGCTAGCATAGTAATGCCATGGACTCATCCAGCAGTTCTTACCCCTGTAATGAACCATGGCTGCCTATTATGTACTCCAATGCAGACCATCATTTAATTATTCTGTCCTTTTTTTCATTTTTTTCTTTTTCTGGGTGGTGGTGATAGGATTTTGAGACATGTCTTTATATATCTAAGGTCTGTGCAATAGTGAGACCAGCAGGGACCTTGCCTTTGTAGATCAAAGCCAGTTCCAGGGGCTCAGGTGTACGGCTAGGGTGGAGAGGGTGGAGCAGAGGGAGGTAGGGAGGGAGGGAGAGAGAGACAATGCTGTGGTAGCAAATACTGTGGCAGTTACACCTGGACCAACTGCCTTGTTTTTTTTTTGTTTTTTTTTTAATGTGAATTTTAGAATACTCATAATACCCATGCCATGGCCTGAGAGAGAGAAATATATATATTTGACAATACAAATGTTTTATTTTTTATGCCAATAAAGCATTGTTGAATTGAGTTGAGAGAGAGAATAAAAAGCCTAGTTCCGGAGGCTGAAATTAATGGAAAAAGGGACAAAAACTAAAGATTTCTTGAAGTGCCTTTGTGCCCTGACAGTAATTGATGCTCAGAGGTGGTGGCAGGCGGCAGTGATTTTATTTTTTCCTCCATCACTGAAAAACTTCACACAGGACCACAGTCGTACCTGCAGGTCTTCAGCAGTCAGGTAGACATAACTTCACACAGGACCACAGTCGTACCTGCAGGTCTTCAGCAGTCAGGTAGACATAACTTCACACAGGACCACAGTCGTACTGCAGGTCTTCAGCAGTCAGGTAAACATGACTTCACACAGGACCACAGTCTTACCAGCAGGTCTTCAGCAGTCAGGTAAACATGACTTCACACAGCACCACAGTCGTACCTGCAGGTCTTCAGCGGTCAGGTTAACATTACTAAGGTCCTGAAGCATTTTGTTGTCAACAGCAGCAATAGGACACAAGCAAGCTTCCAGCACTTTCATGATCGATAGATTGAACGGTAACACTTTACTTTACAGATCGGTAATACGTAGGTAATTTAATGGTAATGTATACCTAATTTCATGGTAATAATAATTTTTAACCACATATTACAAGTAATTACGGTGCAGTTTCCAGACCATTAATGTGAAATTGCTAGACAATAACAATGCAAATTGCTTTGATTTGAAGGTATAATAAAATGGTAATTATTTAAAGTAAATGTGTAAATACTAAAATGATAAAGTTCAGGATTTACTTATTGTGAAGTAATATGACTGTAATTACACCAGCATGGTGGTGTTATGAAGGAGTAAAATGTTGGTAAGTATATGGCTACTATCAGATGTTATGACATAACAACACAGTGATGAAAGATACTAACCAAGTCATTGTAGCACTTAGATAGTAAAATGTCATATAGTTTCTGTTACTACAATGACACAAATTAATTAATACACTATCGCATGTCCCTACTTAATTTCTCAGCTGTGTTGATATACCCACCAAGTATCTTTGTTAAGATAGTGTTGTTTTTGTGCAATTACCTAAATTAGGTAGTTTTAGGGCAATTGTGCATTATCAGTGCTGTAAAATACAGAATCACCTATTTCCACTCAATTACTTAGTTATTACCATCTGTGAAATATGCTACCATGTGCTGAAATTGTTGACTTTAACAGACAAATACCTAGACTGCAGAACTTTTATTAATTTTGTTTAAAGTATGTGCATGACATCCATTCTCTTCAACCACAAACGTTAACTTTATTAAACAATTTCAATATTGCAAAATGATGTTTGTTAGCCGGCACTGGGGTAATGGGCGTGATCAAAACAAAAGGAAAGAAACTGAACAATATAGGCCTATTTTTAAAAAACAACAAAGTAAGATTAAAACAATGAACTATTTTTAAAACATGTAACTCTGTTCTTAGTTCTAAATCACCTGGTGACCTATGTAAACCGTCTACTTTCATTCACAGAAAATCGTGGTTTAAAAAAATAACAAACTAGTCATCGTTCTCCAACTCTCATCCTTCTTGCGTCTTCCCAACTTGGCGGTTTAGTTCATACACTTCCTGTCATCCTTGTTTCTCATTGGTGGAGAAGTCCATGCTTTTATATGATGTTAAAAACAGCGTATTTAATTTGGTTAAATGCTAATTTATTTACAAGAGGCATATTGTAAGAGTATTTAACCTTATGTCTTTTGAAGAAAATGTATATGTATTTTAAATTTAATGTGTGCACCAATGACACAGTTGTTTGAGGTCAAGGTTCACAGGAAGGGAAAGGGAGATAAACGAGACCGCTGAATACAACTCCAAGGAAAACAATAGAGCTAGACTACTTTATTCGCTTAAACCACTATTTTCAGTGAGTGCGCGTATTCTGCTTTATCACTGAAGTACTGTATTTGGTGGGAACGTTTGTCTGTGTATCAGTAGAACTTCGGACTCAAGTTTAACTGCTTGGAGAACATAGGTAAAAACGGAGTGAATTAGCTACATGGTGGATCATTTCATATATTATTGGACTGAGCTGCTGTTTGTGGACTGCCAACTACTGCAGGCTACTCCCAATAGCAAAAAAAAACTGATCAGACGACGAGAGGGATGCACGTTATATTGTGGATTACTGCTGCCGATGGATTCTCCTCTTATCGTGCTCGCGCATGGAATCAAACCACACAATCCCTTCAAGCACATAAATATGATAGCCTAGCCTACTGGTTTGGTGTCGCTCGTTAATATTCATCTATGAAATAAACTGTTGTATTTGTTTGTTTGTTCTCATCATACCCCATGCTACCTGTAACAGAACTGTTTTTTTGCAATATGTATGTTCAATAAAGGGAACCTTTGTGGGTCATTCACTACCATTCGTTCCTTTTTAAATTTCTAAGTAACTGAGTGGAAATAGGTGATTCTGCATTTTACAGCCCTCATCCTCTGCAATTTCCCTAAAATTGCACAATTTCTTTCAAGGCAATTACACAAAACAACACTGTCAGAAAGAGGATATACTTGGTGGGTATATCAGCGCAGCTGAGAAATTAAGTAGGAACATGCGATAGTGTATTTTACAGCCCTGATACCATGTAGTTTGTGTGAAATTACTTCATTTGTTTCAGTGTAGTAACAGAAACAATACAACTGTATACCAAGCAGTTTGCATTGTTATTGCCTAGAAACTGCACAGTAATTGTCTGGAAACTGCACCGTTATTACTTGTAATATGTGGTTAAAAAATATTATTACCATAAAATTAGGTATAAATTACTATACAATTACCTACTTATTACTGATCTGTAAAGTAAAGTGTTACCATTAACACTGTACCACACAACACCCCATAAACACCAACACACACCAGCTCTCCACACGCTTAACACTGTATTACACAACACCCCATAAACATCAACACACACCAGCTCTCCACACGATTAACACTGTATTACACAACACCCCGTAAACATCAACACACACCAGCTCTCCACACGATTAACACTCATTTACACAACACCCCATAAACACCAACACACACCAGCTCTCCACACGATTAACACTCATTTACACAACACCCCATAAACACCAACACACACCAGCTCTCCACACGATTAACACTCTATTACACAACACCTCATCAACATCAACAGACCAGCTCTTCACATGATTAACACTGTATTACACAACACCCCATAAACATCAACACACACCAGCTCTCCACACGATTAACACTGTACTACACAATACCCCATAAACACCAACACACACCAGCTCTCCACACGATTAACACTGTATTACATAACACCCCATAAACATCAACACACACCAGCTCTCCACACGATTAACACTGTATTACTGTATTGCTGAAACGACAATAAACCTACTTGACCTACACTGCACTCTATCAACACAGCCCAGCTCTGCACCTGTTTGACACTATATGCCACACGCCCCCATCAACACAGCCCAGTGCTCTACACATTCACATGTACAACACTGCTACACCACAGCTAATCTACATCAGGAAACAACAGGCTAGGCTAATTCACCCATTTACCACTCGACCCTATGACCACAGCCAAGCCCTTTGCATGTTTACCACTGCACTACACTCATAGTTTGAATGACATGAAGAACTGGGGTGTATGGAAGTGGTGGCCTAGCAGTAAAGGTATCGGACCTGTGACCACAGGGTTCAACTCCCGGGTCGCCAGTAGTGCCACTGAGGTACCCTGAGCATGGTACTGTCCCTACACACTGCTCGCCGGGTGCCGTTGCCATAGCTGCCCCCTGTTCACGTGTGTGATGGGTTAAAAACAGAGGTGTGCAAGGGCAATTTACACTCTCAATAAACTTTCAAAGAAAGAAAGAAGCAGTGAATGAAAAAACTACCCAGTTTGCACTTCAGCATATCCAGTTCATACAGTTCTCTGCTTGAACTGGCAGGAGAATTAGACAGTTAGCTAAGAGGGGGAGAGAGAACAGAATGTGCTCAGCAGGTTGGAAAACACTTAGGGCTAATTTATTCCTCCCATTTGGGCCTATTTATTTACAAAGCTGAATTGCCTTACACTCACATTTTAAAGAGGGATTGGGACAAGCAGGCAGGTGCCAGATTCTTTTTATAAATTAAAACATAAACAAAGCATTTAAAAAACACACCTTTTCCCTCTGAAACCACAAAACAACACTGAAAGAAAAAAAAAAGATAAAGGAGTAATGTTGCTCTTTAGCTGACATATACATAAGCTTGTGAAACATTGACTGTGAAGCAATGCTTGGCCTTGTTTTTGGCAACTGTGTGAATGTGTGTGTGTGTGTGTGTGTGTGTGTGTGTGTCTGTGTGTGTGTGTGTGTGTGTGTGTCTGTGTCTGTGTGTGAGAGAAAGACCAAAACAGAGATAGGGTGTAACTGTGGGGGTGCAGGAGAGCACTAGTTATTTACTCCCCCACCCACATTCTTCCGACTGGTACGGGATTCAAACCTGCGACCCTCCGATCTCAAGACCAACTCCCTAACTATTACGCCACAGCTGGCTAATAGCTGTGACCACACAAGCTTTCTAACCACTCCACACAGCTCCGCATCCCTTTGCTCGGACTAACGGCACCTAATTCAATGTCCCCCCATACAAAACCAATGAACACAGCCACACAGATCCAAGGTGCCTTTATAATTGGCAAAACTTGATTTCAACAACAGTAGCTTATCAGCATTCTCTCTCTCACGATCTCTCCCTCTCTCTTTCACTCATCCTGAATCTCTCTACTGTCGTGGATAAAAACTGCTCTATTGACGCTAAATAAATTCAGCAAAAGTAGCACTCTGGAATTCTTAACAAAGAGAGACTAGTTAAGACGAGAAGTTGCAGATAATTGAAGAATCTTTATTCACCTCACCACTCGAAGCCAACAGCTCGCTTGCCTTCCAAGTCTGCTGCGCTGAGGAGATGGCGAGTGAATCGAAGTCCCACCAGGTGTTCTGCAGAAGACCCAAGATGCTGCCTCTGAGATCCCAAAAACGATCTGAACTGCGCTTTGTCTGTCACCAATATTTATACTGCTCGGCGGTGGCTCAGACCTTCCTATGCTTATCGCCTCTTTGGCCAGGTGGGCTCTTATAATTGGTGAAAAGCCCCTCGTTATCTTGTTTATTAAAAATAATGCTGACCAAAGTGCTGACCAACAGGTTTTCTCATACCTACTCCTTGCCAAGTTGCAATTAGTAGGTGCTTAGTTTGCAGTTCGCAGGAGGTGCCTTATCACCACCTGGCTGTCTTATCTTATTGCCTCTTGGGTCTCTGGGCCTCTGCATGTTCACCTGTGACCCCGCTTCACGTACCTCTCCCAGCACCCTTCTTTCCATGTGACAGTAAAACATGTTACACATTCACACACATTCTTTACATTCTCTTTGACATTTTCCCAGAAAGCTATATTCAGCTTGTTCTCACTTCTTGAGTGCTTTTGGTATCCTAGCGTGTCATTTTTTTTCTGAAGGCCTACTTGCCAATTAGCGTTTGGTTTCTGTGGCAGGTGTCTTATCTGTGTTTCACTGTCCTGTGTTATCGCCTCCTGGGTCTGCCAAGGGTCTTGGCTGCCCGCCATCAACCTCCGAGCTCTCCCCTGAGACCTCCGGCCACAGCACCTCTTCTTAACATTTTAACAGTGAGACATTACAAACATCAGAAAGCTGTATTCATTTCATTTTCCTCTTTTGAGCATCTTTAATTCCATGATATCTTAATATGTTTAAATTATCCGTTTTTCGGGTTTTCTCCTGCCTTATATATTTATAATCTTTCGTTTTTGGTTTTCCTCCTGAAAGCCTATTTCTTTGCCAATTAGCGTGCAACAGGTGTCTTATCTGTGTCTCACTGTCCAGCCTTATCACTTCCTCAGAGGTTCTTGGCTGCCTGCCACCAATCTCTGAGCTCTACATTTTCTGTGACTTGATCCACAGCACCCTTTTGACAGTAAGATGTATTCTTCAGTCACACACATTATTCTTTTCAAACATCAAAAAGTTGCATTCAGCTTATTCTATTCTCTTGAACATGTTTGTATTCTATTTTGCGTCTAATAAAATGTTTGCAGTCTATTTTGTGTCTAGTAACATTTTTCTCTGAAATCCTACTTCTTGTTAGTTAGCGTTTAGTTTGCAGGCGTCTCTATCTGGGTCTGCCTGTCCGCTCTTATCACTCCTTGGGCCTGCCAAAGGGTCTTGGCTTTCTGCCACATACCTCTGGCCTCTGCACACTCACACACACGCACTCTTACTTCTCTCTCGCTTTCCATTTAACAGTGAAGCATATACATATTCCTTACATTTTTTCTACTACATTCCCCCTTTTGAGGCTTACAAGCCTCACACCAGCGTGTAAAGTCAGAGGTATACATGTTTTTGACAGATTGTGTTGTCAGTGGCGATCAAATCAGGGCACTTGACTGAAATGCATAAGATGACAGGAGAGAAATCAGACTGTGAATAAAGGCCTAAGCATGAAGTGCTCACGAAGTTGATCGTGGGCACCTCTAAGCAATCAATAGCTAAAAAGCATTCCTATATTGAGCGTACGGTATCACATCTAAGGGCAAGCGGAAATCAGTCCATATTGGACGGCCTTGCATGTGGGGGCTAATCCCCAAAAAATACTATCGTTTCCTAGGCATCTCTATGCAAGCGAAAATATAAAAAACCTTCATCATCATTCTGTCCATATGCACCTTTACAGTGCTATGGCCTACTAGTGGCCCAGCTATGTGTCGGTCGCCATCTCGTTTTCAGTCCCAGTGACTGGCTGGCACGGTTCTTCACCGCCTTTCGACGCAGGTTTTCCTTCTTCAGTGTGGTGTATAGTTATCAGTATTGCATCATGCATGTCTGAGGACAGCGCTAGGCTTGCATCCCGAGTGTGGTGTCTTGTGTTCAGCAAAATGCAGTGTATGTGTTTCTCAAGCCAGGTAGTCGTACAGCTCATGGTGGGGCCACTCGCCTTCGTCGTCAATTAGTTCAGTGATATCCGGTTCCTTGGCTGTCAGGATCAACTGCCTTGCGATCATCTTGGAGCAGGCTTGTCCCAGGCATGGAACAGCGCAACAGACGATCAATGCAACCACAAAGAGTCCCATTATTACACTCACGATTGTTGTAACCAGTGCTGCGCCTATGGACCCGAGCTTGCTTCGTAGCCACTGACTGATGTCTCCGAATATGGACAACCCGGGTAACTTGGGCGGGGGATTCTGGCCAGAGTGGTTCTTCAACTCGAGCCGGAGACCCCTCAGTTTTCTGATGGCGAGGGTAAATGATCCTTCTGGCGCAGTGTTGTGTGGGATGTAAGTACAACAAGTGTCTCCTATTATAGCACACACGCCTCCTTCTTTGGCCAGCATCCAGTCCAGGATTATTCGGTTTTCTCTGGCTGTTCGAGTAGTTGCGTCCAGTTGTTCTCCCAGTTCTGCCAGAGCATCGTCTGTGTGATTGATGAATCTCTGCTGATTGAAGTAAATATAGTTGATCCATTCTACGTTCTTATTGATGGTGACCCAAAGGAAGATGGACTGTAGCCCTGCGGTTACTTCATTCATAGCTTTGTATTCTTCGGGTATACCTTTAGGTTGTCCTATGTTACTCATATAGGTGCGATTGTCCATGAGGACGAACCTACATCCCTACATCCTCAGGGAGTGGTCCTCCATGCTTTTTGTTCTTAGGTGCATAGTATGGGGGTTCCCGGCCATAAGGCCAGGTTCTGAGAAAACATTCAAACTTGAATCCTTTCCCTATCTCACAATCCTTTACTTTAGTTTCAGTCACTAGTGGCCATTTTTGGGGTTGGTCACGGGGTCCACCTGGTTTAGCTTTACAATCATGGAACTTCTTGGGCCATCCTCTCGTCAACCAATTGTATGTAGGTCTAAGATCTCCGGACAGATCGGTCTTCGCCTCTTTCAGGTATGTAACCCACTGTCGGAGTGCCTTTTCCTGATCACTTAGGCTCATTCGCCAGGTATATCAGTCCTTTTTTATCTGTCATGTCCCAGTCTAGTTGCGTTGAGCCCATGGCTATCAGACACTGAAATGGGGAGTTTCCGCTTTATGGATTCTTCCAGGCTTACTGATACTGGGATGATCATTACTGAGTGTGATGCTTTTGAGCATATATAACAGTTCCCTTCTGGGTACATGGTCTTCACAGTGTATTTTGCCCATTGAAACCAGGTGTTCTCCTTTACTGGGTCTTGCTGATGCAACTCCACTGACTCCTCAGTCCTGGACCCTTGGCTGTTTGTGGTCTTGTCTCGGGCCGTGTTAGTCTTATCGTTGGTCACACATAGCTCCTCTCTTTTTACTTTGAGTAGCCGTCCATTACCATCATGATGCTCGGCTGTATATGCACCGGACATTGAACGGGTGAGATTGTTTAGTATTAGGGAATCATTTTTGACAGTTGCTGTATCGGCAGTCACTCTGTTCCACTTCCTATAGTAGGTACGTCGCTGTATCGCCGCCCTTATAAGCTTCCAAGTTAGCGAATCATTCTCTTTCCTGGGGGAATCGAGCATAATACTATACGCATCTCCTTCCTTTTTCCGTACGCATTCCTCTTTCCTCTGATATTCCCCTCCTAACGTTGTCTCTCTTTTTATGAAGCTCCTCTTCTTTCTTCGGGGAGTAAGTGTCGTTTGGGCTGGGAAAAATATAGTATCTAATTCACCTGGCGTCGGGGTCAGGCTTACGTCGTTCTCATCCTGAGCGGGAGTTGTCGTACCTGGCCCGGAACCCGACCCAGTTTTTGCGCTATTCATCATCACTGTCTGGGAGTGTCTCGAGAGGGTCTTCCTTCGGGATGTGCGACTCCTCTCCTCCGGTATCAGGAAGGTTGTGGGGGGTGAAGTCTTTAGGAAAGAGGTCCCCTGGAGCTGGTACCCACAGGCTGGGCTGGCCTGCGATGGTGTCTCCGACATCGAGTTGAACCATGGAGTTATCCCCGGCGGTAGACTGGGTGACAAATCCGCTTGTAGCACTGGGGTGTGTTTGGGGGTCTGCGGTAGTGGCAGTGGGCTGGTCCTGGGGCACACTGCTCGGATCTGCTGTTTCTTGGAGAACTTTACACGTCGCCTCAGGGTCCTTTTCAGTACCCTTCTGAATTGCCGCCAGTCGGGGGCTGGTTCGTCTGGGCGCAGGGCCTGATTGACTTGGCGTTGCTTTGGCGGCCTGTTTTCGTGGTGCAGGGGTTTGACTAAGGTTGAGTCCGTTGCCTGGCGGGTATGATGTCTGGCTCTGGCTTGGTCTTTTGGGTTGCTTTGGAAGGGTGCTCTGACTGAGATCATTCGCAGTCCCCCATGTTAGGATCCCCTTTCCCCATATCGCCTGTAGGCATAGGGTTGGAAGAGATGATAGGAGGCATCCCAGGCACATGATACCCAGGACTGCTACTAGGGCCTTCCAAGGGGTCCTGCGCCGGGCCTGCAGCCTCAGCCGGCCCACCATCATCTGGGGGGCGATCCCGTCTCTCATCGCTTCCTCCAGTGAGATGGTCTCCTTCCTCACCCCCTCTGTCACCATCCGGTCCATCCTCTGGTCCTTCATCACCAGATCCCCCTTCGTCCGCTTCTCTCTGTCTTGCGGCCCCGTTCGGTCTGGCTGCCTTGAAACAGAAGTTGAGATGATACCACACGTTGGTGCCTTCAACTCTTATTGCAGTTGGTGTGGCGGTGGTGACTTTATATGGTCCTCTGCCCTCGGATCGAAGCAGGACCTTTTAAATACCCTAAGATATACATAGTCCCCTGGTTGGATGGTATTCTCATGAGCCACCCTTCTCAACCGGCTATCTCTTTGCTCTTGACAGTGGTAGATTTCCTTGTGTATTGCAGATAACTGCCGCACGTAGGCCTTCAGTTCTTTCTTAAAACTTTCCAGAGATGGTCCTCGTGCTGCATCTTTCATTCTCGGGGCTGGCATTGGTCGTCCTGTCAAAATCTCGTGTGGCATAAGGTGAGTGCTTCTGTTTACTTCACTGCGCATTTTCCACAGTGCTATGGGTAAAGCATCCACCCAATTTAATCCAGAGCTTGCACAGATTTTGGCGATTTTATTCTTGGGTGTGCCATTCGCTCTTTCTACCATCCCTTGGCTCTGAGGGTGGTATACACATCCAAATCTGGTTCGTATCCGAAGCACCTGGGCCACCTTCTGCCATGTGGATGCAGTGAAATGTGACCCATTATCACTACTGATGTGTGTTGGGATGCCAAACCTCGGAATCAGTTCTCTTGCGATAAACTTTATCACCGTCTTTTCGTCTGGGCTTGGGCTTGGGCATGCTTCTACCCATCTAGAGTATCGACATATTACCACCAGAACATATCTGAACTTGTTTACTGTCTTTGTCATGTCAATGTAGTCCATTACCAGGTGTGTGAATGGCCCTTCAGGGAGTGGGACGTGGCCCAGTGTTCTCGGGCCTTCTCCCCTTCTCCTGTTATGCTTGGTGCATGTGTCACAATTCCTGAGTACGAATGCTATTTGATCCTGTAATCTGGGTGCCCAGAAACCTTTGTCGCAGATTTGCTTCTTGACTTCCCCCTTTGCACAATGATCTGGATCATGTGCATCCCAGATGAGCATATTAATAAGCTTAACTGGAGCTACTAGAAGGCCTTCATGATTGCGCCAGAGGCCCTCGTGGTCCTTCTTTGCTCCTTTGCGCACCCACTCATTTTCTTCCCAGGTTGAAACATCATGCTGCATAAGCTTTACATCGGCGAATGTAGGTTCGAGGCGTAAAGTGGTGACGTCTCCCCATGACCCATCTGATAGAGCTTTGGCCGTGGGTCTGACTTTTGCTGGTGCTTGAACAGTTAGGGGGTCTCGTGGTTCACAGGGCTTATCGCCGCATGTCGGGCATTCGGCCCGTTGGCAGTGCGAGCAGGAGATCGGATCAGGATAATGAAAATGTTCAGGTGAGGAAGCAGAGCACCACCGACAATCGTCGTCAGTCCAGACACACCTGGCAGGGCATCGAATGGGGTGGCCCGTCTGAGCGATGGCCCTAGCATTTAATGCTGCCTCCTTCGCAACGAAGTCCGCTTGGGCATTTCCCAGTGTGACATAATCTCTGCCCCTTTTGTGCGCCTTGCATTTGCAAATGGCTAGGCGTTTGGGACGCATCATGGCGGCGAGTAGCAGTTGTATTTGTTGTAAATGTTCAATTGGGCATCCGTCGGATTTCTTGAATCCTCGCCGCTTCCATTGTGAACCATAGATTTGACAGACTGCATGTGCGTATGCATTATCGGTGAAGATGGTGGTCTCTTGGCCATCTGCTAGTGCGCAGGCGGCTGTTAGGGCCTTTAATTCCGGTAGCTGGGCTGAACAGGGTTGGGTGCATGATGTGCACATGATCGTTTTAAACTTAAATTTCTCTTTTAGTGAGCTGCACAATTTCAGCCACTCCTACCAGGGTGAGCTCGAAGCTCATCCTATAAAATGGATGGCCTGACAGGGTGACTGTCTGCAAACTTCCCTCTTCAAATTGATGTCCGAACAACTGTGTCGTATTCTTCCATTCTGCCTTTGTCTCTTCTAACATCATAGGTCCTAGATGTCTGCTCCTGTAGCCCCCGGCTACTTGTAGGGTGATGTGTGGTTGTTAATGGTAATGTAGTGGGATCTGCCGGAGAGGTATGAGTTGAACCAGGAGAGGGCGGTGTTGGTGATGCCAATGGATTGCAGATGGTTGAGGAGAATGGAGTGGTTGACTGTATCAAAGGCAGCACTGGTTACCTTAAGGAGAGCTGTTTCGGTGCGATGATGGGTTCTGAAGCCGGATTGGAATGTTTCATACAGTTCATTGTTGAGAAGATGTTGATTTAGTTGTGCTGCGACAGCTCTTTTAAGTAGTTCTGAGAGGAATGTAAGGTTGGAGATGTGTCTGAAGTGATTGGGGTCATCAGGGTCAAAGCCAGGTTTTTTAAGGAGAGGGGTGATGGCAGCAAACTTAAGTGGTGAAGGGACCGTCCCAGAGGTGAGGGAGGAGTTGATGGTGTCGGTTATGAGTGGAGCGAGGGGGGTGAGGCAGGCTTTGACGGATAGTCCTTCAGGGGTGCACCCAATCTAGACCTGGAGCTTGCACAGGGCATCTTGCCCTAATAAGTTGACAGCAGTTTGTTCAGAAACTTATATGGGCATTTTAATGGTTTGTCATCCAATAGCGATTTCCACAGGGACCGTAAAGGGAATGAGCTGCACTTGTCCCGAGAAGCCGACTGTCTTTGCTCTTTTCTTTGACATGGGGAGGTGTGAGGCATCACTCGGTTTCACCCACGTATATGTGGCCCCTGTGTCTAACAAGTTTTCTGTTTACAAGAACCTTCAGCATTGGTTCTTCATCAGCTTCTCCTGATATTATTGGGAACTGACCCTCCCCATTCAGCTCCTCTGGGCCTCCTCAGTAGTATGTTCCCCCAAAGGGGTTCACTGTGCCTCTTGGTCCTGGCTGCTGTTCATTTTGTCTTCCATTTTGTTTCCTTTGTGAGCTGGAGCAGTCCCTGGCAAAGTGTCCAGCTTCGTTACAGTTGTAACATGTGAGTGGTATTCAACCTTGTTGCTGATGATTGCCTCTTCCTTGTTGAGGTTGCCTGGGTCTACGGGGTTCCTGGGAGCCCTGCTGCTGTTGCCGTTGATACCATTGTTGAGGCGGTTTTGCTGGATGACTTTGTTGCAGCCAGTGAGGTGGCTGTTGCGTTGGCTGACTCTGTTCTGGCCACTGGAGTGGCTGTTGCATTGGTTGTGGTTGATACTGTGGTGCTGGACCCTGTTGTGTCACTGGCTGCTGCTGTGGTGAGGGTGCTACCACGGCCATTTTCTTGGTCTTTCCTTCTTCCTCTTTTGAGGAGTCGTCTTCTGACAGAGCAAGTTTCTTAGCATTTTTCTTGGACTTCTTCTCTCAGTGTGTCCGTTGGCCATCATTCATACAAGCGGGGTCGATCCGCCTCTGTGAAGAGGCGTCTATCACCTTTGAGTTTGATGAGTATGTCTTCACCTCTATTGACTCCTCGTAAAGCACCATCTTTCAGTATCACTGTTCGTGGTATACATGTTTCTCTATGCCCCCTTCTTTTTTCTTCTTTTCTAAGAGTTCTTTCAGCCTTGTTTCATTTTCTAACAGAGGTGATGTGCTCTTCCCGCCATCTCTGATCCTTTTTGGCTGGGGCGGGGATCAGACATGTCCTGGCAATCTCAGCTTCTATTTCTTGGTGTATTCACCATCCAATATCCAATTGCCCATCTATAGCTTCACCATAGCTTCATCCACCCCCTTTCTAGGTCTGGAGTATCGGTCCCCATCAATAGGCTCCTTGTGACTGCCAAGGATGCTACTCAGGCTTGCAGTATTCATGCTTTCTTCATCAAACTCCAGCCTTTGCTTTGTCTTTGTCTTGAGCAGGGTGCAGTCATCTCTTATGAGGCCATCCTTGATTCTTGGTGTTGGCACACTTCTGCCAGTCTGTTTGCCAGGCTGTATCTCTTGTTGAGTGTTGCTACCTCTCTGCTGGTTGCTCTTCCCCTGCATCTTGGCATAGGCCTTTTCTATGAACTCCTCGAGTTCCTTCAAGTCCGACCTCCGTCTGCCTTGTCTCTTCCACTCTTCCTGGCTTGGGGAAGGGGTTTGTAGTTTCTCGTGACAGGGCAGTTTTTCTTCTAAGTGGGTGCTTGTTGTGGCTGCTGCCTTCCTAGTCCTTGGTTCAGGGGATTGTAGACTAGTAGTTGTCATCATAGTAGCTTCCTCTCTTCTAGGGGAAGCCCCTGCCTCTAGTTCAGTGTCTTTTTGTATTGCCTTTGGTATGGCTAATTGTTCTTGACTCCCTCCCTCTGGGGGACTCGCTGCTAATTCCCCTGTGTGTGCAGATGGGCTTCTGGGGTCTCTCCCCACTGTGGGACTTGCTGCTGAAGCTATGCTGCCTGTGGCCATGACCTTCTGGTATTCCTGGATCTCTTTTGCACACTCTCTCTGAACCCTGCTGCCTGTATTCTCTTTCTTTCCCATTGCTGTTAATAGTTCTGCCAGTATGGACATATCTTCTGTAATTGGTTTTCCCTTCACCTCTATGGTCACTTGCGGGCACTGACTCACAGCTAGTATGGCAGGATATATTATCTTGTGATAAGGGGGTGGCCGTGGATCCTCCTCTGGAGCTGTTGGTTGCATGGGGCTGCGGGGGTCATTTTTCATCTGGTCAGGCCGCCTTTTCACCTCGGGGC
>CM050203.1:16135000-16140000 GCA_027475355.1 Coilia nasus | reverse complement strand
CAATGAATCACATTCATGGTGGGCACCATAGCCTCTTGGTGTGTACTCACATAGTAGTCTTTTGCTTGCTCACAGCAACAGCCCTGTCATCAAGTGATGCACACAATAAATCACATTCATGGTGGGCACCATACAACCACTACAATGTACCTCTAAGGTCTTCCCACTTAGAGGCACTCAAAATCATTTCATATCATAAGGCATTGTACTAGTTAACATTTCCCGTACTTATTACCCCCACAGTAAGCATCCTCTACTGTCTGGTACTTGTTCCTGGTGAAATTTTTTAACTAAACAGGGATCACATTCCCCGGTACAACCCAGTTCTCATTATTCTGATTTTGCAACCTTGTGAGGACATAACTAGTCCCTCTAAACACAACTCTGCGGCATAGAACTTAGCCTTACTACAATGTACCTCTAAGGTCTTCCCACTTAGAGGCACTCAAAATCATTTCATGTCATAAGGCGTTGTACTAGTTAACATTTCCCGTACTTATTACCCCCACAGTGAGCGTCCTCTACTGTCTGGTACTTGTTCCTGGTGAAATTATTTAACTAAACAGGGATCACATTCCCCGGTACAACCCAGTTCACATTACTCTGATTTTGCAACCTTGTGAGGACATAACTAGTCCCTCTAAACACAACTCTGCGGCATAGAGCTTAGCCTTACAGCCCTGTCGGAATTCCCCATCGACTGCCGGGCACTTAAAAGAGGACAGCCCGCTCTGAGCCCCGCCAGCACTGTGGAAGATCAGTCTGACTGCCAGGCTGAAGAGTCTGCAATCACCCCTTCTTCTCGTCCAGTGTGTCTCTATATATAACTGTATACATACTTTGTTCGTTTTTGGAGGATCTGGATCAGACGGCAGTCTGTCCCAAGGTACCCACTAAGCTCCTGTTGACAGCCCCTAAATAAGCAAAATTGCTTACCATGATTTAGAGTGGGCCCGGGCTGTCACACTAGAGCCAGTCTCCCCTGGGGCAAAACTGCCACTGAAAACCCAGTCCTTTGACCAATCTCGGTGGAACCTCCAAATATGTGGTGGATAAAAACAGCTCTATTGACGCTAAATAAATTCAGCAAAAGTAGCACTCTGGAATTCTTAACAAAGAGAGACTAGTTAAGACGAGAAGTTGCAGATAATTGAAGAATCTTTATTCACCTCACCACTCGAAGCCAACAGCTCGCTTGCCTTCCAAGTCTGCTGCGCTGAGGAGATGGCGAGTGAATCGAAGTCCCACCAGGTGTTCTGCAGAAGACCCAAGATGCTGCCTCTGAGATCCCAAGAGCGATCTGAACTGCGCTTTGTCTGCCACCAATATTTATACTGCTCGGCGGTGGCTTGCCCCTTCCTATGTTTACCACCTCTTTGGCCAGGTGGGCTCTTATCTCAATTCATAATTGGTGAAAAGCCCCTTGTTATTCTGTTTAATAAAAATATTGTTGACCAAAGTGCTGACCAGCAGGTTTCTTATCAGCTCCTAATTCTCACAAAGCTGTATTCAGCTCATCTTAGTCTCTTGGGCACTCTTCACTCTTAACATGTTTGTGAATTATTTTGGCTCTCATGTGTAATGTAATCATGTCTGCTTCTGCCAAGTTGCAATTAGTCAGTGCTTGGTTTTGCAGTTCTCAGAAGGTGCCTTATCACCACCTGACTGTCTTATCTTATTGCCTGTTGGGTCTCTGGGCCTCTTGGGTCTTTGGGCCTCTGCATATTCACCTGTGACTCCGCTTCACGTACCTCTCCCAGCACCCTTCTTTCCATGTGACAGTGAAACATGTTACACATTCACACATATTCTTTACATTCTCTTTACATTTTCCCAGAAAGCTATATTCAGCTTGTTTTCACCTCTTGAGTGCGTTTGGTATCCTAACGTGTCATTTTTGGTTTTCCTCCTGAAAGCCTATTTCTTTGCCAATTAGCGTGCAACAGGTGTCTTATCTGTGTCTCACTGTCCAGCCTTATCACCTCCTCAGAAGTTCTTGGCTGCCTGCCACCAATCTCTGAGCTCTACATTTTCTGTGACTTGGTCCACAGCACCCTTTTGACAGTAAGATGTATTCTTCAGTCACACACATTATTCTTTTCAAACATCAAAAAGTTGCATTCAGCTTATTCTATTCTCTTGAACATGTTTGTATTCTATTTTGCGTCTAATAAAATGTTTGCAGTCTATTTTGTGTCTAGTAACATTTTTCTCTGAAATCCTACTTCTTGTTAGTTAGCGTTTAGTTTGCAGGCGTCTCTATCTGGGTCTGCCTGTCCGCTCTTATCACTCCTTGGGCCTGCCAAAGGGTCTTGGCTTTCTGCCACATACCTCTGGCCTCTGCACACTCACACACACGCACTCTTACTTCTCTCTCGCTTTCCATTTAACAGTGAAGCATATACATATTCCTTACATTTTTTCTACTACAGTGTGTGTGTGTGTGTGTGTGTGTGTTTGTCTGCGTGCGTGTGTGTGTGTGTGTTTTATACAGAAAAGGCTGGTGTGTGTGTGTGTGTGTGTGTGTGTGTTTCATTCAGAGAAGGCTGGTGTGTGTGTTTGTGTTTCATACAGAGAGGGCTGGTGTGTGTGTGTGTGATTCATTCAGAGAAGGCTGGTGTGTGTGTGTGTGTTTCATACAGAGAGGGCTGGTGTGTGTGTGTGTTTCATACAGAGAGGGCTGGTGTGTATGTGTGTGTGTGTATTTGTGTTTCATACAGAGAGGGCTGGTGTGTGTGTTTGTGTTTTATACAGAGAGTGCTGGGAAGTAGCGTGGATCTGTGTGTGTGTGTGTGTGTGTGTGTGTGTGTTTCATACAGAGAGGGCTGGGGAGTGGCGTGGATCTGTGTGTGTGTGTGTCTTTTGTACAGAGAGGGCTGGTGTGTGTGTGTGTTTCATACAGAGAGAGTTGGGGAGTGGCGTGGATCTGTGTGTGTGTGTGTGTTTCATACAGAGAGGGCTGGGAAGGGACGTGGATCTGTGTGTGTGTGTGTGTTTTATACACAGAGGGCTGGTGTGTGTGTGTGTGTGTGTGTGTGTGTGTTTTATACACAGAGGGCTGGTGTGTGTGTGTGTGTGTGTGTGTTTTATACACAGAGGGCTGGTGTGTGTGTGTGTGTGTGTGTGTGTGTGTGTGTGAGTGTTTCATACAAAGGTGGCTGGGGAGTGGCATGGATGTGTCTCTGTGGCCTGTGTCTCCATGGCGCCCCCTAGGGGCCTATACCTTCGGCAATGCGGAAAAAAAGGACGGAATCGCAGAGTCTACACATTAAGTCAAAGTCAAGTCAAAGTGTAGTTTATTGCCAATTCACTATGTAACAGGCATTACACAGAGGACTGAAATTGCGTTTCAACAGACACAAGATGTGCAATTTGAACTAGAAACATGTACACGCACACACACACACACACACACACACACACACACACACACAATTACACCGCTACACTCATGGACATGAAGTGTGCACAGACATCCACAATAAATAGACATAAGACATTCAGGTAAATGTATACGCTTCCAACAAGAAGGAAAGTTTGAGGTAGCTCTTCTTGGTAGCTGGTGTAGGTGAAAAAATGAAAAAGTGAAATGTGCAATATGTAAGGTGCAATAAGTGAAGGTGCAGTTGGTAAAGTGCAAGTGTGAAAGCAGCATGGACATCAGTGTGTGTAAGATTGTTTTTTTGGATGTCAGTAACATGTTCATGGAATGTTCACGGAATCTTCTTCTAAAACTGCATTTGGTTATAAATGTGGAATCACGTGGAATTTGCATATGTATTGTATTGGTTGTGTGTGTGTGTGTGTGTGTGTGTGTGTGTGTGTGTGTGTGTGTGTGTGTGTGTGTGTGTGTGTGTGTGTGTGTGTGTGTGTGTGTGTGTGTGGTAAGAGCTTTCAAAAGCCCCAAAAGGATAAACAAAGGAGAGACAGAAAGGAAGAAATGAAAGGAAGTGACATCACAGATGAAAGAGAAGAAAGCAGAGGCACCAGACAAGACAAACACAAATAAATAAGACAACCAGAGCAAAGGCAAATAAGCCCTGGACAAACAAAATGGCTAGGTAACACACACACACACACACACACACACACACACACACACAACACACACACACACACACACACACACACACACACACACACACCAAAGGAAAGCAGAGGGGAGGTTAAACATCCCCAGATCCAAACAAAAGAAGATGAAGAACGCTGCCACACAACATGTTCTGGATATGGTTGTTGTCATGACCATACCAGACAGACACACACACACACACACACACACACACACCCCGTCTGTGCAGTGTGTAGTGTCCGTGAGTCATGTTTATATTTGCACATGTTAGAGACTCGGGGACGTGTGCTGTTTGTTGTGTACCTCAGACACACGTGTCATTTGAATGGAGGTGTTTTTCTGTCTGATACTGGCAGATTGTACACACAGAGGCTGTCATAGCCAGAGGTCGTTATGTGACACGTGTGCCATTGTTACGCGTCAGCGTTGGGCATTATGAGCTGTGATTTGGCACATGTGCTATTATCATGTGCCATTTGACACGTGTGGCATTGTGATGTGTCATTACCTCCGCCAAGGAGGTTATGCTTTTATCCGCGTTTAGCTGTCTGTTTGTCTATCTGGCTGTTTGTTAGCAGAATAACTCAAGAAGTCATAAACATATCATTCTGAAATTATGTCAGTATGTCGGTATTGTCACTGCCTCGAGGGGATTCCTTTTTAGTGGAAATCAGTTAATTGGTTACCTAACAAATAAATCCGGAAAATTAACATGGGAAATCCCATTGACAAAATAAAGAAAAAGAAGTTTGCGCTGTCCAAGTGCTTTTGTGGTTGTGTTGAAGAGGTATCGTTGTGCTCTGATGTACTGGTCTTAGGCGTGATTCACACCAAACACTTTGTGTATACAGCGTGTGCTCGTTTCCTGTCCGTATTCGTTTAGAATGCACGTTAACAAATTAGACAATTCACACCGCAAGCGTGATCT
>CM050203.1:16125000-16127500 GCA_027475355.1 Coilia nasus | reverse complement strand
ACATGTTCCATATACACACGCACATGCACACACACACCATATACACACAGACATGCACACACACACCATACACATGCACACATCTGCAACACACGCACACACAGCTGCACACACACACATTCATACACATGTTAACATACACTATATACACACAGAACATGCACACATACACAGCATATACATACAGACGGGCACACACACACACCATACGCACACATGCACACACACACCATACGCACACACGCACACACACTTGCCATACCACCACACACTCACAGGCACACACACCAAATACACACACACATGTGGAAACGTACATGTACTGTACACACACACATATATACCCACCAAATGTACTCACACACATATGCAAACACACCTACACACCCACCACACACACAGACACAGACAGACACACACACACACACACACACACACACACACACACACACACACACACACACACAGCTTTATCAGTGGGACTGATATAGTGTAGGGGAGACACACTGATAAAATCATCTATTTGCGGCATCTGGCTGCTCTTTGCTGCCCCTTGCTGTCTCTCGGTCTGTATCTCCGTGCTGTCTCGCGGTCTGTATCTCCTTGCTGTCTCGCTGTCTGTATCTCCTTGCTGTCTCGCGGTCTGTATCTCCTTGCTGTCTCGCGGTCTGTATCTCCTTGCTGTCTCGCGGTCTGTACTGTATCTCCTTGCTGTCTCTCAGACTATTTCTCCTTCAGGTCTCAAGGATTAGTTCTCTTTCTGGTCTCGTGGACATATTTCTCCTGGCTGTCTCTGGATCTGTTTCTGCTGGCTGTCTCTCAGACGGGTTTACTTATTACTTATGCTGTCTCTCAGATGGTTTACTTATTACTTATGCTGTCTCTCAGACCTTTTTCTCCTTGTGTTTTGTGGGACTATTTGTCCTATTATTTCTCCTCTGGCCTCTTTGCACATTTAGTGCTGACAGTATCTCAACATTCGCCAGTGTGTTTGGGCTGTTCTGTGTGTATGAATACACAGGGCGTGTGTATGTGTGTGTGTGTGTGTATGAATACACAGGTGTGTGTGTGTGTGTGAAATGTATATATGTACTTGAGAGTGTGTCTGTGTGTGTGTGTGTGAGAGAGAGAGAGAGAGAGAGAGAGAGAGAGGTAGAGAGAGAGAGAGAGAGAGAGAGAGAGAGAGAGAGAGAGAGAGAGAGAGAGAGAGAGAGAGAGAGAGAGAGAGAGAGAGAGGAGAGAGAGAGAGAGAGAGAGAGAGAGAGAGAGAGAGAGAGAGAGAGAGAGAGAGAGAGAGAGAGAGAGAGAGAGAGAGAGAGAGAGAGAGAGACATGGGCCATGTTTGTACAGGGTCAGGATATGTGTGGGATTTGTGTGTATCAGAGGTGTGTGTTTGTGTGTGTGTGTAGGACAGATCATCACTCTGCTCTTCATGTTGCTCTCTGGTATGACATGTGTGGCTGATGTTAAGGGCAGGAGGCTCAGAGACAGTAGCTGCAGTGGCCAATCCAGGCAGTCAGAGCCAATCACAGGATCAGACAGTGGCGGATCCTGACAGTGACAACCAATCAGAAGTCCAGACAGAGGAGAATCCTGACAGTCAGAGAGAATCAAAGGAAAAGACAGTGAATCCTGAGTCAGAGCCAATCAAAGGCCCAGTAAACACTGAGTCAGAGCCAATCAGAAGCCCAGACAGTCAGCACTGACAGTCAGAGCCAATCAGAAGCCCCAGACAGTGAACACTCACCCCTTCCTGTCAGATGGCAGAGGTCAGCCATGAGAGACAAGCTGCCTGCCTACCTTCCCCTGTTCTGTTCTCCGTGAGCTGTCATGTGTGTTGTGTATGTATGTGTGTGTGTCTGTGTGTGTGTGTCTGTACGTGTGTGTCTGACATCCCCTCCTGCTCCTCTGTGCTGTAAGGAGCTCAATTCAAATGTCACGGGGAGTGTGTGATGTGTAAGTCATGTGAAGTGTGCGATGTGTTAGACATGTAGTGTGTGTGTGTGTGTGTGTGTGTGGTGTCTGCGTTGCTCCAAAAGCTTTAATGCCAGCCTGTGACGGGCCAAGCAAAGGAGCCCCCTCTCTGCGGAGAAGCTGTGTATCCATTGCATAATGTGTGTGTGTGTGTGTGTGTGTGTGTGTGTGTGTGTGTGTCTTTCCATTGTGTTGTATTAGACAGTGAATTGTCTTGACATATAGCGGACGCCCCCCTGTCACTTTGCACTGGCCATGCTGCAGGAGAGGACAAGTGGAGACGGACACCCCTGTATTAAACAGAGGAGAAGTGTGTGTGTGTGTGTGTGTGTGTGTGTGTGTGTGCGTGCGTGTGCGTGTGCGTGTGCGTGTGTGTGTGTGTGAGTCTGTCCCCATGTGTGATGGACACCTCTGTATTAAAGAGAGAAGTGTGTGTGTGTGTGTGTGTGTGTGTGTGTCTGTGTGTGATGGACATCCCATATTGAATAGAGCAGAAGTGTAGGGGTGTGTGTGTATGTGTGAGTGT
>CM050203.1:16092500-16095000 GCA_027475355.1 Coilia nasus | reverse complement strand
CATCTGACACATTTGGTGTTAAGGGATTTCTCCACAGTTCTACTGGCTTTAACCATACTAATTAACTTTATCCTAGCGCCGCTCCCTTAACCAAACTAATTAACTTCACCATAGTTTTGCCCCTTAACCAAATGAATGAACTTCATCCTAACCCCGCCCCATTAACCAAACTTCAAGCAAGCCACACCCCTTATTGCAGTTGGCCACACCTCTCTCATCAGAATGGCCATCTCCGGGCAACAGAGTCATGTCCTGCATGTCTACAACAGCCAGTCACACTGTCAAACTAGTGCCTACACTTCTCTCACACACACACACACACTCACACACACTTACCCATACACACAGTCATGCGCGCACAGACACACTCACCCACTCACACACACACACACACGCATGCACACACACACACACACACATACACACTTACCCATACACACAGTCATGTGCGCACATACACACTCACCCACTTACACACAGACATGCACCCACACACACACACACACACACACACACACACACACACACACACACACACACACACAGGCATACACACAGGCACACTGGGTTCTAGGGAACGTGTTCAGGGCAGCTGGTGATGCAACGGAGGGCTAAGAGAGCCTCTTCCTCCCTGTGGAGAGAATAACACAAATACTGCAACAAATTGCGGCCATTGTGGAAAAGCCCTTGGCTACATACGCACACACACACACAAACACACACGCATACACACACACACACACACACACATTGTGGAAAAGCCCTTGGCTACACACACACACACACACACACATTGTGGAAAAGCCCTTGGCCAGGTACACACACAAACACACACACGGATACACACACACACACACACACACACACACACACACACACACACATGCACACATTGTGGAGAAGCCTTTGGCTACGCACCTTAACCACCTGGAGAAATATAGAAGTGCTTTTAATCCCACGCTCTGTGTCACTGAGCCTGAACAGGTGAGCCAACACGCACACACACACACACACACACACACACACACACACACACACATACACACACACACACACACACACACACACACACACACACACACACACACACACACAGAGGGCTGAGGATGAAAAGCAGCGAATCAAAGATAATCTCCCCAACTCGCTTTTGCATAGCCATTACATATGTTTTTAAAAGCAACCTCTCAAACTTGTGTGTGTGTGTGTGTGTGTGTAGTGTGAGTTTACTGTGTGTGATGGTATGTGTGTGTGTGTGTGTCCTTACCTGCATACTCTGGGTTCTATATGTGGTACATAGAAGCAGAAGCTGAAGAAAGCGATGTGTGTGTGTGTGTGTGTGTGTGAGAATGTGTGTGAGTATGTGTGTGTGTTTGTGTCCTTACCTGCATATTCTGTGTTCATACAGTGTGTGATGCATAGAAGCAGAAGCTGAAGAAAGCGATGTGTGTGTGTGTGTGAGAATGTGTGTGTGGGCGTGTGTGTGTGTGTGTGTGTTTGTGTCTTTACCTGCATACTCTGGGTTTATATGTGGTAGATATAAGCAGAAGCTGAACAAAGCGATGTGTGTGTGTGTGAGAATGTGTGTGTGGGCGTATGTGTGTGTGTGTGTGTGTGGGCGTGTGTGTGTGAGTGCTCTAGTGAAGTAGCTGGCATTGGCCCTGAGAGTTGAGAGCTGGTCCTTTCGCCCTTTTTGTGGCACAGCCTGTTCCTCCTGTGGTTACCCTCGCTACACACACCCACACACACACCCACACACACACACACACACACACACACACACCCACCCACACCCACACACACCCACACCCACTGAGGCCTTCACACAGGCACGCTGATCAATAGAAAGCACACTGGTTCTGAACATGAAAACTCTACTCTCACCACACGCCAGATGCCTCCCCTCTCAGTGTGTGTGTGTGTGTGTGTGTGTGTGTGTGTGTGTGTGTGTGTGTGTGTGTGTGTGTGTCTGTGTGTGTGGCACTCAGAGTGTGCTGCCTTTGTGTTACACCACAGGATTCTGTGGGTAGGCTAGTGTCATGCTGAGTGTGTTAAACCCATGGTGAGTATTGGGGGTGTGTTTGAGTGTGTGTGTTATCACCATGGTGACTCTGGAGGTGTGTTTGAGTCTGTGTTATCACCATGGTGACTGTGGAGGTGTGTTTGGGTGTGTGTTATCACCATGGTGACTGTGGAGGTGTGTTTGGGTGTGTGTTATCACCATGGTGACTGTGGAGGTGTGTTTGGGTGTGTGTTATCACCATGGTGACTGTGGAGGTGTATTGTAGTGTGTGTTATAACCACCTGGAGGTGTGTTTGATGGATCTGATGACTGGTTGGTGTGTGTTGTTCGATGTTATCAGTGTGTGTGGTGTGTGAGGGCTGTCGTTAGTGTGTGTGACAAGTGTGTGTTCTTGGGTGAGTTTGCTGTTCTGGTTTGCATTGTTTCCAGCCTTGCCTGCCATTTTAAACCTGCCTCCACTTCCTGGGCGGGTGTGTTTCC
>CM050203.1:16060000-16070000 GCA_027475355.1 Coilia nasus | reverse complement strand
ATGTGTGTGTCTGAATATGTGTGTGTGTGTGAGTGTGTGTGTGTGTCTCCCAACACCTCTCTCCTGCCATGGTGATGTAGTTATCCTTGCTACCTCTGAGAGTGGCCCAGAGGAACACATCTATACGGCTCATATTGGAGGATGGATGCACATATGAATATACTGTATATATCTATACATTTACATGTGTGTGTGTGTGTTTGTGTTTGTGCATGGGCTTACACATGCATATGTATGTGTATGTTTTTACTTATTTATTTACTTTATTTACCTAGGAAAGGTCTTATTGACACTAAGTGTCTCTTCTGCCAAAGAGTCCTGGTCAAAATGGCGGCAAACAAATAGTTTCCGACAATAGACAATTTGAATAGACAAATGATAGACACAGATAACACACTTATACAGGCACAATGGCACACTAAAAGGAATTAAAATTGATAACGACATGGTTCTAAAGGCAGTGTGCCCCTCTAAATATTACATATAGAGGTACTACTCAGAAAATTAGAATATCATGTAAAAGTTGTTTTATTCAGGCAATTCAACCTAAAAGGTGAAACCAATACATTTTATAGATTCATTACATGCAAAGTGAGATATCTCAAGCTTTGTGTCCCAGAACTCAAAACTCAGAAAATGAGAATACTGTGAAAATCTTCAGTATTGTAGGCTCAAAGTGGAATATACTAATCAGGTAAGTAATGCAAAACACTTGCAAAAGGGTCCTGAATCTTTAAACATGGTTTAAGTTAGTTGGGTTACAACTGAAATGCATACACTTTTTCGGGATATTCTAATTTTCCGAGTAGTACCTGTATATATTTGTCTGAATTTATTTATATTTTTAACATATCTTTTAACAGTTGTTACTATGTCCTAACACTAAAGTCCTTATGAAATGTATGCGATAGTGTGTCAGTCAGCGTGTAAGAAACTATATGTGAATGTGTGGGCAAAGGGACACCAACTTACCTCCACTGTCCTACAAAGCCAAAAATACATATTTTGTCAAAATTACATAAAGGCATCCCTGCTATTTCATACATGTGCAAATATCCATGTACTACTCTGAGTGAGGTTTCATCATCCAAAACTGTTTTTTTAAGCTGGGGGATTCCCTCCAGTGGCTATGGGTTGGGCAGGTTCTAATATTTATTAAAGTTGTCTTTACTGCTGTTAGAATATTTCAAAGTCCTTCCTAAATATAGGCAGGTCATGTCTGTCGCACTATGCTAACCTTGCTAATGTGGTTCACTCCACTGTCACACTATGCTAACCTTGCTAACGCGGGTCATTCCAGTGTCGCATTATGCTAACTTTGCTAACGCGGGTCATTCCAGTGTTGCATTATGCTAACCTTGCTAACACAGGTCAGCCCAATCTTGCTTTATAATAACCTTGCTAACACAGGTCAGCCCAGTGTTGCATTACAATAACCTTGCTAATGCGGGTCAGTCCAGTGTTGTATTATGCTAACTTTGCTAACGTTGGTCATTTCACTCTTGGACTATGTTAACCTGCTAACGTGGGTCACTTCACTCTTGCACTATGCTAACCTGCTAACGTGGGTCAGTCTAGTGTTGCAGCATGCTAACCTTGCTAAGACAGGCCTCTCTACTGTTGCACAGTTGTGTCCTCTCATTAGGCTGATGTGATGCAACGGTCTGATATAGTTTGTCATCTCGGTGCAACCAGGCTTGTGTGTGTGTGTGTGTGTGTGTGTGTGTGTGTGTGTGTGTGTGTGTGTGTGTCTGTGTGCGCGTCTTCTGTGTGTGTGTGCGTGCTCCCTGAGGTGTTGACACTCAGAAACCCTGAATATCATCATCCCTTCATCTCTCCCGTCTGCTGCCTCCTTCGCCACACACACACACACACACACACACACACACACACACACACACACACACACACACACACACACCTGTTGGAGCAGTGGCAGGGATAATGGCTTCATCAGTAGGGGTGCCAGTGGGGCTGGAGTAGAGGGGTTGGGGTTGAGGGGGTGATGCAGTCGCGGATGATCAAAGGTTTTGTCCCCTGCATGCAGCATCAGGCTCAGAGATATTGTGTGTGTGTGTGTGTGTGTGTGTGTGTGTGTGTGTGTGTGTGTGTGGCTTCTTTAATGGCTCTGCTCTGCTGCTCTGTCTTTCATCACACTTCCTTTTCCTCTGATTTCTTGTCCCCCTCTTGGGCATCCAGCATCAGGCTCAGAGATATTCAGAGGAGTGTGTGTGTGTGTGTGTGTGTGTGTGTGTGTGTGTGTGTGTGTGCGCGCTCCTTGAGGTGTTGCCTACAGGGGGCGACGGCACTGTCTGATTCTCCTCGCCCCTCCTTTGTTGCTCCCTCCACCTCACTTCCTCTCCGCGCCTCCTCTACCTGTCTGCACCTTTCCTGTACGCTCCTCCTTTCCTCTCCTCCTCTTCACTCCTCTCCGCTCCTTCTCTCCGCTCCTCCCTTTCTGCACTTCTCCTTTCTGCTCCTCCTCTCCGCTCCTCCTCTCTGCGTCTCCTCTCCATTCTGCGTCTTCTCTCCCCATCTCTGCACCTTTATATCTGTGTCTCCTCTCTGCGTCTCCTCTCCATTCTGCGTCTTCTCACCCCATCTCTGCGTCTCCTCTCTGCTCCTCCTCTCCACTCCTCCCCTCTACCTCACCTCCTCTCCACTCCCCGTCTCCTCTCCATTCTGCATCTTCTCTCCCCATCTCTGCATATTTATCTCTGCGTCTCCTCTCCCCATCTCTGCGTCTCCTCTCCCCATCTCTGCGTCTCCTCTTCATTCTGCATCTCCTCTCCCCATCTCTGCATATTTATCTCTCCATCTCTCTGCATCTCCTCTCCATTATACGTCTCCTCTGCCTATCTCTGCGTCTCTTCTCCTCATCTTAATCTCTGCGTCTCCTCTCTGTGTCTCCTCTCCATTCTCCATCTCCTCTCCCCATCTCTGCATCTTTATCTCTGCGTCTCCTCTCTGCGCCTCCTCTCCATTCTGCATCTCCTCTCCCCATCTTTATCTCGGCGTCTCCTGTCTGCGTCTCCCCTCCATTCTGCGTCGCCTCTCTGCGTCTCCTCTCCATTCTGCATCTCCTCTCTGCGTCTCCTCTCCCCATATAATCTGCGTCTCCTCTCTGTGTCTCCTCTCCCCATATAATCTGCGTCTCCTCTCTGTGTCTCCTCCCTGCGCCTCCTCTCCCTTGTGATGTGGTGTTTGCCGTCCCTGATCAGTCTGCACTGGTGATGTCATGGGGGACTGCATGTAGGGACCATAATGCCCTGCTTCATGATGTCATGTGTAGGGACCCATAATGCACCACTTCCATGTTGTCATGTTCATGCAAGGGGGGTCGGAATAAACGCAGAAGATGAAACACCCATGGAGCTGGGCTTACCCGGAAGGGGCCCAGTAGCCGTTAGCATTCCATTCCATATCATTCATTTTAGCGTCACTTTGAAATCTAATACCTTTGCATGTGAAGTGCACTGTGCCTTGATTTCGGAAGAAAGAAAGAGAGATAGAGAGATGGAGGGAGAGAAAGGGGAGACGGAGAGAGAGTGATGGAAAGGAAAAAGAAGGAAGAGAGACAAAGAGAGGGAGAAGGAAGGAGGGAGAAGTGCAAGTGTGAGAGGGGCAGAGTGAGTGAGAGATTTAGAGAGAGGGGGAAGGAGGGTGACAGATTGAGAGGGAGGGTGAGAGATTGAGAGAGGGGGAGACGGAGGGTGAGAGATTGAGAGAGGGGGAGACAGGGTGAAAGATTGAGAGAGAGGTTGTAGATAGGGCAGATAGCAGTAAATAGGAGAGCAGCTCCCTTAATCATAGACAGTTTCTGGGTAAAACATCTTTTTTTTGATGTCAGTGTGTGTGCTCGTGTGTGTGTGTATTTGTCTATGTCTAGGTGTGTCTGTGTGAGTGCTTGTGTGTGATGTTGTGTGTGAAGTTGAGAGGAGTGTAACGGTTAGTGTGTGTGTGTGTGTGTGTGTGTGTGTGTGTGTGTGTGTGAGGTGGAGAGGTGTGTAAAGGCTGGTGGCTGATTGCCGGAAGGTTCTGTGTCGGTTAAATGCGGTTGCCACCGGCGACAACCAAACAATCAATTAAGTAAGTGTTGGGCTAATTGCATAGTCAATCAGTGGGTCTGGATGAGCAGGGCAAGATGAAGCATAAATCCAGTCCCTGATTAAACACAGCCCGACTGGATGTTTTACACACACACACACACACCGATAAAGGCCTCTGATTAGTGTAGGCGTCACACATGCCACCTCACACACACCGTAAACACGTAAGACACACGAGAGCAAGGTCACACACACACACACACACACACACACACACATACCTCCCTCAGGGGCAATTCAGATCAGAGGATTCGTGGAGAGACAACCCCATATCAGGGAGAAGTAGCAGCACTTTAGATTTCAAAGTCACACAAAGTGGCAAGGACGTGGAAGCTGTCCCCCTTCATCAGGTTCAACATCACTATGTATAGGGTTCAATAACAAACCCAGCTTTCGTGTGTGTCACACTGTCACAGTCTGACTCGCATTGGGGATTTGGTTTTCTCATTTCCACGACAGTAAGGACGTGTTTTTTCCTCGTTTATATATATATATGTTATTACTTTCTTAGCGGTTCTGAGAATCCCTGTGCATGACCTTAGCATGTAGTAGCTTCTCGCAGCCCTCGCAGCTCAAGCCCCCACCCACCACACACGGAGCTTGCGTCACCCTCACTGCCCCCCCCCCCCCCTCACTCACCAGCCCCCCCACCCCCGCACACATACAGCACACAGTATATAGTCTTGCTGCCCGCCTCATGCCACCTCCCCCCCCCCACCACACAGCACAGAAGTCACAGCCCTCACGGCTCAAGCCCCCCTCCCACATGCACACAGCACATATCTTTGCACACGTGTGTCCAACCCCCACACAGCCCGTCATCTGCCACCACAGCCAGTCCTTCCTCCCAATCATAACTGCACTTTATGCACTTTATCCTACCCCCCTTCACCTTTTTTCTACCTCTGCCCTTCTTATGGCCCCCCCAAATGCATTCTATGCACTTTACTCCCCATGCACAGTCTAGACCCACAATCATCAGTTTCACTGCATGTCCTACTACCCAGTATGTCTATGTACGTGACAAATAAAACTCCTTGTATCCCTTCTAATGTTTGTTTTCAGATCACAGCTGTATAGTACGTCAGTAGACTGTCCCCTTTAGGGGTGTAACCTGCTACCAAAACATTTCCCTGCAATAGCAGTTCGCTGCATGTATTACCCCCTTTGTGTTCCTTTTACTAGCTGTAATATCATGCAGCTTATGCTACAGGATTCTTTTTGTGTGTATGTGTATGTGTGTGTGTGTCTGTGTGTGTGTGCCGCATATACTTCTTCTAGCATTCCTGTCCTGGTGTGTAGAGGTGTGTGTGTGATAGAACTGTGTCGTGTGTGTGATAGAGGTGTGTGTGATACAGATGTGTCGTGCCTGGTGATGACTGCTGGAGTTTCACACACATCTTCATTTGCGGGCTGGAAACATCCTCCGAATGATAACGCTTTCATTTGGAATGTGTTTTTTTTTATGTGTGTTGTGTGTGTGTGTTTGTTTTATATGTTTTGTGTGTGTGTGTTTGTGTGTGTATGTAGTGTGTGTGTGTGTGTGTGTGTGTGTGTGTGTGTGTGTGTGTGTGTGTGTGTGTGTGGTGTGTGTGTGTGATTTCATGTGCCGTGTGCTTATTTTCCTGGAGACGCCGTCCAAATGAAGCAGGGCTGGCCTGGAGATGTTTCCATCACGGAGCACATTGCACACACACACACACACACACACACACACACACACACACACACCAATCCAGGACTGAGTGATAGCAGCGATTTTACTGAAGGTGGAATAGGAAATTGAAAAATGGCGGCGGGAGATTGGAAAGCCGGTGTTGATTATAAAGTGTAAATGGAAACAAAAGACAGCTTTTTCCATTTTTTACACCCTACAAATTGGCGGCAGGTGCTTTTGACAGGTGTCTGATTGAGCAGCACAAAAGGCATAAAATAGCAGCAAGTAAAATAGCGCCCAAATGCAGCAGTGCAGTGCAGGCCTTGTCTCCGCTGTGCTGTGCCCCACTCTGGGGAGCGCTGGGAGGCCTGATGGCTGCTATTACCCAGGGAGGGGAGCAGCGCGCAGCGAGGGGGAGGGGAGTGGGTGGGGTGGAATGTAGGGGGTTAGGACAGCAGTGGGAGGGGAGCAGGGGGTTAGGACAGTAGCAGTTGGGATGCAGGGGGGATTAGGACAGGAGCAGTGGGGATGGTGGGGGGGGGGTAGGACAGTAGCAGTGGGGATGGTGGGGGGTTAGGAGCAGTGGGGATGGGGGGGGTTAGGACAGCAGTGCAGTCCATTTACCATCAGCGATCCCTCTACTGCAGAGCTGACACAAGCTCCCCTGTAAAGGCAAGGGCCCAGACAAGAATCAGGTGGGCCCAGCCCCAAACACATAGCTTATTATTATTACTCTAATGCCGCGTTCCATTGAATGTCGGGACTCCCGAAAAAACGACCTCCCCCTCGGCAAAGTGCAATGGAACGACCAATCAAGTCGGGGTTACATGCAGTACGACTCACGAACTCGGGCCACTTCAGCGTAGACCCAGTCGGTTGGAATTACGTCACAGCACAAAAGTCAGCGCACAGAGTAAACACTAAGCCGAATTTTCTCATCGTCATTTTGGTCTTTGTATGTGTATGTGAGGAAGCAAACCGTCGTATGATGTACCTTTTCTGTTCAGTCATAGTCATGGAGTAGTTTATGTAGGAAATCATGGCTTGCGTATGATGCTCATAAGCTAACACATTTTTTACGGGCATCCATATTTTCTCGAACTGTTGCAATGGAACACATTTACAGTGGGTGTTGGGAGAACAGACTCGGATTTAGCGACTACCGACATTCAATGACAAATAATCAATAAAAGTCAAGCAAACAAAAAGAGCCTTCTCATTGAGTGTGCCTGAGTGACATCTATCCTTAGGGACATCTATCCTTAGTAACATTTATCCTTAAGGACATATATCCACATATCCATAGCCACATATCCATATCTCCATATCTCCATATGTCCATAGGCAGGCAGCACGAGCAGATGGCCATATATATTTATAGTATATTATCTCTACCTTGAGTTCTCATACACTGCTGATTACAGCAGATTTCAGCGCGCAGTAGGACTTGTGCTCCCACAGTTTCCCTGACTCTTTCTTCTCTGAAATGGTGTGTGTGTGTGTGTGTGTGTGTGTGTGTGTGTGTGTGTGTGTGTGTGTGTATGTACATCTAGGCGCTACTAGGTCAGTTTCCACAGTTTGGTAGCATTGACCACACAGCTACTTAATCGACCAGTCACACACACAGTGACACACACACATACACACACACACACACACACACACACACACACACACACACACACACACACGCGCGCAGGTCTTCCGTTACACTAGGATCGTGTTATTAAATACACACACATAAAGACATGCAGACACACACACACTTACAAGGGAATCCATGCAAATAGGCCTTCCTACATATGCTTCCCATCCTATGCATGCTAACACTAGTTCTCCTCCCCTGCCCTTTGATCCTGTGCTGTTGATGTTTGGGACGTCACTCGGCCACACACACACACACACACACACACGCGCACACACACACATCGCTCACAACTCCATGCCCTATCCAGTCCACCTTTAAAAACACACACAGGTGTTCGCTTACAGCTCTTAAAGTCAGACTTTAAAAACACAACTAGTGTTTCAAAGAGCCTGGAGAGCAGCTAGAGCAGTGTGTGTGTGTGTGTGTGTGTGTGTGTGTATGTCTGGGGACAGAGCAATCCTTTAGAAACCTGATTAGCCAGCCCAGACTGCTCCTGAGGACTCACTGATAACGATGTGTGTGTGTGTGTGTGTGTGTGTGTGTGTGTGTGTGTGTGTGTATGAGAGAGAGTGAGTGAGTGTGTGTGTGTGTGTGTGTGTGTGTGTGTGTGTGTGTGTGTGCGCAGGCCATCGAGCAGAGCACAGCTGGAACCTAAAGCGGCGCTCTGATTTAATAACAACGGCGCCGCTCGTCCAAAGACGCCCGTGACATTTTAGCCCACCGCACTTTAGCGACGCCTGGCTCTGCATATTTTTCACTCGCTTGCACTCAGGGCCATTATACCCCCCCCTCCCAACCGCCCCTACCCGCCCTACCCCCACCCCCCCCAGCGGAGACCATCACCCACTACCTTTCCCTCCAACTCGAAGGCCAAGAACTATCTGTCTCCTGTTGAGAGCCTCACAAACTCCGGTGCGAGCGTCACAAATGGCTGGTGTTTTGGAGGATTACTGCAAGAGTCGCTCATTTCCGCCGCAGAGCAGGAGGGCCGTCTGGCTGCATGGCTGTAGCCTGGTAAACCCGCCCCTCGTACTTTATTTCATTTTGTACAGAGGGTCTGGACCGGAATCTCTTGAGGGTCATTTAGTAGGCCCCAGCAGGACCGATCCAGTCAGCGAACAGAGGGTGTGTTTGTTAGCGGTGATGTTGACCTTGTGTGCTACATTTGAATTGTAGTGCGTAGGTAGGCTAATTGAATATGTGATGACCAGGCGTTAGCGATTGGGTAAAGGCAGAGGCTTGTTTTAAACTTCAGCAGAGTTCACACCTCCAGGAACAAATCGTTTGTGACGGTGTCTGGTCCTGACCCTCTGTACAAAATGAAATGAAGTACGAGGGGCTGGTTTACCAGGCTAGCATCGCTGTGGCTCCACAGCAGAATGCTTAAATCCGTTAGCTGCTCTGGTACCGCGCGTGACCTTTGCAGTCGGACGGCAGGGTTTCTTAAGCCCTTTTGGGGCCGCATGTAGAATGTTGCCGACTGAGGGTTCCGTTCGATGATGTAATAATGAACTGAGGCAAGTGTTGTGAATGGCAGCACATGCGGGTTCTAGAACCTTGCGATATAGTTCCGGAATGACCTCTGCACGAAACGTTCCCTCCTCAAAGGCCTAGTTGGGACAGCTCACGTTCTCAGCTACCTTGCAAGCTATCTTGCACACAACCATATCACTGGAGTGCCACAACACACACACACACACACGCACACACACACACACACACACACACACACACACACACACACACACACACAGATAACCAGGGTATGCCACACAACACAATATCAGCTCTATATCCCCAGGATGTGACACACACACACACACACACACACACACACACACACACACACACACACACACGTCCCCAGGATATGCCCCCCACACACACACACATCCCCAGGGTATGCCACAGAACACCATATCACCTCCAGTGCACCCGGGCGCTCCTGAGCATCATCTCCATTTCATCTTCTTCAGCTGTGCACTCTCTCTAGAGCTCACTTACTGTGGTCCACATCACACACACACACACACACACACACACACACACACACAGTCTTCACTGGGGAGGGATCGGTTTGCATTTCTCTTGCCAGATGCCACAGCACACATTCAAGCTGCCTGTCACATGTAGAGTATCTCTTAAAGGAGATGCATACACACACACACATACACACACACACACACACACACACACACACACACACACACGCTTGTAGTCTGTCTTAAAGATGAGTTATGAGGCAACTGTGTGATAAAGTGTGTCGGGTGTGTGTGTAAGCAAAGCCCATGGTGCTGTTTAAGAGGAGGAGGAAGACACTGGGTGGAGATGACTATGAGCAACAGGAACTGCAGTGGAACATTATAATTATTACGCACTCATCAGAGCACAGTAACTGCAGTGGAACATTATTATAACGCACTCATCAAAGCACAGTAACTGCAGTGGAACATTAGTATTACGCACTCACCAAAACACAGTAACTGTAGTGGAACATTATTATAACATTCGGTGTGCAGGTATCTTGTGTTTTCTCACAAATTAGTACACACCAATCAAAACACGGTCATTGCAGTATAACATTAT
>CM050203.1:16052500-16055000 GCA_027475355.1 Coilia nasus | reverse complement strand
ATGTGTAAATAGTCCTCCCAGTCTGTGACATTTGGTGACGCCTGAGCTGTGTGTGTGTGTGTGTGTGTGCTCCAGAGAGGTTAGCTGCATTAGCATGTATAGTCTGCGTGTGTGTGTGTGTGTGTGTGTGTGTGTGTGTGTGTGTGTGTGTTTGTGCACTCCAGGGAGGCTAGCTTCATTAGCGCATGTTGTGTGTGTGTGTGTGTTTGTATGCTTCAGAGAGGCTAGCTGTATTAGAGTATGCTGATCACTTAGTCCCGCTGTGGCGTTCACACGTGTGCCACCAGTGGGCCAGCAGTGGGCCAGTTCCAGTCCAGAGGCCCCTTGTCGCCTGGGTCACAGCTAGCTCTGTAGCCACAGGTGCAGCCTGCAGCGTTCCATCACCATAGCGATGTTGAGAAAACATTCCATCACTCCATTCCAAACCGATGGCAGCGGATGTGGGTAAATGTGTTTTTTACTGGTCTGCCGTGTGTGTGTGTGTGTGTGTGTGTGTGTGTGTGTGTGTGTGTGTGTGTGTGTGTGTGTGTGTGTGTGTGTGTGTGTGTGTGTGTGTGTGTGTGTGTGTGTGTGTGTGTGTGTGTGTGTGGAGATTCAGGGAACACACAGTTGCAAATGTGCTATTTAGGTGTGAGTGTATGGAGCCAAATATCTGATTGAACGGTTTGATATTTGTAGTGTAGTGAGGGGGCCTGGTCTTTATGGAGACAGTGACGCAGAATGATGACATCATGAATACGTGCCTCGCCTTAGAAACGAGAAGAACCTGTTCATTGCGGAATGTGTTGCTCTGTGAAGTACAGAGCATGTGTAGGCCAGGAAGCACAGCACCAAGGAGTTACATAGTTGACTATTGCAGCACAGGCACCAGTTTACAGTACTAGATCAATGACTATTACAGTACAGGCATAAGCTTACATTCAGAATTAGTTTTATTAGCCAAGTAGACTTACATATACAAGGAATTCGACCCTAGTAGATGTTAGCTCTATATACATTCAACATATTGGGCCCTATCATGCCGCGGCGCACTGTGCATTCGCGATGTGCGCATGGCGTCATTACTATTCTGTGCCAGCGCACCGTTCATTTTTGCCTAGATAGCAGATGACACTGCGCCATCACGGGTGTGTCAGTGAAAAGAAGAGGTGTGGTCTGGCGCAAAGCATGCCAGATGCTATTATAAGGACGCAAAAATTAAATCTGCCAGTGACCAACAAAACCCTGGTCTGTCGTCAGTTGCGCATTGCTGAAAAGCTATTTTATGGGCGCACAACGCTTTGGGATATAACGAGAGGGATCCCCCTCTTGATGAGTCGCTGTTAGGGTGTTTAATAAACATACACACATTGTTCATAACCAAAGGGAAACAGTAAGTGTAAAAAACAGACTTAAATATCCATCCCGGAAGATTAACTGCTCATGCACGAGCAGATCGGTCTTCAAAGAAAAACGCTCCTGATGGGAAACACGCCATCGTAATAGCAACAAGCCATGGACAAAGCGCGGCTGGCTTTTAAAGGGAATGAGAGTATAAACTCTGATTGGTTTATTGCATGTTACGCCCCGAACACACCTATGATTAATTAGGTAACTTAGGACCAACCTTTTTGAACCATGCGCCAGGCGCAATGTTTACTTTTCCCGTCGTCAAAATAGCATATTGTCTCGGGAACGCCCCCAAAGCAACTTGCGCGACAGACTTTAGACAATGCGCATATGATCGTGAAAATAGAGCCCATAGACATGTAGTAGTACACATTCAATAGACAAATAAATAAAAAATATATAGACATACTGTACAGTAGAGGCAACAATATACATATACTTATCTTACAATTTTAGATATTCATATGCATAGCTTACAATACTAGATACATATACATAGCTTACAATACAATAACAATATACATGTATAAGCTTACAATGGTAGATCACTGACTATAGTAGTACAGGCACAAGCTTACAGTACTAGATCATTGACTATTAGTATGTAGTACAGTCACAAGCTTACAGTACTAGATTGTCGACTATTAGTACGTAGTACAGGCACAGGCTTACAGTACTAGATAATTCACTATTAGTATGTAGTACAGACACAAGCTTACAATACCAGATCATTGACTATTAGTACGTAGTACAGACACAAGCTTACAATACCAGATCATTGACTATTAGTACGTAGTACAGACACAAGCTTACAATACCAGATCATTGACTATTAGTACGTAGTACAGACACAAGCTTACAATACCAGATCATTGACTATTTGTACGTAGTACAGGCACCAGATCATTGACTATTAGTACGTAGTACACGCAGGGGCTTATAGTACTAGATTATTGACTATTAGGACGTAGTACAGGCACCAGATCATCGACTATTTGTACGTAGTACAGGCAGGAGCTTACAGTACTAGATCATTGACTATTAGTAATACAGGCACAAGCTTACAGCACTAGATCATTGACTATTAGTAATACAGGCACAAGCTTACAGC
>CM050203.1:16040000-16047500 GCA_027475355.1 Coilia nasus | reverse complement strand
TGGATTTGGGAAGGGGGTGAGTTAGAAATGGGATGGATTTAGGAAGGGGGTGAGTTAGAAATGGGATGGATTTGGGAAGGGGGTAAGTTTGGAATGCGTTTGAGTTTGGAATGGGCATGAATCCTGAATGGGAACGGGACAGGAAATCATGAATACTATGAATAAACTACAAAACAACAGTGTCAGTGCCCACTTTAATTCAATATTTCCACCACTACAGTGTTGACAGACAGATATGACTCTTGTTCACAAGATCATTTCTAGCCATGGGTAGCTGTGCCCTAATGGTTAGGGAGTTGGTCTTGGGATTGAAGATCCAAATTCCTGTACCAGTAAGATGAGTTTGATACCCGTATTAAAGATAAAAGAGGTGCGCACGTCCAAACAAATATTGTCACAGGTGCTAGACAAGTGTAGCAGGTATTTCACAAGAGGGGGGTCTGCACACTGTTCTGCTCCAGAAAAAAAGATTTTATTTCAAAAGCAAGACGTTTCGTTCCCATCGAGCCCTTCCCATGGCCTGTTGAAGATCCGATGTGATCAAAACATTTGCTTGTTTTTGAAATGAAATCTTTTCCTGGAGCAAAACAGTGTGCAGACCACCTCTCAAGAAGTTCGCTTCCTGTACCAGTAGCAAAAAAATGTGGCTGAAGAGGGCTTAACCAGCTCTCCTGCACCCTCATCTATCCAAGGCATCTAACCCAACATTGCTCCAGAGGGACTGTCCCTGTACCTAATTCACTGTAAGGCATCTAATCCCAACATTGCTCCAGAGGGACTGTCCCCATACCTAGCTTACTGTAAGGCATCTAACTCCACGTTGCTCCAGAGGGACTGTCCATGTACCTAACTCACTGTAAGCCATCTAACCCCACGTTGCTCCAAAGGGACTGTCCCTATACCTAACTCACTATAAGCCATCAAACCCCACATTGCTCCAGAGGATCTGTCCCTATACCTAATTCACTGTAAGGCACCTAACCCCACATTGCTCCAGGGGGACTGTCCCTGTACCTAATTCACTGTAAGGCATCTAACTCCACATTGCTCTAGAGGGACTGTCCCTGTACCTAATTCACTGTAAGCCATCTAACCCCACATTGCTCCAGGGGGACTGTCCCTGTACCTAATTCACTGTAAGGCATCTAACTCCACATTGCTCTAGAGAGACTGTCCCCTTACCTATTTCACTCTAAGCCATCTAACTCCACATTGCTCCAGAAGGACTGTCCCTGTACCTAATCTACTATAAGGCATCTAACCCTACGTTGCTCCAGAGAGACTGTACCTGTACCTAATCCACTGTAAGGCACCTAACCCCACATTGCTCCAGGGAGACTGTCCCCATACCTAGCTTACTGTAAGGCATCTAACCCCACATTGCTCCAGAGGGTCTGTCCCCATACCTAGCTTACTGTAAGGCATCTAACCCCACATTGCTCCAGGGAGACTGTCCCTGTACCTAATTCACTGTAAGCCATCTAGCCCCACATTGCTCCAGGGGGGCTGTCCCTGTACCTAACTCACTGTAAGCCATCTAGCCCCACATTGCTCCAGGGGGACTGTCCCTGTACCTAACTCACTGTAAGCCATCTAGCCCCACATTGCTCCAGGGGGACTGTCCATGTACCTAACTCACTGTAAGCCATCTAACCCCACATTGCTCCAGAGGGACTGTGCCCGTACCTAATCCACACTCTGGTGACTGTGTGGTGGGCTACGCAGACTGAAGCGATGCCATTCGTATGGGAAACGGAAGGCAGCCACATGCTTGTTATTCTGGCCTGCACCTCGGCAGCAGCTCTCAGGATAATTGTAGTTAACTCCTCTGCCTCCTCAGGTTGAGCACGATGCCTTTGCCTGTGCCTGGGCTACAGCTTGTGCATTTGTAATGCAAACTTTGTGTGTGTGTTCTTTAAAGTGTTTATTCTTTCATTGTAAAAAGGGGTGAATTCCGTTTTGAAATGGAAATGAATGAGTGCATCTCGAAAGACAGGAGAGGAGAGGAGAGGAGAGTCAAGGTGGATACCACTTGAGTTTTTGAAATTTTCCGGGCTTTGTGTTCAATGAAAGTGTACTGTGTAGATTTACCTGCCGAAGACCACGTTGGTCGAAACGTTGTGCAAGGAACATCAATAAAGTCACTTTGGTGGGAGCTCTAACGCTGTGCAGATATTCCCTCCTTTCCTTTGTGTTCGATAAGCCAGCGCGCAGAGGAAGGCTGGCAGTGTTGTCACGTAGTAAGCCAGGCCCAGCTCAAGGCTGTGCCCATTACCATTAAAATAGTCCGCAGCACTACAGACACTAATGCCTCGCTCGCTCCCTGCCTTGTGAATCTGACTTATCTGCTTTTAATGAATGCCTACTAATACTGTTTTCTTTTCTCTTCTCTTCCCTTCCCTTCCCCTCTCTCTTTTTTTTGTCTTTTTTCTGTTATTCTTTTCTTTTCTTCTCTTCTCTTCTTTAATGCCTTCCAAAGGAGCTGCTGAGATCATGCCAGGTACAGAATCATTGTCCTCCTCTCTTTGCCTTGCTTATTCACTCACTCCCTCTCTCTCTCTCTCCCTCTCTCTCTGTCTATCTCTCTCTTTCCTGTGGTGTCTTTTATGATGCGATATTCCTTTGTTAGTCTGAGTGTTTCTGTTTTTGCTTCTATATGCTTGTTGAGGCCGTCTAATGTACATTTGAATTCGTATTCACTTAAGTATGTTAACATCAGAGTGCTCTTCATGTAGAGAGGTGCTTGAAGCCCATTGCAATACCCTATACGCCGAGCTGAATGAAGGCCAGCCGTATACTGTCTATAGGTGTGAATGTAGCCTAAGTATCATGGGTAAATTTATGTTGCACTGTAAATGGTGACGCAGGTTAATTACACCACTGTCAAAGTCTGCAGTAAATTCCAATTGAGGAGTGGGCGGGAAAAACGGGCATAGTCACAAAATCACATTTTTCAAGTTGCTCCCCCTTGCATTGAAACCACAGCTTTAAAAAATAATCTTGTGAATAAATCAGCATAGTCATAGAGTTAGAAGTCATTTACTTGTTACATAAAATTAAAAATTAAACTTATAAAATTGACATTTCTGCATTTTGTGGCCATAGCCATTCTTGAAGATATTTCTTGTGACTAGGTGCTGGTAGGTTGCAGGGATACACACTAAGGAAGTTGTAGTCACTACAACACACAGGAGAAAGCTTTCCTTACCTGCCTAAAGCTTGATATTTTATTCCTCATCAAGCTCACTCTTTAAACTCACATTCCCTTTAGATGTGCAATTAATAGCTGTAGCCGTGATCCCCAGTGAAATAGAAGTGATTATAAGGTTGTGCAATACCTTATACAATGTGAAATGGCAGTGATTATAGGGTTGTGTAAAACCTTATACAGTATGCTTTGAAATATTAGTGATTATAAGGTCTTGCAATACCTTACACAGTGTGAAATAGCAGTGATTATAAGGTTGTGCAATGCCTTATACGCTGTGAAATAGCAGTGATTATAAGGTTGTGCAATGCCTTATACGCTGTGAAATAGCAGTGATTATAAGGTTGTGCAATGCCTTGTACAGTGTGAAATAGCAGTGATTATAAGGTTGTGCAATATCTTATACAGCGTGAAATAGCAGTGATTATAAGGTTGTGCAATGCCTTATACAATGTGAAATAGCAGTGATTATAAGGTTGTGCAATGCCTTATACACTGTGAAATAGCAGCGATTATAAGGTTGTGCAATGCCTTATACACTGTGAAATAGCAGTGATTATAAGGTTGTGCAATACCTTATACACTGTGAAATAGCAGTGATTATAAGGTTGTGCAATACCTTATACAGCGTGAAATAGCAGTGATTATAAGGCTGGGCATCCTCCGTCTGTGCCCTGGGATGGTACGCTGGCTGGCACTGGGGCTCCCTGGCAGAGGCTGCCGTTTAATCTCACCAACCGCAATCAAGACAGGCGACGCCTGCAGCTGAAATGACCCTGATGCTCTGTCTCAGAGAGGACCCAAAGGGAACCTGCCACACAAGACAGGGACTACATGAGCTCATGATGCAGGATCGCACCCAAATGAAGCTACATCCCACCACACAAGGCGGAAACTGAAGGAACTTGGCATAGAAGATGGAGGAGCAGACTGTCCAGGGTAGATGCGTCATCTAACGCGTAAAGAGGTGGCCAGTAGGACCCAGAGAGGGCCAAAATGAAGAAGAGAGGCTACTGGAGTAATCTGCCAGCGCCTTAATTAACACCCAACAGAGAAAAACAGGAGTGGGTGCGACAGAACTTCAAAATAAATAGATAAATCAATAACTTCACAAGAACCTTCAAAAGTTATCAAGAATGGAGAAGGTTTTTGCTAAATGTGTTGTGTGATACAGCATTGGAAATAAATAAATAACTCTTCTTCTTGACTGTATGAGAAGGACAGTGTGTGTGTGTGTGTGCTTTGGATCACTTGTCAGAGCACACTTGTGTGGAGGAGAGGAGCTTCACACACACACACACACACACACACACACACACACACACACTCTGTCACAGTTTCGATTGTTGAGCAGGATGTCAGTGTGGAGCTCACTTAAAGAACTCAACAAGAAAAAAAAGAAAAAGAAAGAACTGAAAAAAAAGAAAAAAGAAGTTCCTTCAGGCGGGAGAATGGAGCCCCAGGCCAGCGACTAATGTCCCTCACGGCCAGTGCGGCTTTTGTGAGGACACGATGGAAAAGTTTGAAGTGAATAGGTGCGAATCAAAAGGTGACCTTTCAAACGGGAGGACAAAGGAGAGGCGGCGAATGAGGAGGACAATAGCCTGCCCACGTTCCTACGACAGACACACGAGGGCCTCGGAGTTTACACGCGCACTCAAGAAAGACATGGAAGGTTAAACGTGTACAACACGCAGAATCCACCGCAAAAGCAGCTTTGCTTCCTGACCCAGAGCATTTTGTGCATGTGTGTGTGTGTGTGTGTGTGTGTCCTTGAGCCCTGTGGTATGTGTGTATGTGTGTGTGTTTTGAAGGATGTGTGAGGCATTTCCTGTGGTGTGTGTGTGTGTGTGTGTGTGTGTGTGTGTGTGTGTAGTGCAGGATGTTATAAGTCCTGGGGTATGACAGTGTGGAAGGTGAAATCAGAGGTTAATGTAGTTGCAATTAATCTTATAAAAGCACAGCAAACAGCAACATAGCCATTCCCTTATGCTTTAGCAATGACTGTTAAAAACTAACAATGCACTTTTTGACCTAGGCTAACTGTTTCGTATCACTAATAACAAACCATAACACAAAAACACATGCAAAAACATGCAAAAAAGTAGATACCTGATTGTTAGTATATTTTTTGTGTGTTTTTATCTAAGAGTAATTTGGCCCTACTTTGACTGGGGCTTAAGCCAACCACCAGCGACTCCAGTTTGTTTCAGGACTAGGAAGTGCTCACAAGTCAGCTAAAACTTAAGCTGCTAACTCAGTTATTAGCATATCTTCTTGGGGTGTCAGTAGTGAGATTTACTGAATGGACACCAAACTAACTATAATGGCAATGGCTGCTCTACTGTTTATTGTGGCCTGGTATTAATAAAAAGTGAAGCTAGGTATTTTGCATAAAACCTACAGAGGGATACCGCCTTCTCTGTCATATAATCTTCTGGGGTCTTTATACATGTTTGCTATTCCCTGTTTGTGTGTGTGTGTGTGTGTGTCAAAACAGCCCTTGTGGCTCTCTCTCTCGCCATGCTGCTCTATAACATGTACAGTATGTTTGCCTGTGTGTCTATGTGCCTGTGTGTGTGTGTGTGTGTGTGTGTGTGTGTGTGTGTGTGTGTGTGTGTGTGTGTGTGTGTGTGTGTGTGTGTGTGTGTGTGTGTGTTTGTCTATGTCTGTCTGTCTATTTGTGTTTCTCTCAGCCACAGTACTCTGACATGTACAGTATGTTTGCCTGTGTGTCTATGTGCCTGTCTGTGTGTGTATGTGTCTGTTAATGTGTGTGTCTGTGTGTATGTGTATCTGTCTGTCTGTCTATCTGTGTTTCTGTCAGCCACAGTACTCTGACATGTACCATGCATGTGTCTGCATGTCTGTCTGTCTCTCTCAGACATTTGGAGCCTCTGTGCCTGTGTGTGTGTGTGTGTGTGTGTGTGTGTGTGTGTGTGTGTGTGTGTGTGTGTGTGTGTGTGTGTGTGTGTGTGTGTGTGTGTGTGTGTGTGTCTGTGTGTGTGTGTGTTTGTGTGTGTGTGTGTGGGCTCTGCAGCAGAATTCATGTTTTATCTGTGTGTGTGTCAGCATGAGAGCACTGTGCACGTGTCGTCCCTGGCAAGCCGGGATTAAAAAAAGCAAAGAGAGAGAGAGAGAGAGAGATAGAGACAGAGCCATGCTGGTAGACTCTCTCTCGCTCTGTGTTGCTGTGGCAGAATAATATATGACCTGAGCGGAGCTTCAGAGGAATAACATGCTTGTCATCTCAACAAGCTACACCAATCGGGTGTCAACATCTGGAATAACATAGTTTTAATCTTAAGAAAGGAACAACATCAACATCAGTGAAATAAAGTGTATTATCTTATAACACAACAGAGCTAACTCCAACATCAGAGGAAAAACAAGAGTGTAATCTTTATAAGTAGCACTACTGTAGTAACATGATTATTATCATGGATGTGTTTCTGTCCAGACCACAAATTACTACAAAGTTCTCAGCTCACCAGTTCTTAAGTGGAAACACTGAACTCTGGCCTAATGTGGAACTCTTGTAATGTGAAACCCTTGTCTGAAGCATGGGACATGGAATCCATTTTAGGAAGTTCAAATCCTTGTCTAGGCCATGGAACACTGGTCTGGAATATGAAATATGGAACCCTGGGTCAAGACCATGGAACATGGAGGTGTGATCTGGAATATGGATCATGTCGCTCTGTTCAAAACGGTTAAATTAGCTTCCTTAGTAATTGCCTAAGTCATCAAGTGCTGCTCGAAAGAAATAAAGTTCTTATTTTCTGTCGCAGCAGTTGCCTTCAAATAGTCCGTGTGACAGACAGTTTTGAAGGCAGCATAGATGATTCCTTCAAGCTGCCTATTACCCAGAATTCTGTGTGCTAACTTTCAAACAACTGTGAAAAGTGAATAAAGATGGCAGCCGGAAATTAATCTTACGGTTGCTGTCTGAATCAAAATGTCTTTTGTTTGCCACTCTCTCACTTGTATTTTTACATTTTAGATGAGAAATCAATAATGTACTATCTAACCCACCACCTTCACTATTAATAGCAGATGGTACGATTTATGTACTTTTTGTCAGTCAACTGACCAACGTTAGCCAACTAGCTTACGTCAGCTAGTTTCACGTTCTTGCTACGTGCTAACGCCATATCGTAACTTTTCTCCTAAAATCCCACTCGAAACCAGTATTTACAGAAGTTGAAATCTTGGTCTGGAATATGGACCATGGAGCCTTTCTGTACAGTATGGGACATGGAATCCTGGTCTGGAATATGGCCCATGGAACC
>CM050203.1:16030000-16035000 GCA_027475355.1 Coilia nasus | reverse complement strand
TCTAGTGTGGGCGTGTGTGTGTGTGTGTGTCTGTCTCTGCATGTGTATGACTAGGGTGTGTAGTTGAGGTGCATCTAGTCTGGACGTGTGTGTGTGTGTGTGTTTGAGTGTATCAGGTGCATGTATGGGTATGAGGAGTGTGTGTAGTTGAGGTGCATTTAGTGTGTATGTCTGGGTATGATGAGTGTGTGTAGTTGAGGTGCATTTAGTGTGTGTGTGTGTGTATGTCTGTGTATGATGAGTGTGTGTAGTTGAGGTGCATTTAGTGTGTGTGTGTGTGTGTGTGTGTGTGTGTGTGTGTGTGTGTGCATGTGTGCGAGTGCTAAGCGCCTTGTTCCCCACCAGGTGCGAAGGCAAAGCGTTTAAGCAGCCTGCTGCGATTCCTCAGCTCTGCTCAGATAAAAATAGAGCAAGGTGACTTTGGCAGGTGCCCCCCTCTCCCTCCCCATACACACACACACCCATACACACACACACACACACACACACACACACACGGCCGTTTGGCCCAGGCTTCAGGAGATCCAGCCTTTACATCCAAACTGTGATGAATGTGATTTGGGCTGCAATTATCAGCTGCAGCAGCCATGAAGCGTGCACACACACACACACACACACACACACACACACACACACACACACACACACACACACACACACACACACACACACACACACACATACACACACAGGGCACATCAGGACGAGGTTTTTCTCTTAACTTGCCCTCTGATGCACACATTTACACAGACATCTCTCTCCCTCGCTGTTTCTCTTACACTCTTTCTTCTCAACACACACACACACACACATACACACACACACACACACTTCCCTCTGATATAAACATTTTCACACGGTAATCCCCCCTCTCCTTCTCTCTTTTTCTTACACACACTGGTGTTGCTCTTAATTTGCCCTTTGATACAAACACTGTCTCACACACACACACACACACAGACACACACACACACACACATGAAGATTTTTTCTCTTTCTCTGCTGTTTCCTGCCCTCTCTCTGCTCCCCACAAGCGTACACAAAAATAGAAACAAAAACACAAATCTTTTTTTCTACATTTTAAGCATAGTCTTTCTCACACACACACACACACACACACACACACACACACACACACACACACACACACACACACACACACACACACAAACTCACAGGCAGCTAATTCTTTGTCAGCAGCTTCTCTGAGTCTGCAGGGGAGGAGTGGAGAGGAGAGGAGGAAAGAGGAGAAGACAAAAGAGAGGAGAGGAGAAAAGAGGAGGAGAAAAGAGAGGAGAGGAGAAAAGAGGATGAGAAAAGAGAGGAGAGGAGAGGAGAAAAGAGAGGAGAGGAGAGGAGAAATGAGAGAAGGAGAGAAGAGAGGAGAGCAGAGCAGAGCAATGTGCCTGTTCCTGACTGCAAGCCTCCATCAGCGTGTGTTTAGATCTGTAACAAAGTCCTGCCCTGAGCTGCAATTACCCCCTACCACCACCCCCATCAACCACCTCACACACACACACACACACACACGCATGCACACACTCACAACCCTCCACCCTGCACACACAAACACATATGATACCCCACCACACACACACACACACACACACATACACACACACACACACACACACACACACACACACACACACCACACACACACACACAGATTTCTTTCCCTGCCATTGCCCCAGCTCCTCCTCTTATGAGGTCACAGTCTAGCTGCAGCAGCACACATGAGGCTCAGAGCATCTGCACCCAGCCTTACCACACCTGTGTGTGTGTGTGTGTGTGTGTGTAATGTAGCATGTGTGTGGACCATAGACCAGAGAGAACTGGACAAACCTTCCGTGATGTCACACATAGACTTTCTCACAGACCAGATGAAACCTAAATGGAAGGTTCCGGGAGCGGCCATTTTCGACAATTCATTCTATTAATGGTGGCCATGTGTGTGTATGAGTGTAGTGTGTGTGTGTGTGTGTGTGTGTGTGTGTGTGTGTGTGTGTGTGTGTGTGTGTGTATGAGTGTAGCATGTGTTTGTGTCTGATTGTAGTGTGTTTGTGAACTCAATGTGTGTGTGTGTGTGTGTGTTTTCAGTGCAAGGGCAGAACCTGGTGACGGATTATGTATCGGTGGTGGAGGGGGAGACAACTGTGTGTGTATGAGTGTAATATGATTGTAGCGTGTGTGTGTGTGTGTAAGTGTAGCATGTGTGTGAACTCTATGTGTGTGTGTGTTTTTTTTTAGTGCAAGGGCAGAACCTGGTGACGGATTATGTGTCGGTGGTGGAGGGAGAGAGGTCCGTGTGTGTATATGAGTATAGCGTGTGTGTGTGTGTAAGTTTAGCATGTGTGTGAACTCTATGTGTGTGTGTGTGTGTTTTCAGTGCAAGGGCAGAACCTGGTGACGGATAATGTGTCAATGGTTGAGCGACAGATGACCGCGTCTGTATGAGTGTAATCAGGGGTTAAATTGGGATTTGCTATGTGGGGGGGCTCTGGTTTGGGGTTGGAGTGAACAATCTTTTTTGATGGCACAGAACACACACACACACACACACACACACACACACACACACACACACACACACACACACACACACACACACAAACTTTACTACACTATGTTACTATGTTTTTTTGCATTGCTGACTCACTCAGCCTACTATACTGCTAAATTTTAAGTTCATATTACAATGAGACTTGGTACTGGCATATGCATGACATGTAATATAATATGCCACATCTTAACGTACCTGACATACCATTACCGCCAAGATACAACCATTATAATACCAAATCAAATTGCTATTGGAATATTATGGATGTCAAAATATTTGAAATCTTTTCACAAATACCTCTACTGTAGAAGTGAAGGTCAAAATCAGCATGTGAAACACATGCAGAGGGGAAATGCTCAATGTGCTAGTGTAGCCTAAATATTGATCCTTTATGAAAAAAACTTTGAAGGCTTGCACAATTTTATCAAAACATTTGATTTTTTACTGCAAAGATAAACAGACATGCCTATGGATTTCACAATTTTTGATTTTGATGGTATTTGAGTAATAATAATAATTGCCTTATTATTATTTTACATTCCTTGATTATGTTTTTGTTTTATAAGAATTATTCAACAATCAGAGTCACAGCTTTAAGATCCTGTCTGCCGCTCTGCTGATATGTCTGTGAGGTATGAGGTGTGAAGAGCGGTTATCTGCATTGTATGTCTTTGCCCCAGCCATTTGGTCACCTCAGGGGTTTAGGAAGTCTGTGAATTAACATGCAAGGTTGGCACCTTCTCTGATCTGATTAGGAAGACTGTATACTGTAGTACTTAACAAAGACATTGCATATTCATTTTGGGGTGTAACCTTGGGTACACCCATTGGCTATCTACGCAACATTTAAGGTCTCAGAAAATATGCCTTAGTCAGTCTTTTGTCATCATCTTGTCATGTAGTGTAGTCTGTGTCTGTCTGTGTGTTAGTCTTTGTCTTCTTACTGTTAAGAATAAACCTTGTTCCTGATTTTCAACCACTAGGCTGACTGAGTCTCCAAATTCAGCTTAAAAGTAATTTATTTACTTTCAATATGGATGGCTGTATCAGGATGGTACATGAATGGTCCTATGCAGAACTGTATCCACAATACATGTAGATATAATGTAAATGTAATGTTCATTTTCTGGCAAACCGTTCATCATACCAACTAGCAACCAGGGGTGAGTTCCTCAAACGTTAAGTTGCCAACTTCATAGCCACTACCGTTGTTGTGACTTCCGAAGTACCGGCTAGCGTAGCGGTGTAGCAGAAAAACTTCCGAAGTAAAGCCAAAACTTCGAAGTAAAGTGGTGAAGTTCTCACTACAGCTTGCGAGGTGAAGTAAGGGCCTTACTACAAAGGTTGACCCCACCCACGGCAAAACTTGCAGTAGATCTTTGACTGTAAAGTGCCAATATCTCGTAATCCTACAGCACAAACACAGTGAAATTCAATCGGTGTGTAGAGGTTGCTACAATACAGCTGTTAAAACTGTTAAATGGCTAATTCGTGATATGTAATTTTCATGTTAAAACCGTATGGCATGACTTAAACATTTAATGGTTTGCACAGCAGTATTATGATCACCTGCACAAACCGATTGAGTTTCGCTGAGTATGGACCGCAGGATTATGAGATATTTGCATTAGAAGTTGGCCTTCAATTGGAAGGTTTGCCGATGGCTACATCATGTACGTTTGGTTGGAACCTGTTGTGAGCCGAAAGGGCGAGTATACTATTGAAATTTGAAACGACATGCGCAGGTTCGAGACCGACATGAGTCATATTATAAAAATCTGAAATGTGTGTGGCCTCACACATACATTAATGTGAATTTATATTGATCTACTCTGTATTTTGGTTGAATATTAAACGACTACATGTAGAAGAAATGCATTGTATCTGTATAACAGGTCAGTGATCTGTGACGGAAAGCGCCACCGTTAGTCAGCTTAAAATGTTGTCATGAGTGGTGATTGTGGAACGTAGGCTAAATGCTACCATAGGTGTGCAAAGGATTTGGACTTGTGACTAAATGAAACAGTGTCAGGGGCTGAGCAGAGTTAGAGCAGAAGATGACGAAAACAGTTTTGTTTATGTTTGAAAAGAGGTAGCCTAACTTCAGGTAATGTTAAGCGTATGTCAACTTTGTGTCATTGCACTTCAGTCGTCGCTAGCTGAGATCTCCCTTGGCTCATTTTTAACTTAAGTCAAAGAGTATGGGGCTTTTATACTCTTTGCTGATTTAGTAAATTGAACTCACCAAATGCACAATAGAATTTAACTGACAGCTAATTGTTGCCACCTTGCCTGCCTGCATCTCGCTGTGGTCCCTGTCAACTGAGTGTCACATAAATGTTTGACAGCCTCAACTAACGCCTCTGACTCGCTGAGGAGAAAGTAGCCTACTGAGGAGAGAGGTAAATCAGCTGCGTCTCTGATCGCAATTGTTCTA
>CM050203.1:15997500-16015000 GCA_027475355.1 Coilia nasus | reverse complement strand
GGAAACTGGAATACATGGGATATTACCTATTTATTCCAATTAAGACATGTTTTGCAATATCTATATATCATGATACTGTATGTTGCAATATCACAATATTTTTGATATACTGTGAAGCCCTTCTCAGGTTGCTGTGAATGGTTACATGAGGTGCTGAAATTCATGTTGGTTACTTTTTACTACCTAAGGACGCTGGCCTCAATTCCATACCTCAATTCCACCATAACTGGTGTCTTTAACCAACCCTACACACGCATATATGCACTTTTAAACAAACACACACACACACAAACCCACATTCACACACAGATGCATGCATATGCGTACACCTATGAACAGACAGATGTGTGTGCACACACACATACACACACACACACTAACACACACAAACACACTCCAGCACTTTGCTCCAAAAAACATCCTGATTATTGATTTTGGGTGTTTTTATTAATTTTCTCAATTGATCCCAGTTAAATTGCAGCCTCCCTTGACAGAATGTCAGCCAATTAAAAGCGGCATGTCTGTGTGGGTGTGTGTGAAAGCAGCACTTTGCTGGGTGCCATGAGTGAGCCATGCAGATGTGTGTGTGTGTGTGTGTGTGTGTGTGTGTGTGTGTGTAGATGTCTGAGCAGTAAGATCCGATCCTCTTCTTCACTTAAGTGTGGTGTAAATGTGTGTGTGTGTGTATGTGTGTGTGTGTGTCAGATATGTAAGTGGTAAGTGCCACTCTGCTCTTCCACTCGGGTCTAGTGTGTGTGTGTGTGTCTGTGTGTGTGTCTGTGTGTATCTGTGTGTCTGTGTGCCGTGCTGATGTGTGAGCTGTGGCATTTATGGCAGCGGTAGCACTGGTTCTGGCAGGCCCATTCAGCCAGATGCATTCTGGGAGAAAAGCGGGCCGTGCCTTTGACAGGCTCCCTGCTGTATTGTATGGCGCTAATAGCAGCTTTTATAAGGCGCCGCAGCTAGCAGAGCGCGGGGGTGCCGCGCCATGAAGTGCTCTTTAAAAGACATGACATTTTTAGCAAATGATATACAGTACACACACACACACACGGGCACACACACACAGAAAGGGGAGCAAAGCCATATGCCACGTCAAAAACCCTGGCAGTCAGCCCACTTTTTCAAGCACTTCCGTTAACCCTGCACAGCTCTACACACACACGCACACACACACACACACACACACACACAAATAAACACACCCATAAAGACATACATACACACACATTGCAAGATTCAGACACATCGGGTTGCACGCTGTGTGTGTGTGTGTGTGTGTGTGTGTTTGTGAGTAGGAGAGGAAATGATGTGTGTGTGTGTGTGTGTAAAGTGTGTGCGTGTGTCTGTGTGCATATGTATGTGTGTGTGTATATGTTTATGTGTATATGAGTGTGTGTATTCTTATATTATGTGCCTTAATTGTGCAGCTGTGCTTTTTTCTGGCAGTGTGTGTGTATACTATGTGGCCTAACTGTGTGAGTGTGTGTGTGTGTGTGTGTGTGTGTTACCTGCAGTGCCGCCAGGGAGCCCGATCCTGGAGTCCAGAGAGGAGGTGGTGAGCGAAGGCAACGACACAGAGATCAGCTGCACGGCCATCGGCAGCAAACCCCCCGCCACCATCACATGGATGAAGGGAGACCAGGAGCTACAAGGTGTGTGTGTGTGTGCGTTTTGTGTGCGTGTGTGTGTGTGTCTGTGTGTGTCCTCACATGGATGAAAGGAGACCAGGAGCTACAAGGTGTGTGTGTGTGTGTGCGTGTGTGTGTGTGTGTGTGTGTGTGTGTGTGTGTCCTCACATGGACAGCAAACCCCCTGCCACCATCACATGGATGAAGGGAGACCATGAGCTACAAGGTGTGTGTGTGTGTGTGTCTGTGTGTGTGTCTGTGTGTGTGTCCTCACATGGGCAGCAAAACCCCCTGCCACCATCACATGGATCAAGGAAGACCAGGAGCTACAAGGTGTGTGTGTGTGTGTCTGTGTGTGTGCTTATATCAGCAACAAATTGGCTGTCACCATCCCCTAATTGAAGGGCAACCAGAACTACAAGGTGTGTGTGTGTGTGTGAGAGAGAGAGAGAGAACATGTGTGTGTGTGTACATATGCCTATCAGTGTGTGTGTTTGTGTGGATGTGTGTGTGGGTGGGTGTGTGTTTGTTTGTGCACGTGTATGTGTGTGTGTGTAATCATTAATGTGTGTGCATGTGTGTGTGCGCTGACATGTGTACCTGATTCACCTGTCTCCCGCCCCCATGCTGATAACGTCACTGTCACACACCTCACACACCCAGTGACAGCTCCGGAACATTCCTTCACATGACAGCAGGATAAGGCACCAGTCATTCCCTCTGTCTGTCTGCCTGCCTGTCTCTCTCTCTGTCTGTCTGTCTGTCTGTCTGTTTCTCTCTGTCTGTCTGTGTGTGTGTGTGTGCACATGAGTGTGAATGCCCCTCAGATTCCCTCTAAAAAGCCATAGTGGAGCATATACGCATGTGTGCTGTTAGGGAATGGTGTGTGTGTGTGTGTGTGTGTGTGTGTGTGTGTGTTCCTTTAAATATGCGAGCGTGTAAATAGCAGTCTTCAATAAGTGGTGACCTAACTGCTCCACTCTCTCAGCCCACGCAGTCCACATTGCTACAAACACACACACACGCACACATACACACACACACATACACACAAACACACACACAAACACACACATAGAAACGGCCCACGTTGCTGTGTGCTGCCAGGCAGCAGTAATGAGGAGGTGAGTAGGTTGCCTGGCGAGGCTACACACACACACACACACACACACACCCCATTAGGCAGCACAGCCTCTTAAGTAACACACGAGGACCACCATGTGACAGGCAGCTTACTCCTCTCCCAGAACTTCACACACAAACACACACACACACACACACGTATAAACTGAAATACCACACACACACACACATGCACAAACACAAACAGAACAAAACAAAAACATACACATTCTATTTTTATGTCTAAAATTATTATCCACACTAACTACAGCATGCTAGGCACTCTGTGTGTGTGCATGTGTGTTTCTGTGTCTGTGTGCATGTGTGTGCACTGTCACACACACACACACACACACACACACACACACACACACACACACACACACACACACACACACCTGCTTCTTTATGAGACCCCAGGAGAGAGGCCATGCCAGTCACTGCAGAAAAGAAAGAGGAAAATAATGGCTCTGTCTCCTCCAGCCACTAAACAAAACTACCCGTCCATCCCTCCATCTCTCCATCCATTCATCCATCTCTCCATCCACCCATCCATCTATCTATCCATTCTGTTTATCTCTGTCTGTCCATGTGTGTGTGTGTGTGTGTGTGTGTGTCTGTGTTTGTTGATCTGTCTGTTTGTACATCTGTCTGTCAGTTATTCTGTTGGTTGGTTTGTCTGCCCATGCATGTATTTGTGTGTGTGTGTGTGTGTGTGTGCGTGTGTGTGTGTGTGTGTGTGTGGCACCCGTGTGTGTCCTTTCATCTTCCTCCTTCTCTGTGTGGTGCTGGGCTGCATGGCCAGCGTTTCTGTGTTGTCAGCCATTAGGTTGCTGTGTGTGTGTGTGTGTGTGTGTGTGAGAGGAACTGGTCTGAAGAGGCTGCATTGATTCTGGCCACTTCTATTCATGTTTTCGAGGCAAAGGTCAGCGCTGTCACACTTTAGCACTGAGATGTAGAAAAGGTCCAGCATCACGGATGTGTGTGTGCGCACATGTGTGTGTGTGTGTGTGTGTGTGTGTGTGTGTGTGTGTGTGTGTGTGTGTGTGTGTGTGTGTGTGCGCGCGTGTGTGTGCTGCGCTCTGAGCCGTAGAAAGGTCCAGTACCAGGGCAGAAAGAAACTGCGGGCGTTTGAGCTGCAGCATTGAGCACGATATCTCATGTCTGTGCAGCTATGACAACGATGGGCTCCTGAGAGTACTACAGGAGGGAGAGAGAGGGAGAGAGGGAGAGAGAGAGATTGAGAAAGATAGATATTGAGAGAGAGAGAGATAAAGATAAAAATGAAGGGAATAGATAAACAGACAGACCGACAGATGAATAAATTGATCGATTGATAAATTGATTAACACCCCACAGCCAAGTAGTCAGTAGCCAGTAGTCTCCATAATGTGTGGGAAGTGGGGTTTACTGACGCATTCACTGCACAGTTACCAGCTGGCTTGTCACTACGTGCACATGGTAGGATCGGATTGGATTGGTATTGGATTGGGTGTTGCTACCCAACGGGTGGTCTGTCCTAAATCCCTGTGCACATGAGAGTTTGTGTAATCGGATAATGGTCAGAGATCTGGCCGTTTCCGCTACGCTAGATGGCGCTGTATTCCTTTCAACAAGTGGTGTTAGAACTACTTTAGGCTGACGGCTGCTAAAAAGAAAATAAATAAACTATCTGGCGACATACAAGCAAAGATGATGTTCGAGGAGGTTGACAGAGCAGAATTTGCATACATGTTGTGCATTCTACTTTGTTTGGAGGTACGTTTTTGGTTTCTTTGATACAACACGAACTGTGCTGTCGGCGTTTGATATTACAAGCAATCACGGACAACGAGAATTACTTGAGAGCAGGCGCTCTGCTACAACAAAGAAGGCCTCGACGTTCAGTATGGATGAAAATCAGGGGCAGAAGCTTCTGGGATTGAGTGGTCTTACAATTCCAGTGCATGCGCAGTACGCAAATCCAAACCAATCCCGTGCACTAGGTGGCACCAAGCGGATTAACATCGGCTTAAGCCAGGGGTTGCAATCGGATTCGCGAAACCAATCCCTATATGATCTTTAGCCGGTGCACATGAATTCGATACGATCCCAAACCATTTCCAATCGGATTCAACTCGTCCATGTGCACACAGTGACTGAAAGCTTGATGCTATCATAACTACCCCACTGCACAGTAATCTCAGTGCTATCACAGTAATTGCAGTACACAGTAATCTTTTCGCTATCATAATTACTGCAGTGCACAATAATGTCACTGTTATTATAGTTATTGCAGTACACAGTAATCTTTTCGCTATCATAATTACTGCAGTGCACAATAATGTCACTGCTATTATAGTTATTGCAGTACACAGTAATCTTTTTGCTATCATAATTGCTGCAGTGCACAGTAATCTCACTGCTATCATAGTAATTGCAAGACACAGTAAACTTTTTTGCTATCATAATTACTGCAGTGCACAGTAACCTCCCTGTCTCCATAACTACCCCACTGCACCGCAATCTTATTGCTATCATAATTACATAATTGCACAGTTGTTTCACTGCATTAATAAATACTGCAATGCACAGCAGTCTCACTGAATTCATAACTACCTCACTGCACAGTAATCACACTGCTTTAATAAGAACTGCAGTGCAGAGTAATCTTATCGCTGAGATAATTACTGCAGTGCACAGTAATCTTATCGCTGTGATAATTACTGCAGTGCACAGTAATCTTACCGCTTTGGTAGTTACTGCAGTGCACAGTAATCTTACCGCTTTGGTAGTTACTGCAGTGCACAGTAATCTTACCGCTTTGGTAGTTATTGCAGTGCACAGTAATCTTATCGCTGTGATAAGATTACTGTGCACTGCAGTAATTATCGCTATGGTAGTTATTGCAGTGCAGAGTAATCTTATCGCTGTGATAATTACTGCAGTGCAGAGTAATCTTATCGCTGAGATAATTACTGCAGTGCAGAGTAATCTTATCGCTGTGATAATTAGATGGTGTTCTACACCACAGAAGTCACCTTTGTGACCCTGGGAAAAACTGCTCACTACAGGGTGCAGGGGCAGATATGTGTGTGTGGGAGATTGTAGAAAATAAAAGTATGTGTCTGTGTTTGTATGTCTGTGTGTGCGTGTAACATTACAATAAATAAATGTCTGCCACCCACAGACTGTGGAGATAAAGTGTGTGTGTCTGTGCGTGTGTGTGTGTGTGTGGGGGGGGTGTCAAGAGAGGAGGGGGTGGAGGTGTGTGGTATAGGTCACTTTAGAGTTGTAATTATTTTTCACTTCATTAAATGGAGATGCCATCATGCCTAGCGGAGCTGAAATAAATGTGTGAAAGTTAAAAACCCCAATAGGGTGCTAACCCATGGTTAGTGCCAGCCTGTGTGTGTGTGCTTATGTCTCTCTGTGTGTATTTGTGTGTGTAAAGACATTCCATACCATGGGCCAGCTGTCTCACTTACTGCACGTAAATGGGCTGAGGTCTTGTCTCCAAATAGAAACATCTGGAAGCTTTAGTCAGTGGGAATGCTTGCTGTGCCAGTGGTTGTGATTTGGTGAGGGTTTTATTGTCTGTGAGTTTTTTTTGTGTGTGTGTGTGTGTGTGTGTGTGTGTGTGTGTGTGTGTGTGTGTGTGTGTGTGTGTGTGTGTGTGTGTGTGTGTGTGTGTGTGTGTGTGTCTTTGTTCATTTGGCTTACTGGCTATGCCAGCAGTGGTGTTGTGGTGAGATGTTGTGAGCCAACCCCAACCATCCAATCCCTGAGCTGCTTATATGACTACACACATCATATCCAGCCACCAAACTTAACGTATTTATATAACACTGTCTATGAAGCTTGCATTCATAAGACTATAAACACATTCATAAACGGTTATAATACATTCATAAAGCTTAATAATGGTTGAAACTCGTATTTATACATACTCATGACTGCACTCGTAAGGCAGGTTAAGCTTTATATCCAAGAATGCACTGTCACTGTGGCTTCTGACAAAGCAATATAAAGCCTCAGAGCTACAGTCCTAAGTATGTATAAATAGTTACAAATACGTTACATACTTTATGAATGCATTATAAGCCTTTATAAATGTGTTTATAAGCAGCTAAGGGGAGAGACTTGGTCTTGGGATCAGAGGGTCGCAGGTTCAAATCCCATACCAGTAGGACGAATGTGGGTGGGGGAGTAAACAAATATTGCTCTCCTGCACCCTCATCCATGGCCGAAGTGCCCTTGACCCCACATGATCTGACCCCACATTGCTCCAGGGATTATAACTGAAACACTCTGTCTAAATAACTGTAAGTCGCTCTGGATAAGAGTGTCAGCTAAGTGTAATGTGTTTAAGGAGGCTTGTAAAATACCAGCTTCATAGAAGGTGTTACCACAAATTTTGATATAAAATTAGTAAATATAACTTTCTTTGTTTTTCAGAAGAACTGTGTGTTAATTTGCAGATACATTTAACCTTCAAGCTGCACTTTTAATGTGCTAACATATTTACCTGCTGAAGCTATAAAAAGCTTAGCGACTCACAGAAAACACAATCTTACCAGAAAATATCACCTCACGCACAAGAAAACACCACCTCCCATCCCTACCATTTTATACATCAACATTGCTACCACTACAATGCCTAAATCCAGCTGTGTGTGTGTGTGTGTGTGTGTGTGTGTGTGTGTGTGCAGCCCACTGAGTAATACATTCCCTCTGCACTCAGGTGAGAAAAACATTTAATGTTGAAATGGGATTTTTCTTTTCTTCTGGTTTAAAACTTATTTTCTAGCGTGTAACAATCTTCTGTTGCCGTTGCACATGACTGGGGTTGGAACCTTAAACACAAAAGCTGTGTGTGTGTGTGTGTGTGTGTGTGTGTGTGTGTGTGTGTGTGTGTGTGTGTGTGTGTGTGTGTGTGTGCGTGTATGTGTGTGTGTGTGTGTATGTGTGTGTATGTCAATGTAAACTGTCCAATATTTCAAGTGTATGTGTGAGAGAATAATCTAACCAGCATGTAAGACATGTGTGCGTGACTGTGAGAGAGACAGAATAACCTACTCAACGTGTGTGTGTAAGTCTGTGTGTGTGTGTGTGTGTGAGGAATTGAGAGTACCCTACTCAAGATGTGATGGTGATTAGGAGGCCTGAAGTGAGACTGCTCCTGTTCAGGGCACCACATTTTAATTAACTACGCAGAGATGTGAAAAACAACAGGTGTGTGTGTGTGTGTGTGTGTGTCATTCAGTGCATGCATGTTTGTGTGTGTGTGTGAGAGAGAGAGAGAGAGCTTCCTGGTGGGAGATGAAGTGGAGCGTTTAATTGACTGTGGGTAGGGTACTGTGTGTGTGTGTGTGTGTGTGTGTGTGTATGTGGGGTAGAGTGGGGGTGGGGTTGGTTCAGCCATTGTCATGGTGACCAGAGCAACAAGTGTGTGTGTGTGTATGTGTTCCTTAGGTGAGTCCACGGTGACTGTGGGTACGCTACCGTATGTGTGTGTGTGTATGTAGGGGAGGGCTTCAGGTAGCTGTATGTGTTGCCTGAGTTGACAGTGGAGGAGACATACGGCCGCATGTACAAACTGTGTATGTGTGTGCGTGTGTGTCTGTCTGTCTGTGTGTGTGCAAGTGTATCCTAGATGAATTGACTGTGGAGGAGACGTATGACCGCATGTACACACTGACGTGTGTGTGTGTGTGTGTGTGTGTGTGTGTGTGTGTGTGTGTGTGTGTGTGTGCGCGCGCGCACCCTAGGTGAATCGACTGTAGAGGAGACGTATTACCGCATGTACACACTGACGTGTGTGTGTGTGTGTGTGTGTGTATCCTAGGTGAGTCGACTGTGGAGGAGACGTATTACCGCATGTACACACTGACGTGTGTGTGTGTGTGTATCCTAGGTGAGTCAACTGTAGAGGAGACGTATTACCGCATGTACACACTGACGTGTGTGTGTGTGTGTGTGTGTGTGTGTGTGTGTGTGTGTGTGTATCCTAGGTGAGTCGACTGTGGAGGAGACGTACGACCGCATGTACACCGTCACCAGTCGGCTTACACTCACTGTGTCTAAGGAGGACGACGGCGTCCCCGTCATCTGTGTCATCAACCATCCCGCCGTCAAGGACTTCCAGGCCCAGAAGTACCTGGAGGTGCAGTGTAAGTCCACACACACACACACACACACACCCCCCCCCCCCACACACACACACACAGTCGTACACACATTAAGTGTTCAACTCACTGTTTACTCATACAGCAAGGGTCGCAGGAGAAGGGAGTAGGGGCACGTACAAACGCATGCACACACACACACACACACACACACACACACACACATTGAGTTTACTATTCCCCTCAGTCTTTATTTATACAGAAAGGATCTGAAGAAGAATAGCAGCACACACACACACAAACAGAGAGTGCAGTGGTGTCCTTTAAATCTGAGCTGGAGTGTATATAACTGTGCCCTACATTAACCCTGCTCTGCAAATGATGTATTGATTGAAGATGAAAAACGGCGCGCTATGGCATGGCATGGAAGGTTCTAGAAAGGTGAACGCAGCCTTTAGTAATCTCACTCGAATATTCATTCCTGCACAAACTCAGCAACTCGTCCTGTAGCCTGACCTTTTAAAAGGCAACACACCAGACATCAACTGGACAGGGCTGCACACACACACACATACACACCTATACAACACACACATACATACACGCATAGGCAGGACCCACACACACACACACACACATGGAACACAGACATAAACACACACAGAACACACCTACAGAAGACATCACGTGGACGGCGCTGCTAACTTACTCACATACACACACTCATACACGCACCCGGAACATCTGCTGGATGGAACTGCTTGACATTTTGATGAACACAGATTAGGTGAGGAGGAAAACCATTTTACAGTTCCATACACACAGATATATATATATATATATACACACACACACACACACACACACACACACACACACGGATATAGCCAAAACTCACCCTTGCTCAAGTAACCATGTGCTCCGAAACCCATCCATTGAAAAGCTGCCGCTGACGAATGTGCACTAATGTCAATTTTGGTTTGTGTCACCTCACTGCTGCTGTTGATTATATTACCTACAGCATAATGTGCAATATCTACTGTACCTCGCAGTACAGTACTATTATTCACTGCCCATACAGTGGGACATAGCCCATTTTCCTTTTACTGTTTATTATTTATTATTAAAATAGTATATATTCCCTTCCTCCTTTCTTTCTACTATGCTTTCTTGCTTGGCACCTTTACACTTTTATACTTTTACATTGTACCTTTGTGGCCTCGCTATCTAATTTCGTTGCGCAGGCAACTGTTCAATGACAAAAGAAGTTTTAAAGTCTTGAAATCTTGACGTTTTGAAAAGTAACGCCAACAGGCAGTGTGCTGCTCGAGTCCTGTTCCTCTGCACAGATGCTATGTGTGTGGACCAGTCAAAATAAAAGTGTGTGTTTGTGTGTGTGTGTGTGTGTGTGTGTGTGTGTGTGTGTGTGTGTGTGTGTGTGTGTGTGTGTGTGTGTGTGTGTGTGTGTGTGTATGTGGTTGTGGAGCAGATAAACCTGAAGTGAAAATTGTGGTGGGGTACCCAGACGGGCTGACCAGAGAAGGGGAGAACCTGGAGCTGACCTGCAAAGCTAAAGGCAAACCCCAGTGAGTACACCAGACACACACACACACACACACACACACACACACACACACACACACACACACACGTACACACACTCAGCCACACACATTCACACTCACACACCATATGCAGACCTACACAAACAGACCCTCCCACTGTTGGCTATTGGCCTCTCTCATCTGGGCGAGCCTTTCCTCACTGTGGCAAACCCCATAGCCCTCTTACCATACCCACGTTAGGTAGCCTGGCCTCACTCTGCCATATCGCGATACCTAAGGTAGCTAGGCTAGCTTTACTCTGACATATCCCACAGCTCTCTCGCGGTAGCTAGGCTAGACATACTCTGCTATATCCCATAGCACTTTAGTGATACCTAGGGTAGCCAGCCTAGCCCATTTTAGGACTTGCTGCTTAATTTCGTTGTACAGGCTACTGTTCAATGACAATAAAAGTCTTAAAGTCTTGAAGTCCATTTCTGAAATATCCCATAGCTCTTTAGCGATACCTAGGGTAGCTAGGCTAGCCATACTCTGCCATATCATGTAGCTCTCTAGCAGTACCTGGGTTAGCTAGGCTAGCCTTGCTCGGTCAGCTAGTCTAGCTTGCTCAGCTAGCCTGGCGCTGGCCGGTGTGTAAAACAGGCAGCCTTTAGGAAATACTTTCCCTCAGCCTTTAGGAAACGTTCTTTCCCACCAGTGTCTCCTCAGTGCTAATTGCATTAGTATTCCCAGTATGTGCTTATCTCCAGCAGCCTGTAGTGGAGAGCATTTGTGTGTGTGTGTGTGTGTGTGCGCGGGTGTGTTACAAAAGCTAAGAGTCCTTAGAGATTAGACCCTGTGACCTTGGAGATGAAAAGCCGTGACCTTCATGTTGTTAGCGTCAGGACGCTTCTTTTACAATACACGTCCACAGCTCAACCATCTATTCCCCTGACGGCATCTCTCTGGATGTGTGTGTGTGTGTGTGTGTGTGTGTGTGTGTGTGTGTGCATGTGCGCACGTGGGCATTTCTGTGGGTATACATTTAGGAATGTGATAATGAGCATGTATGGCATGTTCGTGTGTTTGTAGAAATGTGATAATAATGAGAATGTGTGTGTGTTTGTGTGTCTGTTTTAGTCTATCTGGGGGCAAACATGTAGAAATGTGATAATAATGAGAATGTGTGTGTGTGTGTGTGTCTGTGTATTTGTGCATGCGTGCTGGTATGTTCATATCTCTGACCTCCTTTGCCTCTCATGGGGATATGCTAACGTACTGCTGCTATGTGTGTTTATAATCCGCCCCCCCACCACACACACACACACACACACACACACACACACACACACACACACTCACACTCTTCATGCCCCTCCCCTCCAGGCCGCACCGCATCAACTGGCTGAAGGTGGACGATGACGTGCCGTCCCACGCCGTCATCACGGGCTCCGACCTGTTCATCGAGAACCTCAACAAGTCCTACAACGGCACCTACCGCTGCGTGGCCTCCAACCTGGTGGGAGAGGCCTTCGACGACTACATCCTCTACGTCTACGGTGAGTACCCACCCGCACCTCCCCACCCCCCAAACCACTGCTGTGGTCACACACACCCCCCTATGCCCCTTACATCCTCTACGTCTACGGTGAGTACCCACTCGCACCTCCCCCATGCACCACCACCATGACACCCCCACTCCCCCAAAGCACTGCTACACAGTCACACAAACCACCATGACACCCCCACCCCCCCAAAGCACTGCTACACAGTCACACAAACCACCATGACACCCCCACCCCCCCAAAGCACTGCTACACAGTCACACAAACCACCATGACACCCCCACCCCCCAAAGCACTGCTACACAGTCACACAAACCCCCCATGCCCCCCTACATCCTCTATGTCTACGGTGAGTACCACTCCCCCCCCCCCCCCCCCCCCCCCACACACACACACACACACACAGACCCCCAAAAGCACTGCTCCAGTCACACAACACACTGCCCCCCCCCCCCCCCCCCCCAATCCCCCATGCCCCCTACATCCTGTAGGTCTACAGTGAGTACACACCCGCCCACACAAGCACTGTGTCACACAGTCAATCACAGTCACACACACATACACCACCACCCCCCCATGACAACCCCCTTCCCTACCCCCAAAACAGTGTTCCAGAGTCACACACACCCCCATGACACCCCCCCGCCCAAAAGCACTGCTCCACAGTCGCACCCCCCCCCCCCATGCCCCCTACATACTCTACCATACACATACACAACTAGCTGTCAACAGTATTTACCAGCTTACCTGCCTTGCCATGTAGCTGTGTGTGTGTGTGTGTGTGTGTGTGTGTGTGTGTGTGTGTGTGTGTGGTTATGTGGCATATTCGGTGTTACATAATTAGCGTAGTGGCTGAGTTATCTTCAGATGTGTAATGATGATAACTCTATGGTTTTAACTCTATGGCACATGGCTCACATTTTGGGAGTGTGTTTGTGTGTGTGTGTGTGTGTGTGTGTGTAGTGCTCAGAGAGAGAGTGTGTTTAGGCACTGAAGTAAGGTAGTGTGTTTGCGTGTGCCTCAGAAGCAGAGGTGTCATTCTCGATTAGTGATGGGCTCTTCCACAGATGGTTTCAGATCATTGCCTTTGTTAGTCTATGATGGAGTATGTGTGTGTGTGTGTGTGTGTGTGTGTGTGTGTGTGTGTGTGTGTGTGTGTGTGTGTGTGTGTGTGTGTGTGTGTGTGTGTGTGTAAGCCTGTGATGGGAGACTATGACAGACTGCAACAAAAGAGACCCTCCCTCAGCTGTCTGCATCAGAATGGAAATCACATTCCCCACTACATTTAGAGGTGCCAGAGTGTGGTGGCAGACAAGTGTGTGTGTGTGTGTGTGTGTGTGTGTGTGTGTGTGTGTGAGAGATACCTTTTGCATTCGTGTCTTGTATGTGCAGGTGTGTGTGTGGGTCTGTGTGTGTGTGTGCATGTAATACCCACTCACTTTGGCATTTGTGTGTCCATGTATGTGCAGGTGTGTGTCAGCGTTTGTAATACCCATCGTTTTGGCAGTTGTGTGTTCTTGTGTGTAGCCGTGTGTGAGCCTTTCTGTGTGTGTCTGTTTGTGTGGTTGTGTGTAGGAGCTTCTGTTTGGCTAATGTGCTGATCAGAGATAACTGGTAGGACCTGATGTACTTGCGATCAGTGGCTATAATATACACATATATTATGTGTGTCCAAGTGTGTGTGTGCGTGCGTGTGTCTAAGTGTTTGTGAGTGGCTGTGGTGTCTGTGTGCGTGTTGTTGTGTGTTTGAGTGTGTGCATGTAGATGATGTACTTGCCATCAGTGCCTATGTGTGTGTGTGTGTGTGTGTGTGTGTGTGTGTGTGTGTGCTCTGAGATGATGTACTTGCCGTCAGTGGCAGGCAGATGGTGACATCTGTTTCCCCCTGTCACACGGCTGCAATTATCATCTCTCACTCCAAAGCTATGACATATGCCTGACTGCTGTGTGTGTGTGTGTGTGTATGCTTTCACTGCAAAGCTTTGACATATGCCTGACTACTGAGGAGCCTGCAGGCTTGACTGAATGAAAAAGAGTGTGTATGTGTGTGTGAGAGAGAGAGATCGAGAGAAAGAAAGCGTGTGTGTGTGTGTGTGCGCGCATATGTGTGTTTGTGTGTGTGTGTTAATGTGTGTACAACTGCCAGTCGAAGTGTGAGCTGCATACACATGATGTTGGGGACACACGTGTGCAGGGGTGACCCAGAATCAGCTCCTCCATCACATGTCCCCTCTAACATCACAGATAAACACACACACACACACACACACACGCACACACACACACTTTCCACTACAGCTAAACACACACAAACGCAGTATAGCTAATCTCAATCACACACACACACATTCCAGTACAGCTAAACACACACAAACGCAGTATAGTTAATCTCAAACACACACACACACACGTATACAGTAACAAAGACAATTTCATGGCTAAAAGAAGTGAGTGTTAAGAATAGGTAAGTGTTGCTGTGGTGGTGTGAGAGTTGAGGCTGAGAGTTGGAGGAGTGTGTGTGTGTGTGTGTGTGTGTCTACATGGATGTGTGCGAGCATGAGCATGTGCATGTGTGGTATATAGGTGTGGGAGGTTTTTTGTGTGTGTATTTGTGAGACTAAGTGTGTGTGTGTGTGTGAGTGTGTTTGAGAGACTAAGTGTGTGTGTGTATTTGAGAGACTAAGTGTGTGTGTGTGTGTGTGTGTGTTTGAGAGACTAAGTGTGTGTGTGAGTGTGTTTGAGAGACTAAGTGTGTGTGTGAGTGTGTTTGTGAGACTAAGTGTGTGTGTGAGTGTGTTTGAGAGACTAAGTGTGTGTGTGAGTGTGTTTGAGAGACTAAGTGTGTGTGTGAGTGTGTGTGTGAGACTGAGGGCTCATTCACACCGCCTTGAGCGAGATTCAGCGCGTGGGCGTATTCTGAGCGTATGACCATTCACACCGGACATGTCAGCGTATTCAGCGCGGGAGCAGGAAGCCCCGTCTTTAAATGCACTTGGCCAATGTCTTTAGGTGCACATAGCCATGTTTTCCTATCTCTCACTTTAGTGAACACAATATGTGTTTCTCTGGTTTTATTTCCTTACTTTAAACGTTGTTTAGAAAGCAGCACTGCACCTATAGTGCAACTTGGCACTTTGATAAGGCCAGTGGAATATTTGACATCATTCTAAATCATGTAGGCTGATCATTGTCAAAGCCTTTATTCACTCCCGGTACAAGAAAAGCGAACGCGTTTTAACCCCTTCCATAAAGTTATGATAAACTCTACCTCTTTGCCAACAGTCACTTTGCTTACATCGGGTAAATAAATTATTACATGTAGTGACTTATGGACTTCAGTTTTGTCTAGTGGCTTGTTGACAAGATTTATCAAACCAAGTAGGAAACACTGAATGACAAGAACGAGGTGGCTATTTTAGCTCGAGTGGCCGACAGCAGACTAGCGATTGATGCTTTTCTTGTATTGAGAATACTCCGAAGAAGAAATCTTCAGCACAATCTCGCTTCTTCCTATTATACCTACAACAGCTGGATAGCGTGACGACTTTACAGGTATTTTACTTTCTGTGTTCACGTAGGCTGAGGACTGCACATGTAGTGCAGATCTGATATGACAAGGTCATTCTCGATAGCTTTCCAGCATTTGTTTCATGCAGTTGTAAGCAAGTGGTAATATTTTGCAGACGGCGAGGTTTTTGAGGTATGCCTCGGGGTCAATACATGCATTGATAGCACAATTGACATAAATGGTTTAGCTGTGCCTATAGCTTTCAATGGGATTTTAGCTGAATACGCTCAGAATACGCGCAGAAAAATAGACTCGGTTTCTATTCTCTAGCTGCAGTCCGTATTCTGAGCGTACTCTACGCTCAGAATACGCTCAGAACATGGTTGCGGTGGGAATGGTCTCATCTGCCAACGTGCATTCTAAATGAATACGGACAGAATACGCTCAGAATACGGCCACGCGCTGAATACGCAGAGAGTTTGGTGTGAATGAGCCCTAAGTGTGTGTGTGTGTATTTGAGAGCTCATTAACTGGGAGGAGGACGCAATCAAATGGCCGTCTGGGCTTCTCTCCCACGGAGGCTGCAGGGCACATAACACTCCAATTACGCCCATTAGAACGCCCTCACACACACACACACACACACACACACACACACACACACACACACACCTCACCTCACACTCCAGACAGACTGTGTCTGAAACTGTGTTCAACTGCTGAAATTCATATGCCCTGACATTTGTGTGTATGTATGTGTGTATGTATGTATGTTTTAGTGTGTGTGTCTGTGCCTGTATATGAGACTGAGTTGTATGGTGCGTTTGTGTCTGTGTGTGTGTGTGTGTGTGTGTGTGTGTGTGTGTGTTTATGGAAACAAACTGTGAGTGCACCTAGCAGGACACACTTGTGTTTGTGAGGTGGTGCCTCCTGCACGCTAGCAGTTACGGCTTAGCATCTTAACCTCCCCCTAGCAGCTCTTGCAGCACAGTCCTCCTCTGCCAAGCTAACACTCGCTAACATGCGCTAATGGCCTCAGTGGTAATGGAGTATCAGCAAGAGATGATTGTAGGCTGACATTACATCCACATGAGCGTGTGTGGGGGGAGGAATCATGGTGGTATTGTTGTGTACAGTCAGAGTTTAAATTGGCCCAGAGCCCTCCGGAGCTCAGCTCCACCTACTCACCTCAGCAATGCAGCTAGCCAGAGCTGAGCTCTGCTACAGTTTTTAGAGTAATACAATAGTGAGATTTTGAACACTGTGAGTAAAAAAAGGGCTCTCCTTCCTCAAAGCCATTAAGCCAATTTAACTACAATGTATAGAGTGTGTTTATGGAGACAAACTGTGGGAGAGCATAGCCAAACACACGTCTATTTGTGAGGTGCCACATGCAAGCTAGCAGTTAACGCTTAGCCACTTACAGTAGCACCCATCATCTTGCAGTACAATCCTTCTCTGCCAAGCTAACACTCGCTAACATGCACTAATGGCTATGTCCTGAATGGGTAATGGAGTATCAGCAAGAGAAGATTGTGGGCTCACATTACATCAGTGTGTGTGTGTGTGTGCGTGTGTGTGTGTGTGTGTGAGTGTATGACAGCATCTATGTCTGTGTGCCAGGTTCTCTGTCACTCGCCAAACATCCTGTCATGTTCTGTCCGTACGGTACGTTTCGTTTTGTTGTCACTGAAAAAGCTCCCTCAGACAGACAGACAGACAGACACACACACACACACACACACACACACACAAATAGCTACCTCTTTGCTATGGAGACAGATACACCACTTACCGTGCTGCTGTTCCTGTCTCGCTACCAGACTAACACGCATAAAAGGCCACCGCGCTTAAATGTCATTCAGATTAGCCGCAAGAAATAGGCGCACACACACACACACACACACAGGAACAAACACACACACACACACACACACATACACATACACACACACAGGAACCTACAACACTTTACTATTATAGTAACACTTAGTGACAGACCCATCATGACAGAAATACACAA
>CM050203.1:15985000-15992500 GCA_027475355.1 Coilia nasus | reverse complement strand
AAGAAGCCTCAGCTGCAGAGTACAATGTGTGTGTGTGTGTGTGTGTGTGTGTGTGTGTGTGTTTCTAAGAGAGAGGAGTGGGAAATAGAAATGGACAGAGTAAAGGATCATTTAGCAGTGCCATTATGTGATGTGTGAGGGTGTGTGTGTGAGGGTGTGTGTGTGTGTGAGGCTGTGCGCTTGTTTATATATGTTTGTGTGTGTGTTTTAGTGTGTGAAATGCCCACATGGAACCTGCCAGTTTAACAGGGTTAGAATGTCAGTTAGTGAAAATACTTCCTGGTTTTTAGATCTTTAGTGTTTACTTGAAACCTAAAATACAATAAATGTTTTATTAACAGACTCAAAGTACAGCAGTAGCTGCAAAGAGCTGAAGAATTAGTTGTTAATTGCGCGCGCACACACACACACACACACACACACACACACACACACACACACACACACTTTCACATATCGTTGTGGATCCTTGAGTTTATTAGTACAGAAGTGACTTTGCGAGTGCCCTCAGCATTGTATCCGTGTTTGTGTGTGTGTGTGTGTCTGGAGGTGGCTTAGCAGCATTATCGATGCTTAATTAGGAAGAATTGGGCAAGATGAGCGCAGATAGCGTCCGGCCTCTGTTGTGATAATGAATCAAACACACTCACCAGCTGAGCGGCGCTTAGATTAGCCAGGGAAACCTGTGGCACACAACCAATAAGACAAACTTCTGGCACACACACACAAACACACACACACACTCAAACAAACCTGCGCCACACAGTGTACACGCACACTGTCCCTCCTGCTAATGACAGGCACAGGGAGAGGTAGGCTAGTCCAGACCCATTTACACACACACACACACACACACACACACACACACACACACACACACACACACACAAACAAACCTGCGGCACATACAGTGTACACGCACGCTCCTGCTAATGACAGACACAGGCAGAGGTAGGCTAGCCCAGACCCTTTTACACACACACACACCTACACACACACACACTCCTTCCTCATTAGCTGCCCAGCACCTCTGCTGTGTGGTGTATTAACGGGAAAATTGGACTGAGAAACTCTCCCACACACATACAACGCACAGTAATGACTCAACCCACAGCATGTGCAGCTCAGCGCCTGATCAGTTAGCCCTGAGGCACACAGGACCCGCTGTGCCTTGTCAGTGTGGAAGGAAAGTTTGACATCTGCATGCGTGAATGAAATAAGTAAAAGTAGTTTCTAGAAAGTGTATAAAGAGTTCAGACCCAAAACAAGTCCGGGCAGAATGACTGCTTTGAAGGTATTTTTCTCCTCAATGTTTGCATAGTTACTGCACTTTGCCTTTGCGGGGCAGAGCTGTTGCTGTGTGTGTGTGTGTGTGTGAGAATCTGATGTCTTGTGTCCCTGGAGCTCCCCTGGGGGGGTGATGGAAGTAATTGGAGGGGTGGGGGTGGCTTGCAAGACCAGGCAGTCTGTGTGTGTGTGTGTGTGTGTGTGTGTGTGTGTGTGTGTGTGTGTGTCTCCAGGCAGAGACAGACATTGGCAAGGGCTGCTAGTCACTGCTGGGGCTCAAAGTCATTCCATCAGTGTGCCAGTCGGGTGCTCTTGCTGCAGGAACATTCAGACGAGAGGAAACACAAATCAGCCTCTCTCCTTCTAAAGGGGTATGGGCATGATGGAAAGGAGGAGAAATGAGGTGTGTGTGTGTGTGTGTGTGTGTGTGTGTGTGTGTGTGTGTGTGTGTGTGTAAGAGAGAGAGAATGAGGAAGCTTAGTATTAGTCAGCTCACCACCTTATTAAAGCTTGCCAGCCTGTAATATATAATACGACAGGACCATCTCATATGACTTATTAAAGCTTGCCAGCCTGTAATATATAATACGACAGGACCATCTCATATGACTTCTGAAGGGAAAAATAGACACCCCTGTTCAAACATTTCAGAATCACTAAGAAATGTTCATGCTGTGACTGAGACTCGATGTAATGTGGACATTCTTAAGACCATCCTTAAAATGATATTTGCCTTAACCTCCCCTCTAAATCAATCCAATTGGGGCCGACCTAGTTTTTTTACCACCTCGTTTGATCAAACTGGTTCTCTGCCTCTAACTTTCTGTTAAGGCGGAGAGTTACTGGGAGTCGGTCATATTTTACTTTCTGTACTTAGAGAAATAATGAACAAGATTGGTAAAAAGTAATATACTTTTGTGCAGCTCTGGAAAGGCTGTGTGGGTCTAACCATGAAGCCTACTGATGAATGGTACATGAGCTAAGGACATAACAAGACAGCATTTTTTCAACCTGAGATGATGTATTAAATGCACCAACGGTGATGCGGTGAATGTAAAGGTCCTGTCTTGCACTTCATTAAAGGACACAAGGGAGAAAAACTCTCCAGCAACACATTCTAACGCAGGTGAGTATGTAGGAAGAATATGGTGACCATACACATACTGTACGCGCACACACACACACACACATCAACACAATCCATGAGGAGAGGGGAGAGAATACTGTGCACACACACACACACACACACACACACAATACAGTAAACATACACTGACTTCAACATACCTTTCCTTAGTTCAGCATTCACAGACTGAGTGAAAACCCAGGAGAGCAACAAAACAAAAGTAAATCTCTCAAAGGTGCAGTACAGGTTCGCATTCTCAGTGTATTAAAATAACAAAGTAAGTAGGAACAAGTCAGGATTTGGTGAAATTTGAAAGAAATAGAAAAAGGGAAAGTGAATTATTATTCTTTGCACCGTTGCATTTTATTTAGTGGTTAAAATGTTGGCACTGCTGCTGAAGAAATCTGCTGCTTTGCTATTCAGTACTGATGTTGCCATCAAAGAGCATTCAAGGGAAAAAAGGAATGTTGTGGCAGAAGATTGTCATCAGTAGATGCACACACACACACACACACACACACACACACACACACACACACACACACACACACACACACACACACACACAGTATTCAAGGAAAATGACTGTTTGCCAGATAGTGCCATCAGTGCATATTCCTGTTTCCCTGCTGGTGATTAGAACCAGAATAACAGTAGTCTTGATGGAATATTACAAGCTAAATGATGAGAGCTCGCAGCAGGTTTAACACAAACACACAAACACAAACTCTCACTCTCTCTCTCTGTCTCTCACACACACATACACATACGCACACGCACACACACCTGCATGTCGTATAATCCTTTTTTGTGGCATGAAAAATCTTAATGGTGTTCTTATGAAAGAAGTCGTAGCACCCCATGATTTTCATAAGGATGGTCTTATGTTGTGCACTTAATGGCTGAGTCACTGTTACAAAATGCTGCTTGAAATGTCTTTGAAAGCACAACAAGTTTCAGCTACAGTACACAAAGGCACCAGGAAAGCAACAAGGTCCTTGCCACGGCTGTAAAATGGATTACATTAGCATCTATAATACTCAAATGCTTTTCAAAACATCTCATCACGGTCTTGTTTTTAGAAATAAAGGCCACTTCACGCTGGTAGTAGCTGCCAAGACGCTGATATATCTCACAAAAGCAGCACATCTTTCACAGGTGACGAAAACCTGTTTTTACTGCCAGCAACACAGACACGGTGGCTCAGGTGCACAGTATTATTGCACAGTATAATTGTAAATTCATGAACACCCGTATTATTGTAAGCCCATGAACACCAGTATTATGTAAACCAGTAAACACCAGTATTATCGTAACCAGTAAACATCAGTATTATTGCAAACCAGTGAACACAGTATTATCGTAAACGAGTGAACACCAGTGTTATTGTAAACAGGTAAACACCAGTATTATGTAAACCAGTAAACACCGGTGTTATGTAAACCAGTGAACACCAGTATTATTGTAAACCAGTAAACACCAGTATTATTGTAAACCAGCGAATACCAGTATTATTGTGAACCAGCGAATGCCAGTATTATTGTGAACCAGTGAACACCAGTATTATGGTAAACTAGTAAACACCAGTATTATGTAAACCAATAAACACCAGTATTATGTAAACTAGTAAACACCAGTATTGTAAACCAGTGAACACCAGTATTATTGTAAGCCCATAAACACCAGTATTATTGTAAACCAATAAACACCAGTATTATTGTAAAGCAGTAAACACAAGTATTATTGTAAACCAGCGAACACCAGTATTACTGTAAACCAGTTAACACCAGTATTATCGTAAACGAGCAAACACCAGTATTATTGTAAAACAGTAAACACCAGTATTATGTAAACCAGTAAACACCAGTATTATTGTAAACCAGTGAACACCAGAATTATTGTAAACCAGTAAACACCAGTATTATTGTAAACCAATAAACACCAGTATTATTGTAAACCAGTTAACACCAGTATTACTGTAAACCAGTGAACACCAGTATTGTTGTAAATCAGTGAACACCAGTATTGTTGTAAATCAGTGAACACCAGTATTATTGTATCCAGTTAACACCAGTATTACTGTAAACCAGTGAACACCAGTATTGTTGTAAACCAGTGAACACCAGTATTGTTGTAAATCAGTGAACACCAGTATTGTTGTAAATCAGTGAACACCAGTATTGTTGTAAATCAGTGAACACCAGTATTGTTGTAAATCAGTGAACACCAGTATTATTGTATCCAGTTAACACCAGTATTACTGTAAACCAGTGAACACCAGTATTGTTGTAAATCAGTGAACACCAGTATTATTGTCTGGGGGAGGGGTAGCACTGTAGGAGAGGGCATCTGAGTGTTCTTCCAAGGAAACGGGACTGGGGGTCACTGGGGGGGGTCACTATAGCAGAAGGCCACTTGCTCCCTGCGGCCATGTACTTCAGACATGTGATTTCCCCCTCCCTTATGTTGCCAGGCCTGACCATTCTTTCTCCCTCTGTTACACACACGTGCACACACACACTTTTGGCATGAGTCTCACATTCTTTCTGGCAATTTCAGGCTGTTGTTGTATGAGAGGGACTTTTTACAGGAGCCAACCACATCTCCTTCAAAGAAACACACATACAGTACATGCGCACACACACATACACACACACACACACACACATAAACACACACACTGCCTCGAAGACTGGGCACTCCTCCCTCTCTTTTGTGTCTTTACTGCAGTGGCAGAATGATGTGCCCAGCCCTGCTCAAAACACACACACACACACACAAACATACACCCACACACACACAGACACACACACACACAGCCCCTCTCAAAAGCCTAAACCAATTTCCGTGTGTCCTTGTGCTTTGTCATGAGGAGAAGCGAGGAACGATCGTCACACACACACGCGAGGAGCATCACACACGCACATGCACACACACACACACACACACACACACACACACACACGCTTCACACTTACCAGTCATTGGCACCGCTCTCAAAACACTCCTGGCTATCCTTGAACCCTACACTCTGCCCTTCTTGCCAACATACCAGAGTGAGCGGAGCCCATCCTGACTAGCTCTGAAAAGATCCACTGCTGCTGCCCAGGTATTAAAGCAACGCTAAGTAGTTTTTCCAACCTTAAAATATTGTTTTTTAAAATCGCTTTAGTAGTTCAGCAACTTGTAACAGGATGAATGGGATTTCTGAATTGGCTTTGCCACCCCCCTTAGGCTAAAACCGCACTAAGCACATTTGGAGTAGGGGTACGTCTCCCCCTGTAGTTCAAATGAGAGACATAAGAAACTACAACTGACTTGCCCATCCTGGCTAGTTTGGAATAGATCTGCTGCGGCTACCCAGGTATTAAAGCAACAATAAGTAGTTTTCCTCTTCGGTCGCCCTACAGGTTGGAAGCGGAATTTTCTTTCAATCGAACTGCAGAGAGATGGCCCGCTCCTCCAAACGTACGTAGTGCGGTTATAGCCCATGGAAGACAGCAAAATGAATTCAGAAGTGCCTTTCACCCTGTTACAAGTTGATGAACCACAAAAAAACGATTTTAGAAACATTATTTTAAGGTTGAAATAGCTACTTCGTGTTGCTTTAAAGCGAGTAGAACCGATTCTGACTGGTTCTAAATGGTTCCACTTTGGGCTGACTCTGGACCGGGTCATCAGGCTGTTCTTGTGGTGCTGAGTGGTCATGGTCCTCCACACCAACCTCTGGCAGCAAGTGTTATTCTGCATACCATCCGCTCTAAAAACGGCATTCAGCATACCACAGTTGGAACAAGTGCAGTGTCTCGTGTGTGAGAGTGTACTGCCCTACAAAGCCAAAAGGCAGTAACTACACATTTAGTCAAAACAAGTTTAGACTGGAAATTGACGTTATATCAAGTCTTGTCTTGCGATTGAATATCTTGCTTTTTCCTATTCCGAATTTCCTATTCCTATCCTATTCCTATCCTATTCTATTTTTCCGAAGTTCATAAAAGCATCACCACTACTATACCTACAACATATTAGACTGGGCACTATGACAACGTTGGAAGGCATTTTTCTCAGCTTCAGTGATCACGTAGTTGGTCCTGCACTTTGCCTTTGTAGGGTAGTACAGTACTCTACTAATGTCATGAGTGAATATAAAACACTCTCCTACCAACTTAAGATGACTTGTCACTGTAGCAAAATGTCAACACCATCTAAATAGACCGAGCATTTCACTGAGATGGTTATGTATATGTAGCCACAAGGACACTGGATTACTGTACCAAGGACACTGGATTACTGTACCAAGGACACTGGATTACTGTACCAAGGACACTGGATTACTGTACCAAGGACACTGGATTACTGTACCAAGGACACTGGTAATTGTGTCGTTCACATCAAACTAGTAAAGAGGATGTCTGCCGAAAGAATTGTCTGAGTACGTGAAAATGTGTTGTTTTTGGGTTTTGTGTGGTACTCTAGTAGAGTAGAGTAACTTTATTGATCCTGAAGGAAATTAAGGTGTTTAGCAGCATACACATAATATTACATTAAATTACATTACACTTAGCAGACGCTTTTATCCAAAGCGACTTACAAAAGGAGGACATAATAGCCAACAGATGTGTAGAGAACATCGAAGGTACCTACGTAAAGAGATGGTTAGTAGAAATTAGTTTTGTTAGGAAGGAAAGCAGTCTCGGAAGAGAAGGCTCTTCACAAGCTTTTTGAAGGTCGAGAGGGATATTGCTGCTCTTGTAACGACTGGTAGGTTGTTCCACCACTGAGGGACAACAACCGAGAAAAGCTTGGAGTGACCTCGCTTTGTCTTAGGAGAGGGTACGGCCAGGCGGTACGTAGTAGAGGATCGCAGCGCTCTGGACGGGGTGTAAGCATTTAGTATGACGTTGAGATAGGTAGGGGCAGATCCGGAAGTGACTTTGTGGGCAAGAGTCAAAGCTTTGTGTTGAATTCTTGCAGCCACCGGGAGCCAGTGCAGGTTGATGAAGAGCGGAGTAACATGCGCCCTTTTGGATTAATAATACACATTACAAAACAGATCAAACATATTGCTCACATCTGCATACATACAT
>CM050203.1:15972500-15977500 GCA_027475355.1 Coilia nasus | reverse complement strand
ATAGCTCTGACCTCTGACCCCTGACCTCTGACCCCGGCTCAAGTGCCTGCAGACGAGCGAGGCGTCCCATGAAGGAGCGCTGCTTGTGTTGGACACGCTGCAGTGGCTTTAAAGGCCCTGTGCTGCAGTGGCCATTACAGTGGAGGCCAGAGGTGTTTCGGAGGAAGAGCAGCATTAGGGGTCCTTCAGAGAATGCAATGCTTTTTCCTCAGCCAAGAGCTCAAATTCAGTTGTTTTCCTCCGGAACGATGCGGTTTCATCATTGCGATGCGCATCGCTGCTTTTCTCTGGCTGCGCCTCGCTGAAAAAACAGCAAGGCTTCTAAAAAACGTGAGGCGCTCAAAAGTAAAATCTGTTAAACTTTTGGAAAGCATCTTTTTTTTTTTTTTTTAACAATGACTTGTTGCTTAGCTACAGTGACTCGTGGACAGCAGAGCTTTAAATATCAATGGTAAAATAAGAAGAACCATATGTAATTTAGCAACAAGAAACAAACCTTGACTCCAGATCTCCAGCAAGGGCTTATTAAGCGCTTGGATTTTGGAATACTAGCGATGCTTCTGATGTTTTGGAGGTGGAAAACGTGTTGCAGTCTGACCTTTGTCTGCACCCTTATACTGGAGGCCCCACCATTTTGAGACTGAGACTTCGAGCGTTTATACAGTGTGCAAAATGAAAGGCATTACTTTCGATTGTAATCTTACTGATCAACATTGGTGCTCACCATTTTAGCAGGGGCCGTGCACCGTTGGTGAATGCATGTGTGGTTGGGGGGGGGGGGGGGGTCAGTGGGTTGGGGTGACACTATCAGGCCCCAGCACTCTCTCGTCCCATATTGGGGCAACCCCGTCAGACCCCACCTTCCTGCCCTCGCTGGGCCTAGCCCGACCCCCAGTGGGCATGACCCAATCAGCTCGGCTCCTCTCTTAATCCGGGCCGGTTCGCCAGGAAGCCTCAGAGTATTTTGTCCCTCCGTCTCATTCATTCCGGCTCACGGCAGACTCTTGCACTTCACACACACACTCCACACACACTCCACACACCCTTGCCGCGGGTCACCCTGAAGCGATGGGAGAGGATGTTATCGCCGGTCTCCAGCCTGCGGTCTTATTGCCTGCGACTCGTCCGGTTAATGCCGGTCGGCCCAGGCTCGAGCACGGAGAGCACGGAGAGTACCGCGACACCCAGCCCCCCCGCACGGATGTTCCTGTCGGCCCCTCCTCGGGTTCCTCTCTCCCTGATTACCTCTTAAACACAAGCCTCTCTGCAGAGGCACGAGGACTGCACTCCTGCTTCCCCCCCCACTTCCCAAACTAGAAGCCTCTCTCCAGGCTTCTATGCCCAGACACAAGGGGTTACTTAGGGGAAGGGAAAGGAAAACTACCCCCGCCATCTCTAGTCTCCTGTACCCAGACACAGAGGGGTATTAGGGCCAAGCACAGGAAAACTACCCCCTACCCCCACCTCTAGTCTTCTGTGCCCAGACACAAGGGGTAACTTAGGGGCAAGGACAGGAAAAGTACCCCTACCCCCAGTCTTCTGTGCCCAGACATGGGGGGTGGGGGCATTTAGGAGCAATGAGAGGAAAAGTACCCTAGCCCCACCTCCATTCTCCCTTGCCCAGACATGGGTATTTAGGGGTGCAGAGGGGATGGACAGGGGCATCTGGAGGACATGGGGAACTAGAAAATAAACACAGACTTGAACATTAGCTTTAGTGGTACTGGTGTTAAACACAGAGTTGAACACTGGCTTTAGTGGTACTGGTGTTAAATGCAGAGTTGAACATTGGCTTTAGTGGCACTGGTGTTAAATGCAGAGTTGAACATTGGCTTTAGTGGTACTGGTGTTAAACACAGAGTTGAACACTGGCTTTAGTGGCACTAGTGTTAAACACAGAGTTGAACACTGGCTTTAGTGGCACTGGTGTTAAATGCAGAGTTGAACACTGGCTTTAGTGGCACTGGTGTTAAACACAGAGTTGAGAATAAGCTTCAGTGGCACTGGTGTTAAATGCAGAGTTAAACATTGGCTTTAGTGGCACTGGTGTTGAACACAGAGTTAAACACAGGTTTTATCTTAATTTAACTAGTTAATGTAACAATGGTGAGTGTGTGTTTATGTTTGTGTGCATGTGTGTTTGTGTGCGCGCGTGTGCATGTGTGTTGTATGTACAGTATGTGTAAGTGTGTGTGTGTGTGTGTGTGTGTGTGTGTGTGTGTATGTACTCTGTATGTTAGCCTCTCTGTCACACAAGCATCTGCAGTCAAAATGGCCCACATAAAAGCTCTGCCCCTGCCTATCCCCCTAAGCCCTCGCCCCCCCTCCACCCCCAACCCAACTCCCCCAAAGTGCGGTGTGACCCCCAAACACACGCACCCCCACCCTGTCATCCCAGACCCTCCTGTAATGTGGTCCCCTGGTCAGTGGGTTTGGTGCTGATGTGTGTGTGTGTGTGAGTGCGGGTGTGTAACTGATGATGGGCGCGGTCCCAGGTGTATGGGTGTGGTGCTGGAGTGTGTGTGTGTGTGTGTGTGTGTGTGTGTTGGGGTCCTGCTGCTATCGTTTATCAGGCTGGTGTGGTCATGTCGAGATGGCCGCCCAGAGGGAGACAGATGAGCAGCAGATCAGCATGACTCACACCTCACCCATCACACACACACACACACACACACACACACACACACACACACACACACACACACACACACACACACACACCAGGGGTCGGAATTAACTTTGCAAAATGTGAACTTTTACCAGTCACTGACAAATAAATTATAACATTCACCAGCCACTCAATAGCGAATTATTATTTTGTGTCCAAAATGTCGCCAGCCACTTTCATATTTTACCAACATTTGGCTGGTGGCTGGTATCAGTTTTCATCCCTAACACACACACACACACACACACACACACACAGTCCCCGTCCTACACTCACACACACAGATTCATTTATATTAGGCGCAGACATGGTGAGGGGTTCAGTGTACGCACACACACACACACAGATACACACATACACACACACACACACACACACACACACACACAGACCAATAGCCCCTGTAAAGTCTCGTCCTTGGCTGGGACCCCTGTGATGTTAGTGCAAGATTTACTGTGGCCTCTTCCGACACTCCACACACACACACACACACATGCACACACACAATCACTTCCTCAATAAAACCTTATCCAGTCCCCAATCCGCAGGATCAGTGCAGGCAGTGGTGAAGACGACCCCCAGCACGTCAGCGAGGACCCCTTAGGAAAGACCCCCCACATCTAGGATAATGGGGTTACCAGTGCCCTCACATCTGTCGTGTGTGTGTGTGTGTGTGTGTGTGTGTGTGTGTGTGTGTGTGTGTGTGGCTGTACAACTGATGGTCATCTCATACTCATTTGATCGCAGAGCTGGCTGAGACAGTGGCCCTGTGTTCTGATTCTTGTTTCTGATGTGTGTGTGTGTGTGTGTGTGTGTGTGTGTGTGTTTGCACGCGCTCTGCTTCTGCTGTGAAGCATGTACACCATTATCTGGACCATTATTCCTCTTCTCAGCATGTTTGCATGATGCTTCCGCCAACCCGTCACCCCCCACCTCACACACACACATACACACATATACACACACACAAACGCACACACACACACAGACACACCCCACTCCCCGCCTGCCAGTGTGTTCACACTCTCTCTGAGTACGGTTCACTGCCAGGGCCTCATGCTGCTGCTTTCAGCATCAGAGCCCCTGCTGATCTCTCTCTCAAACACACACACACACACACACACACACACACACACACACACACACACACACACACACACCCGTATCCATTTGAACACACAAACAGATACAGAGAAACACAGATCCATTTTAACACAGACACACACACACAGAAATGCATCCCCATTTGCATGTGCACACAGACACACACACACACACACACACACACACACACACACAGTGCTCTGGGAGATTTTCTGGAATAGAGCTGTTGTGTGGGTGGATGTGTGTGTGACGCTTGTGTAACTGCTGTTGGGAGAACGACAAAGGCAATGTGAAGTCAGACACGGCAGATCGGCTCCACACTCGTGTGAAGTCAGACACAGCAGATCGGCTCCGCGCTCGTGTGAAGTCAGACACAGCAGCATTTTGCACGAGTACACTGAGAACTGGAACAATAACACGCTGATTGCCTTTAAAATGTAATCTCTCACCGCCCAACCCCGATGTCCAGCAGGGGGCAGCGGTTTTAGCGGTGGCTGCATCCTGTATGTCTGTCTGTAGCCTGGCTATAAGCCTGCTTATGCCGTTCCGATCAAATATTTTCTCCCTACAGTGGTAGTCTGGGTTTGCTTCCACTGACATGGCTGACTACGGTAGAATCTTTACCAGGCCAGACGTCGACTTGGTGTGCTTTATCTCAATTGTAGTGCGTAGGTAGGCTTATAGCCAGGCTAACTGCATGCGTTACGATCACACGTTAGTAATGATTCAATCGATTTAAACTTCAGCAGTCTACACCTCCAGGTAGCAATGGTTTCCCAATGCAGCACAGCCAGAGCCTCTGTAGGAAATGAAATGTAGTAGGAGGGGCTGATTTAGCAGGCCAGGCTGTCTGTACACTGTGGAGTTATTTGACATTTAAGGGAGTGTAATATGACTTATTCAGCGCTTGTTGTACTGCCATAATTCAGCTCCGAGGCGGACCGCTGCCCGTGGAAATGCCATGGGAGAAGGGCAGAGTTAACTCGGTTGGCCTGCCTGCGTGCCCGTGCACACACACACACACACACACACTCACACGCCCACCCATTCACACACGGACACAGACACAAACACAAACGCACACGCATGCACGGATTCACGTGCACAGACACACACACACACACACACGCACACACACACACACACACAGAAATACACGCCCACCCATTCACACACACGGACACACGCATGCACGGATTCACGTGCACAGACACACACGCATGCACGG
>CM050203.1:15962500-15967500 GCA_027475355.1 Coilia nasus | reverse complement strand
CCCCCATCCCCATACCCACCCCAGCCTCCAATCCCTCCTAATCTGATTGGATGTTGGATGCTGTGACGGCCCCCCAGGCTGCGGCCCGTGTGTCCAGTGCTCAGATAGCGTGCAGCGGCAGCATCTGTGGAGAGATCCCTGGGGCGGCCGCGAACCCAGCCATGTCTAACACAACTAAATTACATCCCCGCCTCGCTGCCCCCCGCACCCAAAATCAACAATTCCCGCCACCCAGATTGCGTTCCATACCTGTGGCCTTCCGCCACGGCCAGCCCCGCTTTTCCTCGGGACGGAAGCGAGCGCGTGTGTGTTTGTGTGTGTTTGTGTGTATTAGAGTTGAAGGCAGAATTGATTTTCACACACCAGTAATATTCTGCCTGAGAGTGCGATGACAGCACCATCTGTAATTATTTCACGCGGCCTCTGTAAATACACTCGTGCGGTGATGGTCTGCCTGCTGGAGAGAGCAGAGCTTGGTATTTACCACTGATCGCTTGACCTTTGCTGACCTGATTTATTAGGGTATTAATCAAAGGAAAACACATCCTGTCACATCATCCCGCCCTGCTAACTTCCCGTGACGGCTTGTTGCTCTTGAAACTCCCTCAGACCTGAGTGAAGCGGTGTTCTCTAAACACACTAACACACACACAGACACACACTCACACACAGGGGGCCTGGAGACAGTGATGGAGCTGAAGGAAGACCTCTTCTGGAGGATGCTTTGGTGAGGTCTTGTGCAGCTTCATGTGGTTTTGTAAAACACGACACACACACTCACACACACACACACACAGATTCGTGTGGTTCTTTACAGCACTGACATTCAGTGATGCGTACTGGACTGACAAAGGTGGATGCAGTTGCTACAACAGTAAAAGTGGATGCATCCCTATGACGATACAGGTGCATGTGATCACTATGACCATAAAAGTGGCATGTGGTCACTATGACCATAAAAGTGGCATGTGGTCGCTATGACGATAAAGGTGAATGTGTTCGCTACAAAGGTGGATGTGGTCGCTATATAACCATAAGGGTGCATGTGGTCGCCATGATGATAAAAGTGGATGTGGTCGCTGTAGTGATAAAGGTGGATGTGGTCGCTATAACGATAAAGGTGGATGTGGTCACTGTAGCGATAGAGGTGGATGTGGTCGCTGTAGCGATAAAGGTGGATGTGGTTGCTATAGAAATAAAAGTGGATGTATGTGACTATAACGATAGAGGTGGATGTGGTCGCTATAGAGATAAAAGTGGATGTAGTCGCTATAACGATAAAGGTGGATGTGGCTGCTAAAGCGATAAAGGTGCATGTGGCTGCTAAAACAAAAAAGGTGGATGTGGTCGCTATAGCGATAAAGGTGGATGTGGCTGCTAAAATGATAAAGGTGGATGTACTCCTTATAGCGATAAAGGTGGATGTGGTCGCTATAGCGATAAAGGAAGATGTAGCCAACCGCTGTGGTGCCTTTCCGTCTGCTGCATGAGCCTCACCATCATTGGCTGGAGTCACTCATGACAAAACTGAAGTGTGTTTCTTACAGAGGAATGAACAGTTTTAAAAGTCATGAAGATCTGCAGTGTGATTGCGGTCACAGTGTCCCTGACAGCCTTTGATTCCTGGAGTGTGTTGTGCTACAGCGTGGGCTGATCAAGATCAGAGAGAAAACACTGACCTTCACAGCTGAGCTGCTGAATGGGAAACGGCTAACAATGATCCGTTAAATCAACACTATAATTTATTTAGTGATCGTGGCAATTTGGTTACATGGAAAAGGGAAATTCAGAATTTGCAGAGAACATTATAGGACAAGGTTCTGTGAGGTTTTACATTCGTCACAACAGTGTCAACAGTTTCAACAGTGCAGGAAACTTGTGCAGCCCTGCCAACTCTTCCGGTTCCCTCAGACTCGCATTTCACATTTAACTAGCAGACTGGCATTTCACATTTAGCCATCAAGACAGCAAAGATAATCCCTTTAAAGGTGGCATTTAATGGAAGCAGAGGTTACACATGTTTTTTGACCTTGAGAACAAAAGGTCACGGGGTCACATAAATACGCAAGTAGGACTTGGAGAGAAGATGGCGGCCTGCTAAGAGAATGTGCCCTGCAGGTACTGTACTCCAGGCTGTGTACAGTAGTTATGGAGAAGGCCATTACTGAGGGTGTTTAGCTATGAAAAAAGGCAATTCTGGGGCTGTTTAGCAATGAGGAAGGGCATTATTGGGGCTGTTTATCTGTGAAAAGGGGCATTACCGAGGCTGTTTAGCTATGAGGAGGAAGGTGTTGTTGACGTGGCTCATGTGGATCTGTCCTTGCTGCTGCTGCTGCTGCTCCAGGAAAATTGTCGAGCATCATTACCTCCGGTCCTTCTGTAAAGGTCAGGTGTATCCTATGCCAAAAGAGACTTGAAAGGAGGCATTTGGAGAATCCAAACTGCTTTTATCATGCCTGTCACTTAGATGCTTCTGGGTCATTTCACTCAGTTCGGCTCCTTCCTGTGCAAAAACACTGTCTAAATGCAACTAATTCATGACGCCTGTAGACCTACGCGTAATGCAGTGGGGTATCGGGCAAGTAGCTGTGGGCTCAGTGCCAGGAAAATGGTTTAGAATAGCAGTCATTTACTGCAGTTATGCAAAGCACACGCACACAACACAACACACCCCTCAATACAGCACACAACACAACACACTCCACAGTACACACCACGATACAACCCACAACACAGCACGCATCACACCACACAGCACAACACACATCAGACTGCACAGCACAGCAGTGCAGAGTGAAACACAGCATGCGGTGCTGTTGCTGCTATCGCAGTATAAAACAGACTTAGCATGGCAACCTATTCCTGATGCACGGCTGTTAAATACTGTACACACTTCCACTTAATTGGCTCTGCAATAACACTGTCCGTGCCTCTAATTCCCCATCTGCCTCAGACGCACTGCCGGTTAGCCACCGTGGGCAGCAGGCAGTTGGTTTAGTCCTCCATATGCCGGCGGAGCCCGTTAATACGCCAGCAGGCTGCTGAAGTGTCTTTTTATGCAGGTGACTGTTTCCACACACCCCATATGCTGGAGCAGCCCTCTAATGCAGCAGGAGATTGCCACACTGGGCACCTGGGTGACAGTTCCAGGAGCACACACACACACACACACACACACACACACACACACACACACACACACACACACACACACACACACACACACACACACACACACACACACACAGACAGGAGTCTCTGAATGGGCACAGCAGCATCTGGAGAATGACTCAGTTGCGTCCCATAGTCTACCCTATACACACACACACACCCACAAGCGCACACACACGTCATTAGGTGGCAGGGCACATGTCTTTTCACAGGTGATTAACTCTCAGCGCCACAGGCCAGGCCAGCGCCAGTCGAGCGTCAGGAAGAGACGGCCAGCCTGCCAGAGGGGCGCTAATTCAGTTAACCTACCACACACACTCGCACACACACACACACACACACACACACACACACACACACAACCTCCCCCTCCCCTAGAGGATCGCTCAGGCGGCAGTAGCTTTTAGATGCGCTGTATACACACCGCTGTCATTACCAAACACACACTCACACACACACACACACACACGCTCACGACTCACACATACATCACTGGTTGGGTCGAAGGCTAGGCTCCTCAGCCCTGCTAAATGGGGAATGCGGTCAGGCATGTTACAATGCCAACATGCTACCTCTTATTAGCAACAACACTTGGAGGCTAACATGCTACGTGTTATTAGCAGTACTGCTCTGGGAGGCTAACATGCTACCTGTTATTAGTAATGATGCCCTTGAAGGCTAATGTGACACCTGCTATTAACAGTAACACATGCCCACCTGTTTGGAGCAGAGCTTAGAGATTAATAAACTCAAGCCCACTAGCCAACCCCACCCCACTCATGTCTAGCTTAACACCCACCACACTCCTAGGTAACTTAACCCCCCAATCCAGTTTAACTTAACACCCCTCAACACCTGTCCTGCATAGCTTGTGTGTCTTGTATACTCCCGCCTGCGACACCTGCGACGTTCATGTCATGTGCCGTATGCGCGTGACAAAAAAACAATTTAAAAACAAAAAATCTCCCTCAAGGCTTGACACACCTTTGAAATCAACCCGTATGCGGCCCCTCTACCCAGTTTTGTAGCTATACAGCTAGCTATAAGGTAGGGCTGCTCAATTAATCGAATTCTAATCGTGATAACAATTTCAGGGCCAAGTGATTTTAAAAGAAATAAAATCGAGGGCAACAATGTTTTTGTCCTAATTATTTTCTACTGTTTGTACTGTACATTGGATGTATACATTAGACATTTCTACTGTTTGTAAATTAGACATCAAAGGAGACTTACTAATGTTTACGAAGAAAGGTATTAGGGAAAATCCGAAGGTACAAGAATGTTTTTTCGAAATGTTTTTGAATACATTTTCAATAAATGAAGCATGTTACTGAAGAAAACAAAATAATCGTTTGAATAATCGTGATTTCAGTTTTGGCCCAAATAATCGTGATTCAGATTTTTTCCATAATCGAGCAGCCTTACTAAAGGGCTATACTTTATCAGGAGCTCCCAGATGCGCATTGTGACACAAAAAAGTACGCCTAGCCCACACAACAAGCAAAGCACTCGCACAGCCATTTGTGCAGAAGTATACAAAAGCCTTCAACCTGCTACAAACCGCAAAGCAGACCCCTACCTTGCCTCACCATTCAGTCCAGGAGCCCAGAGTTGTGTCTGGATGAAAAAGGGCTTTTGTGATGAAGTGTGTGTGTGTGTGTGTGTGCAGCAGGAGTGAGTTTGTGTGCTGCAGCAGTGTGTGTGTGTGTGTGTGTTGCAGGAGTCAAGAGGCCATGTGTCCAGAGTTGAGCTGATAAGCAGATATGCTCTGTGTGCGTGTGTGTGTGTGTGTGAGTATATGTATATCTGTGTGTGTGTGCTGCAGGAGC
>CM050203.1:15932500-15957500 GCA_027475355.1 Coilia nasus | reverse complement strand
ATTGAGCAGCATGTATGTGTGTGCATGTGACTGTGTGACTGAGTAAGTGATTGTGTATGACAGAAAGACAGGGTGCTTTGGGTAGCATTCATGCATGTGTCTATGTGTGAACATGTGTGTGTGAGTCAATGTGTTTAGGTGTGCGTGTGTGTGAGTGAGTGAGAGAGAGAAAGAGCGAGAGGGAGAGAGAGAGAGAGAGAGAGAACAAGTGAGAGATAGAGAAAGGGAGAGAACATTCATTCAGCCATGCGGTGATTGGGTAGTGTGTATCTAAGAGATTGTGAAACAGCTTTTGTATCGTCTCCATTTACAGGTGCTAACCCTGACCCCTTATCTCTGTGTGTGTGTGTGTGTGTGTGTGTGTGTGTGTGTGTGTGTGTGTGTGTGTGTGTGTGTGTGTGTGTGTGTGTGTGTGTGTGTGTGTTTAAAAGGCACTGCATTCACTCTGTCTCCTCTCTGTTCCTCCTGCGGCTCTTTGTCAACACCAAACACTTTCTCTCCTCAACTGCTTCTGTGCCACAAGTCCACCCCCCCACAACACACACACACTCTCTCTCACACACACACACACACACACACAAGTACACACACACAACTCCTCATGCATCACAAGGTCTAGGACTCCTTTGTGCTCCTTCAAATCACGCCCACCACAAAATTCCCCTCCACACACACACACACACACACACACACACACACACACACCTCCTTCCTGCGCCTCAAGGTCTAGGACTCCTGTGTGTTCCTTCAAATAATGCCCACCCAAAACTGCCCCCCCCCCCCCTTCTGTGCTTATCCAATCATGTGCCCTCCCTCTTGCTCAACGACACACACACTCTCACACACACACACACACACACACACACAGACACACACACACACACACACACACACACACACACAGCTCTCCAAGGTTTACTGGCTCCTGTGCGCCTCAGTGGCTTCTGTTCATACTCAGATGGCCTGACTGTGTCACAACACAGTTGTGGGGGTGGGGGGGTGGGGGGGGATTAGGGTGAACACACAATGGGATCAGACAGCTCTGAAGGTCCCCCTACCGTAACACACACACATACATATACACAAACATACATATACACACACACACACACAGGAACAGAAACACATACACACATACAGGAACACGCATACACAGGAACACACACACAGAAACACATACACACGCACAGGAACACACACACACACACACACAAGAACACAGGAACACACACACAAGAACATAGGAACACACACACACACAGGAACACACACACACAGGGAGCTCACATGACAGCGCTAGATCTTGGAGCTGCAGAGGATCGGTGGCTAAGTGGAAGAACATCGGCTAACGACGGACAAAGCAGCAGGCTAGCGCTTCGCCAGCATACAGTACACACCTTTCCTCCTGTCCTGCTGTGTGTGTGTGTGTGTGTGTGTGTGTGTGTGTGTGTGTGTGTGTGTGTGTGTGTGTGTGTGTGTGTGTAAGTGAGAGTGACGGACAAAGCAGCAGGCTAGCGCTTCGCCAGCATACAGTACTCACCTTTCCTCCTGTCCTGCTGTGTGTGTGTGTGTGTGTGTGTGTGTGTGTGTGTGTGTGTGTGTGTGTGTGTGTGTGTGTGTGTGTGTGTAAGTGAGAGTGACTGACAGAGAGAGAGAGAGAGAGAAAGTGCATGTTTGTATGTGTGTACATGTTTGTGTGTGAAAGAGAGATTGAAAGTGTGTGTGTGTGTTTGTGTGTGTGTAAGAGAGAGAGACTGTGCGTGTGTGTGTGTAAAAGAGAGACTGTGTGTGTGTGTGTGTGTGTGTGTGTGTGTGTGTGTGTGTGTCTGTAGATTTTAAAATGTGGTTTGTCATTTCCTCCTGCAAGTGTGTGTGTGTGTATGTGTGTAAGAGAGAGAGACTGTGTCTGTGTGTGTGTGTAGATTTGAAAGTGGTTTGCCATTTCCTCTTGCAAGTGTGCTGCTGAAGTGACCAATTAAAACTGCAGGTCAGCACTCCTCCAGCTGCCACACACACACACACACACACACACACAAACCTGCACAGACATGCAAATGTCTAAACAGTATACACGTGTACTCGCATAAGAAACCCATTTCCATACAGACTTAAACTTATGGTACACACACACACACACACACACACGCACACACACATCACAGACAATGTGTCTATGCATCTGTGGCCAGACATTCTGGTTCAGCCTGTCCAGGTGTTTTTCACTCGTTTATTTACACTCAGCTCAGATTTCCTCCATGTTTTACACTCTTCTCTACTCTTCTATCTCTCTCTCTCACACACACACACACACACACACACACACACACACACACGCGCACGCAGTCAGTACTGCACACACACACACACACAGTACTGCACACACTCTAACATGCCCAGACCTGCCAACATGTACGGATTTTGCGTAGCGGATACGCATTTTTACCTTATTGTACGCTTGTACGATTTTATGTCCTAAAGTACGCATATCGTTTGGTCTCGTATTTCAGCAGTTTCTCTGGTCAAGTTGTCACTGAAGTTGATTCCGCCGCTGAGCCACAGATATCTGCGTAAGCTGGGTGTTTTCTATAGGTGTTTTTGACCAATTAGAGATCTTCATTTCCGCCTGCCCCGTCTCTCCTATCTTAGCCCCTCAGTTCAGTTCAGTGCTGCTGCAAAGAAGACAGTTGCAAGCAGGTTGCAAGTTCGTGCCTTTTCACTTGTTCAAATAACATGGAGAAGGTAAAATTAACCAAACTAACCCACCTAGAGGGTTAAAGGGGCAATTTACAAGATACGGTTTATATAAGAGCTGTCTTTTGTCAGAGAAATAAACTTTGCTTATGCTAAGCTTTCAGGTAACCAATAGAATCAGAACATTTTCTATGCAATTAGGTTGTAGCATGCTTACCCTCAAAACGCCACCAATGTGAATAAGTTGTAAAATTAATGTACCTTCAACTCAATTTACATACTACATATTAATACAATATTATTTTCAATTAAATAAGGTTAGGCAGTTAGCTATGTTGACCTGCTATGTCCAATGTAGCTGCCGTAGATGTGTATATACATATCTATGTGTACCTGCATGCTAATCGGAATTTAAATATTAGCACCTAAAGTTAGCCCACAATATCAAGGCGTTGCAGTTGTCTGGTTGGTAACTCATATATTCTGAATATAAATCCGTTATATAAACAAATTTATTTGAAACCGTTTTGCTCATTAAATGTTTGATGTCCTGTGAACTTCAAAGCAGCGTGAACATAAAGCCTATTGTGCATACAAACTGGCATAGCATTGTTAGCTGCCCTTGACAAGTGGATGCAAGTGAACGAAAATTAGATTTTTTTCATGTGTTGCTTAAAGCGGAACGAAATAAGTGTAGAGCATATTCTAGATCTAATATAGGGAATAAATACAGAGAAATGAAAATGTTGTGCATTTACTGTAAAAGATGGGCAGATGAATACACAGCATTCTTAACTTAAGGGGCAACAGGTAACGAACACAGCCACACACCAGCTGTGACAGGCGATTCCAGCACAGCAAATGATGCCTACAGCCTACAATAGACCTATTGGCTTGTCCAATGTGATTGCAGCTGACATTTTTAATGCCTAAAAATTACACGAGTCATGGCATGTATTATAATCTTCTCTCCCCAGCTTAAATCTTGTGCGGTGTCAGTGGTTGCTTCAGGCCTATCCATTTGTTTTTAGAATTAAATGTGGATGTTGTGTGTCTATATTATGATGTATAATGTAATTTAGATTTATTTTAACAACATGCAGGAATAGTACCTACTCATATAGTAGCCTGTTATAATCTACCCCTTCTCTACCTACATTTTGTGTTATCCTTGCTTCTGCAATCTATAAGGCTAGGTATTTCAGTGGCGGGTAGGGGGGGGGATGGGGGGGGGGGGGTTGGGTGGTATTTGTACTCATAAAAATCCTATTTGTACTCATAAAAAAGGTTGGCAGGTCTGCATGCCCCCAGATGTCTGTTTTAACTTAAATCATTCTAACCTGACTTTTTTACTTACTAACATTCTTACTCGATAGCTGATTGATAGAGAGAGAGGGGGGGGGAGAGAGAGAGAGAGAGAGAGAGCGAGAGAGCGAGAGAGACAGAGAATGGCAAACTCAGAAGCTGACTAGAGACTGTCATGGTCTACAAAGGATTTCTGTTGCTATGGCTTCTAATAGGAGTGTCGCTTAACTGGCTGCGTTGCGAGGCAGGACCAAAATAGAAGTCGCAGTTACGCAAAAGGCACATTTAGAATCCACTTTTCTCTCCCATACCTTTGGAATACATCACATTAAAAATTCACCTCTCCCTCACGCACGCACAAAAAGGCACCTGACATTTCTCTCGCTCTCTCTCTCTCACACACACACACACACACACACACACACACACACACACACACACACAGTTCTTTATTTGTGCCCACAATTCAAAATAAAAAATAAATACACAAAGACACAAATCTGGCAGTTGCGAAAGTTGCTCAGGCATGATTCAGCTCAATGACCACGACCCACACTTGCAGCCTGAGGTTGTAAGTCAATGGAAAAGCCTATTTTATTTCCCCATAAAATCAAACATGGAGCCTAGTCTGAGCTGTGTCCATTACCCCCGTTTGAGTCTCAGGGCTGCTTGTGTCCCTGTCCCCAGTCCCCTGTTTCAATCTCAGGGCTGCTTGTGTCCCTGTCCCCTGTTCTCGGGGCCTGCTGTGTCCCTGTCCCCTGTTTCAGTCTCAGGCCTGCTTGTGTCCCTGTCCCCTGTTTGAGTCTCAGGCCTGCTTGTGTCCCTGTCCCCTGTCCCCTGTTTCAGTCTCAGGCCTGCTTGTGTCCCTGTTCCCTGTTTGAGTCTCAGAGCTGCTTGTGTCCCTGTCCCCTGTTTGAGTCTCAGGCCTGCTTGTGTCCCTGTCCCCTGTTTCAGTCTCAGGCCTGCTTGTGTCCCTGTCCCCTGTTCTCGGGGCCTGCTGTGTCCCTGTTCCCTGTTTCAGTCTCAGGCCTGCTTGTGTCCCTGTCCCCTGTTTGAGTCTCAGGCCTGCTTGTGTCCCAAGTCCCCTGTTTCAGTCTCAGGCCTGCTTGTGTCCCTGTCCCCTGTTTGAGTCTCAGGCCTGCTTGTGTCCCAAGTCCCCTGTTTCAGTCTCAGGCCTGCTTGTGTCCCTGTCCCCTGTTTGAGTCTCAGGCCTGCTTGTGTCCCAAGTCCCCCGTTTCAGTCTCAGGGCTGCTTGTGTCCCTGTCCCCTGTCCCCTGTTCTCGGGGCCTGCTGTGTCCCTGTTCCCTGTCCCCTGTCCCCTGTTCTCGGGGCCTGCTGTGTCCCTGTCTCCTGTCCCGGGGGCCTGCTGTGTCCCTGTCCCCTGTTCTCGGGACCTGCTGTTAGCCTGGTAAACCCGCCCCTCGTACTTCATTTCATTTTGTACAGAGGGTCTGGACTGGAATTTCTTGAGGGTCATTTAGTCGGCCCCAGCAACGCCGATCCAATCAGCGAACAGAGGGTGTGTTCGTGAGCCATGATGTTGACCTTGTGTGCTATATTTCAATTGCAGTGCGTAGGTAGGCTAATTGCATACGTGACGACTAGGCGTTAGAGATTGGGTAAAGGCAGAGGCACTTGTTTGAAACTTCAGCAGAGTCCACACCTCCAGGAAGAAATCGTTTCTCACGGTGTCTGGTCCAGACCCTCTGTACAAAATGAAATGAAGCTAGCCTGCTTGTGTGCCTGTCCCCTGTTTGAGTCTCAGGCCTGGGTGTGTCCCCATACCCTGTTCTCAGGGTCTGCTGTGTCCCTGTCCCCAGTCTGGCTTGTAGAGGCTGCACGGCTCCTGTGCCTCCTTTCATTTCGACAGCCGTGCACAGTGTGTGTGTGTGTGTGTGTGTGTGTGTGTGTGTGTACACAACCTGGAGAGTATGCAGGCACAGCTGTGCCTCTGATTACCGCACACGCACACATACATCCGCACTCGCACGTGCAAATACATACACACACACATACACACACTTACACACACACACACTTGCATGTGCACACAAACACACACACACACACACACACACATCCACACTCGCTTGTGCACACACATACACACACACACATACACACTCACATGTGCACACACATACACACACACACTCACATGTGCACACACACACACACACACACACACAATCGCATGTGCACACACACACACTCACACACACACACACACTTGCACACACAGATACACACACACCTCTTTGAGATGCAGACGTGTGTGACACGCCTCATGAATTATAAATTCTTTTTATTGTCTCCTGGCGACATTTCATTAAATCATAACTACTCTCTTCAGCCGACCCCGCCACACCTCCATTTAACTCTGAATTACATGAGAATATATTAGCTCTGCCTCTTCCTGTCTTTTTCCTCTCCTTTCTGCGGTTTTCCTCTCTCCTCAACACACACACACACACACACACACATACACACACACACACACACTCCACCTCAGCACCCTGTGGCCAGAGATTCCTTCAGCCCGACAGCTCATTTATCTGATGGTGTCAAAAGCAGAGGTGTGTGCATGGGAGAGGGTGTGGATGTGTGTGTGTGTGTGTGTGTGTGTGTGTGTGTGTGTGTGTGTGTGTGAGTCTGTGTGCTTTGGACTATCAGAGTGTGTGCATGTGCCACTCCTGATACGTGTCTGTGTGGGTTGTAGTATTTCAGTGTGTGCATGTGTGTGTGTGTGCACGTGTGAGTGTGTGTGTGCGCACGTGTGTGTATGTGTGTGTGTGGTGAATGTGGCTGCTTGGCAGGGTGTGAAAGTGACAGGCCTTTCCGCGCCTTCCTGGATTTATGGGCTTATGCTAATTAGCGTCCTGGGCTGCCTGCCGCGGGGAGATGGCATGGACTGGGCAGCACCAGAATCAGAGTCAGAATCAGAACCGCCAGTCTTGCCAGAACAAACACGGGAGCGATCCACATGTAGAGGCAGTGCTGCTATCAGTACCACCAGTCTACCCAGAACAAACACGGTACCGATCCGTATGTAGAGGCAGTACTACTGGTATCAGTATCGCCAGTCTTGCCGGAATAGAACACAGTACCGATCCGTACATAGAGCTAATGCCGGTATCAGTACTGCTAGTTGGACCAGAACAAACACGGCACCGATGCGCACACAGATTCAGCACTACAGATGTCAGCTACCACCATAGTTAGGCCAGAACATACACCGTACCGATCAATCGGACCAGAACAAACACAGTACCGATCAATCGGACCAGAACAAACACAGTACCGATCAATCGGACCAGAACATACACCGTACCGATCAATCGGACCAGAACAAACACAGTACCGATCAATCGGACCAGAACAAACACAGTACCGATCAATCGGACCAGAACAAACACAGTACCGATCAATCGGACCAGAACAAACACAGTACCGATCAGTCGGCCCAGAACAAACACAGTACTGATCAGTCGGCCCAGAACAAACACAGTACCGATCAGTTGGACCAGAATAAACACAGTACCTATCCGTTGGACCAGAACAAGCACAGTACCAATCCAGACATACAGCAGATCCAGTACTGGTATTGGCTACCACGGCAGTCGGGACAGAAAAAAGCATAGCGTTGATTCTCACACAGGACCAGTACCAGAACCCTAACCAACACAGGTAGGCCAGAACAAATAGTGCCCTAATCCGCAGTGAAGGGTGTCATCACACACACACACACATTGATGAGGAATGTGCCAGTGGATAGATACGCGCACACACACACGCAGATAAGGAATATGGCAAATACACACACACACACACACACACACATGAGGGATAAATCAGTGGACAGATGGACACACGTGTGTGCGCACACACACACACACACACACACACACACACACAAAGAGATGAGAAATATGCCAGTGGTGTTTCTCTGACAAGGGAGCTTTTCTGTTCTTCCCTCCTGAGGTCCACCTGCAGAAAAAGACACCAAAAAACCAGAGCTGCCTTCAGTATCACACACACACACACACACACACACACACACACACACACACACACACACACATGAGGGACCTTCTCTGTGCTTTAATCCACCTGCAGAAAAGCCGTTCTTTCTGCAGTATAACAAGGCGCATTAGTGTTAATATTACATGATGACTTATCCATAAAATATAGTCTCATCAGAAGCCATGTTTATAATAGACAGACTGGAGACGTTCATAGATGATTCATGAAAATCAATCCCTCATCCCTGTTCCCCATCAGGTCCATTTGATTTGGGTGTAGATTGCAGATATTGACGGCCAATTTAATTCCTATTTTATGCAGCAGAAGCCCTAAGTCTTTGCGCCTGCAAACCCCCATTAATGTGTGTTGTCACGGATACCCAACACTAGATCAATACACTTCAAATATTATTAGGCTCCCATGACGCAGTGCTGTGCCAAGCTACATGGTAATGGAGGTGCACCACTCCTTTAAAGTGTAGCAAGGCTAATCCCTGAGTCTAGATTAGGCTGATCAGGCACTACTACTGGCAGAGACACCAGAGACTGTATCCTAGAGGAGTCCTGATGTGTGTGTGTGTGTGTGCGTGTGTGTGTGTGTGTGTGTGTGTGTGTGTGTGTGTGTGTGTGTGTGAGAGAGAGAGAGACAAGCGCAGACTCTAAACTCTCCTCCAGGGACATACATCTGCTACACACACACACACACGCGCACACACACACACACACCACGGATTGATATTTATGTTAATAGAGTTTATACTTCATACTTAAAAATACTTCAAATGAATTTACTAGTCTGCGTTTTTCGACACGTTTCTCTTACTTGAACAGCTTTTCAGTTTTCAGCGCGTGACTTCACACACACACCACAGATTGATACTTATGTTAATGGAGTTTATTTTTGAACCTTAAAGGCTGTCATTGCATCCTTGTTTCATTAATTTTGCGGTGGTTTCTGGTATTAATGAATGCCCTGTGAGCCGGTTTTGGTGAAAATATGCTTTAGTGCTCCTGTTTCAGGTTGTTTGGTGTGGAGATGGGGCGGGGAGAATGACAGGGTCTCGGCTATGCTAGTCACAGGCTACAATCTTTCAATTCGGTCATAGCACACAAAATAGAAGATCTAAATATTCTAGGTGAATGTGTGCTGCAACAAGACTCCTCCAGTAACCACAACTATAGCATGACATTTACGAACTTACGTCACTTCATTTGCCCTTTTTCTTATTCACTCGTTATTCTGTCGATTTTCTTTCATTGAATAATGGATGACCTATCATATTTCAAAAAGAGCAAGTACTCAACGATTTCTTGGGAAATGACACCTTTAAAAATACTTCAAATTATTCGACTCTGTTTTTTGGCACATTTCTCTTACTTGAATAGCTTTTCGGTTTGTTTAATTCGGCCAGAGAGCAATCTATCAGTAATATAAATTATTTTGTGCGACTAGATGAAGAATTTATGTTTCTTTCCGGGACTGGAGACCCTGAATCCACAAATGTTATTGGAATTTAAAATGTAGGCACTGGTTAGAAAAATCAGACATTGCGTGTTCATCTCTTTGCCAAAATCAAACCGTGTTACTGGTATTGATGTAGCTGATTTTTAACACAGAGCAAGGTCAGTCTTTGCTTTAAAAATTTATTTGAAACTACCTCAGTCCTGATTAAACAGAATGATCTGAATCTTTTATTTGAAAATTTTACCTAGTTTTTTTATTTTTTATTTCAAAGCATGAGCCATGGTTTTTGTGTGGATGAAGTGTACCTTAAAGCTGAGCTGTTCTAAGCAATTGCCATTGTCTCCAGTTTGCCAATTCATTTACGGACCGGGCGAAACATTTTATAGATCTAAGGCACAGACGCAGACGCCGACTTTCCTTTGTCTTACAGCTTCACCATACACATTCCCTGGACAGGGTTCATCCCCACATACACCCCATGGACAAGGCTTCACTGGGTCTTAGGTCAGAGGTTTAAAGTCCCACACACTTTCACAGTGGGCCATCCAGTTGGGGGTCCTGCATCACTGTGTGGGGGCTTTTTTTCCCACAAGAATGACTGCCTCGCAGAACATTATCTGTTTCTTATCAGCCTCCATTTTAAACTGATTTTGTATCCAAATGTCTCTCACCACCTGGCCAATAATAGACTTGCTAACGCTAGCTGAGCTACGTCAGTGAAGGTGTTTCAGTGAAGGTGTTTCAATGGAGGTGCGTTAGTAGAGGTGTTTCAGTGAACAACAATTATGATTTGTTTTTATTTCAGTAAAAATACCTCAAGTCCATGGACTCCCACTGTACAGACAGTGGAGGTACATCAGTAGAGTTATATTAGTGGAGTTATGTTAGTAGAGTTACATCCTTAAAGCTACAGTACATTAGTGTGAGTTACAATAATGTGAAAAAGGTTTAGGCAGGTATGAAAAAAATGTGGTCAACTAGGAATGCCTTCAAAACTGGAAGTGTTAATCATTTATGTTCATCAATTGACAAAATGCAGTGACAAAACAAAGGAAAAACCTAAATCAAATCAATATTTGGTGTGGCCACCCTTTGCCTTCAAAAGAGCATCAATTCTTCTAGGTATACTTGCATAGAGTTTTTGAAGGAACTTGTCTGGTAGCTTGCACCAAACATCTTGAAGAACCAACCATTGTGTGTACCCCTTTGTGTGAATTGATGCCGTTTTGAAGGCACCTGCCTTCACCTTGCCTAAATCTTTGCACAGTACTGTTTCTTTTTAGCCATCCACGTCCATGTTTAATGTTAAAACACCCATAAGACTGAAAGAACTTGATGGACATAAGTTGTTTTTTGACAAGTTTTAGGCATTTGCACACAAAGTGTACACACACAGGGGTACACACAAAGTCAGAGATTTGCAGGATTATAGTCAGGTGATCAACCACCAACTTGGTTGTACAGATGTTGTCATTTCAGAATGCTCATGTCACTCACGCAATCCGTGATTCATGCAGTCCGTGAAATGTCAGTACCACTGCAGCCGCTAGGGGCAGCATAGGAACACAGATGTTTACGCTGAAGTAAAGATCTTACTTCCAAGGTAGACCCACCCACGGCAAAACTTGCAGTATTTAGTTGACTGCAAACGTGCCATTATCTCGTAATCCTGCGGTTCAATTGCAGTGAAATTAAATTGATGTGCAGAAATAGTGACAATACAGCTGTCAAAACGTTTAAAAAGCAAAGCCACGTCACCTCGTTTTTCTTGTTAAAACCGTATGCCATGACTTCAAAGTTTAACAATCTGAACAGCAGTATTATAGTCATTTCTACAAACCGATTGAGTTTCGCTGAGTTTGGACAGCACAACTGTAATATATTTGCAAGTTGGCCATGAAGTGGAACATTTACCACGGTACCACCGGGAATGTTTCGTTTGAGACACAAACAAGAGGTAGTGAAATCGATATATGAGCACTTCCTTGTAAAAGTTTGGGATTCATAAGAATATAATTTCCTCCAAATTTACACCCATTCTTCTCTGTTGAATTACTCTACATTGTAGCGAGATGGCATACCAAACAAAACAGCGGAATCAGGGCTTTACAATGTGCCCGCCCGCTTATTTATGCGCTGAAGTATCGGCAAGATATATATATATTTTTTTTTTAATTATCCAAAATCTCTCATATTAGAGCTCTGCACAGGCATTAGTCTCGTTGAAATCGCGCGCATAACTGCTTGGCCACGCAGAGAACAGGTCGGAGGGAGGTGTTAACGTGCAAGATGAACTACGGGTGGCCATCTCCAAAATTAAACATATGTGGACCTGCTTTGCTTCGCGCACAGCGCTCATCCATCACATAGAGTTTTTTCTGCATACATAACTTTATAACTGTCCCACGTTACTTGCTTGTTCGTAATATGTCCGTACATGCTCAGCATTTTACATAAGTTATGATGGGGTGCTGCCTATTTGTTTTCGGTCGTAAGTTTGGTAATGAAATACACTAGTTCAGAGATTGTGTTCAGTTTTGTTTTTGCTCTACTGCCTTAAAACAGCAGTATAGCAAAAACGCGTAAAACAGCCACATTATTAAAGTGGGAGAGGGAGAGAGAGAGAGCGCGATAGCATCGCCTGTACCACCACCACGATGTTATATCACACCCCGCCTTGTTCAGCTCACCAAAAGCCTTGGAGTAAATAAGTGTCATGGCTTTGTCGCTTTGTGTGTGTGTGTCTGCGAACATGCATTTGTGTGTGAAACTACTGCTTGTCTGATGTCCTCATCAACTGACGGCTTCATAGACTCACCCACCCCTACCCGTCCATTCCCCAACACACGCACACACACACACCTCGCTACAGAAAATAAACTCTCTTCTTTTGTTTTCTCTTGTCGCCACCAGCCCCGACCCCCCTTTCTGGATGTGGAGTAGCCTTTAATTTAAAGGTCTTGGATTGGCGCTGGTCTGCAGTTTGACACTGTTGTAACATCAGTTTACAGCTAAGTTCACTGCGTATAAATAAGCTACGAGTACCGTTTATAAGTGATAAAACATAGTCATGACCTGGTGTGCAGTACAGTACGTTATTAAGAGTAATTTGTAAATGCCCTTTTGAACTAGGTTCTTTAACCATATTTATCGAGCAATTCGTTAATAACTAGGCCAGTGCCTTCGCCGCTTTGATTGGTTTTGTAAGTGGCTACGTTAAATCGGTTTGTAATATTCTCCGAGCTCCGGGCTGTTATGTCACGGGGTGACGGGCGAGAGGTCTCTCTGCCTCCCTCTCTCTCATCTATGGTGGTGGCACCCGCACTCTCTCGCACGGCACCTGTAGCCGCCCTGCATGTCTCAAGGCTTTAGTTGACTCGTGTGTATTGTGCTACTGAAAGTATTTCCTTTTGCTGTGCTGTGGACGCCAACTAGCCAACGGCCAGCTGCTCCAGCGCCCGAGAAGGAAATGAATGGACGAGAATTGTTTTCGTTGTGCGTGCGCAACCAAATAAACTTGTTGCTTGAATGGTCTGTGGTAAAACCAACTAACGTGTGAAAATGTGGCAAAGCTGATGCATTAAGTGGATGAAATTATATTGTTTATATTGTTATAAATCCATAACGTTTAACAGCATTTTGATATCATCTGTCAATACTATTAATAAACTCTGCCACGAGACTAATTTGGCACTTGCAGTCATGGGTTTCTTTGCACACCTGGTAACATTTAGCCTATGTTCCTTATTACAATCACCAACATTTCAGCCGAGTAACGGTGGAATGCCGTTGCTTTCAGTCACGGATTACTGACCTGTTATACCAATAGAATAAGCAATCCTCCTAAATGCAGTCGTTTAATATTCACCTAAACTACAGAGTACAGCAATATACATTTTAGATTGACATAACATAACTCCATTCAGTCTGAATGGAGACACTGCACATGTACTGTATTTACTAACTCCCACCTGCACGACCAATCAGTGCATTCAGTGAACAACCCAGCAAGTTCGCAAGAAGTATAACAAACTATGTGTAAAAAAGTCATGGTTTAACACACCAATTAAATGAATCTGAATAGTTTTTACTCAAGCAAACTAAATTCTACATTCTCTGTATGTCTCGTATTTGGCTGGTAACATTTAAATTGCCCACCCTGATGCTCTGGATTAAATAACGCCTTGTCAAATTAGCAAGCTACCAGCTGCGTTCCTTCAATTACCATCCGAGTAATTAGTGGAGTTACATTAGTGGAGTTACATTAGTACAGTTAAATCAGTAGAGTTAAATTAGTGTGAGGTACATCAGTACAGTTATATTACTGGAGTTACATCCCTAAAGTAACAGTAGAGTTACATCAGTAGAGTTACATTAGTAGAGTTACATCGGTAGAGTTGCATTAGTAGAGTTACATCGGTAGAGTTACATTGGTAGAGTTGCATCGGTAGAGTTGCATTAGTAGAGTTGCATCGGTAGAGTTGCATTAATAGAGTTACATCGGTAGAGTTGCATTAGTAGAGTTACATCGGTAGAGTTGCATTGGTAGAGTTGCATTAGTAGAGTTACATCGGTAGAGTTGCATTAGTAGAGTTACATCGGTAGAGTTGCATTAGTAGAGTTACATTGGTAGAGTTGCATTAGTAGAGTTACATTGGTAGAGTTGCATCAGTAGAGTTGCATTAGTAGAGTTGCATCAGTAGAGTTACATTGGTAGAGTTGCATCAGTAGAGTTACATTGGTAGAGTTGCATTAGTAGAGTTACATTGGTAGAGTTGCATCAGTAGAGTTGCATTAGTTGAGTTGCATCAGTAGAGTTGCATTAGTAGAGTTGCATCAGTAGGGTTGCATTAGTAGAGTTGCATTAGTATAGGAACATTTGTGTGAGGCACTTCAGTGGAAGTGGTGTAGTAGAGGTGCTTCACTAGAGGTTCTTCAGTAGGAATAGCGATGATTTATTTCTATAGGCTCCCTTATTGATTCTTTGTCCAAGTTGTTTTTTTAATGCACTTAGCCCTGAGAGGAGATGAAATATTACATAACCATGACTGGGGCAGAAAAATATGAAACACAGCGCCATGTGGTTTAAGAAAACACAATTTCCTTATCAATCACAGCTACCCCTAGAGTTACACGATCATTAAAGTCCAAAACCATCGTTAGTGTGGACAGCAAAAAACGGCTGTACCCTGAACTGATAAGCATTATCACCACGGTAACAAGGGACTCTGCTGTGCAGATGGGATGTGCGCCTCTGTGAACACTAATGAGTGCGGTCAGCTTACCTAGACGTTAGGCACTAAGGAGTATCTCTCACTCTCCCTGTCTTTCTTTATTTCTCTATATCTTAGACTACACTAAGAAGCATCTGTCTCTCTATGTTTCCTTCTCTCCCTCTCTCTCTCAATCTTACTGTATAAACGTGTGCCTAGTATGTGATAGAGTGTTTATTTAATCAGATATGGTTGTAATGTTTTGTGTCGGTGTGTGTTTTTGTGTCTACCTAGACTCCAGAGCCGGAGTAGGATCTCCACAGAAGATCGATCACGCTGTGATCGGTGGTGTGGTGGCTGTGGTGGTTTTCATCATGCTCTGCCTCCTCATCATCTTAGGCCGCTACTTTGCCAGACATAAAGGTACTACTGCTATCCTAATCACTATGGCGAAATAGAGCTACTACTGCTAGCCTAATCACCATGACAACATAAGGGTACTACTGCTAGCCTAATCACAATAGCTACATGAAGGTACTACTTCTAGCCTAATCACCATGACACCATGGAAGTACCATTTCTCACTATAGGAACAGAAAGGTACTAATGCTAATCTTAGCAACATGACGACACAAAATTACCAATGCTAGCCTAATGAACGTAGAGACATAAAGGCACTTCAGCTAACCTAATCACTATTACGACTTAAACTACAAATACAAATAATACAAGTACAAATCTAACCTAATCACCATAGCGACATAAAGGTACTACTGCTAGCTTAATCACGACAGAGACATACAACAAGACTACAACACACTTCAGCTAACCTAATCAACATGACAACTTAAACATAGTGATACTAAACATTACTAAGCACCATAGCAGTATAAAGGTACTACTGCAGGGTGACCAGACACCCTGGTTTGTGCAGGACAGTCCTGATTTGGAGTTAAGAGTTCTGAGTCCTGACAAAAGCCCAGTGGTACGCTAACATGTCCTAGTTTTGATAAAGGTACTACTGCTACCCTTGTCACCATGACGACATAAACATGCTAACAAGATAGCTATTTATTTTTTATTTCTTTCTATCTGTAGGCACCTACTTCACACATTAAGCCAAACTTCTATGATTAAGATTATGCCTATCCTTTGATCTATTGATCTGTGTATTTGTCTTTGCGCAGGTACCTACTTCACACACGAGGCCAAAGGCGCAGACGACGCTGCAGACGCCGACACCGCCATCATCAACGCGGAGGGCGGCCATAGCAACTCGGACACCAAGAAGGAGTACTACATCTGAGGGCCAGGGGGCGCTGTGGCCCAACTGAGGCCCACGTTGGACTGGGAGGCTTTCTGTGCGTGGTGTTGGTCTGCTCGGTGGGGGGTGGGGCGGAGTGTTGGGGTGGGGGGGGGTGGGGGGTTGTAGTCGGAGGACGGGCAGCTGAATGCTGGGGGGGGTGGGGGTTATGGGGAGGGTAATTTTAGCAGAAGTGGGGAGAGAGACATCGGTATAGAAAGCTGCACCATCCAACACCCCTGAAACTGCTGGTGCAAGGTTTCTTTGTTTCGTTTTGTTTCAGCCATTTGCAGGAAATTTTGTGCCTTGTTGTATTTATTTCTCTATTGGTTGTTTGTTTTTGTTTATGATATATATATTTTATTTTTTTTCTCAAATGTGGCCAACACTTCCTGACTCACGACCAACCAGATGCTGGATGTACTTTAGGCTTTCTAACGCTCTCACAGAACATGTTCACACACACACAAGCACGCACGCACACAAACTAATACACAGACGCAACAAATAAAATAAAAAATTATATATATATATATGCACACATACACATACACACACAGATACACACCATTTCACCAAATGCACACAGGCACACACACACACCAACCTGCATACACAATGATACAAAATATACCAGTTCTCTCTCATGCACATAGACAGACATGTTCACACACACACACACACACACACACACACACACGCACAAACACACACACATAGATTGTTTGCCAGCCTCTCCTCACAGATATAGCTAAAGCTGTAAGTGAGTACTTTACTATTATCAGATGTTCTCAACACAAGAAGTCTAGTTTGGTGTCGTCAGTGCTTACCTGTGTAGGATCGTCTCAGCCATAGACCTGGTGTTTCAAAGATGGACGTTTGCTCGTCACTGGCCAAGTATGTCCAGCTGAGCTTACGAGGAGCCAAAACCAAACTCAGTGGGGTGACCCAGAGCATTCCACCGTTGAATGGCCGCTTAATGAATTACCCACAAACCTACATGTGCATGCCCGAGCTACAGCTGGTTCATTTCCACGGCAACAAGCCTCAACGGGCCCCACAGCAGAGTGCCAGTGATAGTGAGTAGAACCCCTAACACACCCACACACAGAATCCCTAGCACATACACACACACACACAGAACAGTTAACACACACACACACACTCTGAGTAGGACCCCTAAAATGCACACGTGTATAGCCAAAGCTGTGCCCCAGCATCCTGTCCTCTCAGTTCAGCCCATATGACTGACCAGGCCTCTAGCACCAATACCTCCGACACTAACTTATAACCCTCAGAAACCCTGCAGTTAATCCCTGTGCACTGTGTGTGTGTGGTGTAAACTGTGTGCTTGTGTGTACATGCATGCGTGTGTGTGTGTGTGCGTGTGTGTGTTACTTATGTATGTGTGTCTGTGTTGTGTATGTAAGGGTGTGTGACTGAAGAAGCACTCGGATAGTTGTATAAAATATTGGCTTTTATGTGTGTGTGTGTGTGTGTGTGTGTGTGTGTGTGTGTGTGTGTGTGTGTGTGTGTGTGTGTGTGTGTGTGTGTGCGCACGCGTGCACATGTTTGCATAGATTAGGAGGTCATGTTACTTTCCATCCACTCTGTATGTGCAGGCTAGGTCAGTGGTACAAATATGTATTTCATATGTGAGTTGTTTTGTTGCCACAAGCAGACAGTACTGTGCTAATTGCTAATCAATACATATGTAATCAATAAGTGGTCCAGCAAGGGAAAACATGCATAATCAGGAAGTTGTAGACCAAGGAGAATGCTGTCTGCATTCACTCCAGGTAAAAGCAGTCATGAATGAAACAGCCTCTAGTCATGACCAGAAAACGCTGAACGAGTGGAGAATGAGCAGTCGCAGAACACTTCCAGGTGGTACTGCAGCTAGAGGGCGATCACGGGCAAGTGCAGAATGAATGGGGTTCTATGGAGCTGTACCCTAAAATAATACGTTTCTGGGGATATACTTTTTGTTTGGTAATTCTAATATTAATATTAATTCTAATATTCTAATATTGCATTCAATACAGGAGGTAAAAAGAATGCATTGGACTCACAAATGGCATCTTTGTTTTTTTTTGTTTTTTTAAAGTTATTGTAAAATGACTGTGCTTCTGAGGCCATGTCCCCATGTACATTAGCAGAATGCTAGTCATTACAGGCAGAAATCACCTCCGCTGATGAAAAAACAAAACACACAAATTAAAAAATATTTCCCCTTAGATAATATTACCCTTAGTTCTAAAAACACAATTTCTGATTTGTTTGACTAAAAATTGGTGTAAATAACAATTTTATCCATTGAGCTCCACTCACTGCCATTCATTCTGAACTTGCCTGCGATCGCCCTCTAAAGGGGCAGTGCACTGGTGTAGTGTTGTGGTAAACAAGGTTGTTGCTCTGAGCACTATCCTATTGCGTGCAGAAGTAGTTTGAAAAGACAACCGTCTTGGATTGCGCCTTGCCTATCCATCGTGGCCAAACCACACAATTTGATGTGTCAGGCTAAGCCTTAGACTGACACAAATAACAGATAGTCAGTGTAATGGCTAATTCTGATTGTTGTGTGTACAGGCTAGCTTTGATTGTGTGAAGGCTAACTGTGAGTCGTCAGCGTAAAGAAACGCTTGGAGAGGCTTGCTCTGATTGGTGAGTGTCAAGGCTAGCTTTGAAGCTTTGATTGGTCAGTGTAAAGATTAACTGGGAGTCTAGCTGTCAATAATCACAGCTGCCTCTGATTGGTCAGTGTAAAGACCAATTTTTATTGGTGTGTTAAAAGGATAGCTCTAACACTAGAAGTCCCAGGATTTTTCTGTCTTCCTAGAAGACCCACATCGGGACCATTTGGTCCGACCGCTTTTCCCGAATACACTAATCACTCATTTTGTTATGGTAATGACGCTGGTAGTGGCAGTGTGTGGGGTGAGGGGGAGTGGTGAAGTCATGTTGGCTACTTCTGTGTGAATGTGAGAATGAAGAATAAAAACACATTCTATTCTAAAATGTGGGTATGAAAAAGGCCCAAAAGGAAGAATTATTTCGGCAACAAACCCTCCACACCACAACTAGGAAAAAGAGCCAAGTGTCAGGCTAAAATTAAATGTAAGGACAATCATGCAACTGTGCGCTGTGTTGACTGCTGGTTTTTCATTCTTTGTAAATATGCTTGGTTTTTTTTTTTTTTTACTATTTTTACACCACACACACACACACACACATTATATATATATATATATATATACAACTACATTCACAACACACACACACACACACACATTTACAAATACAAATATGAACACACACACACATTAATATAACACACACACATCTATACACACACACACATTTTTTTAGCACACAAAAATAACAATTACTTCTGCAACAACCCTCCACACCAAAACTGGTAAAAAAAAGTTGCTTTTTCATTCTTTGTAAATATGTTTTGTTTTGGGTTTTTTTAACAATAAATGTCAGTGTGTTGATCCCTTCCTTCCTGTTGACCCTTTCCACTGCATACAGCTCATAGTCCAGTTTAAGTCTTTATGGCTATGTTCACTGAGGTATTTATCCATCTCAGAATTTATCCATTTATCATCTCAGCTTGCTCTCAAAAGAACCTCCTGAGCTGTAAGGTGTGTCCCCTCCCCCACACAGGTTGAAGTGGCTCCGGCCGTGTGCCACTATCAGCCACATTTCCATAACAAAATGAGTGTCCACAGGGGGGACTTGGGGCCAATTGGCCCTCTTGTGGGTTTTCTAGGTAAAAAGGCCAAATGGCCCCTCTCTGGGACTTCTAGTGCGAATTGATCTGTGGAAAAGCTTGCTTATGATTGGTGATTGGGAAACAGTAGCTGTGAGACTAGTTCTGGTCAGTGCAAAGTTAGCTGGGAATGGGCAGTGATTTCTAGCTAATCCATTATTATCTTGCACCTTATGATAGTTCTGTCTTCTATTATAATGTTGTACCTCATCATAGTGTAGTCTTTCTCTCACAGTTCACTGGATGTGTTTGGAATTCGTGCCGCAGTAGTTGTGTGCAGGGTCTCTCGTAAACTAGGGGTTATGTTTGTTTACATGGACGAGCTTCCAGCATTTGGAGATTGGTAAATGACCCCCATACACACACACAGGCACACACACACACACACACACACACACACACACACACACAGCAAATGACCCTGGGGCATACAGTACATATGCTATTCCAGGTAGAGGCCCCCATCCTTTCACACACACACACACACACACACAAACACACACACACACACAACCTCGGTGTGTTTGCTTCATCCCAGCCTGGTGTGTCAATTAGAGACACACCTTGGGGGGCTGAGAGAGGCAGTTGTATTCTGGTTCAGCCCGCTCTGACCCAGACAGTAGAGATCGATCGGCTGATGAGGGGGGCAGTCACTGGCTCATGTATCACCCCGTGCGGTAACACTACCCAGCACCCCACTGCTGTTTTGGGGTGCGGCCAAAACCCCAGATGCTACTCCTTAGTGTGTGTGTGGTGTGTGTGTCTGTCTCTGCAAACACTAATGGCCCCAAATGAACTCCGCATGAGCCAGCTTTATTCATTTGGTGAAAACGCTGTCTCCAATATTCCGTGAAATTATGTTGTGTTTGATTTGCTCAGAACCCGGACCCTCATTCTTGCTACCGAGTTGGCGCTCTTGAAAAAGATCACGCGATAATACAGACGGGCAGGAAAACAGAAAATAAAAAAGCAGACACACTTTGCTGGGGAACCAGAGAAAGTAACAATTACTGTGCAAAATAGTTTGAATTACAGGGGGTACTGGTGGGTATGGGACCCCTTGATCAACACCCATTACCCCCCAAAGAGATGAAAATAGCAGGGTTGGGGGTACCAACATATTATCGTAATTAATGTAAAATGTAAAAAGTAGGACCCCCCCCATAAAAGGTAGTACCCCCCCCCCCCCCCCCCCCCCCCCCCCCCCAATTACGGAGGGGTAACTCACACTCTGCTGTGCAAGATATATGCTAGTCACACCGCTAAGGCGCCATAGCACTGTCTGACACATGGTGGACGTAGGTACGTAGGTAATCAGCAGCGTCTTAAGGACAACGTGGGCTGCAAACAGGCTGAGAGAGATGTTAGTTTTATGTTAGGTGAACTGGACTAATTTGCGAGTTGAACTTGCTGTCTATATATTCGCTATTTGATAAACTTACATAGACCACCAGGGTTTGGCTAACAGCCATAGAGTTTTAATGGTTGTTCAAGTGTATGTGAATGGTTGAATATTAAAGCTATGCTTTTTTTCTTGTTGTTTTCTGTTTTTGTTAAATATAGTTTATTTTGTTTGTTTATATAATGTGGATTCCTTCATAAATGGTTTTCAGTGTGCCATCTCCTGAGGTAATTGTCTGTGTTCGCTAATTAAAAGCAGTTATTTCAAAAGCATTGTAGCCCTTTTCGCACATGCAGCCAGCGCCATTGTGTGATATGAAAAAGCATCCTTGTTTTTTAAAAGCGTCCTCCTTGAGTGCTCTGTCCTCCACCTCATTGTGCTCTGGTAATTAAGGACTTTAGAGAGTAAGTGCAAAAATGTTTTAACATGTTTCTTTTTGTTCATCTCCCCAACACTTGTTATTGGATGAGAAAACCACTGCCTTAAAGCTCATGAAAGTGTTGCTTTTGAAAACAAGCCAGGGGACCAGGAGGTTGGTGTGTAGAGTTGTGCACTTGTGTTGGCTGGTGTGCGTGCGTGTGTTAACTGCCATCTCTGAGAGGCAGGAGGAAGCTGAGGTTGGAGGTCAAAGGTCGGAGGGGACTGAGGGTGTTCTTCCCTGTCTGTGTGAAAGCCCCCCCCCCCCTCACACACACACACACACAAACCCTTGCATCCTGACCTGTGTGTTTTCTTCTGACTCTCTCCCATCGAATGGAAAGGAAGCGGTTACTTTTGTATCCAGTCTCCCCTTGTATCATTGGCCAGATCTATCCATCCTAACTGTGGATGGATTGTCATTGGCCAGACCCAGGCTCATAAGTATGAATCAAAGATTCTCATTGGCCAGCACCAGCTCATAAGTATTGATCAAAGACTCTCATTGGCTGAACATAGGTTCATAAGTATGAGTCAGAGACTGCAAACCCCACCCAATCCTCCCAGTGTGCCCCCACCTCACCAGCACTACTCTATGACCAAGCCAAACCCAGCCTGAAGGAGTGCCAGTCCATAGCCCACCACTCCTGTTCTATACCACCCCAGACCCACTGCCTGTGTACTCTGAACCAGCCCATACCCACTGCTCCTGCTCTGTACCAGCCCATAGCCCCTACTCTCTGTACCAGCCCATAGCCCCTAATGTACCAGCCCATAGCCCCTACTCTATGTACCATACCCACTGGCCCTGTACTATGTACCAGCCATAGCCCCTAGTCCCTACTCTATGTACCAGCCCATAGCCCCTAATGTACCAGCCCATAGCCCCTACTCTATGTACCATACCCACTGGCCCTGTACTATGTACCAGCCCATAACCCCCAGTCCCTACTCTATGTACCAGCCCACATCTCCTACTCTATGTACCAGCCCACATCTCCTACTCTATGTACCAGCCCACAGCTCCTACTCTATGTACCAGCCCATAGCTCCTGCTCTATGTACCAGCCCACAGCTCCTGCTCTATGTACCAGCCCACAGCTCCTGCTCTATGTACCAGCCCACAGCTCCTACTCTATGTACCAGCCCATAGCCCCTACTCTATGTACCATACCCACTGGCCCTGTACTATGTACCAGCCCATAACCCCCAGTCCCTACTCTATGTACCAGCCCACAGCTCCTACTCTATGTACCAGCCCATAACCGCTAATGTACTAGCCCATAGCCCCTACTCTGTGTACCAGCCCATAGCCCACCCACCCCTGCTCTATATACCAGCCCTGTAGCCCCTACTGTGTGTACCATCCCCACTGGCCTTGTGCTGTGTACCACCCCGCATTCCCACCCCTGCTCTATATACCAGCCCTCACCCAACCCCCCTGTTATACTCTATGTGCTACCCTACCACCCCTGCTGTATGTGCCAGTCCATAGCCTCCCCCTCAGTGCTCTCTGTGGCAGCCTATACCCCCCACCCCTGTTGTATAATACCTGCCCACACCCATCCCTGTTGTACTGTGTGTGCTAATAGTGGCTCGTTAAGAGAGGAGCGTAACAGTGGCTTGTTCAGAGACAGGAGTAACAGGCTCGTTGAGAAAGGAGAGTAACATTAGGTTTGTTAGGAGAGTAGTGTAACACAACCTTTTTAAGCGAGTAAGATATTTAAGGTTTGTTAAGACGGTAGGGTAACAGAGATTCGTTAAACAAGTAAGGTATTTAAGGTTTGTTCAAACAGTAGGCTAACAGGCTTATTTAGTGGGTGGGATAACAGAGGCTTGTTAAACAAGTGGGTGGGTTAACAGAGACTCATTAAGATTAGGTAGAGTAACAGAGGCTGGTTAAAAGAGTAGGATAACGGGCTCGTTATAAGGTAGGATTAAGGGCTCGTTAACAGAGTGGGGTAACAGAAACTCATTAAGAGAGTAAGGCAACACACTCGTTAAGAACGTGGGCTACAAGAGGGTACAGCGATGGGTTCATTAAGACTGAAGTGTACTGGAGATTCATTAATATAGAGTAACAGGCTCGTTAAGACTCGTTAAAAGTCTGGTTGGTTTTAGTGGGATGCAGGAGGTTTGCGGCGCATGTAGGCTTTCAGTCAATAAATAGTTGTTGCATAGCGACGTCGATAGAAACACAAGTGAGAAATTGTTCATTTTCTTTCATTGAGATTGTGTTATCTTTATTTAATCTGCCGTATTGGATCCGAGACGTCTTCAGTGATAGCAAGCGTGTCATATATTCAGTGGTTTATTCCCTCTCTGCATCTAATTTATGTTTGCATCTCAGGTAGATTGCAAAATGAAAAGCCCCATGTTTATTTTCAGAACTCAATTAGACATCTCTGATAAGCAGACCGTATTTCTGTTGCTTTGTGCAGCATTGTGTGTGTTTTTCAAACTGCAGAGCACTGTGTACGTGACTGGGCTTGTCTGAATAGACTTCTATAGCTGACCTGGGTCAAGGCTAGAGTTCTATAGCTGACCTGGGACAAGTCTAGAGTTCTATAGCTGACCTGGGACAAGTCTAGAGTTCTATAGCTGACCTGGGACAAGTCTAGAGTTCTATAGCTGACCTGGGACAAGTCTAAAGTTCTATAGCTCACCTGGGACAAGTCTAAAGTTCTATAGCTCACCTGGGTCAAGGCTAGAGTTCTATAGCTGACCTGGAAGAAGGCTAGAGGTGTATAGCTTACCTGGGACAGGCAGTAGTAGGAGTCTAATGGACGTTGTTGAGTAAAAGCCTATTTTAGCTGTTCAGTTGTAGGCCATCTCCGATATATGAAGAGAATGGGGCTCCACTATTCACTTTCCTTTACGGTCCCATAGGTCTGTCTTTCTTCTGTAGTTTGGCTATGTTTCTGTGTAACAATGAAAGGTATCTTCATGGTCCCATAAACATTTTGTATTTGTTCAAAAAAAAAGACATTTTTACAAAAAAAAATGAAGGAGTACTTGTCTTAATAAAAGAAATATTAATGTTCCAACTGATGTTGCTGTGTTTTTGTTCACCATACACACACACACACACACACACACACACACACAGATGCACAGAGTTAATGGGTTATTGCAGTGGCTACTCTAGGACAGTTATTTGTATTGATTACTCAAGAAGTTTATTCCACCGAGTTGCCCTGAATGAAATTTGTGTTTTGCTTCCCAGGATGTGGAAGATAAATGGTCCAACCGGTCTACCTGATAAACAGTCTAACTGGATTTATATAATAATTGCAGACTAATGGAAAATAAATGCACCGCCATCTTTTGGAGGTCAGTGAGGCCCTTTTTGGTGCCGACTGGTGGGGATTTGCCTGTGTGTTAGGTTCTGAATGCACCACAGTTGG
>CM050203.1:15917500-15922500 GCA_027475355.1 Coilia nasus | reverse complement strand
CAGAATTCCCAAAATGACCTGAAATTTCAAAGGGCTGTAGTTTTGGAGCTATTAGTGATACAGACTTAATATTTAAGATTTATACATAGGTTGGATGTACAAACAGCTGTGATTTTTTTCAGATTTTTGGAAAGGGTGACTGTCGGCCATTGTTCGATTTGACACGGAATGACCCTGACTTTAATCTGTACGGTGACCTTGGGTGCTTTGAAAAGGCTGTGTAAGACATGAAATAATAATAATAATAATAATAATAATAATAATAATGACAAGAAGAAGAAGAAGAATATAAATTAAAAGGGTAGGGAGAGGAGGTAAGGATGGTAAGGATGAATAAAGAGAAGAGACAGAGAGAGAGAGAGAGAGAAACAGAGAGAGAGAGAAACAGAGAGAGAGAAACAGAGAGAGAGAGAGAGAGAATGACACAAAGTAAGGAAGAAGAGAGGAGAAGAGAGCAGCAGAGCACTGCCGCATTGGCGGTGATTGATTGGCAGGTGTGGCGCTGCAGGTAAATGAGTGGAAGACATGCAGGGGCTGCTGGAGGCTCCAGGTGAGTGTTTCTCTACAACCTTACTGATTAGTCCCTCACAGCCTCACAGCAGTGTGTGTGTGTGTGTGTGTGTGTTCTGCTAGTGTGTGTATGTGCAGTTCGACATGTGTTGGCGTGGATGGGCTCATGTGTGCTTGTGTGTGTGAAGTTGAGGAGTTAGGTGTGTGTGTGTGTGTGTGTGTGTGTGTGTGTGTGTGTGTGTGCACGCGTTGTAATGGAGAGCACACTATTCCAAAGCACAGTTCTCATCCTCTTCCCACTAATGCATCAGAGCAATCACTTCTGTTACTCTGCAGAAACAAAGAGCATAATAATGCACTGTATGGACAGTGTGTGTGTGCGCGTGTGTCTGCGTGTGTCTGTGTGTCTGTGTGTGTGTGTGTGTGTGTGTGTGCATGAGTGCATTTGTGTGTGTGTGTGTGTGTGTGTAAGTGTGTGAGAGAGAGAAGCGTGAGACCGGGTTAGTGTGATTGTGTGTGTGTGCTGGAGTGTGGTGGAGACGACCTCTGGACTGGTGAGAAGGTGAGATGTCCAGCTGATAGAGGAGGGATGGTACACACACACACATACACACACACACACACACACACACACACACAGACACACCCTCACAGCGCAGCACTTCATGTTAATGGGAATCTAAAAGCGGAATTGGTGCTGAGAAACACAAATACACACACACACACACATACACACAAACACACACAAACACAGACACACATACACTTGGCATGGTGTGTGTGCTCTGGCAGCCAGTCTTTGGGCATAAACAAGGATGCCAGCGGACAGCTGGACTAGCGGGCACCTCAGGAAGGTGGCTAGCGTGCTAGGTCGCTAGGTCCTGACTCCACTCCTGAAAAATGATTATCCGTCTCTAACACGCAGATTAGAGATCTTCAGCGCGCTGTTTATGCCCCGCCACTCGCTCCTCACACTCTCTCTCACACACACACACACACACACACACACACACACACACACACACACACACACGGGCCGCTGGCAATGTCAGGCCAAGCCTCTGCAATGCAGACTGTAGCAAAGGGGCTTTGTGTGTTGGCTAATGCAGAGGGCTGTCATGTCTGAACGCACTTAACAACCCAGCTCCAGCAAGCGGCAGAGTGTGTGTATTAAGGGTGTGTGTGTTTGTCTGTATGCATTTATGTGTGTGCGTTGGAATGTGTTTCCGTGCACGTGTGTGTGTGTGTGTGTGTGCATGTGTGTTTGTTTCCATGTGTGCATTGTTTGTGTGTGTGTGTGTGTGTGTGTGCGTGTGCTTATGTGTGTGTGTTTGTACTTGCATTGTATTGTGTTTGTATGCATTTGTATGTGTATGCGTCAGAGTGTGTGTATGTGCTTGTTTGTGTGTGTGTGTGTGTGTGTGTGTGTGTGTCCATGCTCTGTTTTTCCTTCTGCAGTGGATGGTCAGCGGATCACAAACAGACGGCTAACAATAGCGCTAACTACTGGACGGTGTGCGGATGCAAACAGACGGCTAACAATAGCGCTAACTACTGGACGGTGTGCGGATGCAAACAGACGGCTAACAATAGCGCTAACTACTGGATGGTGTGCGAGTGCTCGTTAGATGGCGTAATAATCAGGCGGCGTAATAATCAGACGTGGGGAGTGGAGGCGAGTGAGTGATTATAGTGACCGCATTATGAGTGATTACGACGATGATTATGCCACCGGACGCCAACCCCAGGACACAGGCAGAGAGAGAGGAAGTGGACAGGAGCAGAACACGACATCACTTCCTCCCCCGTCTGCATCTTGCCTTTAATGGGGAAAGAGGGATGAGAGAGGACTCCGGGAGGATAAGAGGAAGGATGGGAGAATGATGTAGTGAGCGACGGAGGGATGAGGGTATTTGGAGAGGAGAGCAGGGAGGAAGCAAGAGGCACAGAGAGGGACGGGAAGAAAAGATGCTGGATTAGAAGAGAGAGAGAGAGAGAGAGAGAGACGGGGTGAATGCTGGCTAAAAAGAGAGAGACAAACCGACCGACAGACGGAAGAAGAAGAGAGAGAGAGAGAAGAAAGAGGCTGCTGGGTAAAGAAAGAGAGACATAGAGAGAGAGAGAGAGAGAGAGAGAGAGAGAGAGAAAGAGAAAAAAAGAAGGCTGCTAGGTGGAGATGGACGGAGAGAAGGATGCTGGGTGAAGAGAGAGAGAGAGAGAGAGAAGGATGCTGGGTGAAGAGAGAGAGGTGTGCTAGGCTGTGAGAGAGAGGGGGTGTTAGGCTGGGAGAGAGAGAGAGGGAGAGGGAGAGACAGAAGGGTGTTGGGTGAGAAGAGAGAGAGAGAGAAGGATGCTGGGTGGAGAGAGAGAGAGGGAGAGAAAGAGGGAGAGACAGGGAAGGATGCTGGATGGAGAGAGAGAGGGGGGTGCTAGGCTAGGGGAGAGAGAAAGAGAGAGGGGGGTGCTAGGCTGAGAGAGAGAGAGAAAGACAGAGAGAAGGGTGCTAGGTGGAGAGAGAGAGGGAGAGAGAGGGAAGGATGCTGGGTGAAGAGAGAGAGAGAGAAAAAAGGATGCTGGGTGAAAAAAGAGAGAGGGAGAGAGAGGGGAAGATGCTGGGTGAAAAGAGAGAGAGCGAGAGAGATGGAGAGAGCAAGAAAAAGAGAGAGGGGGGGTTCTAGGCTGAGAGAGAGAGAAAGTGTAGTGGGAGTGTGAGGCTGAGGGAGAGAGAGAGGGGTGGGAGTGTGAGGCTGAGGGAGAGAGAGAGGGGTGGGAGTGTGAGGCTGAGGGAGAGAGAGAGGGGTGGGAGTGTGAGGCTGAGGAAGAGAGAGAGGGGTGGGAGTGTGAGGCTGAGGGAGAGAGAGAGGGGTGGGAGTGTGAGGCTGAGGGAGAGAGAGAGGGGTGGGAGTGTGAGGCTGAGGGAGAGAGAGAGGGGTGGGAGTGTGAGGCTGAGGGAGAGAAAGTGTAGTGGGAGTGTGAGGCTGAGGGAGAGAGAGAGGGGTGGGAGTGTGAGGCTGAGGGAGAGAGAGAGAGAGGGGTGGGAGTGTGAGGCTGAGGGAGAGAGAGAGAGAGGGGTGGGAGTGTGAGGCTGAGGGAGAGAGAGAGGGGTGGGAGTGTGAGGCTGAGGGAGAGAGAGAGAGAGGGGTGGGAGTGTGAGGCTGAGGGAGAGAGAGAGAGAGGGGTGGGAGTGTGAGGCTGAGGAAGAGAGAGAGGGGTGGGAGTGTGAGGCTGAGGGAGAGAGAGAGAGAGGGGTGGGAGTGTGAGGCTGAGGGAGAGAGAGAGGGGTGGGAGTGTGAGGCTGAGGGAGAGAGAGAGAGAGGGGTGGGAGTGTGAGGCTGAGGGAGAGAGAGAAAGTGTAGTGGGAGTGTGAGGCTGAGGGAGAGAGAGAGGGGTGGGAGTGTGAGGCTGAGGGAGAGAGAGAGAGGGGTGGGAGTGTGAGGCTGAGGGAGAGAGAGAGGGGTGGGAGTGTGAGGCTGAGGGAGAGAGAGAGAGAGGGTTGGGAGTGTGAGGCTGAGGGAGAGAGAGAGGGGTGGGAGTGTGAGGCTGAGGGAGAGAGAGAGGGGTGGGAGTGTGAGGCTGAGGGAGAGAGAGAGAGGGGTGGGAGTGTGAGGCTGAGGGAGAGAGAGAGGGGGGTGGGAGTGTGAGGCTGAGGGAGAGAGAGAGGGGTGGGAGTGTGAGGCTGAGGGAGAGAGAGAGAGGTGGGAGTGTGAGGCTGAGGGAGATGGGGATCTGATTGGAGTCCAGTTGACCTTTGCAGGGCTCTGTTGTCTGGGCAACCCTCAGCAGGCTCAATGGGCGGCCATGTCGTGTGTGTGTGTGCGCCTTGTGTGTGTGTGTGTCTGTGTGTGTGTGTATTGCCCCTTGTGCTGGAAACACTTGTGCAGCCCTGTGCTGCTTGATCCCAGTGGACTTGGACAGAGAGCAGCGAGGAGCCACCTGTGTGTGTGTGTGTGTGTGTGTGTGTGTGTGTGTGTGTGGTCTTGAACACAGCGCAGGCAGGAGCCACCTGTCGCTTTGTAGTGTAGGGCTTTCTATGTGGATCAATACCGGGGAGGGGGTTGTGTGGGGTGCTGTTACCAGGGTGGGTGGAGGGTAGAGGGGGGTAGATGGAGCCAGGGCTCTGGGGGATCTGAGGCATTGATTGAGCGCATGAGTTTTCCTCTGGTGGATGGCTGCCCTGATAGCTGATAGCTGGACATCTGTGAAGTTCAGACACGCCAGGGAGCAGAAGTGTGTGTGTATGTGTGTGCGTGTGTGTGTGTGTGTGTGTGTGTGTGTGTTGCTAGGTAGACATATGGTGGTCACAGACACACCAGAACACAGGAGTCATTGGGGCAGACACTCTTCTATTATCAGAGAGGATCTCTACAAACACACACACACAGAGGTGGACAGGAACTCTACACACATTTTAAACTTTAGATGCTGTTCAGTTGATACACGCTTATCTTAAAAACACTGTGTACGGCTGTTGCTCATACCTGTGTTCTTTG
>CM050203.1:15905000-15912500 GCA_027475355.1 Coilia nasus | reverse complement strand
CTTTCAGAAAATGTACAATTTGAGGTACTTTTGTGTAGGTATAACTGAGGTAACCTGTAAAATATACTGTCTTTGAGTTCAACTAGTCTGTATGTGACGCCCGGTTAGTACAAAAGTTGTCATGTAATTCACATGTAGAAGGGTGGGACATGGCTTTGCATATATTAAATGGCATCTACACATCAAGAGCTTTCAGAAAATGTATAGTCTGAGGTACTTTTGTGTAGATATAACCGAGGTAACCTGGAAAATATACTGTCTTTGAGTTCAACTAGTCTGTATGTGATGCCCGGTTAGTACAGTTGTCATGTAATTCACATGGAAAAGGGTGGGACATGGCTTTGCATATATTAAATGGCATCTACACATCAAGAGCTTTCAGAAAATGTACAATTTGAGGTACTTTTGTGTAGGTATATCTAAGGCAAAATCTAAAATATACTGGCTTTGAGTTCAACTAGTCTGTATGTGACGCCCAGTTAGTACAAAAGTTGTCATGTAATTCACATGGAAAAGGGTGGGACATGGCTTTGCATATATTAAATGGCATCTACACATCAAGAGCTTTCAGAAAATGTACAATTAGGTACTTTTGTGTAGGTATATCTGAGGCAAAATCTAAAATATACTGGCTTTGAGTTCAACTAGTCTGTATGTGACGCCCAGTTAGTACAAAAGTTGTCATGTAATTCACATGTAGAAGGGTGGGACATGGCTTTGCATATATTAAATGGCATCTACACATCAAGAGCTTTCAGAAAATGTACAATTTGAGGTACTTTTGTGTAGGTATATCTGAGGTAACCTCTAAAATATACTTTCTTTGAGCTCAACTAGTCTGTATGTGACGCCCGGTAAGTACAAAAGTTGTCATGTAATTACCATGTAGAAGGGTTGGACATGGCTTTGCATATATTAAATGGCATCTACACATCAAGAGCTTTCAGAAAATGTATAGTGTGAGGTACTTTTGTGTAGATATAACTGAGGTAACCTGGAAAATATACTGGCTTTGAGTTCAACTAGTCTGTATGTGACGCCCGGTTAGTACAAAAGTTGTCATGTAATTCACATGTAGAAGGGTGGGACATGGCTTTGCATATATTAAATGGCATCTACACATCAAGAGCTTTCAGAAAATGTATAGTGTGAGGTACTTTTGTGTAGATATAACTGAGGTAACCTGGAAAATATACTGGCTTTGCGTTCAACTAGTCTGTATGTGATGCCCGGTTAGTACAGTTGTCATGTAATTCACATGGAAAAGGGTGGGACATGGCTTTGCATATATTAAATGGCATCTACACATCAAGAGCTTTCAGAAAATGTACAATTTGAGGTACTTTTGTGTAGGTATATCTGAGGTAACCCCTAAAATATACTGGCTTTGAGTTCAATTAGTCTGTATGTAACGCCCAGTTAGTACAAAAGTTGTCATGTAATTACCATATAGAAGGGTGGGACATGGCTTTGCATATATTAAATGGCATCTACACATCAAGAGCTTTCAGAAAATGTACAATTTGAGGTACTTTTGTGTAGGTATATCTGAGGCAAAATCTAAAATATACTGGCTTTGAGTTCAACTAGTCTGTATGTGACGCCCAGTTAGTACAAAAGTTGTCATGTAATTCACATGTAGAAGGGTGGGACATGGCTTTGCATATATTAAATGGCATCTACACATCAAGAGCTTTCAGAAAATGTATAGTCTGAGGTACTTTTGTGTAGGTATATCTGAGGTAACCTCTAAAATATACTGGCTTTGAGTTCAACTAGTCTGTATGTGACGCCCGGTTAGTACAAAAGTTGTCATGTTATTCACATAGAGAAGGGTGGGACATGGCTTTGCATATATTAAATGGCATGTACACATCAAGAGCTTTCAGAAAATGTATAGTGTGAGGTACTTTTGTGTAAGTATAACTGAGGTAACCTGTAAAATATACTGGCTTTGAGTTCAATTAGTCTGTATGTGACGCCCGGTTAGTACAAAAGTTGTCATGTAATTCACATGGAGAAGGGTGGGACATGGCTTTGCATATATTAAATGGCATCTACACATCAAGAGCTTTCAGAAAATGTACAATTTGAGGTACTTTTGTGTAGTAATAACTGAGGTAACCTGTAAAATATACTGGCTTTGAGTTCAACTAGTCTGTATGTGACGCCCGGTTAGTACAAAAGTTGTCATGTAATTCACATGTAAAAGGGTGGGACATGGCTTTGCATATATTAAATGGCATCTACACATCAAGAGCTTTCAGAAAATGTATAGTCTGAGGTACTTTTGTGTAGGTATAACTGAGGTAACCTCTAAAATATACTGGCTTTGAGCTCAACTAGTTTGTATGTGACGCCCGGTTAGTACAAAAGTTGTCATGTAATTCACATAGAGAAGGGTGGGACATGGCTTTGCATATATTAAATGGCATCTACACATCAAGAGCTTTCAGAAAATGTATAGTGTGAGGTACTTTTGTGTAGGTATATCTGAGGTAACCCCTAAAATATACTGGCTTTGAGTTCAACTAGTCTGTATGTAACGCCCAGTTAGTACAAAAGTTGTCATGTAATTACCATGTAGAAGGGTGGGACATGGCTTTGCATATATTAAATGGCATCTACACATCAAGAGCTTTCAGAAAATGTACAATTTCCGTTTCTTTTTTATGTTTCCTTTGAGTTTAAAGCTTTTATTTCCCTGTCTTCTAACGTTGTTTCAACCGCTTTCGGCACTGTTCGAAAGTTCTCTTCTTGCCAAATTACTGAAGATATTTCCTCCCATACTTCTTTGACCCACGGAGGTTTGGGGGGATTCTTTCCATCCCCGAATATGAACTGCTCACGCGCTTTTACTTCATGCACGAGCAGATCGGTCTCCTCCACCGAAAAGCTCCTCCCGTCCGGGTAAATCCTCCATCGTAATAGCGACAGACCATGGACAATGCGCCCACTGGCTCTTAAAGGGAATGAGAGTATATATTCTCATTTGTTAATTGTATGTTACGCCCAAAACACACCCATGACTTATGGAGTAATTTAAGACCAACCCTTTTGAACAATGCGCCTGGCGCAATGTTCACTTTTGGCGCCGTCAAAATACCAAATTGTGTCGGGAACCCCCCCAAAGCAACTTGCACTTCAGACTTTAGACAATGCGCATATGATCGTGACAATAGAGCCCTATGTCTGTTCTTCCCACACATGCAGTGAATCAATTGTTAAATGTGGCATCATGTCTCCCTTTTTTTGTGCAATCAAATAGGGATTCCTTGTAACCTCTCTAGCAGGAGAACTTAGAGAAAGGTCAATTGAGAAAAAATCTCTCTCTGTTTCATCTTTTCATGTACCAACCCATCATATCATTGCCAGTTGAAACATGATTTTGCATTGTGTTTTAGTCCAACTGTTCTTGTTTAATAGATATAAACCCTAGCTGAGGTTACAGGAATCCCTATTTTTTAGTAAAATGTTATTGAAACTTCATGTGTGAACTACAACCAGTGATTTCATGAACTCACAAAGGAAAGTGAGGTTATCTTTCAACAGTCTACAAAAACAAACAGTCAAACTCTGTTTTAAATGTGTTTTTTTACAACGATAACAGTAAGTTACGAGGAATCCCTATTTCAGTTTTTTTATCAGTACAACAGGCAAAAGACAAAATATGCCCATACGTGTCTCATATATCTCATCTTTGATATTAATCCTATGCTTATCAAATGTTTTTTCTCACAGAACTTGTATTAAGAAGTCGTTTTAAGGGCCAATATGAAAAAGCCAAAACGAGGATTCCCGTAACCTGACCATCGATATATGAAAAGTTAATATCTCCGAAAATAACCACCGAAACATCATGAAACTCATTTTCCTAAACTACAATGGCACTAGAATAGTGCACATTAAAAAATGCACTTCTGCGATGAAAACAAGGCAAGTTTTGTTGATCATACATTTTGCTCTGATTAACACAATAGACGGTATTGAAGTCATAGACCCTAACCTGATTTTTTCTTCCAAATTTGTCAATTTTTTTATTTTTCAGAGAGAATTCAAAGACCATAATTGTTAGATGTTTTATACTGATGTTAGCTTTCCAAAGCTGTTGAAAGTGTGTTATTCACTCTTACCATTGAGGCTGCAAGAAAATAGGGATTCCTCGTAACCTGTGCAAACTTTAGAGGCTCCCCATTCGTCTGCAAAGTGTTATTTCTTAAATAAAATCAAATGATCTGAATGTCCATGGGACACATGTCGCATGGGTAAGAGTGAAATTGCTTTTTTCAAATGAGAATTGGTCATAATGGCACTAAAATGACTTGGGTTACGAGGAATCCCTGTTTTACCCCTATAGGGAGAGAGAGAGAGAGAGAGAGAGAGAGAGAGAGACAGAGAGAGATCCAGGAGGTTGTTTTTCTTTATCTTGAATTATTTATATATAATAACTATTTTCTTCAGCATGTTGCTTAAATTCATAACTACTACTAAAAACTTTAACTATTTGACTGTTCCATCAGTAAGAGAAGCACCTGGCGAAACTTTCCACACAGTTTATCGCTGGTGCCCCTGGGGAATGTCGGCCACAATTTACAACCTGTGTACTCACTGGAAATTACACCCCAACCCACCCCACCTACCAACATACGTAAATACTGGGAACTACCCCCCACCTGGGCTATTTGCATTTGAAATTACCCAACCCCCCCACCCCACACAAACCTGTCCCACCTGTGCTGTAGAGATGAACAGTCCCACCCCTCTTCTACACCAATTTCTGGTTCCGGAAGTAAATTTTCCATTAATTTTTTTCAGTGATATTTAAAAACAAATTGTATTTAACGAGTTGTACTCTAGGCCTTCACTCCATCTAATCAGCTTCAGGGTAAATGATGACCATAAACATAAATGATGACCATTTCCAGTAAGAAAAACTGAAGAATAAATAAAAAAAGGCCAAAGTTACAAGTTTGACATTTGCCATTTTTTGTTTTTTGTTTGGCTTTTCACTTCACAACATATTTTAAGGTCATCATTTACAGTGAAAGCTTACAACTTTTTTGAAATGTGAATGGAAAAAGTGAATGGAAAATTTACTTCTGGAACCAGGGGCGAAGGGGGGGGGGTGCGCTTAAAATTAAGCCCCCCTCCACACACACACACACACACACACACACACACACACACACACACACTCACACACCTGTGCTATTCTCACCACAAACATCCCTGCCTGTGCTGTTCTCTGCCCCTGAAGTCATCCTCAATACAAATACAGCCATACAGTACCGTAATTGCTCACCGTAATTGCCCTCTGCCTGGGCAGGTTCCTGTGTGCTCCTGGCCTGTTTGCATTCCTCTGATTACATTACATTACATTAGTCTTAGCAGATGCTTTTATCCAAAGCGACTTACTGTACAACAGAGGACGTAAACATGCTACAGATGTGCAGAGGAACACAGAGTAAACAAAGGCATAACAAAGTTAGTGCAGCCAGGGAACAGGACAGTGCTGGTGAGTGGAGGTTAGTTTTGTTAGGAAGGGAAGCACTCTCGGAAAAGAAGGGTTTTGACAAGCTTCTTAAAGGTAGAGAGGGATGGCCTTACTCTTGTAGCAAATGCAGTTTGTTCAAGCATTGTGGTATAACAAAACAGAGAAGAGTTTAGACTGAGATCACCTTGTGTGAGGACAGTGCAAGGCCAGACGGTTTGTTTGGGAGGATCGCAACGCCCTGAGGACATAAGCCTTTATTATAGCCTTCAGATAAGCAGGGAGATACCCTGAAGTTACTTTGTAGGCTAGAGTGAAAGCCTTGTGCTCAATTTGAGCAGCTACCGGGAGCCAATGCCGGTTAACAAACAGAGAAGTGATGTGCGCCCTTTTGGGCTGATTGAATACCAGGCACACCGCCGTGTTCTAGACCATTTGCTGTACATTTACTGTGCAAGCAGGGAGGCCAGCCAGGGGAGAGAATTGCGGTAATCGAGCGGAGAGATTGCCATAGCCTGTACCAGAAACTGAGTGGCATATTGGATCAGGTACAGTCTGATTTTTCATGTTATATGCAAAGTGACAGGACCGGTACACAGAGAATATGTAGTCAGAGAATGATAGCTGGTCCACTGTGTCAGAGAGACAGATAGAGCCGCAACACATGTGAAGCCTTTGGCTTTTCAGCTCAGCAGAACCTCAGTCTCTCCATAGAACCTCATCACAAGTAATGCCTCTAAGCTCAGTAGAACCGCATCACATGTCAATCCCTTGGCTTTTCAGCTCAGTAGAACCCCATCACAATGTTGAAGCCCTCAGCCTCTCAGCTTTGTCTTAGAGTAGAACCTCATCGCATGTGAAGCTCTCAGCCTCTCTTAGCGCAGCAGCTGCCAGTGCCGTCTTTAAATGTGAGTGGCCCTTACTAAGAGAGGGCTGGAAAGTTTGGGGGGAGAGGAAGAGAAAGGTGTAAAAGAACAGGTCCCAAGGCAAAAAAAATATCGAAACAGCCAAAACATCTGGTATGAAAGGTCAATCTTGATAGTTTTCCAGCTTTTGATTCATGCAATTGTACGTGAGTGGTCATATTTTTCAAACATTCAGGAGGCTTTTGAGATATCCCTGGCAATATATAGGATATCAATACACTGATAGCATAGTTGACAGGAAATGTATAGTTTTGCTATGGCTTTTAGTAGGATTTTGGCTGAAAACTGTTCATGCTGCTTGCCTCCCATGCAGAAAAATAGACTTGATTTCTGTTTTCTAGTTGTAGCACAGTGGCTACATGGTAGAGCTGCTTTAATATGCGCATGTACCAAGTGCGGTGTGCATGGTCTAATCTGTTGACATGCATTCTAAATGAAAACTGACACATACTGGACTGCATATGCGCCCCAAATGCAGAGATTTTGGTGTGAATGACGCCTCAAGCTCTCCACTGTGACTTAGAGTAGAACCTCATCACATGCGAAGCTCTCAGCCTCTTGGCTCATGAGAACCCCATTGCATGTGCAGAGGTGGATGCTGTACACAATCCCTTTACCTGAATCAAAGAATAGATACTCCTAGTCAAATATTACTCCACTACGAAGTTTTAATACTCAAGGAAAGTACAGATACTTCAAAAATGTACTTAAGCACAGAACTTGAGTAAATTTACTTACTTACTGTCCACCTCTGCGTATGTGAAGCCCTTAGGCTCTCCTCTGTGACTTAGAGTAGAACTTCCATCACATGTGAAGCCCGTAGGCTTTCGATTGTAACTTAGAGTAGAGCTTCCATCACATGTGAAGCTCTCAGTCTCTTAGCTCATGAGAACCTCATCACATGTGAAGCCCGTAGGCTTTCGATTGTAACTTAGAGTAGAACTTCCATCACACGTGAAGCTCTCAGCCTCTCGGCTCAGCAGAATCACGTTGCATGTAAACCACTCCACAGCCTCTCTGCTGGGGCCCAGCATCACAGAGGCCTCGGCAGGATACTACATTAAAACAGACTCTAATGATTAA
>CM050203.1:15870000-15897500 GCA_027475355.1 Coilia nasus | reverse complement strand
TCATAAGGGTAGGAGCAGGCTTCACTCAGACAATTTGCACTTACTTTTATAGTGCTGGCCAAACCTTAACACAATTGAAACACATCGGGTGTCGATTGTATAGCGGCTAATGCTGAAAATACCGGCAAATTATTTTTCACATTTAGCTTCAAACAGTGTCTAAAAAACAGGTGTGTGTGTGAATTTGAGAGGCACTTTTTTGCACATTTACAACAATACTTGTCAATGTAGAGATATTTTAAATAGTTAAACCTAAATAAATACCTAAATATTACACCTAAATAATAAATGTAAATGTTAAATCTAAATCTAAATCTTAAATGTAAATGTTTCATGCATATTCATGCATTTAGATTTAGATTTAACATTTAGATTTAACATTTAGATTTAATATGTAGATTTAACATTTATATTTAACATTTAAATTTAGATGTAAATGTAACATTTAGATTTAGATTTACCATTTGCATCTAACATTTAGATTTATATTGACATTTAATATTTAGATTTAATATTTAGATTTAACATTTAGATTTTATATTGAAATGTAGTATTTAGATAATTAAAATGTAAGTGTAACATTTAATATTTGGACTTAACTTCTTAAAATATCTCAAATGTTGTTGTTAATGTTCAAAAATTCACACCAGTTTTTTAGACACCGTTTGAAGCTAAATGTGAAAAACTGTTGGCGCTATTTTCAACAAGAGCCGCTTTACAAACGGCACTGCATGTGCACGTAGCTTCAGCAGGACAAGGCTGACTGACTTCCTCTTGATCATCCATAAATGCAGGAGGTGCATATTTTATGTGTGAGGGGGCGACGGTGACAGGTCTGCTCTGCGGTCTGTCTGTCTGCCGGCCGATGGCTCCAGCAGCAAAGGAATCTCCACTGCGAAAAGCTCTCTCAACTCGGCCAAGCAACGACAGACTTTGGCATTACATGAAACTGGTACTGACTGTGTGCCAAATAACCGGTAAGACCTTCATGGTTTGAACAAACAACAGAATCTGTCCTTCTAAACAGCCTACTGCCAGACACCAAGCACACATCCTGTTTGGGATGCCAAACGCATGATGTTTATTCATTTCATTAGGATGCTCCAGTTTAAGCGCTCCACAGACAATATAGCCTACTGAACAACCCTATGTGATCCAGGAGTTAATCCACCTACTCTGGCCAGTTAATGTCTTATTTGGATTAGCATATATGAAGCTACCTTCTATTCCAATTGTGTAAATTAACATGAAATTAGCATGACGGAAAGCCAGCTAGTAGACCCCTATAGACAAACCCTGGGAAGCCAGTAGCAAATAGCTAGCTGGCCCCTAGCAGGCAGAGCCAGATGTGACAGAGCCAGACAACAGAACCCCCCCCCCCCCCCCCCCCCCCGGCTAACAATAAATGCAGGTCGCAAGTGTCAGGGATAAAAAAAAACATGTTTGTTTAACCAGATAACATGCCTGTAGTGATATCTTACTTCCAAACAGATGTGCTGTCAGATACAGGCTGGAACTGCAACAGCTGGGGGAGGCTTTGACTTCGTGCTACAACAACTTTTAACCCAAATTATTATTATGATGAAAGGCATTGTATTGCTTTGAAACAAGTACAGAAATGGCTATGGAAATACACGAGTCTACATTACATTACCTAACAGATTACACTTAGCTTTACATTAAACTCTACTGATAGATATACGTAGATAAACAGTTATATTTATGTAATACACTGATAGATACAGATATACAAATATGTAAATACTTCTAGGAATTTATAAGTACATTGATAAATAAATGATGGAGAAAAGCCCACACTGTATGACTACAATAATAGATTAATGATTGGGAAAGGCCAACACCATGACCTTAGCATTGTGTGTGTGTGTGTGTGTGTGTGTGTGTGCTGACCTTGGGAGTGTTTAATGGAGCACTGGAGGGGGTGTGGCTTGGCTGCTGAGGACACAAGTGTCACCACTGAGGACCCAGATTACTTATTCCATGTTTTTGTTTCTCTCCTGCACAAAATGGAAAAATGAAAACAGATCAATACTCTCCACATACACCAACACTGTGGCATGTCGAGAGAGAGCGAGAGAGAGAGAGAGACAGAGAGAGAGAGAGAGAGAGAGAGAGAGAAAGAGAGAGATAGAGCGTGTGTGTGATGTGATTGTGAGTGTGTGTATGTGATTGTGTGTGTCTGATATGTGTGTGTGTGATGTGACTAAGTATGTGTGTGTGATGTGATTGTGAGTGCGCTTTTGAGAGACACGTGGCGAGGCAGCCTTCACCACAGCCTTGAATAATGCAGCCCCTTCACTCACACACACACACACACACACACACACAGCCTTGAATAATGCAGCCCCTTCTCTCAGCGCACTGGCTCATTTATAATAGCGAAAGGGAGAGAAGCACTCGACGCGACGCGAGCACGGGGCCTCTACAATCGCGGCCTCTCGCGTAAATGATTGCCTTCAACCTCCGCTCGCACCAAAATTGCAGCTTGTTGGTGAGACGGGGGAGGCGAGAGGCGTTGTGTCGGCAACACCTAGAATGTAAATGCAATAATGAATAAACAATGCGAGGGGCCGCTTGCCCGGCGCCGCGGCTCAAAGTGACAGCTAACTGATGGGAATGGGCTTTTCTGCTGGCCGCACAGACACGGCCATTTTGCTACGGTTGCCTAGCGCCTCAGTCAAATTGGAATTGATGTCATGATGGGAAGCAAGTCCCATAATGGGCGTCGCTCAGGCCAGGGAGCCTTACGGCAGACCGTGTGTGGAGGACAGGCCGAAAGCAGAGTGGGATTGGGATACACCATAGGTGTAGCCACGGGTGGGCTGGACTGGAGTGGCCCACCCAATCAGAAGGCTCTATAAGTTTGGTTGAATATTTTAGCAATAAAAAATAACCTATGTGTTTTGGGCTAGGCCCACCTGATTTTATCATTTCTGGCTCAGGTCAGACAGCCTGCTTGCAGACGGCCCCCATGAGGACTACATGGGTTAATGGAAACCTCAGATTTGTGACTCATTACATTAAATTACACTTAGCAGACACTTTTATCCGAAGTGGCTTACAAAAGGAGGATACAACAAGCTAACAGAGGTGTAAAGGAACACACATGCACAAATGCACCTAGATAAAGATTTGGTTAGCAGAGGTTAGTTTTGTTAGGAATGGAAACAGTCTCGGAAAAGAAGAGTCTCTCCACAAGCTTCTTAAAGGTCTCTCCTCTTGTAGCGACTGGTAGCTTGTTCCACCAACAAGCAGTGGTTGTACTTTCTGAAGCTAGGATTGACCCCTGCGCTCAGGACGTACTGTACCCAGAGAAGGCCTAAGGGAAGTGGCGGATGGAGGGTGCTTGGGATCAGAGGTGATTCTAGACTCTGTTGAAGGCCCAGGCACAACGCTTGTCACTTTCACTAAAAACTGCATTGACACTGCTGTACGTAGCGGAAAGGTCGTCAGCCCTCTAATGCCCTGTTGTGGGGCCTGGGGTCCCACACAGTTACATGTTGGCTACACCTCTGCTCAGGATAGACCCTCAGAAAAGCATGTCTATGCCTCCAGCTAGCCAGCCGCCTGGTGTACTATACATCCATCCATGGATGCTGCACTGACAGCTCCCCTGCCATTGACTCTCTCACATGCAAATGCAGCAACAACTCATAGACAAGCACAGCAACACAGACCATGAGCACAACTGACATTTATTAGGCTGTATCTGCTCAATTAGACCACACTATCTGTGTAATTGTAACACCTATCACAACTCAAACAACAAATTACCCCATTATTTGCCATTTCTCAGAAAAGACTGGAACCTAACTTGGTCTATTATCTACAAATTTGCATACAGGCTCAATGGAAGTACTGTGACACACATATTTGGTACAATTACTATCAAAGGTTTTATGTGCTTTGTAAATATTTATCATATGTATTTCTATAACATTATATGACATTTTTTTCTTTTAAACATACAACGAAATTTTAAATAACTAATCAAAGAGCCAGGGGTCATGTTTCTGGGAAATGTAATCCCTTCATCACGATGTTTAAACATACCGAGATGGTTTTCTTGGTAGCTAGTCGTTGAACAAAGCTGAACTATCTTTCTTACCCAGCTTGGTCTCCCTGCCACTCCCGATATATTTCCAAGTTTGTTTTACAGGATCTAAGTGGACGCCACTAAATTAAGTATTTGCTTATTATTAAATGAGTTGTAGGTAGGCTTTTCGCCTGTTCGCGTGTAAACATTTGAAACCCTCCAGCCTCCAAGCTCATGCTAGGACAGTAGCTGCCTCTTTCGTCATGCGACGAAATTAAGATATGAACTGACTGAATAAACACCGGTGCTTAGCCTACATGTAGCCTAAATCATGCAATTAAATATGATCTCGTGTCCAGTTGCGAAAAGAGCTACCTGTTGAAAAGGCAAAGCTCTACACCAAACAACAACATTTGAATCAATTATATAATCCACCTGTTCATCCACTGCGTCAAAATATAGCCCAGGCATCTGAATGAGACATAGTCATCCATTGCCTACAGTCTATTTAGACACTCCAGGCAGGCCAGCACTTACAGTGATGGACAGTGCATTTTCGTGTAATTTAGGCAGCGTTATTCAGTGAAATGCTCTATAAATACATCTTCCTGCCAATCAAAGGACCCAAACTTAGACTAATATTGTGTCGGTCCGTTATTCCCGCCGCTAACGAGCCATCCTGTGGCAGATTATCAAGCCGAGGGAAAGGAAATTGATGTCACCAGACCTGACGTCTGGTAAACAAGACCCAAATGTTCCGGATATTTGCTTAATGAAATCGAGGCCCTTCTTCCAGTATGACGACCTTTAAAATCCTGTGCTGTGCTTTAGCGCCCTCCCATGGCTAATATTAAGAATGAACCTCGGCTTTATTTACAGGGACTTGCTCATGAGGCACATAAGTGCGGTCTAACCTCCCTGGTAGCGGCTTCAACATGATACAGAAACCATGGGTTGATGGCCATGATTGGGGTTTGTTGGAGTTGCTTGGTCGGAGGGGATTATTAGAGAGAAATCAGGTAAGCGCCGCTGGATGTCAGTTAAGCCTTGTAATTACCCTCGGTCTCGGGGATTGAATACAGACCCATGTCAAGCTTTCTAAAGGGGTGTAGGTGTTTTGCACAGTGCATGCCTGTCACAAAGGACTTTGATTAGCCTGCTGTCACAGGCGTATGATTATTGAGCACCAGGATTCTGAGGAAAATAAAGGCAAGAACATTGCAAGAATCTGAAACATAATCTTTAATGAAAAGAAAAAAAAAAAACACTTGAACAGCGAGACAGCTGTACATACATTTAGCATAAAAGAAAGACATTTACCACATGGTGCTGTTACAGAATGATCATGTTATGATTAACTGAAGCGTGAAATAGGGTCCATATTATAGAGCACTCACTGAGTTTCTTGATGGTTACGGACACTGTGACCTGTGCTGTCTTCAAGACATGGCGTGGTCTCTCTATGTAACCCAAGCTGTTTCATCAACTGTGACAAACCTTTCAACAACACAAAGCCCAATGCAGTGGAACAGCAACAAACATGAACACACAACTTGATTCTCCCACAGCCGACACCAGAGTGACAAAAGGCAACAGTGAAGCTATTTACTAGTTTACAACATCTGGGCAAAAACGTGTTCAGGCTTTAGTTGAAGTTATGGTCTTATGATCTTGGATGTTATGCCTCTTAAAATTGGTCCTAGTTGGAATTAAACACACCCTTAAATATGTCTGTGGACTCACTGCACGGCCCTTTAAAACCCTGTTTTAGCCATGACAATGACAGAAAAACAAAAGAAAAAAAAAAAAAAGACATTTGGTTAAATAGTCCCTCGAAAGGTTGTTTGGCATTACTATTATATACAACCACACAGCCTGGATTAGTGGTGAAAATTATGACAAAATATATTAAAAAATCTTCTACAATGAACAATGGAATGACAATTTTAAAACATCTTTATTATATTTAATATATTTATAAGGCTCTTTCTAAAACACTCTGTCTTAATCACATACTGTACGCATACACTGGAGGATATGGTATGGGGCTGTCCCTGATGCGGTTGGCGAGGGTTGAAACAGCTCGATTATCTGGCCCACAGCCAGTTCCAACCCAATCTGCTGAGTTCTGCTTTCGGTTCTCCAAGAGCACAGCGAGATCCCTTGTGTTTTCTCTCAGCAGAACCACAATAAATCTCTCTTTCACAATAAATCCCTCTACCTCTATAAATCTCTTGTCCTCCTTCACGCATCCGTGCTGCTCCAGCCACTGTCCTGCAGAGGCTTTGGGGTTTGCCCCCCCCCCCCCCCTTTGGTTTCTTACCCACAAATTTAGAGCCCCCCCCCCCCTTACACTCCTGACCCACGAGTTTAGCCATCCCAACCCCACTCACTTCAGTTCCTAAGCCATTAATAATGCAAGATTATTCCCCTTCCCTGTTTCAGTTGTCCAGTGCCGCCCCCCCACCCCACCCCTTTAGCTCTTAAATGAGTCCAGTGCCACCCACTATGATCACTCTACGTAGACCTCAGCCTCAGGCCTGGGCTGCCCCTGCAGGAACCCCCCCTGGCCCAGTGCCGTGGAGTAGAGTCTGTGGCTGCTGGGGGGCATGCAGCCGTGGTTGGGGAAGGGGCCAGATTTGGGGGTGCGGGGCTGGGTGACGGGGACGTACCCCTCCATGCTGTCGTAGCGCGAGGCCAGGAAGCTGTGGCTGCGCCCCTTGGGCTGTGGGGGGTAGTGCGCCCCCCAGGGGTCGGCCTCCATCTTGGCGCGGTCTGGGGCCGGCATGTGGCCCTTGGTGCTCTGCGAGCGCTCGGAGCGCAGAGGGGGGCCTCTGGAACTCCCCACACGGGAGTAGTAGAACTCCTCCTCGGGGTACCGGCTGCTGAGGGTCCGGTAGAGAGCGCGGTCTGGCTCGCGGGCGCGACTAGCTGCTCCGCCGTCGCTATGCTTGAAGTCGGGGCAGCTGTACTCCTTGTGCAGGGAGAGATGCGGAGGCAGGAGCCGGCCCTCCTGCAGGTGCTGGGAGTTCCTGTAGGAGGCGCTGTTCTGCTTGAGCAGCAGGGCCTCCCTGGCCCCCAGCTCGCCCTTGCGCAGCGGCTCCGGCTGGGAAGACTCGCCCTCGGAGAACCGATGCTCCGGCGAGCTCTGGGTCACCATGGTGACCTTAAAATGGCCGCCGGGCTCCTCCGTGGAGATCAGGAGGTCGCGGCCCGAGTCAGAGCGATGTCGCACGTGCCGGGCCTCGCGCCTGCCGCCCCCCTCGGCTTTGGGTCGGGCCGGGCTCACTCCCACGTACTGCTGCTGCTGCTGCTGCTGGGCGGGCCCGGGACCCTGGGGCTTCCTCCTGGTCCTGCCGTCCCTGCGCAGCGTGGCCTGGTGGAAGTGCCTGTCAGGGGGCTCGGAGCTCCAGACGTGGGGCAGGGACGGGTCCTCCATGCGGGCGGGGGGCAGGTGGCAGGCCTCGTGGCCCTGGTAGCTGTAGTCCTTCTCTGGCATGACGTGGCTTAGCGGGTTGGGGTAGCAGCTGGGAGGGGCACACCTCATCTTCAGAGGGGGAGGCGCCGGTCCAGGTCCGGGTCCGGGTATGGGCACGCGGCGGATGGTGTAGGAGTGGCTCTGGCCGTACTGGCGCCCCCGGTGGCCGTCCGGGTCCCCGTAGGGCGCATCGGAGTACGGGTTGTAGCGGTACTGCACCTTGCCGTTCTCAAAGTAGGGCTGCACCTGGCGGATCTCGGCGGCGTGGTGGGGCGGGCCCTTCCTGGCGCTGTAGGAGGGCGGGTGGTTCTGGAAGAAGAAGGGCCGGTCCTCGGGGGGCGCGTGGAGGGAGCGCACCCGGCGGATGGTGGGGTACACCAGCGCCCCTTCTAGGGGGGCGTACCACTGGCCAGAGCGGCGGAAGTGCGTGCTGGACGCGTGCTCGTGCTTGTCCCGGTAAGCCTCCTTGTACTTGATGGACTGGTGCAGGGAGCGCGGGCCCAGTGTGCCGTAGTGGGTGTCGTAGGCGTGCTTGGGGGCGTGGTGGGGGTGGCGCCCCGTCTTATGACCCCCCAGGTGCAGGGGCAGGCTCTCGGGCTGCTGAGAGGGGAACGAGGGGGGGGCACACCTGCTGCGAGGGGGGGGGGCGCGAGTGGGGGCCGTAGGGGTCCTCCTCGGGGCTGAGGGGGTAGGAAGAATGGGGGTGGGGGTGCGGAGGGGGAAAGACGTCTTTGAGCGAGGCCGGCGCGGAGGCCTCGGCCAGCACCGTGCGGAAGTTGGAAGCGTTGACGGCCTCGCGGTTCTGGAGGGCGGCCGTGGCGAGGCGGCTCTCTGCCGTGCGGCGCGGGGGGGTCGGGGGCAGCGGTTTGGGCTGTTGGACGGGGGGGTGCAGGGGTTTGGGGCTGCTGTACACCTGCTCCCCCACCCCAGGGTTCCCCCTCCTCCTCTCAGGTGGGTCCTGCGCGGGGGTCGAGGTGCCCACGGAGACGGACACGGACACAGACGCCGAGCTGGCGCGGGGTCTCTGCTGGGGGGCCGGGAGCCCACACTGGCAGACTCGAGGGCCGACGTGCGCCCCCCTCATCCCCAGCTCTCTCTCCTCGCCCCCACAGGCGCCACACACACGGGGCGGCTTAACGGCGCCCCCTAGCTGCAGCTCCTCGGGCGCACTCTGCCTGCCCAGGGCTCTCGGGGGGGCCGCGTCGGCCATGTTGGCCCCGGCAGAGCGGGAGGTGTGTGAGGAGGGGGGGTCGCTGGGGTCGGCCGAGGGGGTGGTGGCCTGCGGGGGGGAGTGGGGGGGCCAGTCGGGGGGGCCGAGGGGACTGAGGAGGGGCAGCTTTGCGGTGGGGGACGAGGGGCTCTGCAGCGGGCCCCCTCTCTGGGTGTGCAGTGCCACCTGCTGGGCGGACTCTGCCAGTGCGAGAGCCAGCATGCGCGCAGCATTCTTCCCCGGAGGCTGAGGGGAGATCAGAGAGTCCGCACTCACCAGGCCCGGAGTGCAGTCCAGCGTCAGGGAGCCTGGAAGACCACACACACACACACACACACACACACACACGCAAACAGCCACACACACACACACACAGGCAAACAGATACACAGGCATACAGAGACACACACACAGGTACATAAATGCATTAAATCAAAAAGCAGATCAGAAATCTTTATCAAGGCATAGAGAAGATGCATGATCGCTCTACAGATCATCTAGCAGGAGAGCCTCTTCCTCCTCCCATCCACTAGAGGGAGCTCTCCAAAGCCCTGCACTCTGTTACTTTTCTAACCTTGGCTTAAAATACCACTGAGCCCACACAGTGTTAACCAGTAGTAAAAATAACACATAAAACAAATAAAAACAATAATAGTAATAAGACTAGCAGGCAACACCACTGCTGATTATAGGGCACTATGAAAAAAGCTCATAGCCCTCCCATTTCTCATCATGTCTTGCCCACAAAGTTTACATAAATTAGCTGTGATTGTGAATCAATAAAGACAATATAGACTTAGTGAACAATGTTGTAATAATGCTGGAAGATGGGAACTGCACTATATTGTTGGGCACTATTACTGTTCTGTTGTCGCGTGGGTCGGGCCGGTTCTGTTCACACTGCACTGTTGGCCACTACACTGTTCTGTTCTCACCTGGGTCGGGCCGGTTCTGTTTGGACTCCATGGCTGCCGCTTTGCAGTCGGCGCTGCAGGAGCCACTGCGTTTGGATCCGGCCCGGTTGGGAGCGGCCTCGCTGGGCGGTGCTTCGCTCCTCATGGAGGGGGAAGACGTGAGGGGCGTGGAAGACACGGAGTCCGGGACCGCCACCGGCGCCGCGCTCGCGGGCACGGGCTCGGTTCTGATCCGAGAGTCAGCCGAGGCCATCTGCGCCTCCTCAGGAACAGGAGCAGCGTTGTTGGTGGGGGGGGCGGAGGTCAAACTCGCCTTCTCCTCTTCACCCTTCTTCTCCTCCTGCCTGGGCTGGACGGTTCCATCCTCCGGAGAGAGCGCTGAGGTTGTGGCGGCCATTTTGTCGGCGGGCGACACATTTTTCTTGGCATCCCCTTCTGCCTCGTTGCCACGACAACGGTCCCTGTTGCCCTCGGGGTGCTTCCTGCCCTCGGGGTAGGTGGGGCCAGGCAGCGGGGCGCCACTAGCCCGGAAGGCCATGGGGTCAAGATCCAGGTGGCCGAGGTCAGAGGTGAGGGGTCGGGGATCATCGGTGTCGTGGCGAGGGGGGGAGATGAGCGCGGGCACACAGGAGGTGACGGAGGCGCTCTTGTGGTGGGTGGAAGCACCCCTCTGGTGGGTGGGGTCGCTCTTGTGGTGGGTGGGGTCGCTCTTGTGGGTGGGGCCACTCTGGGCTTGGCTCTCCAGCAGCTCCTCGTTGAAGGAGGTGGACAGGGCCTCGCTGATGGACACGGGTCGTCGGGGCTGGGGCTGCTTGGGGTCACTGACTGGCGGGGGGAGAGAAAACGATGATCACCATTAGGGGCAGTAGTTAAATTGGCTTTTGTAAAGGACGGGGAGTCCTTCTTTACTCACAGTGGTCAAGCTCTGTTTATTACTTTAAATACTGTAGCAGAAAAAGATGAACGCCATTAGGGTGGTAGTCAAAACAAGATGGACATTGGAGGGGTAGTCAAAACAAGATGGAGGACACAAATGGGGGGGTTAGTCCAAGAATAAACATCAGTCACTAGCTGAATTCTCTCAGATTGCTGTAAATCTTCTAATGCACTGTTTCTTAACCATTGGGTCATGATCAAAATTTGAGCTGTGGACTGTAGCGAAAGGGTTGTGATACACTGTACGCTGCACATTCTAAAATTGCCTAATAATTTATTATTGGGTCATTACTGAGCTGGCATCTTAGAATTTGGTTAAAGGTTGAGAATCTACTGTAATGGAACAGCCTAAGGGCTGGGATTTGGCATAGAGAATGAAGCCTCTGTGTCCTACTGAGAGTTTACCACGTACCCCACTGGGCAGTGTGTTAGCGTCACTAATCCATGTGCTTTGGAAGCCTCCAAAAAACAACAAAGCAAAACAACAGGAAGAGGAACGCGAGCACCAACCAATTAGCATAGACACACAGGGGGAGGGAGATGGGAATTAACCAATCGGTGTAGACACAGGAAGAGGAGGATGGGAGAGGAAGGCGAGAATCAACCAATTAGCATAGACACACAGGGGGAGGGAGATGGGAATTAACCAATCGGTGTAGACACAGGAAGAGGAGGATGGGAGAGGAAGGTGAGAATCAACCAATTAGCATAGACACACAGGGGGAGGGAGATGGGAATTAACCAATCGCTGTAGACACAGGAAGAGGAGGATGGGAGAGGAAGGTGAGAATCAACCAATTAGCATAGACACACAGGGGGAGGGAGATGGGAATTAACCAATCGGTGTAGACACAGGAAGGTGAGAATCAATCATTCAGTGTAAACACACAGCACCACACACAGCATCCCACTCTACCTTCAAAGTTGTGAGAGGAGAGAGACTCTTCACTTTTAGCTGAGCGCAGAGTTCCGGAATCACCTCTTCCACCTGCAAGAAAGGTAAACAAATACTTCATTACATTACACTTAGCTGACGCTCTTATCCAGATATTTACAGGGTTTCAGTTACAGTCCCTGGAGCAGCGTGGGGTTAGATGCCTTGGTCAAGGGCATCTCAACCATGGGTAGAGTGGGATTCGAACCTGCAACCTTCCGATTGCAAGACCAACTCCCTAACCACTAGGCCACAGTTGCCCCACTTCAATATCAAATATTGTGTGTGTGTGTGTGTGTGTGTGTGTGTGTGTGTGTGTGTGTGTGTGTGTGTGTGTGTGTGTGTGTGTGTGTGTGTGTGTGTGTGTGTGTGTGTGTGTGTGTGTGTGTGTGTGTGTGTGTGTGTGTGTGTGTGTGTGTGTGTGTGTGTGTGTGTGTGTGTGTGTGTGTGTGTGTGTGTTTAGTCTGGTCTCTGAGCTGGTATATGTGTGCTCTGTGGTCTGTGAGTTGGGGTGGTCAGTCAGTAAAGGCTTTTGCATACTTCTGTGCAAACGGCTGCCTGAAGGCTAGGCTACTTTATTCCACTTGTGTCAATGCACGTCATGCCCCTACCATCGGGACTGTTGGTTAGAGTCTTGCTGTTGGCTATGGGAAGCTCCTGACAAAGTATAGCCCATAGCTAAAAATTGGCAAGACATACAGTATAAAGGTTCATTCCAAAGTTGTGTTAGGCCTTAAGGAAATGTTTTCAATCAAAGTTTTCTGCAGTATCGCCCCAGAAACAGTAAAAAAGCATTCCTGAGGATTTTGGGCGAATTTAGAGTTCAATTTTGTGCACATGCTGTCCACAAGCACTGATCGTTGCTTTTTTGTCATGTGCAGATGGCATGCGTCACGCGCGTCACAAATGCGTGGGTATATGCAAGACACTGTGTGTGTGTGTGTGTGTGTGTGCATGTGTGTGTACCTGGCAGTGCCATGGTCTTGATCTGGTTGGGTTCGCTGGGGTGGCGGTGTAGTTTGCGTTTGGAGGCGGTGGAGGACGAGCGACCGCGATGGAAGAAGTTTCGCCAGCCACCAATCGGTGACTTCTTAGACTTCACTGGAGCCTTCTTCCTGTGGAGATGGACACACACACACACACACACACACACCTCTGTTAGTGTGAAATGGCTCTCTATGGGAAGAGTCAGACATCAGAGAGATCCTGTAAGTGCAACAGAGAGAGGCTTGATCAGATGAAGCTCAAGGTTTCCTTTCCAAGTTGTATGTGTGTATGTGTGTGTTTTTGTGTGTGTCCCATATTCTGCTCTTTATGCGAGGCTGGCTGTTCCCTCAGCCTAGGTGGAGGATTACGGTGACAGTTATGGTTATGGTTATGGTTATGGTTATGGAATTATCGGACGTTTTTCTCCAAAGTGCCTTAGAACACTAAAAACACAATATTATAAACAGAAACACTTGGGTATGTTTAAAAATGTATCAACATATTAGAGGAATAGGCATAAACATAACTAGAGACCTACACAGGCTAATGATAACCACAAACAATGAACGAAATGGATAATTGTGATAGTTAATAACCTACATATAAAACAAGCGCAATCAGAGATAGCATCCTGCTCCCCCATATGGGCGGACAGACACACAGACACACATACACAAACACACACACACACACACACACACACACACATACACACAGCATTGCAATACCAGGTCAATCCTTTTGGGCACCAGGTAATAAAAAGGTGTCTTTAAACTAAAAAGATGTCTTTAAATGTCTTTACATTTTGTTGTTTTAAATCTCTGCCTTTTCTTGAGAGCTCTTTCTGTTGAGTTTAGAGGGCAGAAACACTGACACACACATTAAGACACACAGCTTTATCTAAGCCTTTCTCCAAGACCTGAGGCTGTCCTCAGCCCCAGCTACTTTATCAAGGGCAAAAAAAGAATCACAAACCGCGCTCCGTGTTTGACAAAGGAGTCCAAGGCCGTCGGTAAAGCTTGGGAGCACAGGAGGCACAACACAGTGTTTGACACAGTGGGCGGAACATGACCCTTTCAGGCCTCCGTAGTTCTGTGAGGACGCTAGCTGCTTACTCACACACTCACACTCTGACTGAGCGCCTGCCAACATCGCCATCAGCAGAGCAGCTAAGCTGTCAGTCAGGTTGAGCCTCTTGTATGCTCCCGCGCAACTGTCTGCTACACAAGCGCAATGTGCATTGTGTAGGCCAGGCATACTTTTGTTCAGCCGTGTTGATGTGTGTCAGAGTCCCTACCATCGGAGTACTGGTGAGACGGTTGCCATTCTTGGTTCAGACAAAATATAGCCCACAGCTAAAAATTGAGAACAAGCACAGTATACAGGTTGATTCCAAAGGTGTGTTGTGCGTGGGAACGTTTTCAACTGATGGTCGTCACAGTGTCATCTGAGAAACAGTGAAAGAACAATGCCAAAGATTTCGAGGGAATTTGGAATTTGTGGGGGTTCAGTTTCCTGGTGTCTTGGCTAAATTCCCAACTCAGCTCACTCAATCTGGCCCCTGATTGTCCCCTGATTGTCCCTTGATTGTCCCCTGGGAAAACTGGCTCATTTGACTCATTCTGCCTCTTGTCTCCACCTCAGACTGCTGTGTGGTGTGTGTTCTGGGGCATCATGGCTGCCCTGCGTCACCCAGGTGGCTGTTACACACTGGTGGTGTTTAGTGTTGAGTGTGTGTGTGTGTGTGTGTGTGTGTGTATGGGTGTGCGTGTGTGTAATGTCTGTTGTGCATCATACAGGTGGCTGTTACACACTGGTGGTGGTTAGTGTTGAGTGTGTGTGTGTGTGTGGGTGTATGGGTGTGCGTGTGTGTAATGTCTGTTGTGCATCATCCAGGTGGGTGCTACACACTGGTGGTGGTTAGTGTTGAGTGTGTGTATGTGTGTGTGTGTGTGTGTGTGTGTGTGTAGTAAGACATACTAACATACTAACACAACCCCACTTTCAAATCATATTAAAAGCCAATGTTCTTTCCACAAAATAGAACATAGATAACATGGCAAATGTTGAATGTTCTTTTCACAAACTAGAACATAGATAACATGGCAAATGTTGACAGTGAACAATTTTACAATTTTGTTCACAAAATGACCTAATTTCAAAATCGATTGCTGCTACGGGTCTCACAAAAGTTGGGACATGACCATGTTTACCAACTCCTCTTCTTTTCAAAACAGTTTTCAGACGCCTGGGCATTGTTGTTGGACTTTGGCCTCATCACTTGTGGAGAGGTTTTGTTCTAGCGTCTTGAATCTTTTGATGATATCATGCAGTGGTGATACAATGATGATACAATCTGCAATGCCTTTGCCATGTGATGTTGAGACAGAGTTTTTTTGATGCACTGTCAAAGATTGCCCATATTTACTTCTGAGACTCTGCCTCTCTAAAACATTCTTTTTATAGGCAGTCATGTTACTGAGCCAGTGCAATTCACTTCATTCGTTGCTAAATGTTCTTCCAGCTTATTCTTTTTAATACTGCTGGCTTTTTTCAAAATGCTCAAATGTTCAAAATGTTTTTTTTTTCTCAATGTTAACATTTGATTTTTTAATCTTTGTTCTATGGTGAATAAAATATGGGCTCTTGCCATTTGGATTTTTTTACATTGTGTTTTTTTTTTTTTTTCCTTTTACAAATCGCCCCAACTGTCTTTGCAATGGGGGTGGTAGTAGTGAAAGCTCTAGTGTGCATGCATCACTGGCACCTGCAGGACTGAATTGTAAGGTATGCTCTGGTGGCATACTGTGTGTGTGTGTGTGTGTGTGTGTGTGTGTGTGTGTGTGTCTGTGTGTGTGTGTCTGTGTGTGTGTGTCTGTGTGTGTGTGTCTGTGTGTGTGTGTCTGTGTGTGTGTCTGTGTGTGTGTGTCTGTCTGTGTGTCTGTCTGTGTGTGTGTCTGTGTGTGTGTGTGTGTCTGTCTGTCTGTCTGTCTGTCTGTCTGTCTGTCTGTCTGTCTGCCTGTCTGTCTGCACGTGTGTCTGTGTGTTAGGGTTAGAAATTAACTTTACAAAATGTGAAAGTTTTACCAGGTACTGACAAAGAAATGGTGAAAGTCACCTGCCAATAAACAGCAAATTGTTATTTTGTGTCCAAAATCTACCATCCACTTTCATATTTTACCAGCATTTGGCTGGTGGCAATTTCAGTCCTTGGTGTGTGTGTGTGTGTGTGTGTATGTCTTTGTGTGTATGTATGTATATGTTTGTGTGTGTGCGCTCTGACCTCTCTGCGGGGAAGTCGATGACGGTGTGGAAGCGGCCCTGCAGGGCACTGGGCCCCTCCCCCACCTCAATGTACTTGCTGTGGGGGCTGCTGGGGGAGATGCGAGCCTGGGCCTCCTCCAGGGACAGCAGCTTCGTGGAGGGCGAACACACCAGCAGGGACTTGGGCCGGGCCAGCGTCCCGTGACCTGACACACACACACACACACAACACACAACACATAACACACACACACACACACACACACACACACACGAACACACACACATAACACACTTATAAACTCACATATATAGCAGCCTGGAAAAACGTTATTGTCACTGAACAGTTGCCTTTACAATGAAATTAGACTGCAAGGCCACAAAGGTGCAAGGTAAAAGTGTCAAGCGAGGATGCATTGCAGAAACAAAGGGAAGAAGGGAGTATACAGAAGGGCAAAATAAATAACAGATATATGCTTAGACCATAGAAACACTAACACACATTTATGTGAACACACATACTTACACAAAAGAAACCAAACACACACACACACACACAAAGATAACACATGTGAGTATTAGATGACAGCTTGAAATAAGACAGTTGAGTTTGGAGCAATGAAAAGACACTGTGAGATGAGGGAGTTGTGTTTGGGCCAACGAAAAGAGACTGTGAGATGAGGGAGCTGGGTTTGGTCCAATGGAAAGACAGTATTCGATGATGAGTTGAGTTTGGACCAATGAGAGGACAGTGTGAGAAGAGTGAGTTGAGTTTCGGCCAACGAGAGGAGGGTGCAAGATGAGGAGTTGCGTTTGGACCAATAAGAAGGGTGTGTGAGGTGAGTGAGTTGAATTCGAGCCAATGAGAGGAGGGTGTGAGATGAGGAGTTGCATTTGGACCAATGAGAGGGGTGTGTGTGAGGTGGGTGAGTTGGGTTTGGGCCAATGAGAGGAGGGTGTAAGATGAGGAGTTGTGTTTGGACCAATGAGAGGGGTGTGTGAGGTGAGTGAGTTGAGTTTGAGCCAATGAGAGGAGGGTGTGAGTACCTGAGCCCTCCCTGATGAGGGAGTTGAGTTTGGAGCTGAAGAGCACCTCCACATGGTTGAGGATGAACTCCACCACCACCGACTGGATGCGCACCTCCATGAAGGCCGACGTACCGCTGAAGCAGGCCGACTCGATCTGCCTCGACCTGGACAACACATGCACACACACACACACACACACACACACACACACACACACACACATTTACTTCTTTATGTGTGTCCACAATTAAAAAAAAAATACACAAGGACACAAATGTGGCAGTTGCAAAGGTTGCTCAGGCATGGTTCAGTTAAATTACCATAACATTGATCAAAGTAGCTGTCGATAGCAAGGAGTTCTATGTCTCGACTTTGACAACACGCGCACACACACACACACACACTCAGAACACCAACACAAGACTACACACACCTGCAGTACATGTCTTCCTGCAGTCTTTCATTGCTAGTAATTGCCAATAGTAAGTTTTCAGTGGGTATTAGCATGCTAGTGTAACGAAAGCCAGCTAGCACAGCTCGGCGTAGAACGTTGGTAAACCTCCCTCCCGACGCCTTAAAAAGATACGCTGCTGACTGAGCTAATAGCCCGGCTTTTAGCTCACTTGGTAACGTGTCTGTCTCCCATACCGAAGTTACTGTGAGGTTGCGAGTTCGAGACTGGGTCTGGACTTCGCAGGAAGACCTCGGTTACAGTGGTGCCGTGAACCCGGATGGGAGTGAGGTTTAGGGGGGTGAGTGTAACACAAGCCAGCTAGCACAGCTCGGCGTAGAACGTTGGTAAACCTCCCTCCCGACGCCTCAAAAAGATACGCTGCTGACTGAGCTAATAGCCCGGCTTTTAGCTCACTTGGTAGCGTGACTGTCTCCCATACCGAAGTTACTGTGAGGTTCGAGACTGGGTCTGGACTTCGCAGGAAGACCTCGGTTACACTAGCTCAGGCATTCATTTGGTCTGTGCATATCATATGTAGGATAGCTCAGTGATTTACCATGTCCTCATAAGTCTTGTTAGTGTGTTAACTCGGGCATTCACCATGTCTTTTCTGGTCTGAAACATGCTACCTCATGTTTTTAGTATGCCACACTAGGAATATAGTAGCCTGGTAAACCCACCCCTCGTACTTCATTTCATTTTGTACAGAGGGTCTGGAGTAGCCTGGTAAATCCACCCCTCGTACTTCATTTCATTTTGTACAGAGGGTCTGGACTGGAATCTCTTGAGGGTCATTTAGCAAATCGAAGCAAGACCGATCCAATCAGCGAACAGAGGGTGTGTTCGTTAGCCGTGACGTTGACCTTATGTGCTACATTTGAATTGTAGTGTGTAGGTAGGCTAATTGCATACGTGACGACCAGGCGTTAGCGATTGGGTAAAGGCAGATGCACTTTTTTTAAACTTCAGCAGAGTCCACACCTCCAACAAATCGTTTCTGACGGTCTCTGTTCCAGACCCTCTGTAGAAAATGAAATGAAGTACGAGGGGCTGGTTTACCAGGCTAGGAATATAGTACATTGACTTACTGTAGTGTCTTTAGTATGCAACCTCAGTGAAGCAGCATATTAAAAAGGTATTTAGTATGCTAGTGAACTCTGTGACTGCTCAGTGTGTTTAGTATGCAATCCTAGCAAAAGCAGTATGTCAGAAAGGTATTTAGTATGCTAGTGATGTCCTTGACTGCATCATTAAGCTCATACTCGCCCAGTAACACACATGCATACTAATGAAGAGAATGATTGACACAAGGACACTAATTATGTTGTTTGGCCCTGATGGTTCTCTTCAGAGACGTGGGGTTAGAGTACCACAGCATTCACAACACAATGTCACCATAGCAATGCTGCATGTTGCAATGTCACCATAGCAACGTTTCATGCTGTACTGCTGCATACATTTATAACACAGAGACAGAGGACACTCACCTGCATGCACATGTACACACACACGCACACAGTGTGTTCCTGCCCACAGGTGGCGATAGAGGACACTCACCTGCATGCACATGTACACACACACGCACACAGTGTGTTCCTGCCCACAGGTGGCGATAGAGGACACTCACCTGCATGCACATGTACACACACACGCACACACAGACACACACACACGCACACAGTGTGTTCCTGCCCACAGGTGGCGATAGAGGACACTCACCTGCATGCATATGTACACACACACGCACACACAGACACACACACAAACACAGTGTGTTCCTGCCCACAGGTGGCGATAGAGGACACTCACCTGCATGCACATGTACACACACACACACACACACAAACACAGTGTGTTCCTGCCCACAGGTGGCGATAGAGGACACTCACCTGCATGCACATGTACACACACACGCACACACAGACACACACACGCACACAGTGTGTTCCTGCCCACAGGTGGCGATAGAGGACACTCACCTGCATGCACATGTACACACACACGCACACACAGACACACACACGCACACAGTGTGTTCCTGCCCACAGGTGGCGATAGAGGACACTCACCTGCATGCACATGTACACACACACGCACACACAGACACACACACGCACACAGTGTGTTCCTGCCCACAGGTGGCGATAGAGGACACTCACCTGCATGCACATGTACACACACACGCACACACAGACACACACACACACACAGTGTGTTCCTGCCCACAGGTGGCGATAGAGGACACTCACCTGCATGCACATGTACACACACACGCACACACAGACACACACACACAAACACAGTGTGTTCCTGCCCACAGGTGGCGATAGAGGACACTCACCTGCATGCACATGTACACACACACGCACACACAGACACACACACACAAACACAGTGTGTTCCTGCCCACAGGTGGCGATAGAGGACACTCACCTGCATGCACATGTACACACACACGCACACACAGACACACACACACGCACACTTTGTGTTCCTGCCCACAGGTGGCGATAGAGGACACTCACCTGCATGCACATGTACACACACACGCACACACAGACACACACACGCACACAGTGTGTTCCTGCCCACAGGTGGCGATAGAGGACACTCACCTGCATGCACATGTACACACACACGCACACACAGACACACACACGCACACAGTGTGTTCCTGCCCACAGGTGGCGATAGAGGACACTCACCTGCATGCACATGTACACACACACGCACACACAGACACACACACACACACAGTGTGTTCCTGCCCACAGGTGGCGATAGAGGACACTCACCTGCATGCACATGTACACACACACGCACACACAGACACACACACACAAACACAGTGTGTTCCTGCCCACAGGTGGCGATAGAGGACACTCACCTGCATGCACATGTACACACACACGCACACACAGACACACACACACAAACACAGTGTGTTCCTGCCCACAGGTGGCGATAGAGGACACTCACCTGCATGCACATGTACACACACACGCACACACAGACACACACACACAAACACAGTGTGTTCCTGCCCACAGGTGGCGATAGAGGACACTCACCTGCATGCACATGTACACACACACGCACACACAGACACACACACACAAACACAGTGTGTTCCTGCCCACAGGTGGCGATAGAGGACACTCACCTGCATGCACATGTACACACACACGCACACACAGACACACACACGCACACAGTGTGTTCCTGCCCACAGGTGGCGATAGAGGACACTCACCTGAATGCACATGTACACACACAGACACACACACGCACACAGTGTGTTCCTGCCCACAGGTGGCGATAGAGGACACTCACCTGCATGCACATGTACACACACACGCACACACAGACACACACACGCACACAGTGTGTTCCTGCCCACAGGTGGCGATAGAGGACACTCACCTGCATGCACATGTACACACACACGCACACACAGACACACACACGCACACAGTGTGTTCCTGCCCACAGGTGGCGATAGAGGACACTCACCTGCATGCACATGTACACACACACGCACACACAGACACACACACGCACACAGTGTGTTCCTGCCCACAGGTGGCGATAGAGGACACTCACCTGCATGCACATGTACACACACACGCACACACAGACACACACACGCACACAGTGTGTTCCTGCCCACAGGTGGCGATAGAGGACACTCACCTGCATGCACATGTACACACACACGCACACACAGACACACACACACGCACACAGTGTGTTCCTGCCCACAGGTGGCGATAGAGGACACTCACCTGCATGCACATGTACACACACACGCACACACAGACACACACACGCACACAGTGTGTTCCTGCCCACAGGTGGCGATAGAGGACACTCACCTGAATGCACATGTACACACACAGACACACACACGCACACAGTGTGTTCCTGCCCACAGGTGGCGATAGAGGACACTCACCTGCATGCACATGTACACACACACGCACACACAGACACACACACGCACACAGTGTGTTCCTGCCCACAGGTGGAGCTGGAGGTCAGGTCTCACCTGAGCAGGTTGGGGGCCCAGACGATGGCCAGGTTCTTGCTGTGCATGTTGGTGATGTAGCTGAAGGTGGCCAGACGAGCCAAGTGCCTCATCAGGAACTCCAGAGTCCTGCAGATAACAGGGTGCTGTGAGGTACGCCAACTAGCTTGCTATGTAGTAGGCAAAATGTAGCAAACCAAAACAAAGTACATGTAAATTTATCAGTAGCCTTGTAGTAGAAGGCAAAAGGTACACATAAGGCTCATTGTGACTGCCCGGATTTTGCAGTGAGCGAGTGAACCACATCACAATACTCCACAGGTCACCCGGGGGGCTGAACACCGCAGAAGAAGAAACTGGCATTACCAAAGAACAAAAATAGCAAAAGTCAAAGTGGTAATGTGTGCCGATTATGTCTGTGAATATGAAATTCGTTTTTTTAAGTTTAACTGCACTGAAGTTAGTGTACAGATATATATATTTACTTAGGGTATAGTATATATATTTACTTAGGGTATAGTATATATATTTACTTTGATTTGAAAGGTCTCAGTTGAAACTAAACATCTAAGTCAGAAGACAGGCAAGATGGAATCGCTGTGTGTCCAAATGCTACTCGCTACATAGAAGCTACTACTGCAACGGTCAGGTTTTAGATGCAGGAAAAGCTGTCTTTTAATCAGATTTTACTTATATTGTGTAAGTGCTTTGTCCTGCATCTACTCTATGTCCTCGTGTATTATGTCTATGATATTGTTCTATATATTTTAACAAGGCTTTGTCTCTGCTGTTTTAACCATATTGCATTTACTGTACTGCATGTATTGCCTTTGCTCAGGCTTTATGTTCAGCTGTATGTGCTTATTGTCTTATTTATTTTTGTTAACATCAACCTGCCAGGGACCACAGATGAAAATGAGCCCTTGGCTAAATCTGGTACATTTACAGAGGCTGTGTAAATGGCCATGTCATCTAATGTACATTGTCTTTTCTTAAATAAACATAAACATGAACCTCTGTGGACCCACGGCAATGTGTTCTTTCACTAATTGGCCATTACACCTGGGTCACCTCACACACTTTACACACTGAAGACAGTGCAAATCTCACACTAGTTCCAGAGAACCTTTTCAACTTACAACACACTCAGTTTCTGAGAACCTTTCAAAGTCAGAGCAGCCTTCCCTTCAAATAAACATCTAGTCCCCGCCGGCTTTTATGCCTGCAGCGTTGGCTGATGTTACAGCCCTGCAATTTCTCCTCATCTTAGACGCTATATTGGACGGGATATTTTTGACCATAATAGGATTTTTTTTTTCACCCAAATCCCGCTGATTGCATGTGAGGCTCTACATTGTTTAGCCGCAGATCTTGAGAGCTTTTCTGTGCTTTTAGGGTCCTTTCTGGCCTCTCGACAACGTCTCGGGCCTTATCAGACGTGTTTTACATTAATGAGGGAGGCATTTTTCTTCGCTGAGGTTCCTAGACTGTGAAGCAGCTTTCCATATCAGATTAAAAGACACAACCACACTGTCTGCCCTTAAATCCGCTCGCTATCTCTTCACCCCCCCCCCCACCCGTCTTTCTCACGCTTCCTCTCTCTGTGTGTCTGCACATCTATTTTTAAAGAAGAACATCACCAAATCCTCCCAATCTTTTTATTCTTCTGCTTTGATCCCCCCACCAATCTGTGCTAATATTGTCAGCCTGTGCAAAATAGAAAAATAGAAAGGGGGGGGGGGGGGGGGGGGTGAAAATGGTTTTGCTTTCCAACACCCTGACATTCGTTTATCTGACCTTTCCAAAGTTTACAGAGCTGCTTCCTTCCACTCTTGCTGTGAGGTGTGCTTTGAGATGAGCAGCTTTGTGATAGTGATTCCCATTTTGTCATTGTGAACACCACAGCACACCGTGCACAACACAGTTCCACTCTGCATTTAACCCATCACACGCGTGAGCAGGGGGGAGCAGCAGCCCGACAGACGCCCCCGGGGAGCAGTGTGTGGGGACGGTACCGTGCTCAGGGTACCTCAGTGTGTCTGTGTGTGTGTGTGTGGGGACGGTACCGTGCTCAGGGTACCTCAGTGTGTGTGTGTGTGTGTGTGTGTGTGTGGGTGTGGGTGTGGGGACGGTACCGTGCTCAGGGTACCTCAGTGTGTGTGTGTGTGTGTGTGTGTGTGTGTGTCTGTGTGTGTGTGTGTGGGGACGGTAGTGTGCTCAGGGTACCTCAGTGTGTGTGTGTGTGTGTGTGTGGGGACGGTACCGTGCTCAGGGTACCTCAGTGTGTGTGTGTGTGTGTGTGTGTCTGTGTGGGGACGGTACCGTGCTCAGGGTACCTCAGTGTGTCTGTGTGTGTGTGTGTGGGGACGGTACCGTGCTCAGGGTACCTCAGTGTGTGTGTGTGTGTGTGTGGGTGTGGGTGTGGGTTGTGGGGGACGGTACCGTGCTCAGGGTACCTCAGTGTGTGTGTGTGTGTGTGTGTGTGTGTGTGTGTGTGTGTGTGTGTGTGTGTGTGTGTGGGGACGGTAGTGTGCTCAGGGTACCTCAGTGTGTGTGTGTGTGTGTGTGTGTGTGGTGTGTGTGTGTGTGTGTGTGTGTGTGTGTGTGTGTGTGTGGGGACGGTACCGTGCTCAGGGTACCTCAGTGTGTGTGTGTGTGTGTGTGTGTGGTGTGTGTGGTGTGTGGGGACGGTACCGTGCTCAGGGTACCTCAGTCACAGGGGAGGATGGAGGAGAGTGACGGTCAATCACTCCCCCACCCACCTGCTGAGGTGGGGAATTAAACCGGTGACCCTTTGGCCATAAGTCCAGTGCCTTAACCGCTAGCCCATGACTGCTTACTTGAAGATGATGCCTCAACCACCAGGGTGTAAAATATACCCGTCTGTACTATCTCTTACGTTTACATCAATTACATTAATATGTCGGTACCCCCCAACTCTACTACTAGGTCTTGATCAGGGCGTACCAACATCACTATGTATGTTTGTATATCTGACTTATATATTTGTTGGTTTTATTGTACATTTTTATAATCCTTATTGTATTTAACTGCTTTTCTTTACTGTTTTCTACGTTGTGCATCTGTTGGCTTGCTCCAAACAATATTTTGCTGTACTTGTAGAGTGACAATAAAAATACTTTTACATATTAAAACACACACACACACACACACACAGAAGGGTGGGAAAATGTTTCACCCTGAACAGCCACTCAACCTAGGTAAGGTGACGGGGTTGGTGCAGTAGTCTCTCTTGCCCAGCAGAGGGAGGTACAGAGAAGCACCACCCTGTAGTGCAGTAGCCTCTTCTAACCAGCAGAGGGAGCTACAAAACAGCACCACCCTGTAGTGCAGTAGCCTCTTCTAACCAGCAGAGGGCCCTCCAGACCAGCACCAACCTGTAGTGCGGAGGAGGCAGCTGTTGGATGACGTCATGGATCTTCACCAGCCTCTCGTCGTCCGTGGCTGCAGACACTGCATCCTGTACGCACGCACGCACACACACACACACACACACACACACACACACACACACACACACACACACACACACACACACACACATACACACACACATTAAATCAGGTAGCTCCACTAAAGGTCCCTGTCCCACCTTGATGTAGATGACCAAACCTTGACCTTCCTGACCAGCATGTCAATGAGCCACTTCACACACCCTCAACAAGAAAGACAGAAGGACACACACACACACCACACATACACACACACACACACACACACACACACACACACACACACCACCTTAATAGTTTCAGACGGCACTCCCAAAAGTTCTCAGACGATGCTCCCTCAAAGGGTTACAAACACAGAACCGAACATACACTGCCTGCATCGCTGTGAGAGCTGTAAGAGCTGTGCACGCACACACACACACACACACACACACACACACACACACATTCCTAAAACAGAATACTGTAACACATTGACCACAAAATCATCCCTTAGAGCTGCACACACACACACCTTGCCGATGTTGCACTGTCTTGCTGAGATTACCAGCACAGCATAACACACTGACCACTGTGCAAGCACACACACACACACACACACACACACAGGCAGACACACAAGTCACCGAGGTTATAAACACAAAATGTCACACTGACCACATCCCTTAGAGCTGGGTCATACCATCTAGACCAGCTATCACCAGACCAACCCACTGGATGATACTGCACACATACACATTCACACACACACACACACACACACACACACACACACACACACACACACACACACACACACACACACACACACACACACCTTGACCGCAACCAAGAGCAAGACTAACTAAGAGCAAGAGCCTTTAGTCTCCTGTAAATCAAAGCTGAAAAGTTTCTTTCAGAGGGCTGCAGTGAACTCAGCCCTGTGGTCTTACTTCTGTACACACCATCTCCTGCATTTAAGCCCCTCATTTAGCCACACACACACACACACACACACACACACACACACACACACACACACACACACACACACACACACAATGATTTAACCACTGCAACTATGGGTCATAATGTGTCATCAGCCATCCCTCTCTGTCTCTCTCTTTCGCTCTCTCTCTCTCTCTCTCTCTCTCTCTCACACACACACACACAATGATTTAGCCACTGCAACTGTGTCATAATGTGTCATCAGCCATCTCCCTCTCTCTCTTTCACACACACTCACACACACACACACACGCGCAATCATTCATCCACCTGCAACTGTTGCATCTTCTCCACACACACATACACACACACACACACACACTGCCTTTGTAGATATCACACCTGTGCATACACACACACACACACACACACACACACACGCATGCACGCACGCACACACGCACACACACACACACACACACACACACACAGACACACACACACACACACACACACACTCCCTGCCTGTAAACACCATATCAGGTATGCAGAATCCAGAGTGCTGTGGCTCACCTTGAATGATCTGGGAGGACAGGTGTCCACACTTCCTTATGCCGCTAGACACAAATACACACACACACACACACAACTTCAGTACAGGACTGACTGTGGCACAGGACTGACACCCACACCAGATTGACACACACACACACTCTCACACACAGCTCCTCTCAGCTCTGCCCTCGATGCTTGGGGCTTCAGTGAGTGGGACAGCAGAGGAACACGAAGGGTTAAACACCCTCCCAGATGCCTGACATCATCCATAAGCACACACCCACTGAGGTCTTTACACCACAAGCTCCTGTTTAAGCCACGCTCACTGAGGTCTTCAAACCTAACGCATCTGGGCCAAGCCCCTCCCAGTGAGGTCTGGGTGTACCCACACATCATGCCGCCCAGCTGTGCCAGACACGGGATGGCTGCTGCTATATTTAGCCTTGTATTGTATGCGGGCATGTCTGTATCAGTGTGCTGGCATCATGGGTTTAAAGCCTCTTAGTGTACTGCTGTGCAAAGGCAAAACTTTATGTGACTTTAATTTTGGGCGAAAAATTAGTTGTTGTCATTTTTAAAACAATAAACGTCAGTTTTATCATGTGACCAAATATCTTGAATAATTCGAATTTTGATGTTTTTGGGAAAATATAAGTGGTTGTCTTTGTCATAATGCTATAAACACATGCAAACTGAAGATTTTTAAAGTAATCTCTCTGAGTTTCACACTCTGGTTAGTTAAGGTATTTTGCCTTTGTAGGGCAATGCACCTAACCAAACACCAGGGCACTTCACACAAAGACTGATACATGAATACTGTTACAATGACACAACACTGGGTACTTTGTACAATTACTTTTTTCCTATCCCTGTAGGCGTGCGTGTGTGTGTGTGTGTGTGTGTGTGTGTGTGTGTGTGTGTGTGTGTGTAAAAGAATGCGGTTGGCTGGATAGAATTTCTCTCTCTATGTCCTGCCGACCTTGAGGTCTGAGCTCTCTGAGCTCTCTGGTCTCCACAGAACAATAGCTCACTTTAACACACACACCCACACACATCCACACACACACATATTAAACTTTATGCATTAACAGTAGCAGTAATAGCTGTAGTGGGTAGCACAGGCAACCGCATGCGCGCACACACGCACACACACGCACACACACACGCACGCACACGCACACACGCGCACACACACGCGCACACACACACACACACACACACACACACACACACACACACACACACACACACAGCA
>CM050203.1:15862500-15865000 GCA_027475355.1 Coilia nasus | reverse complement strand
AGAGAGAGAGAGAGAGAGAGAGAGAGAGAGAGAGAGAGAGAGCGGTATAAAGGATAAGTGACAGTGATAGATGAAGCAGACAACAGTGAGTTACTACAGTCAGGCTTAAGGGGAGAAGCATCTCCACACAGTTTTACCTGGGGATTCAACAGAAACACACACACACACACACACACACACACACACACACACATACACCTCTTCAACATCTCCGATACATACACACACACACACGCACACACACACACACACACACACACACACAGACACACACACACACACACACACACACACACACACACACACACACACACACACACACACACACTTGCATGCAAGGGCAGAGGACATGTACTGGTACATTTGTGCACAGTCAGCAGCAGTGATGCCTGTCAGTAATGTTACAGAACAATCAGAACCCTCTCGGCCAGATCTGGGCGGCTAAGGAACCAAGAACAGAACCTCCCCTCAACCATCAGAACCTCCCCTAAAATTCTGTGCACCTCAGGAACCAACAGAACCAATGCCGAGGATCCAACACAGCTGAAGAGAAAGATGTTGTGCACTTAAGAAACCACCAGAGCCCTCCTGGGCTGCCACGTTAGGAACTAACAGGGCTGTCAGACAGCCTGAAGCACCTTAGGAACCAACGAAACCCTTTTGCACAGCCTAGACCACCGCAGGAACTCTTAGAACCCTCTCAGGCAGCATAGAGCACCACAGGAACCAACAGAACTCTTTTATTCAGCCTAGACCACCACAGGAACTCTTACAACCCTCTCAGGCAGTATAGAGCAACCAACAGAACTCTTTTATTCAGCCTAGACCACCACAGGAGCCGTTAGAACCCTTTTAGCCTAGAGCACCAACACTTCTGTACAGCCTAGATCACCTCAGGAACTGTTAGAAAGACCTTGGGCAGCATAGAGCACCATAGAACCCTTTATACAGCCTAGAATATCCTTGGGACTGTTAGAAGCCATTCAATCAGTCTAGGGCACATCAGGAACAGTTAGAACACTTTTGAACAGTCTAGGGGCCTAATGGTTAGGGACCTGGTCTTGGGATCGGACGGCCGCAGGTTTGATTCCTGTAATAGTAGGAAAACGTGGGTAACAGACTGAATAATCAGCTCTCCTCTTCACCCTCATCCATGGCTGAAGTGGCCTTAAGCAAAGCATCTAACTAGGGCTGCACGATATTTCACAAATATGCAATATGCGGTAACATTGCTGAGTGTTGCAATGACGATATGTGTTGAGATAAATAAACAAAATATTCAAATATAGTTTTAACATCTTTCAGCTTAATCTTCACCGCTAGGCCGTAGCCAGCACGCAGCCTATGAGGTGGATATCAAGGGCAGTATAACATTTGATATCCCAAATATCTGCATATGTGGAAACATGGCTTAACTTGAATAAATGGGACATTATTGTAAGCTGTTTCACAGTAATGTCCCGTTTATTCCAATTTTGCGATATGTGTATCATGATACTGCATGTTTAGATATCACAATATTTTTGATATATTGTGAAGCGCTACATCTAACCCCACATTGCTCCAGGGCAATGTTTGCTTCAGGGCGTGTTCCTAATGTACTCTAAGTCAGCTAAATGTAATGCAATGTAGAGCACCTCGGGAACCAACAGAATCCTCTTGGGCAGCTTAGAGCATCTCAGGAACTGTCCTTGATAGCTGCGGAACCAAAGCCAGCCCCCTCAAACCACACACACACACACACACACACACACACTCACAATGACAAGAAGTGCAAACACATGGGTGTGTAGTATGGCAGTGTGTGCTTCCAAGTATGCATGTGTGTATGTGTGTGTGAGTGCGTGTGAGTGTGCATGTGCAAGTACTGTAGGTGGAAATGTGTGTGCACAAATCTGTGTCTGTTTAAATCTGCTTTCAGTTAAATTCATCTCCTATCATCAGTGTGAAGATAGGATTTACAATCCAGCAAAGCAAACATGATAAGACAGCAAGACAGACATGACTCTCCTCAGAGCAAGAGTGTGTTTGAGATTAGATCAGGCCACCGAAATACTGAAGTCACTGTTTTTCTACTGAATCACAGTTTTCGACAAGGCTGACTTTGAACAGAGCTGAGTCAGGAGTCTGTGTGTGTGTGTGTGTGTTTGTGTTTGTAAGAGAGGGAGAGAGCAATAAGGAAGTAGTTCAGAAGAGGTCTACACATTTAGGCCGATTATTAACACACACGCGCGCGCGCGCACACACACACACACAGAAAGCACATATGACAGGGAACATGTGTACACACACCACTCCAAAGCTTCATCAAAGGTGATCTGTGATAAGCCTGCACTTACACGAGCATTATGTGTGAATTAGCAGGACAGCTACAGTTACGCTAGGAGCAGCAGGATACCTACAGGCGTGTTACAAGCTACAGCACGGCTACAGGTGAGCTAGAAGACACAGGACAGGTACAGCTGAGCTGGAAGATGAAGCATTTGACAGGTAGATAAAT
>CM050203.1:15830000-15857500 GCA_027475355.1 Coilia nasus | reverse complement strand
AGTACAGCATATACTCTCACACACACGCACACACACACACTACAGCATATACTCACACACACACACACTACAGCATATACTCACACACACACACACACACACACTACAGCGTATACTCTCACACACACACACACTACAGCATATACTCACACACACACACACTACAGCATACACACACACACAGTACAGCATACACACACACACAGTACAGCATATACTCACACACACACAAACACACACACACTACAGCATATACTCACACACACACACACAAACACCCCCACACACACACTACAGCATATACTCTCACACACACACTACAGCACTCACTCACATAAACACACACACACACACACACAAACACACACACACACACACACTAACACTACCACACTCTTCTAGCAAAGACATTACAGCAGATGCTGTGAGAGTAGAGGAGCGCAGCAGAGCAGAGCAGAGCAGGGGAGAGCAGAGCAGGGGAGGGCACTCAGTCATGTCTTACCCATCAGGCGTCTCGTGGCCGCAGGAGGAGTCCCGATCCGACACCGCACACGCCGGAGCTGCAGACGCAGACGCAGACGCCGACACCGACACCGATGCAGACGCGGAGACGGAGACGGAGACGGAGACAGATGCGGAGCGTGACGGCGATGGAGACGGAGAGGGAGATGGAGAGGGAGACGAAGCGGTCGCTATGGCAGCTGCTGCTGTGGCCACACGGCCGCCTGCCTCCATCCTACCGCCTCACTCGCACAGCTGCCCGCCTGCATCAGGGAGACAGAGAGAGAGAGAGGGATGGAGAGAGAGAGAGAGAGAAAAAGAGATAGAGGGGTAGAGAGAGAGGTAGGGAGATGAAGAGGGGAATAAGTGTGAGGGAGAGATAGATGAGAGAAATGGAGAGAGAAAGAAGAAGAAAGAGAGACAGAAGGAGAAAGAAAGAGAAACGCAGACAGACAGACAGACAGACAGACAGACAGACAGACAGACAGACAGACAGACAGACAGACAGACAGACAGACAGATAGATAGATAGATAGATAGATAGATAGATAGATAGATAGATAGATAGATAGACAGACAGACAGACAGACAGACAGACAGACAGACAGACAGACAGACAGACAGATAGATAGATAGATAGATAGATAGATAGATAGATAGATAGATAGATAGATAGATAGAGAGGAAGAGGGAGATATAGAGATGCAGAAGGGAAGAGATGGAGGAGAGAGGGAGATGGAAGGAGAGAAAGATGGAAAAGGTAGATGAGGAGAAAGAAAGGGAGTCAGGCAAAGAGAAAGTGATAGAAATATTAAAAAGAGGCAGAAAAGAAGAGAAAGAGAGCTAACAGGGGAGGAGAGGAAGGGATGAAAGAGGAGAGAGGGAGATGATGGAGGAGGAGGAGAGAGAGATGAGATGAAAGAGATTAAGAGAAAGAGTGGGGGTGTAGGGGAGAGCGATGGATAGAGAGACAGGAAGAGAGAAAGAAAGAAAGAAAGAGTAAGGTATAATAAAACAGATGAGGAAAGAATATAAATGAAGGTGAAATATGGAGAGAGAGAGAGAGAGAGAGAGAGAGAGAGAGAGAGCGAGAGCGAGAGAGAGAGAGAGAGAGAGAGAATCAAATGAGAGCAAGAGAAGAACAAGGGAGTTGAGGACAGGAGGGATACATGGAGGAATGGAGAGATACAGAGACGGAGACAAAAGATAAAAATAAAAGGGTTGGTGCTGTGTGTGAGACATGACACCCCAGTCAGTGACAGCTGTGTGTGCTGTGTGTGTTAAACTTGGTGTGCTAATATGCATGTGTGCGTACAGTAATTTAACTGCTTGGAGAAAAGCAAACAAGTAGGAAGAGTCTGAGTTTAACCTAGCCTGGTAAAGCAGCCCCTCGTACTTCGTTTCATTTTGTGCAGAGGGTCTGGAACAGAGACCGTGAGGAATGATTTCTTCCTGGAGGTGTGGACTCTGCTGAAGTTTAAAACAAGTGCCTCTGCCTTTACTCAATCTCTAACACCTGGTCGTCACGTATGCAATCAGCCTACCTACGCACTGCAATTCAAATGTAGCACATAAGGTCAACGTCATGGCTAACGAACACAACACTCTGTTCGCTGATTGGATCGCTGTTGCTCGGACCTCTTAAATGATCGTCAAGAGATTCTGGTCCAGACCCTCTGTACAAAATGAAATGAAGCACGAGGGGCGGGTTTACCAGGCTAAGTTAAACCCTCAAGCAACACACACACAAGCACACACAAGCACACACAAACACACACACACACACACACACACACACACACACACACACACACACACACACACACACACACACACACACACACAGACCATCCACATTTCGATCAGCTCTAAAAAGGCAGACAGAGGAACACACAGGAAAGTCTGTGTGTGTGTGTGTGTGTGTGTTTGTGTGTGTGTGTATGTCAATGCAAATGCATGCCTGGTGTGTGTATGTATCTGCGTATGTGTGCATTCATGTGCATATACGTCTGTGTGCATGTTTAGACGTGTGTGTGTGTATGTGTGTGTATTTGTGTGAGAATGTTGTGAGAGCCCTTATTTTACAGCAGGTAAGAGCAGCTGAGTGTGTGTGTGTGTGTGTATGTGTGTGTGTGTGTGTGTGTGTGTGCATGTGTGAGAATGTTATGAGAGCCCTTATTTTACAGCAGGTAAGAGCAGCTGAGTGTGTGTGTGTGTGTGTGTGTGTGTGTGTGTGTGTGTGTGCATGTGTGAGAATGTTATGAGAGCCCTTATTTTACAGCAGGTGGAGGCAGCTGAGTCATGGGTTCCTTAACCTCTCTGAGTTTGCACCATAAACACACATGGAATGTACAAACCACCAATCACACACACCTCAGTTCACACACTAAAAAGTGTCACTCACGACTGACACACACACAAATCCACACACACCTTCAGTCACAGAGTGTGTGCTGTAGTGCGTGTGCTGAGGGTGTGTCATGCTGTGTGCTGTAATGTCTATGCAACAAGAGTGTGCTAGTGTGTGTGTGTGTGCTGTGATGTGTGTGTGCTGTAATGGAGAAGGTTCCAATCCTCAACACTACCTTCCTCAACACTACCTGCCTGCCTGCCTGCCTGCCTGCCTGTCTGCCTGCCTGCCTGCTTGTCTGTCCCTCCGCCTGTCTGCCTGCCTGCCTGTCTGTCTATCAGCAGTACTCTGCCCTCTTACACATCTCCATCCATGGAACAGAAATGTAAAAAAGCAGGGTCTAATTCAAATACGATATGTGCACTGTGTTACAGAGAGAAAAATATTTTGTAGAGCCTAATTAGCCACATGGAACAAGCTGTACTGTCTGACGTCCTCTTTTACATAAAATACCACCACTTCAAACTGTCATGTAAAATAGCAACATTTCCATAACACGGCGTAACTAAGCTAACAAAGATAAACTGGGATGAGCCGATTGTTTCTGTCAGCCATAGTAATGTCTCAATAACCCATCAGGTAGTGTACACCAGGTATAACTACTGTAGTTACCTAGCCTGGTAAACCCGCCCCTCGTACTTCTTTTCGTTTTGTGCAGAGGGTCTGGACCGGAATCTCTTGCGGGTCATTTAGTCGGCCCCAGCAAGACCGATCCAATCAGTGAACAGAGGGTGTGTTCGTTAGCCGTGACGTTGACCTTGTGTGCTACATTTAAATTGTAGAGCGGAGGTAGGCTAATTGCATACGTGACGACCATGCGTTAGCAATTGGGTAAAGGCAGAGGCTTGTTTTAAACTTCAGCAGAGTCCACACCTCCAGGAAGAAATCGTTTCTGACGGTGTCTGGTCCAGACCCTCTGTACAAAATGAAATGAAGTACGAGGGGCTGGTTTACCAGGCTAGTAGGTACCATACATCAGGTAAGAGTAGCAAATGCATCATCATCACCATACACCAGGGGCAGTGGTAGCCTGGCAGTTAAGGTAACTGACCCGTGACCGCAGGATCGCAGGTTTAAATTCACCAACTGCCAGTAGTGCCACTGAGGTATCCTTAGAGAGGTACTGTCCCCACACACTGCTCCCCAGATGCCTTTGTCATGGCTGCCCCCTGCTCATGTGTGTGTTGGGTTAAAGGCAGAGTCAACTGCACTGTGTAGGCTGTGTGCTGTGCTGTGGTGTGCCGTGTAATCACATTGACACTGGATGCTGTTTGTTTTTATTTGTTTGTTATCAAGTAAAAATAGCAAATGCATTACCAATCATCAGGTGGAGATAGAAAATAGGCAACTCTCACAAACACTAAGGTGGAACTAGCCACCTTGAAGGTAAACATTCATTTTTAAAAATGTGTTTTCTGCTGGTATAAAAGGATTACTATAACTTTAAGTGGACAAACGTTGGTCTGGAAAACTCTTTGTTTAAGAGAGCAAATGTATAATGGTTACTTATTAATAGCATGTGAATTTTTCAACTTTCCATCTGAACGTCAGGCTGTTTATGCTGGTAGGGCTGTGTGTGTGTGCTGGGGTGTGTGTGCTAGGATGTGTGTGTGTGTGTGTGTGTGTGTACTAGGATGTGTATGTATTGGAGTGTGTGTGCTGAGGTGTGTGTGTATGCAGTGTCAGTGTTGTGCTGATTGAGTTTAAGTGTGAGCTTCACTCAGCACAATCCTGAAGTCAGACCCCCCCCCCCCCACACACACACACACACACACACAGCAACACGCCCTCCCCTGGTCAGTCCCCCACCACCTCCCTTCCACATCACCTCACTTCCTCTCCCCTCCCTTGTGCGTGAAACTCAGTATGTTGTGCAGTGTGCCTTATTCCTCCTTCTCCACACACACACACACACACACACACACACACACACACACACACACACACACACACACACACACACACTTATACACACACACAATCAGGTGGCTTGTCCTTCCATTCTTCCCCTCTGTCTGTCTGTCCCCATCTCTCTCTCTATCTCTCTTTCTCTCTCTCTTCACCTAGGCTAAGTCTCCAAAAGAAGTGTGTGTGTGTGTGTGTGTGTGTGTGTGTGTGTATCCTGCTGAAGAGAAAACACACACACACACACACACACACACACACACACACACACACACACACACACACACACACACCATCTATCACTCTGCTACATAAAGTCAGGTCATCAGGAAAAACTGTGTTTCAGAAGAATAGACAGCAACATTCTCACCTCTCTAAAAGCACATATGTACACACACACACACACACACACACACACACACACACACACACACACACACACACACACACAACCTTCTAGTATGCTTAGAAACACAATGACACACAAGAGGCTGTGTCTGAGCCCAGCCTGTCACCTGAACACAGACACGCGCACACACACACACACACACACACACACACACACACAACAAGAGGCTATTTCTCAGCCAAACCTGTCTCCTCTGTAGCAATGCTGAGAAACTAGGCCATCTATAGAACACATTGTTTCTGAGCATGGCATTACCGCACACGCACGCACGCACACACACACGCACACACACGCACACACACACACACACACACACACACACACACACACACACACACACACACACACACACACACACACACACACACACACACATACACACACACACACACACACTTTTTTCTCTGGATATGTGGATATGGTATAAATATTCACATTGCTTTGCTGAGCTGCACTTTGTTAAATACGGATCCTGCAGACATCAAGGGACCTTTGACACAGGGAATGCTGGGAAGAGTGCTGTCGTGACACTAGAAGTGGAAATGTGGAATACTTCCCACTGTAACGCCAACCTAGAAGTGGAAACATGGAATACCCAACTAGCCTACAGACAAGAGGTATGTGTTAGCCCATCTTGAGTATGCCTGTGAAGCGTAACTGTAGGCTATTCCTGCATTAAGCATTGGCAGCTATTGCCACTGTAAGTAAACACTGACTTATTCAGCTGATTATAGTGTCCCTAAGGGACAGAGGTGTGACATGCAGAAATGTCACAAGCGCCTTAATAAGCCTTAAATGTCCATGGAAAGTCAATCCAGATGATACAATGTTAGCTTACCGCTAAAACAACAAAATGGCAACTATAAACAGCCCAGAAATTATTAATGTGATTTTTGCATTTCCCTCAAATCTGCATGTGTCAATCATGCCTCTCTCTGGCATCTGGTTCAGGCATCAGTATGGTGCAATGTTGTTTGTTTGTGTGTGTGTGTGTGTGTGTGTGTGTGTGTGTGTGTGTGTGTGTGTGTGCTGGGGGTCCAGCTGTGACTTTAACGTGTGCCTGAAGATGCCCCCCACCCGCCCCCTCTTTACATTCCGACTGAGAGACGGAAGGGCTGCAGTGGTCTCCATGGCAACCCCTACTTCTGAGTGGGCGCCCCTCCCCACCGTACAGTAGCGACCTACTGTTGATGATGTAGCAGAAAAAAGTCAATGGGAAAGCGAGACCAAACCTCTCTCACACACAGTCACGTACAATCTCGCATACCCATACCCAGGCCCACAGTTTAGTCCTTGAAAAAGAACCAGTACATCTACTAGTAGGCTATATTTCCCATACCTTCTGATAGTGTTTTGTGTGCGCTAAAGGATTAGTTCCATGACATAGCCTGGCCAGCATAATATATAGTTAAAATGATAAGAGGTCATAAGTAATGCGTTTGATGCTTTTCGCTTTCACTTTCTCATCCTGATATACCATAGTTTTCCTACCTGCATGGATTTTATGGCAAAGTCTGTACCCAATGCTGCGTCGCCCGAGGTCATTCTTCACAGAGGCAGCGTTGTCCAAGCCTTACCAGCGCGAGCGATGTGACATGACACATGTTTGGTGCAGCAGCACAGGGAAAGAGGAATAGCCAGAGCAAAGACAAGAGGTTGCACCTGTGCGTTTGCAGATACCTGTTTTCTGAAGGACACGCGCTACTGCTCCTCCGTTTACGCCTCCTGGACGCGGCTGGGGAGTGCGATGGCAGCGGGACGGTGTTGGCATTCCTCAGGACGGCCGATGATATCAGGACACATGCCAAAAAAGTTATACCCGCTAGCAGAGAATTACACCAGCCCCGGACATTACAGGTTACGACAGCACAAAACTCCAGTACTCCAGTCGAGGATCTGTTCGCAACGCCATGGCAAGAGCGCGCACGCTGACGTCTGACGGTGGCGCGCAGCGGCAGCCGAAAGGCGTAGAGAAAAATCAATGCTGTAATAATAATGACATAATCTTAAGACGCTGCTACTATGCAGATGTGTGGGGAACCTAAAAAAATGACATCATCGTGTGTAAATAATCAAGCGTTGTCAGAAGATGTTCATGTTTGTAGGCTATTCTTGTCGCCTGCAAGGCATATTTTTTATTAACGCGTATGCATGGATAATGTATTTTTTTTTAAATCCTATATAACGTCTATAATCCAATGAGAGACCAACATTCAAAGTAATTTAGGGTTTTACTAAATTCATTACTTGTGTTCTGGTCGTGCTGGCTGGTGCAAGCTGCGTAGTCTGACTGTGTGAATAAACACTTTTAGCTAATAATATATGCTGCAAGCTGTTACTTGTATCCTTGTTCTACTGGTTAATATGCTGTACTGACGCCAGTGGGTGTGTACGCACGGGGACTTTGAACCCTGCAAGTTTATTTTCAAACATAAATCTGTGACACGTGGCCAGCCTTTAATTTTGACACATTTCAGGTGGGTTAGCGGCAATGAATGATGCCATGCCTTCATACTTAAGGGGACAGTGATTATAGCACTCCTTCATGACAAAGTACTTCAACTAATATCGGTGATCATCTTTAATACCTTTATCCCTCAGTGTCAGATTGGTGGTCTTCATATTGGATAGTGTAAGATAACATATATGATATAATATATATGATATTATATAGGCCTATATATATATATGACCAATAGCATCTCATGCAGCGTTTTGTTTCTCTGTGAGCGGACTGAGAATGTTCTGCAATATGGAGTGAAATTTAGAATTCAGTTTCATGATTATGGGAGCCGGAGTGGTGTCTCTACCAAGGTCTTCTAATGCACCAATCACTGCTCTCCGCGGAACACAGGAAATGACCATTACTACTTTGTGATGTAATTGTATCGTTGTGAAACTGTTGTGATGTTGCTAAGAAAGAGCACGTTATAACTTATTTATTGCTATAAAACACTCAGCCAAGCAGGGCAACACAAATGATTCCAGGAATGCCAACCCAAGTGTCATTGCAATGTTTTATTATATCAAAATACAAAATTTTTTGAGGGTTATTACGATGGAACAAAGCATTTGAACAATGTGAACTGAATAAAACCCAGCTGAAATGAGTGTGTGTGTGTGTGTGTGTGTGTGTATGGTGCGTCTGTGTGTGTGTGTTGGTGTGTCCGTGTGTGTGTATCTGAAGATGTAAATGGTCAAGCTGTGGCAGAGACATTACGCCCGTGATGTGGGACTCCGCAGAGAGTATCACCCCCGTCTAACGTCACCCAAAATACTCCGCGCCTGTCGCTGCCTCCCCCCTACACACACACACACACACACACACACATACAGGCAGATGGACAGACAGACAGACAGACAGACAGGCAGGCAGGCAGACGGACGGACATACAGACAGCAGCACCTGCAACATGAGCGTGTTGTACAGACTAATGTCTTTCTCAGTCCGAGACGGCCAGTACAAACTAATGTCTTTCTGTCATTAGGAGGGCCAGTTCAGACTGATGTCTCTCCATGTCTCCGCCATTAAGAGCGTGCCTACAGACTGCCGTCTCTCTATGTCTGTGTCATTAGGAGGGCCAGTTCAGACTGGCGTCTCTCCATGTCTTTCCGTCATTAGGAGGGCCAGTGTGGACTGAATGTCTCTCCATGTCTCTGTCATTCGTCACTCATTCGTCACTCTGACATCAGGCCATCAGAGTGTCTGTCTCTGGATGAGTTAGCTTATGGGGAACTCTCGTTTCCCTAACACATTCATGCTCGGAAAACACACACACACACACACACACACACACACACACACACACACACACACACACACACACACACACACACACACAGAGGACTGGTGCTGAAGTGTTCTGGGCCAGGTGACAGGGTTCCAACAAAAGAGGAACCAGCAGAACTACTTGGCCAGACTCACTCCAGGACCTAGAACTCAAAACACACACATGCACACACACAAACACACTTTTCCTGCTAACAGTCCACCACTGCAGAAGAGCACCACCTCAGAGCGGTTCTAGCACCATCTCAGAGCAGTTCTAAGGGAGAGCACCGGGCACTCGGGTTCCAAAGAGAGACCTGAAGATACACCTGAAGACTAACCACCTCACCAGCCTCACAAGGACTCACACTCTGGTATGCACACTTGGACATGAAGGCGTGAACGTGCACTGGGGTATGTGTGTCTGTGCACAAGTGTGTGTTTCAGAGGTGGAAATTAACTTTGCAAAATGTGAACTTTTACCAGCCACTGACAAATAAATAATACAATTTACCAGCCACTCAGTAGTAAATTATTATTTTGTGTCCAGAATTTACCAGCCACATTGTAATATTTTACCAGCATTTGGCTGGTGGCTGGTGCGAATTTCCATCCCTGGTGTGTTTGTGTGCATGTGTGCATTTGTGTGTTTGTGTGTGTGTGTGTGTGTGTGTGTAGGGGGGAGGTTGCTCTCTTGGAACAGTCTCTTCCACACGGCATGGGGTCTGCTGCGTAGTAACACAACATAGGCAAGCCAAGGCAGCGCAATGAGAGCCATACTGCTTGATGCGATGGCCACGCAAACATAAACACAAACACAAACACAAACAAAGGCTGTGTAACATGTAAACAAGCACAACAGAGCTGAACACAGCTGGGGGTTCAACTACAAAGGTAGTTAAGTGACAAATCTAGTTTATTTCACCTAAAGGTAAGTGGAAACCTGATAAAAGAAGAGATCATTGGCATGTGTTTAGTTAAAGAGAATGAAGCCCTAGGCTCTTCTACTAATAGGTTTGCAAGTACCTCTGGGTGAACTGAAGCAGATTTATCATTGACCCACCTGTGTAGTTTAACCCTCACGTTTGTCACATAACCACACTGGAACTAGTTATACGCCCTGCATGGAGTGTCACGTAGCTGTGTGAGAGAGAGACAGAAGCGCCATTTCTCTGTCAAGACAGACAGACAGAAGCACTATTTCTCTGTCAGACAGACAGACAGAAGCACTATTTCTCTGTGAAGACAGACAGACAGAAGCACTATTTCTCTGTCAGACAGACAGACAGACAAAAGCGCTATTTCTGTCAGACAGAAGTGCTAATTCTGTCAGACAGACAGACAAGAGCGCTATTTCTCTGTCAAGACAGACAGACAGAAGCATTATTTCTCTGTCAGACAGACAGACAGACAGACAGACAGACAGACAAAAGCGCTATTTCTGTCAGACAGACAGGAGTGCTATTTCTCTGTCAGATGGACAGACAGAAGCACTATTTCTCTGTCAGACAGACAGACAGACAGACAGACAAAAGCGCTATTTCTGTCAGACAGACAGACAGACAGAAGCTGTGTTTCTCTGTGAGAGGCGGCCGAGATAAACAGTCTGAGACAGTGCGGATTTCGCACAGTACATTCTACCATCTGTGTGCCGCTTCAGAGACACACACTAACACCACACGGAGCTGCACAGTGCGATGCAACACACACATACACACACACACACACACACACACACACACACACACACACACACATAAACACACGCACACACTGCTTCTAAAGCTCTGAATGGATGAATCAGCGAATGGGCACAGGGACAGAACAGCCTCCACAGGTGAAGCACCACACACACAAACAAATTCACAGACACACACACACACACACACACACACACACACACACACACACACACATACACACACACACACACACACACACACACACACACACACACACACACACAGGCAGTCAAGATGAGCCCTCTGAAGTTAGTCGTTTCTGAAACAGGAGCAAGAGACGGGAAGACTACATACATCTAGAACATCCTTGAAGATGATATTAGTGAACACACACACACACACACACACACACTCCCTCTGTGCTGGCACACACACCTCGTGCAGAGATGAGGGTAATGACAACAGCTCGAGCCATGTAAGGAGTATTCGCCTGGATGGGCAGTCAAACTGGCACCCAGGAAAGGACCGTTCGTTCACATCTGAAAACTCATGATGACATTTACATCAGTGGTTTGTAAACAGTGCTATATCGTAAACAAAAATCAACAAAATCATAAAAAAATTAACCTCTATGTTTTTTTTTTACTTTTTGTTTTTCTTTCCCCCTGAACATGCTGTCAGGCCGAGAGAAGTGGGTGTGTGCGTGTGTGTGTGTGTGTGTGTGTCCCTCTGGCCACCTATTGTGCATCAGAGAGACAGGCTATGCTAAGACAAACAGTTAAAGCAGTATAAGAGATCCCCATGCTTCAGCTCACACACACACACACGCACACGCGCACACACACACACTCACTCCTGATACAGAGGGGTGACTAGGGGCACCATGCCACACCATCGCCCCCTCTGCTGTGTGTTTGTGTGTGTGTGTGTGACCTGCTCATCATGGGGTTATTGCTCGCGCCCCACCTCGCTACGAGGAAGGGGACGCACGGGCGACGGGGTTGGGTGGGGGGGTCCCGCTAAGAGACGGGGCGTGCCGGGGGTCTGCTGCACAACTACACACCCCCCCACACACACTCACACACACCCACCCCCACCCCCCTCTCTACAGCACCACGAAAGATCAAGAGGACATAGCACCAAGTCATTATGTACACAGCACCCCTAGCGACAGACGCAGCACCCCTAGCGATGGACACAGCGCCCCCTAGTGACAGACACAGCCCCCTTAGCAACGGACACAGTGGCCCTTAGCAACGGACACAGTCCCCTTAGCGACGGACACAGTGGCCCTTAGCGACGGACACAGTCGCCTTAGCAACAGACACAGTGGCCCTTAGCGACGGACACAGTGGCCCTTAGCAACGGACACAGTCCCCTTAGTGATGGACACAGCGCCCCTAGTGTCGAACACAGCACCCTTAGCAATGACGGACACAGCGCCCCCCTAGCAACAGACAGACGCGAGCACGTCTACTGAGTGTAAACACCCTCCCACCCTCACCTCCAGAACGTACCCCCCCCTCCAGGAGTGGAAATGAACTTTGCAAATGTGACCTTTTACCAGCCACTGATACCAAATAAATGGTAAAATTTGCTATCCTCTAAACATCCTCATCATTATTTTGTGTCCGAAATCTACCAGCCACTTTCGTATTTTACCAGCATTTGGCTGGAGGCTGGTGCCTATTTCCATCCCTCACCCCCGCCGACACACACACACTCTCTCAAGGCAAGCAGGCAGAACAAACCAGCAGGCCCAGAACTCAGGGACTGACACATACTGTACCACAGGCCCAAAACCTACACAAACAACCTAACACGACACCAGATGAAAGCAGCCATGGTAAGCAGGCCAAGAGTCAGGGTCAGGGCGGCCATGTTGAGCAGCTTTAAGACACTGATACATTAGTAGGAGAACGGGGACTGGACTTGTGCGACCTATTGGCCAAATGACAATAGCTTACTGGTACTGTTCTGTGCTCACAGGGTCGCATCAGAGCTGGATAGTAAGCGTGGATTATTTAGTGCTGTGTATGTGTATGTGTGTGTGTGTGTGTGTCTTTTGGGGGAAACTAATTTAAGAGCAAGAAGTGCAACAGAACAGCGAACCAACAGTGCTTGGGGCAAATATAAATTACATTACATTACCGTCTGTTCAATTCACGTAAAGCACTTGTAGTTCACACACCCAAACATTCACTGTCTGTGGAACCTTCCTGTCTTGGATTGGGACTGGGGGTGGCGGGTGGTGATGGGGTGTTCTCTTCACCCACTTAAGGGGGTGTATGTGATTCTAATATGTCCGACTGTATACCAAAGCACTTCTAATACATATCTGTCTCAAGTGCAGCACATGTGTCCCCACTATTAACCTAACCACAACACAAGACGTGTTTGTGTGTGTGTATGAGTGTGTGTGTGTGTGTGTGTGTGTGTGTGTGTGTGTATGTGACATGTGCACTCTGAAACACTATTTAATGCCCTAGGTACAATAAAGGCAGACTCGCTAGAGCTCTAACAAGACTGCATGTCTGAAAGACTAGCTAATTTTAAGAAATAATAAAAAAAAAAAAACACTTTCCCTCAATCAAAGCATACATTCATGATCGGTTAGAGTTAGATAAAATTAACACACACACACACACATACACACACATACAGACATACAGACGTGGCTAGCAGAGCAACAGTTAGTGAGTTAGCGACTCCGTAACTCCTTGTTCAGGTTATACAGTGAGTTGACCCCACCAACGTATGAAGTGTCAGGTGATGAGATTAACTGGTGGTGGAGTTAAAGTATAAAACACTGTGGTTGTGAGGTCATGGACATGAGCAAACACTCTTTAGCTGGTCTTAGACAGGAAAGCAAATCAACAATAGCACTTGCAGTTTTAAACTTTCGCTCAGCAAAGAGGTTGTTTTTTTTTTTTTTTTTTTCTGAAACATCAACATTTTGTCACTGGCAAACATAATTGTTTTTCATTGTCTCTATGATAGCAACTGTACATCTTTATGTTTATTAGTCCAGTACAACACAATTTTTCGATTTAATATTTGATTATCTCTATGAAACAGTGAAGGAATCATTCCGATGATTCTTTTGTACTACATCGTACACTTCCAAAAATGATCGGTAATTAGCACGTCTACGTTATGGCTACACAGAGTCCCCTCAGAAGTAAGGGTGGAACACGGAACGTTCTGTCTATCCAGCACAGCTCTACACTGCTCCGCTCCGCTCCACTCCGCTCCACTCCACTCCACTCCACTCCACGTCACGTCATGTCACCTCCGTCACGTCACCTCCGTCATGTCACGTCACGCCACGGCTCCCTTCCGACACCGTCAGCACAGGTGTGTGTTTGAGGCACTGAGCAGTAGGTTGTGGTAGAGGAAAACAGTCATTTTGATGAAGCACCAGTTTGAATTGCAATAGTCAGTCGGAGAGAGACAGAGAGAGAAGAGACAGAGAATTATTGAGCAGGACTTTTGAGGTGACCCTGGAAGCTTCTTTCTTTGTTGTGAAATAAAAAAAAGGAAAGAAACCCAAAAAAAGAGTCTAGACACAAATATTCCTGACAAAAATAGGATTTTTATGCTATTCACATTTTCAGCTATAGACGTTAACACTCCTCTAGATCTCTCGGGAACAGCGAGAGAGCGCTAAGAGTTGCCCAGGCTGCTGCCTGAGCCCCCTAAAAGCAGACTAGGAAAAGGCAGTAACTCCACTGGGCAGAGTCGCTGGAAGATGGCCTCCAAGATGGCCTCCGAGGCAGAGAGCCGCTGCCATGGTCACCTAATACCAGACTAGACCACAACCACTTCCCTGGTCTCCTAATGCCTGACTAGACCACCCCTTCCCTGGTCACCTACCACCAGACTAAACCACTGCTGCCCTGGTCTCCTAATGCCAGTCTAGACCACCCTTTCCCTGGTCTCCTAATGCCAGTCTAGACCACCCCTTCCCTGGTCACCTACCACCAGACTAAACCACTGCTGCCCTGGTCTCCTAATGCCAGTCTAGACCACTCCTTCCCTGGTCACCTACTGCCAGACTGAAGAAGTTGCATTGTATGGTCGCCACCCATGGCATGTGTGTGTAGTGTATAGTGTGAGTGTGTACAGTATGCATATCATGTGCTGTGTGTGTGTCTATCTGTGTAAGTGTGTATGCATAATATGTGCTATGTGTGTGTGTTGAAATGGAAGTGTCGGATTGGAGTGTAGAAATTAGAGTTTATGTGTACATGTTTGTGCAAATTGTGTGTTGTAAATACAGGGTGGACCGTGAAACACTGGACCACTTTTTAAATGACTACATCTCCTCAACCCTTTAAGCAACCACAATCCATGCATATTAAAGCTCATTTCCTTCTCTTTCCAGTGATATCGTGGTTTACGACCATGAAAGCCAGGGGATGTCCATTACGGCCACTTGAATAAAACTACTCCTGTAAAAAAAAAAATGTCACGTGCTTTCTTACATTTGCATTTTAATTCTGCCAGTTTTCTCAAGGGCCAAGTTCAGATCCTGTTCTAAACATTTTTTTATGGCTTAGGGTTTTTTATGGGCACATTAGGGTGTTTAATGTGTCCACCCCTTTCTACAATGACATCTTAATTATGAAGCATTGGGAGCTAACTAGTTACATTACTACGCCAGAGCGACTTACAGATATTTACAGGGTTTTAGGTACAGTCCCTGGAGCAGTGTGGGGTTAGATGCCTTGCTTAAGGGCATCTCAACCATGGGTAGGGCGGTATTCGATCCGGCAACCTTCCGATTGCAAGACCAACTCCCTAACCATTAGGTTAAATAGTCTTCCTGGCACGTGAGCCACATGCAACCCAACTGTCAACTTGAAAGTTTAACTTCACCTCCCAAGATGTAGGTTAAGAATGCTGGTGATGCATCAGTTGGCCGAATGTTCACTTTTTGTTTTGTCCTCGCCCTCTCAACTCTGTGGAACAAATGAATCACTTTTGTCTTTTTTACTCAACTTCAGTGATTTGGTGAGTTTGAATGCTGAAAAATGATCAAGTTATGAAGCCAAAACCAATTTGCAACCTTTTTCCATGGTTAGCTTTTTTCGAATGGCCATGGTGGTCATACCATTGCTTGCATGCTGTTGAACCATGATATCACAGGAAACCGAATGACCTCCAATTTGCATGGTTTAAAATTGTGGTGGCCCTGTATATGTTTGTGTGTGGGTATGGTGTGTGCGTGTGTGTAGGGGACCGCCTGTTCTCTAGACTTCTGCTTCTCTTGGCTCTGCGCCTGGCTGTGGTGTGTGTGTGTATAATGGCTAGGTGCCTAACTGGGGACAGGGCAGCTACCAAGATGCTCTGGCTGGATCTGGCAGGGACTTGGCCCACATCCGGTCCTGATTCGCTCTGCTGGGCCGCTACCCGGAACCGTCTTTACCTCCTGAACTGCTCTCAGCAACAAGAGAGTTCACAAGAGGATGCGGGAGGAGTGTGTGTAATGTGTGTGTCTGGTGTGTGTGTGTGTGCAAAGTGTGTGGTGTGTGTGTGTGTGTGTGTGTGCAATGTGTGTGAGTGGTGTGTGAGTCGTGGCAGAGTCGTTCTTGGCTAACCTGTGACCTCACGGCCTCACTCTCAACAGAACGCTGTGCTTTGAATCAGACGACCGTTGTTGAGAAACGTCGTACTGGGATCCTATCGCCACGGTGGTGTGTATCTGTCCAATCGAATGGGTTCGTATAGAATCAAACTACTACTCTAAAGGCAATGAAGTCAAATCTATATTAAACGTAAATAAAATAAAATATACCCAAACAAAACAGTGTACTTGCTTAAACATATGTGCCTAATTTGTCAATATTCTGAGGTATATTTTGTAGACAGAAAGAACCCTGTGTTAGATAACTCTTAAGGGACACTATAGAAACGTTTCAAAGACGGCACTCTTCTCTTCACTCGGCAACTCTGCCTCTTTGTACCCCCGGCCATTTTTTTTTTTTTTGGTACTTGCAGGTCATCTCATTCCCACCTGCACTGCCCACTCAGTCCACATGGGGGCACTGTACACCTCCCTACTGCCCGACAGCACTGCCAGCACACGACCAAAGAAGGTTTTTTCCTTAGCCTATAAAAAAACAGCAGAGATTTGATTTGGCAGGACATGTTTGTACGCACCAAAGAAAGTTGTACTGAGAAGGAATCACTTGTTAAGTGCATCTAAGACTGAGAGTAATGCTGCTGGGACATCCTCGATGTCCAAAAGAGCTGAGGCCAGATATCGGCATTACACACACCTGATAGGCTGGCTGTAGGGGGGGTGGGGGGAGGGGGAGGGGGAGGGGTGCTGCAGTGGAGACTACATAGCCCACACACACAGCCCACATGACAGCTGGGCCCTGACAGGAGCTAGCAGAGCTGTGGCGGCAGCTAGCAGAGCTGTAGCGGGAGCTAGCATAGCTATAGCGGGAGCTAGCCTAGCCTTAGCAATAGCTAGCACAGCCTTAGCGGGAGCTAGCTCACATCTTGGCCTACCCTGGCAGTGTGGTTTACTATGATGTCTCAGCCACCCATAAAGGACTTGCAGGGCTCAAAGGGCATTCTAACTTAGAGTGCTATCATTTTTGTTAGCACCCTTCAGGGCTAGCAATTGTGTTAGCATCTTAAGTGGTAACATTTTGTTAGCATCTTTCAGTGCTATCATTTGTGGCTTTCTGTAAAATGTTCACCTGTTTAACTTCCCAAATAATCGTCCCTCAGGTTTCTGGGCCTAACCTTACTGTGCGATGTGGGACGATAATGGTACATTTGGATTAAAGCCAAATGTCATTCTTGTCTCTGACCCCCAACCCTGTGCCTAAACCCACCATCACACACAAACACACACCCAAAGATTCACACACACACAGGCTTATAGCACACCTTCTGCCACTGGCGATAAAACCCCCACTGGTGTTCCTGCCTAAAACCCCAGTTTATACACACTCAAAACACACACTCTCACACACACAAACACCGTATAGTTCGACTCCAGCTTCATATTGACCGGATGGAACCCTGGTGCCATTACCAAGTGGCGGAGGGCACCTACATCGCTTTGGTGTGTGTCTGAGTGTGAGTCCGTGTTGTGTCGGGTCGGGTCAGGTCGGGTGCGGCGCTGGTGGGGCTCAAAGCAGGGCTCCGTAGTCGGGCCGGTGGGGGTCCATGCTGGCCAGCAGGGCCTTGCGCTCCTCGGGCGGGGGCGGGGGCTGGGGCAGGGGCAGGGGCAGGGACAGGGGCAGGGGCAGCAGGGAGGAGAGCTGGCGTCGGGGGCCCCTCCGTCGCTCCCACAGGGCCAGACGACTCATCCTGCTCCTCTTCTTCTTCTTCGGGTCACTGGGCTCTTCGTCCTCCGGCTCCGACACCGCTGGGGCCACAGACACACACGACTGCTGGGTCTGAGAGCTGCTCACATCTGAAACACACATACACACACACACACACACACACTCACCTGCATAACTAATCACACTGATAATAACTAGCCACAGTTCTCACAGACAGCAGACAGTTCTCACTCTAAAACAGAACTATACAAAGAGTTCTCACTTTAAAAATCAGAAAGTACAATTGTCATCATCAACAGATTTTTGTACAGCGGGGTGCCAGTTCCAATCATGTTCTCACTCTGACTCAGTCCTGCGAGCATTCTATTATACTCAGGTAGGACAGAAAGATTATATTTCTACTAGGCAAGGCAAGGCAAGTTTATTTGTATAGTGCATTTCATACACAATGGCAATTCAATGTGCTTCACAATAGTAAGAGCAAAGGACAATATGTAAAAGCATAAAAGATAAAGTAAGTGTAGAAGCAAAAAAGATAAAATAAGTGTAAAAGTAAAATCAGTATGTGGTAGTTAAAAGATATAAAAGCATAAAAAAACACTCAAAATGATAAATACTACACTATAAAGAGCCAGTAAGGGGGGTTGTGCTGTGACGTAGAACCCTTATAATCTGACTAGGTGCTGTGACATAGAACCCGTATGATCTGACTAGGTGCTGTGACATAGAACCCGTATGATTTGACTAGGTGCTGTGACATAGAACCCGTATGATCTGACTAGGTGCTGTGACATAGAACCCGTATGATTTGACTAGGTGCTGTGACGTAGAACCCGTATGATTTGACTAGGTGCTGTGACATAGAACCCGTATGATTTGACTAGGTGCTGTGACGTAGAACCCTTATGATCTGACTAGGTGCTGTAACGTAGAACCCGTATGATTTGACTAGGTGCTGTGAGGTAGAACCCGTATGATTTGACTAGGTGCTGTGACGTAGAACCCATATGATTTGACTAGGTGCTGTGACGTAGAACCCATATGATTTGACTAGGTGCTGTGACGTAGAACCCGTATGATTTGACTAGGCGCTGTAACGTAGAACCCATATGATTTGACTAGGTGCTGTGACGTAGAACCCGTATGATTTGACTAGGTGCTGTGACGTAGAACCCGTATGATTTGACTAGGTGCTGTGACGTGGGGCCCCTGTGTTTTGACCAAAGCTTCAAGAGCGCTATGGTCCAATAGCTATGGTCCCTTTGGTTTTGACTAGCAGTACAGTGGGACCTTCAGCTATGTGCAACAAGTGTTCTAGCACACACCTGTTTCCCTCCGGGGTCTGGAGTTGTTGTTGTTGTTGACGGCTTCCTTGGAGCCGCTCTGGCCCGAGTGGAAAAGCTGTGTGTGGTACCCCTCAGACCCGGCAGGTGTTTCGTCGGCCCCTACGGGCTTCCTGCAGACACACACACACAGGAAGGAGGGGCGAGAGCCAGCTGTCGTTACTGCTCACCACCACCAGAGGGGGCTCTAGTCTACTCAAACACGCTGGCCTCCAAAGCTCACAGAGGGGGTGGAGCTAAAATGGGCTCTCTGAGCTCCAGCCGAAGAGAAGAGCCATGCCAACGCCACTAAAACACTCACACACACACATACACACACACACATACACACACACACACACACACACACACACACACACACACACACACACACACACACACACACACAGACACACACACACAGCATGAGAGCTTGAGACCAAAGCACCCAGTAGATGCAGCCAGAGGGAGGGCAGTGTAGTTATCTTGGGGGGGGGAGGTAGTGGTGGACACACAGGATGGTGGTGTTGCAATCTTTGGGGTTTGGGTGTTGGGGGGGGGTAGTCACACACACAGGATGGTTGGTGTCAACCTCTGCACTCCCACTGTGGTCTGGCCCCGCTAACTTCTGTGTGTCTCTCAAACACACACACCTGCACTTTACACTAATCACCCCTCTCGTTTCCCTTTTATTCTGCACTGGTGTCCTGTGTCACAGTGACACTACACGGGTCTACATTACTTAACTCAAATTACTGTTTGCTTTCAAATGCCCCTTTGTTTGGGGTTAGTACACGTAGCTACAATACATCATGGATCTCTTCTATTTCCTTTTTTAACTTTTGGACATATTACACATTTTTTACGGTGAAATTTGAACTCTTGCATGCACCATTACTGAAATGTTGTTCTGTGACACTCTACAGCTATAGTTTTGCACAGGCATCAGGGTTTCAAAGTAAACAGCCAATTCAGTATAATTTTAATGATTTAATAAGATAAATCTCACAGTATAAATATTCTCACAGCTTCGTGTCTGTATGATTTGGGTTGGTTTTGGAAAAGTAAATGTCACCGGTCTGTTTCTGTGATTGGCGACTCATAACTTTGTTGCTAAGTGCCAGAGGTTTGCCTAGACACCATGACAACGGTCTACAGCTCACTGGGTACTGCAGGGGTAATGGCTTCACACTCTGCCATGCCACTCTGCCTGTAAGGTTTTTCTGTTGGAACTAAACTGGATGTTGGCTCTTTTCTGGAACTAAATGCAGGTTCTGTAGTAGAACTGAATGCGGTTGAATACGCTCACCCCACCCTCACCCCTTACCCCTTCAGTTGTGTCTGGGCTTCTGTGGTGGAGCGGTGTGATAGCCCAAGAGCCTAACTCTGTACAGTTCTAGAACTCTACTCTGCCCCTACCCCTCCCCTCCCCTGTGTCAGGGCTGCTCAGGTGGAGCAGTGCGAGGCTGACCTGCAACCATCCTGAGAGCTGCTTTGAATCAATGGGATGCCCCTGGTGGCATGTTACAGGGTGAAGGCAGGGTTAGCAGGATTAGTGCTAGATTAGCCCCAGCTCAGTCGCAGAGGTGCTGGGTTCAGTTGCCTCATCAGGCCTCCTCCTGATATGGCGTAGGATCCATCAAGAGGGCCCTGCACGGATACTGCTGAGAGCCGGGCCCTAATCTCACAGCTGCGGCCATTACGGCTCTGGGCTCTGTTCCGCTGCTGCCTATACGGGGGCCCAGCGGCCGCCATTTTGGCTCTGACATGACCGCTGAGCCAGGAGGAGCCTGTGCTGCCCTAAGCCCCCCCTAGAGGATGGCCAGAGCAACAGCAGTCAAACTGTGACACCTCCGAAGAAATCTGAAAGTTTCTTAGCTGACTGAAACACAAAGCTTTAGAGCAAGGGGGGTTGGTGAGAAGGTCTCAGAGTGGGAGGAGGGGGGGCTGGTGTGTATGTGGGGAGGGGCAGGCTCTCCCCTGGGCTGCTGTGGAGAGACAGAGGCAAAGGCGTTAGTAGAGAGGGGTGAGGGGAGGGGGAGATAGAGACAGGTTCCACACGGTTGATAGGTGGGAGGGGCACTGCACACATGTTACCTGAGTACATCAGTATATCATCCACATAAGCACTGAGAGTGAGGCGTCACCATGCTGAGGGGAGGAGGATGGCAGGAGAGGGGAATGGCCAGTCAAGAAACAGTCACATCAAAAAGAAACAAACCAAACCACTAGAAAACCACGAATGTGACAAGAATTTTTTTTAGTCTGACAAAAATCGTCTGTTACTGATTGGGGCACTGTGGAGGAGTGCTCTGGAGAGGCATGCATGAGATTTGGCACATGGAACGAAAGCTTTAAAGGGGAATGCTGAATCAGGCAGCGGTGCAGTGGGTGTGGCTCAGCCCACCAGCCCACTCTTAATCAAGAGCACCATCCAATCAGCAATTAGCACTTAGGGGAGAAGGAGCACAGCTTGGCACAGGCCAGTGGCGATTGGCCAAGATTGGTGTTATTGTCATAAAATCATCTCCATGTTTTTTGTCATTCTGAACAAGCACAAACAAAGGCTTGAAGTATTCAATTTGAAAGGGCATAAGGAGAATTCTGATCTCTTGTGTTTTGACAAGCCTTAAAATAGGCCTGATAATTTGTCCTGATAATAGGCCTGAGTCTGGACAAGCATAAAGATAATAATTCTGATGTTTAGAGTTTTATCAAGTATACAGAGATGCCTGATGATCTGAGGTTTGGACGAGCATTAAGAGAATTGAGATGTGTGGAGTTTGAACAGCCATTAAGACCTGAGGCCTGATGTTTTGGAGTTTGGGCAAGCAGAAAGAGACAGGCCTGATGTGATTCTGATATGAAGAGAATTTTGATTTTGAATTCTGAAGAATTCTGGAGTTTGGACAGGCATTCAAACAGGCCTGATGCTTTGACTTTGGGAAAGAGAGGCCAGATGTTTGGTAGTTACTGTAAGTGTGTGTGCTCTGCCAGTGATTCCCCTTTAAATGAAACAGTGATTAGACCCCGCCTGCTGACCCTCCCCGTCAGGCATGGATTCAACCCTTACCTATCACGGAGTGGACGACCTGGTCACAACAATGCTGGCCAGATAGCTGAGATCAACCAAGAAACACAGAGAGTGAGACTAGTGCACATGGCACAGGAGCCTACAGCCACCTGCCTACACTACTAATTACACATACACACACACACACACACACACACATGCTCGCATATACACACTCACACACACACAGAGTAAGAGGAATACACTTGCAGCCCCAGGGATAGGGGGGCAGGGGGGTGGGTCAGACCCTGGGGGAGGTTGGGGTGGTGGGGGGGTTGGGGGTGAGGGCTCAGGGGTTGTGGGGGTGCAGAAGGTGAGGGAGAGTGTGGGTGTGAGAGGGGTTGGGGGTATTGGGAGGAGAGGGCGCGTGTGTGTGTAGTGGGGGGAGGGGAAGCACTGAGGTAAATGTGCTCGAGGAGAGATCAGTAGGGGCCATGGACGCTGGTAGCTTACTGTTGAGATGATGGAACTAGAACAAACTCAATCAAGATCGATCTGGAACATAACAATGCTGAATGAGTAGTCTGGAACATAATATTGCTGAATGAGGATTCTGAACAGCCAGATTCAACAGGGAGATATCTCAATTATGGCATTATTTTCAGGACAAAATGTCAGTGACATCAATATGTTTTGTATTTATAAAACTGCACTCAGTGTGGGTCTTCAGTCTAATCCATCTGCAGTGGTAGCATTGGTAACAGACATGATTGTCAGCAGTTTAATGGTATCTACACATCATGGGCATCAGACACACCAATACTAAAGACGAAACATTTGACAAATATCATGATATCTGAGTATGAATAGTTCGACTGAACATATTTCAATATGTCGAGCTGTATGTGTTACTATAGTTGCCATAGCCAATAAGGAACCTATGTTAGTCCCTGAATTAATAATATGAACAATATACTCTATAATGATGTCAACTTTGGTGACAACAGAAGCAGGTCTTGATGGTAAGAGTCTTGGGAGTAAGAGTGTGTTAGCTAGCCTAATCGCTGGTTTGTTTTGACCGAGTATTGATGTTGTTGCATTGATGATGCAATGATGTTGCATTGCGTTATGAATTTGTGTATTAGTCTACGCTGAGCTGCGAAGTGAAATTAAATGAACACAGGTCAGGTAAAAGAGGTACAGTGAGACACTAGCAGGTGCCTGATCGCAGGCTAGCTGTGTTATCTATTTTTGTGTTGCTTAGTTGCTAAAATGCTGTGTTTATTTTAGAGTGGCAACGTCACAGCGAAGTAGACCGATCATCACGGGTATAAAGATCGTCAAAGGATAGGGTGCCCATCTGGTTGCTATAGTAACAGCTCTAACATACAGTAAGCTGCCCATTCTGGTTGATACAGCAACAACTGTAACATAGGATATGGTGACTATAACGTAGGGTATGGTTGCTGCAGAAACAGCTTGTACACATGGTGCGCTGACCACTCTGGTTGCTACTATAATAGCTTGTACATCTGGTACGCTAGCTGTTTTGGTTGCTACGGTAAACAGCTCATAACTATGATACACTGCCCACTCTGGTTGTCATAGTAACAGGTCTCGCATAGGGTACCCTGCCCGCTCTGGTTGCTATAGTAACAGCTCTTGCACGGGGTACGGCTGCCTGCTCTGAGGACGGGAGTGCACCTACCCTGCGGAGGCCAGCTGGTGCGCAGACGGTTCGGAGGGCGGCCTCTCCTCCTGCATCCTCAGCTGGGGGGGGCCCTGGGCGCCCTGGGTGGGGGGGGAGGGGGACTGCGAGGGGGACTGTGAGGGGTAGCTGGCGGCAGCGGTGGCGAAGGCCATCTGGGCGTGGTGGTAGGAGGGGCTGGGGCGGCGGGGGTGTGTGTGCGTGTGGCTCTGGGTGGGGGAGGAGGCGGGGGAGGAGCCCTGCGAGAAGCTGACGCGGGCCAGGGGGGGGGTGGCGCGCCGTCTCGGGCATCTCCTGTGACTGGGAGGGGCGCAGGATGCTGGGGCGAGGGGGCGGGGGCCGCACCAGGATGTCGGGCGAGCCGGCGTGGGAGCTGGGGGGGCTCTGGGTCAGGGGGGAGAGGCGCGAGGGCTGCAGCACCACCTGCTGGCCAGGGTCGGCGCGGCGGGCGGAGCGCGGGCTCAGCCAGGGCTCGGGCTCGGAGCGCCAGGCGTCGGGGCTGTCGCTGCGCAGCGTGCTGGGGCTACCGAGGCGCATGCCCGCGTACGGCAACACCGGCACGCCCATGCCATGCGCCGTGTGTCTGAGCGTGCCCAGACTGGCCGCCTGTTGCATAGTTACATGCCGGACCAGGGGGCCCTGTGGGGGGGCCTGGGTGGGGGAGCGGCCCCCCAGCGGCGCTCTGGGGGCCTCCAGCTGGAGGAAGGCGGAGGGCAGCTGCAGAGAGGAGAACTGGGGGGCGCCTAGCGGGGGCGGGGGGTAGGGGGGCAGGTCGGGGGGCAGGGCACGGTGGTGGGGGGGCAGGAGCAGGTGCGCCCCTTCCTGGCCGAGGAAGGGGAAATCGGGCGGAGGCCAGAGCTCGGGGGAGCGGGGGCCGGGGGAGGGGCTGAGCGGGAGGGCGTGGCCGGAGGAGTACGGGGGTCCCCTCAGGTCCCGCCCGTCGCCCAGGGAGAGGCGGGGGTGCGCGTAGGCGCCCTCCGGAGGCGGGGAGGAGGACGCCACGGAGCTGCGGGAGCTGCTTTCCGGCAGGTAGAAGGGCGGCTGCAGCTCGGGCTCGTGGGGGCCCATGCCCACGCTCACGCCCACGCCCACGCCAACGCCCACGCCCATGCCGCTACCCAAGTACCCGTAGAAGGGCCCGTGCGGGAAGAGCCTGTGGAAGTGGGAGACGCGGCTCTGGCCGGTGGCCTGCGGGCCGCTGGCCTCGTAGATGCTCATACCTTCCAGGGGCCGGTGGGCCAGGCGCGGGCTGTAGGCGGGGGGCTGCGCGTAGGACTCCTGGCTGGAGGACACGGGGGAGATCTGGGGGCGCAGCGTGGCCATGACGGGGGGCAGCGGCCCCGGCTCGTCGTTCTCCTCGTCCGACTGGCGGAACTCGGGGTACAGGTCCGACTCCTCCACGAAGGGGAAGCCCTGGATGCGCCGTGTGCGGAGCCCCGCCTCCAACTCCGAGGGCTCCACCACGAAGCGGCCGTCCGGCCCGCGGCTGATCAGCTCGATGGGCGTGGTCACCTCGGCCTCGTGCTTGGACACGCTGTACTTCTTGCTGGTTATTGCTCGCTTGGTCTTCTTGTACAGGGACAGCTCCTTCTCTTTCTTGGGGCTGGACAGCTTCTTCACGTAGAGGCCGGGGGGGCCTAGGCTAGCCAGGGACGGGGGGCGCGATGACGGGATGCTCTCTGGACTCATCTTCCCCGAAGATAGCCTGTAGGGGTGGGCAGTGACAGCATCAGCAGAGTAAACACTTCATCTTTCTCTCAGACACACACACACACACACATACACACACAATCTAACAATGATCCTGGACAGGCTATTGGGAATCAGCTCAGCAGTCTGCAGCAACTCTGAAGCCAGACTCTTTCTGCAACAAGCAGCTCAGCCACGCAACCTTCTGCGCACCTGCCTATGACGTCCATGTTGGCTCCTCAGATGCACAGGGCTCAATAAGCAGAGGCAGAGCCGGGTGGAAACAGTGCCTCCTGAGCCAGCCAACACCGACTGGAGATGACTATAACTCTTCCTGCCTATGCCGTCCATGTTGGCTCCTTAGCCACTGGTGTCCCAGTACTCAATCGGGACACGCAGAGCAGGAATGGAGACAGCCAACAGGGACTGAAGATGATATGAGCTGACTGTGAAGGGCCTGATTGGCTCATTAACACTCAGTAGGTTTCTCATTGGCCATGAGAGGTGACTCATGGTTTCCCTGATTGGGTCATTTACACTCAGTAAGGTTCTCACTGGTAGTGAGAGGTAAATCAGGGTTGCCCTTAAAGAGACAGGAGATGCTCTCTGTCTGAAACGTCCACAGCTCTAGTTACATGGGAAGACATAAAGAGAGAGTGAAAGAGAAAAGGAGAGAGAGGAAAAGGTAGAGGGAGAACGGCAGAGAGAGGGAGTAGGGAGAGAAAGAAGGCGAGAAGGAAGGATAGAGGGAGAGATAGAAGTAAAGAGCGCAATGAAACAACACGATGGAGAACAGGATGAGACTTCAGTGACGGCAACAAGAACAGTCCTCATACACACACGGCAGCCCCATGTACCCCCTTAACACCCACACACACAACTGCATAGGCTATGCGCACATGCACACACACACACACACACACACACACACACACACACATACAGGTATGCCCCCGGCAGTTGAAGAATCATCCAGGACCAACAAGACTGCTAGCGGTCTCTTTCCCATGGTACCTTATTCTTCCCACTAGCATCACAGCAAACCGGCATTTCTTATGCTAATCACTAGCATCATAGCACAACACAACGCTTCTTATGCTAGCCGCTAGCATTACAGCAAAAATCTGCGTTTACTACACTAGCTGCTAGCATCACTGCAGAAGCCAGCATTTCTGATGCTAGCCGCTAGCATCAGAGCATAATGCATCTTTTCATAGGCTAGCGGCTAGCATCACAGCAGAAATCAGCGTTTCTTATACTAGCTGCTAGCATCACAGCACAATGCGGCATGTCATATGCCAATGCTAGCCGCTAGCAACAAACAAACGCAACAGAACCAAAACAGCACAAGAAAACACAGGAGCCATTCAGAGAACGAGAGCAGCCATTGCGAGCGAGTGAGAGAGAGCATGCGAGAGAGAACGGCGATCGGGGCGGATCGGATCGACAGCCAGCAGGGCGGATGGGGGGGGGGGGTGGGTGGGCAGACCAGCACGGGAGGGGGGCAAATGGAGAGGTTGGGGAATGGGGTGAGGGGTCACCGGCATCGGAGGGGGGGGCAGACGGGCACAAGAGGGGTTCAGATGGGGTACGGATGGGGGACGGATGGGGGACGGATGGGGGTGTGGGGGGGGCGTGGGGGGGCAGACTCACTGGGGGCTGGCGGACGGGGGCCTGAGGCTGCTCCTGTCTGGCTCCTCCCAATAGGGCTCAATGCCAGGCAGAGGGGACAGAGGAGGCCTGCGGCGAGAAACACACACACACACACAGCGCCTCAGT
>CM050203.1:15817500-15825000 GCA_027475355.1 Coilia nasus | reverse complement strand
GCGGGAGTGGGACTGCACAATGTGGGTGCGGGCGGGAGTGGGACTGAAAATTCTGTCCCGCGCAGACCTCTAGTTCGAATCCCCTTTCAGTAGGAAGAATGGGGGTGGGCGAGTAAACAACTAGTGCTCTCCTGCACCATGGCTGAAGTGCCCTTGAGCAAGGCATCTAACCATTGCTCCACTGTAACTGAAACCCTGCACCTAAACAAATAACTGTAAGTTGCTCTGGATAAGTTAGGATATGTGAGGTGTGGGGAGGTGGGAGAGGGAGTAGTTGTGTCAGGGAGGAGGTGGGGGAGAGAGAGGACGCGGGGTATGAAAGGAGTGCCAGTGTCGAGGTGAGCTATTGGAAGTTTTGAATATGACCCAAACCATAATATCCCCCTTAATAGTGCAATATGACTTCTCCAAATAACACACACACAGCAGGCGATCTCCAAAATAAACACACACAGCAGGCGCATCCTGTTTCTAAAGGATTTGCAAACACGAACATCTATGCAGGCCTCCAAAACCACAATAAAGGTAACAGACCTCGTTTCAAACATATAATAGCTTTTTAAACTTTATCTAGAAGTATGGAGTGTTGCAAGGACTAAAGACATCTAAGAAAATAATAAATAAATAACTAAATAAATAAAATAAATACACTCTATCCCCTGCTAGGTGCTGCCAAGAGAGAGAAAAAATACCGTCATCTTGTGCATTTTTAGCTCTGAGGGAGAATGTCACCACTGTTACGCAGCTCTATTTTACACATACTGGTCCTCATTTATCAAACAAACATTATCACGACTTTAAGAGACTTCAAGACCTTTATTGTCATTGAGCAGCTGGCTGTACAATGAAGTTAAGACAGCAAGGCCACAAAGGTGAGATGTAAAACGTGTCAAGCATTGGAGAAACAAAGAAAAGAAGGCAGTACAGACAAGGGCGTAATAAATAATAAATAGTGAAAGAAAATGGGGCTATGTACAGAAGTTGTGAATAATAACATTGCACTATGAGGTAGGACATATGGTAGGACACGCACATTTATAAATAACGCACTTTGAGAAGACATCTGCGTATGCCCCTTTTACGCTTGCTTTCTGACGTACGCGTGTTTGGTAAAAAAGGGGCCACTATTCTTTCACGCAGCTGCCACAGAGGGCTAGGGGCAGAATATTGGTCAGACACTAGGGGGCAACAAAGTGCTCTACGATGCATATGTGTGTGTGTATGTGTGTGAGAGTGTGTGTGTGCGTGTGCATGTGTGTGTGAGAGAGATACACCTAAGACCTGAGATGTGTGCGTGTGTGTGTGTGTGTGTGTGTGTGTGTGTGTGTGTGTGTGTGTGTGTGTGTGTGTGCGTGTGCGTGTGTGTGTGTGTGTGTGTGCGTGTGTGTGTGCGCGTGTGTGTCATGCTCAGCCGTTACCTGTACTTGACACTCCGACAACGTTACTGCTCTCGCTGATGATGTCATCCATGACGGCCAGCGCTCGAAATTCATACCAGGCATCCTGTCAGAGAATTCACCCAAACACACACACACACACACACACACACACACACACACACACACACACACACACACACACGCACGCACGCACGCACGCACGCACGCACGCACGCACACGCACCCCATGGTTCAGAGGCAGGTGAGTTATCAGTGAGAGGCCCAGATAAAGAGAGAGAGCTGAGGCAGCAAAACACATTTAAAACATCCCCATGTACACACACACATACTCTGCACACACACACGCGCACACACACACACACACACACAGAAAGTTCTTACTATGATATAACTCATGGGCACTAATATTTCAGACTTACCTCTACCTGGTGTGTCATATCAGAAAGATTCCAATGTTACCTGGACCACATGTGGTGAATATTCAGGTGTTACCTGAGCCAGGTGTTTCATGTGATAAAGATTCAGCCAGTACCTGAGCTAGGGGTTTTATAAGATAAGCATTCAGGTGTTATCTGCGGGTGTTACCTGGACCAGGTCTCTGGCCACGATCTCGGTCTCCGTGGCAGGGATAAGGTCATCGAGCACCTCCCACCTCTCCCCCAGACGGAACTCGATGATGTAACGGTCTACAGGCGCGGTGTGATTGGCTGGCGGGAGCCAGGTGAGCAGTACGCCCTGCTGTGTGCGGTTGGCTGTGAGGCACCGTGGTGGGGTAAGAAGCACCAGTGGTTCAGGGGTACTTAAGACTATAAAACACACACACATACATACAGGCATACACATACACACAGATACACACACACAAATAAGCACACACACTTTAAGATGCATGCAACATACACAACCTACTATGTGTTCTCCTCTGTGTGTCCTATTATGTGTCCTTCAGTGCATACTAGCATTTGTCCCTCGGCATGTCCTACCATGTGTCTTTCTCTGTGTCCTCCTGTGTGTCCTACAATGTGCCCTTATCTGTGTGTCCTATCATGTGTTCTTCTGTGCATACTACCATGTGTCCTTCCGAGTGTCCTACCATGTGTCTTTCTCTGTGTCCTCCTGTGTGTCCTACAATGTGCCCTAATCTGTGTGTCCTATCATGTGTCCTTCTGTGCATACTAGCATGTGTCCTTCCGAGTGTCCTACAGTGTGTCCTTCTCTGTGTGTCCTACCACGTGTCCTTCTATGTGTCCTAGCATGTGTTCTTCTTTAAGTATCCTCTTCCACTCACCTACTGTGTCTCATCATTGTCTCGTCTTAGTCATGAAAAAAGATGTCCGTTGATGAATATATTTATTTATTATTTAATATTTAATTTACTGAACTCTACCTGTGCATCCTGTCCTTCTGTGCTGCGCACTCACCTACTGTGTTGACGGTGACGACCTCGCTGAAGGGGCCGGTGCCCAGCTTGTTCTGTGCCAGCACGCTGAACTGGTAGGCGGTGCGCGGCTCCAGCCCCGTCACCAGCAGCCACATCTGGGAGCCCGGCACCGGCATGGACAGCCAGTCATGCGGCCCGAAGTCCACTCTCTTCACCCTGCAGGGCCACACGGACCACACACACACAGACATACACACACACACATACAGATACACACACACACACACACACACCCCCACATATAGACATACACACCCATACACACACACACACACACACACATATAGACATACACACACCCACACACACATACACACACACACACACACGCACGTGCAGACACACACATGCGTGCAGACAGGGTTCAATAGAGGGAGAAACACACACTCCTGCCACCACCACTGCACCAGACTCCACACAGCAGCCAAGCCGGTGAGATACACACATCATTCCAACAGCAGCTCTATGGGCGTGCAGAGCAGTCCGTGTGTGTGTGTGTGTGTGTGTGTGTGTGTGTGTGTGTGTGTTTCTCAGTGGTTCAGTCACTGTTCAAACAATCCATTATAAACTCGCCCACAAAGTCTAAGTAAATACTGTTTTTAGGCTCTGAGTGGATGTGTGTATGTGTAACCCTGTCTGCTTATTCACTAGTAACTCCAGTGTGTGTGTGTGTGTATGTGTGTGTGTGTGTGTGTGCATGTGTGTGTGTGTGTGTGTGTGTGTGCATGTGTGTTTGTCAGTACAATCGGATACATAGAGACATGTGTGTGCAGGCATTGGCCATGTACACTAATCTAGAGCTACATTCATTACAGCCAGCCCGACAGTCTGTAGTTCAGACAACTACAAACAGAATCATATTAGCAGGGAAGTCTCTCTCTCTCTCACACACACACACACACACACACACACACACACACACACACACACACACACACACGCACGCACGCACACACGCACGCACGCACACACGCAGACAGACAGACACACACACACACACACACACACACAAACACACACGCACACACGCAGACAGACAGACAGACACACACACACACACACACACACACACATATCCCAGAAAGGCAGGGGCAGACTTGTGTGGGCGATGATTGTAGTGTGTTTTTCCAATAATCTCTGCATATTAGGGGATATGAATCATTCATGAAGCAGCTAGCACAGGCAGCTCACACACACACACACACACACACACACACACACACATACACACACATACGCACACACACACTCAAACACACATACACGCACCCACACACACTCACACAAAGTCACACAGCATGCAGCTATGCACCATGCTAAAATCAGCTGATCACACACACAAATATGCACACTCACACAAACACACTGCGTGTTTGTGGCCATCTGCCATGCTGTTCTCTGCTGATCCCACACACACACAAACACACACACACACACACACAGGGCTGTGGCCAGGCAGCAGGGCAGGAGTGGTGCTTGCAGAGGAGAGGAGAGGAGAGCAGGAGAGGAAGAGGAGGACAGCAGGAGGAGGAGGAGGAGAGGAGGAGAGGACAGGGAGAGAGGAGAGGAAGAGGAGGAGAGGAAGAGGAGGAGAGGAGGAGGAGGAGGAGAGCAGGAGGAGAGGAGGAGAGGAAGAGGAGGAGAGGAGGAGGAGGAGAGGAGGAGGAGGAGAGGAGGAGGAGAGGAAGAGCAGGAGAGGAAGAGGAGAAGAGGAGCAGGAGGAGAGGAGGAGAGGAGGAGGAGAGGAGAGGAGGAGAGGAGTAGGAGAGGAGGAGGAGAGGAAGAGAGGAGTAGGAGGAGGAGAGGAAGAGAGGAGAGGAAGAGGAGGAGAGGAGGAGAGGAGGAGGAGGAGGAGGACAAGGAGAGGAAGAGAGGAGGACAGGGAGAGAGGAGAGGAAGAGGAGGAGAGGAAGAGGAGGAGAGGAGGAGGAGGAGGAGGAGGAGAGGAAGAGAGGAAGAGGAGGAGAGGAAGAGGAGGAGAGGAGGAAAGGAGGAGGAGAGGAAGAGCAGGAGAGGAAGAGGAGGAGAGGAGGAGGAGGAGAGCAGGAGGAGAGGAGGAGAGGAGGAGGAGGAGGAGAGGAGAGGAGGAGGAGAGGAGAGGAGGAGGAGAGGAGTAGGAGGAGGAGAGGAAGAGGAGGAGAGGAGGAGAGGAAGAGGAGGAGGAGGAGAGGAAGAGAGGAAGAGGAGGAGAGGAGAGGAGAGAAAGAGGAGGAAAGGAGGAGGAGGAGAGGAAGAGAGGAAGAGAGGAAGAGGAGAGGAGGAGAGGAGGAGAGGAAGAGGAGGAGAAGAGGAGGAGGAAGAGGAGGAGGAGAGGAGGAGAGGAGGAGGAGAGGAGGAGAGGAGGAGGAGGAGAAGAGGAGGAGGAAGAGGAGGAGAGGAGGAGGAGGAAGAGGAGGAGGAGGAGAGGAGGAGAGGAAGATGGGAGGCGCAGGAAGCGGGAGCGACTTACACAGGGCCGTACCAGACGGAGAAAGTCTGCTCGAAGCCGCCGTCGTAGCCCGCCTCCCACGACACGTTGGCCGAGCTCATCATCGCGCTCACGTGGATGCTCGTCGGGGCGTGTGGACTCGTACCTGAGCACCAGAGAGGAGAAGAGAGGGAGAGAGAGAGGGAGAGAGAGGGGGAGAGAGGGAGAGAGAGAGAGAGAGAGAGGCACACATACACATAGAAAAACAGAGAGCAGGAAGGAGGGAGAGAGTGGGAGAGAGGGAGAGAGAGGGAAAGAAAGACACAGAAAAAGAGAGAGAGAGTGTGAGGGAGGGAGAGAGGGGGAGAGAGGGACAGAGAGACACACATACATAGAAAAAGAGAGAGAGAGAGAGCGTGAGGGAGGGAGAGAGTGAGAGAGAGACACAGACACACATAAAGAAAGAGAGATTCAGGAAGGCAGCCACATCTATGAACAGTAGAATGTTATAGAAACAGACGTATTTTAGTAGAAACAGAAGTATTTTATTGTCACTATACAAGTACACACCCATAAACACACACACACACACACACACACACACACACACACACACACACACACACACACGCACACACACACACACACACACACACACACACACACAAAAACACACACACACACACACACACACATTCACACATTTTCTACCTGCACATGTCTAGCTGCTCTCCCGCATGTATTTCTGTCTTGATTGACACATCATTGAGTCTGTACCGTGCTTTCCTCAGTTTGACGCTGCTTTGGATAAAAGCATCTGCTGTGTAATGTAGTGTAGTGTACTGTAATGTAATGTAATGCAATGCATGAATAAAAGTGCCTGCTAAGTGTAATGTAATGTAGTGTACTGTAATGTGATGTAATGTAATGCAATGCATGAATAAAAGTGCCTGCTAAGTGTAATGTAATGTAGTGTACTGTAATGTGATGTAATGTATGTCTAAAAGCGCCAGTGTGATGCAGTGTAATGTAGTGTACTGTATGTATGAACGTGCCTGGTGGGTGTAATGATGTAATGTATGTATAAATAAAAGTGCCTGGTTAGTGTAATATAATGTCATGTATTCCCTGAATGGCTCTCCAGGGCTTTGAAGTGATTTGGGGTATGTCTGAGGGGGGTGGGGGGAGGAGAGTGTCACTTGTTGTTAAATGTCAACTGAACATGATGGCTCTTTTCCAGGTCTTAAGAATAGAGGGACTGGCCTGATTCTGTCCTACAGTATGTGTGTGTGTGTGTGTGTGTGTGTGTGTATGTGCGTGTGTGTGTGTGCGTGTGTGTTTGTGTCTTCCTGAGTGTGTGCGTCTGCAATAAGCAGACATTTCTGAAAACATTGCAGCATGTGCAGTTTAAAGTTAGAGTTTTCTCTGGGTTTTTGAAGACTTCAGAGGTTCTTTAAGGACCGCTTTTATGACTTACTGTCATGGGACGCTACTGGTTCATTTTCAACATTTTCAGCCACATGGGTACATCTAATGGGTACATGTGCTTCGTTTCCTAATGAGCATGTCTTTGCTTTGCTTCTATGCCCTTACACGTGAGTATACGTACAGATCAGGAACGGACATTAGCACCAGCCAAATGCTGGTAAAATCTAAAAGTGGCTGGTACATTTTGGACACAAAATAATAATTTACTGTTGAGAGGCTGCTGAAGTTTACCATTTCTTTATCAGTGGCTAGAAAAGGTTCAGATGTTGCAAAGTGAATGACCACCCCTGATGCAGGTCTGTGTGTGTTCAAACCAATCATTCAGGCTGTCAAAAGAAATGGAGCGCGCAGGAAACAGCTTTTTCACAGCATCACAGCATGTCACTCTCAGAAAACTGGCAGATTTAGTGTAAGCAAGTCTGTTATCGGCCGGGTGGTGAGAGACATTTGGGTGCGAAATGAGCTGTTAAAAATGGGTCATTCCATGCCAAACCACTCAATTTTTTTAACTGCCCCCCTCTGATTTTGATGAAATTTGGCATACTCATGGGTATCCTTGAGAAATTGCAACATACCAAATTTCAGCTCCATCACTCGATTTCCATAAATGTAGTATCATTACAAGAGAGAAAATTCCCTTTCAAACGACCTTGGAAATGCAACGACCTTGAAAGGTCATCGTGTTATATATCATTTGAAAGGGAATTTTCTGCCTTTTGAAATCATACCAAATTTCTGGAAATCGAGTGATGGCTTTGAAAATT
>CM050203.1:15782500-15792500 GCA_027475355.1 Coilia nasus | reverse complement strand
AAAAAGCAAGCCCCGAGGTGAAAAGGCGGCCTGACCAGATGAAAAATGACCCCTGCAGCCCCATGCAACCAACAGCTCCAGAGGAGGATCCACGGCCACCCCCTTATCACAAGGGAATATATCCTGCCATATCAGCTGTGAGTCAGTGCCCGCAAGTGACCATAGAGGTGAAGGGAAAACCAATTACAGGAGATATGTCCATACTGGCAGAACTATTAACAGCAATGGGAAAGAAAGAGAATACAGGCAGCAGGGTTCAGAGAGAGTGTGCAAAAGAGATCCAGGAATACCAGAAGGTCATGGCCACAGGCAGCATAGCTTCAGCAGCAAGTCCCACAGTGGGGAGAGACCCCAGAAGCCCATCTGCACACACAGGGGAATTAGCAGCGAGTCCCCCAGAGGGAGGGAGTCAAGAACAATTAGCCATACCAAAGGCAATACAAAAAGACACTGAACTAGAGGCAGGGGCTTCCCCTAGAAGAGAGGAAGCTACTATGATGACAACTACTAGTCTACAATCCCCTGAACCGAGGACTAGGAAGGCAGCAGCCACAACAAGCACCCACTTAGAAGAAAAACTGCCCTGTCATGAGAAACTACAAACCCCTTCCCCAAGCCAGGAAGAGTGGAGGAGACAAGGCAGACGGAGGTCGGACTTGAAGGAACTCGAGGAGTTCATAGAAAAGGCCTATGCCAAGATGCAGGGGAAGAGCAACCAGCAGAGAGGTAGCAACACTCAACAAGAGATACAGCCTGGCAAACAGACTGGCAGAAGTGTGCCAACACCAAGAATCAAGGATGGCCTCATAAGAGATGACTGCACCCTGCTCAAGACAAAGACAAAGCAAAGGCTGGAGTTTGATGAAGAAAGCATGAATACTGCAAGCCTGGGTAGCATCCTTGGCAGTCACAAGGAGCCTATTGATGGGGACCGATACTCCAGACCTAGAAAGGGGGTGGATGAAGCTATGGTGAAGCTATAGATGGGCAATTGGATATTGGATGGTGAATACACCAAGAAATAGAAGCTGAGATTGCCAGGACATGTCTGACCCCCGCCACAGCCAAAAAGGATCAGAGATGGCGGGAAGAGCACATCACCTCTGTTAGAAAATGAAACAAGGCTGAAAGAACTCTTAGAAAAGAAGAAAAAAGAAGGGGGCATAGAGAAACATGTATACCACGAACAGTGATACTGAAAGATGGTGCTTTACGAGGAGTCAATAGAGGTGAAGACATACTCATCAAACTCAAAGGTGATAGACGCCTCTTCACAGAGGCGGATCGACCCCGCTTGTATGAACGATGGCCAACGGACACACTGAGAGAAGAAGTCCAAGAAAAATGCTAAGAAACTTGCTCTGTCAGAAGACGACTCCTCAAAAGAGGAAGAAGGAAAGACCAAGAAAATGGCCGTGGTAGCACCCTCACCACAGCAGCAGCCAGTGACACAACAGGGTCCAGCACCACAGTATCAACCACAACCAATGCAACAGCCACTCCAGTGGCCAGAACAGAGTCAGCCAACGCAACAGCCACCTCACTGGCTGCAACAAAGTCATCCAGCAAAACCGCCTCAACAATGGTATCAACGGCAACAGCAGCAGGGCTCCCAGGAACCCCGTAGACCCAGGCAACCTCAACAAGGAAGAGGCAATCATCAGCAACAAGGTTGAATACCACTCACATGTTACAACTGTAACGAAGCTGGACACTTTGCCAGGGACTGCTCCAGCTCACAAAGGAAACAAAATGGAAGACAAAATGAACAGCAGCCAGGACCAAGAGGCACAGTGAACCCCTTTGGGGGAACATACTACTGAGGAGGCCCAGAGGAGCTGAATGGGGAGGGTCAGTTCCCAATAATATCAGGAGAAGCTGATGAAGAACCAATGCTGGAGGTTCTTGTAAACAGAAAAAAGGTAGAATACTTGTTAGACACAGGGGCCACATATACGTGGGTGAAACCGAGTGATGCCTCACACCTCCCCATGTCAAAGAAAAGAGCAAAGACAGTCGGCTTCTCGGGACAAGTGCAGCTCATTCCCTTTACGGTCCCTGTGGAAATCGCTATTGGATGACAAACCATTAAAATGCCCATATAAGTTTCTGAACAAACTGCTGTCAACTTATTAGGGCGAGATGCCCTGTGCAAGCTCCAGGTCTAGATTGGGTGCACCCCTGAAGGACTATCCGTCAAAGCCTGCCTCACCCCCCTCGCTCCACTCATAACCGACACCATCAACTCCTCCCTCACCTCTGGGACGGTCCCTTCACCACTTAAGGTTGCTGCCATCACCCCTCTCCTTAAAAAACCTGGCTTTGACCCTGATGACCCCAATCACTTCAGACACATCTCCAACCTCACATTCCTCTCAGAACTACTTAAAAGAGCTGTCGCAGCACAACTAAATCAACATCTTCTCAACAATGAACTATGAAACATTCCAATCCGGCTTCAGAACCCATCATCGCACCGAAACAGCTCTCCTTAAGGTAACCAGTGCTGCCTTTGATACAGTCAACCACTCCATTCTCCTCAACCATCTGCAATCCATTGACATCACCAACACCGCCCTCTCCTGGTTCAACTCATACCTCTCCGGCAGATCCCACTACATTACCATTAACAACCACACATCACCCTACAAGTAGCCGGGGGCTACAGGAACAGACATCTAGGACCTATGATGTTAGAAGAGACAAAGGCAGAATGGAAGAATACGACACAGTTGTTCAGACATCAATTTGAAGAGGGAAGTTTGCAGACAGTCACCCTGTCAGGCCATCCATTTTATAGGATGAGCTTCGAGCTCACCCTGGTAGGAGTGGCTGAAATTGTGCAGCTCACTAAAAGAGAAATTTAAGTTTAAAACGATCATGTGCACATCATGCACCCAACCCTGTTCAGCCCAGCTACCGGAATTAAAGGCCCTAACAGCCGCCTGCGCACTAGCAGATGGCCAAGAGACCACCATCTTCACCGATAATGCATACGCACATGCAGTCTGTCAAATCTATGGTTCACAATGGAAGTGGCGAGGATTCAAGAAATCCGACGCATGCCCAATTGAACATTTACAACAAATACAACTGCTACTCGCCGCCATGATGCGTCCCAAACGCCTAGCCATTTGCAAATGCAAGGCGCACAAAAGGGGCAGAGATTATGTCACACTGGGAAATGCCCAAGCGGACTTCGTTGCGAAGGAGGCAGCATTAAACGCTAGGGCCATCGCTCAGACGGGCCACCCCATTCGATGCCCTGCCAGGTGTGTCTGGACTGACGACGATTGTCGGTGGTGCTCTGCTTCCTCACCTGAACATTTTCATTATCCTGATCCGATCTCCTGCTCGCACTGCCAACGGGCCGAATGCCCGACATGCGGCGATAAGCCCTGTGAACCACGAGACCCCCTAACTGTTCAAGCACCAGCAATAGTCAGACCCACGGCCAAAGCTCTATCAGATGGGTCACGGGGAGACGTCACCACTTTACGCCTCGAACCTACATTCGCCGATGTAAAGCTTATGCAGCATGATGTTTCAACCTGGGAAGAAAATGAGTGGGTGCGCAAAGGAGCAAAGAAGGACCACGAGGGCCTCTGGCGCAATCATGAAGGCCTTCTAGTAGCTCCAGTTAAGCTTATTAATATGCTCATCTGGGATGCACATGATCCAGATCATTGTGCAAAGGGGGAAGTCAAGAAGCAAATCTGCGACAAAGGTTTCTGGGCACCCAGATTACAGGATCAAATAGCATTCGTACTCAGGAATTGTGACACATGCACCAAGCATAACAGGAGAAGGGGAGAAGGCCCGAGAACACTGGGCCACGTCCCACTTCCTGAAGGGCCATTCACACACCTGGTAATGGACTACATTGACATGACAAAGACAGTAAACAAGTTCAGATATGTTCTGGTGGTAATATGTCGATACTCTAGATGGGTAGAAGCATGCCCAAGCCCAAGCCCAGACGAAAAGACGGTGATAAAGTTTATCGCAAGAGAACTGATTCCGAGGTTTGGCATCCCAACACACATCAGAAGTGATAATGGGTCACATTTCACTGCATCCACATGGCAGAAGGTGGCCCAGGTGCTTCGGATACGAACCAGATTTGGATGTGTGTACCACCCTCAGAGCCAAGGGATGGTAGAAAGAGCGAATGGCACACCCAAGAATAAAATCGCCAAAATCTGTGCAAGCTCTGGATTAAATTGGGTGGATGCTTTACCCATAGCACTGTGGAAAATGCGCAGTGAAGTAAACAGAAGCACTCACCTTATGTCACACGAGATTTTGACAGGACGACCAATGCCAGCCCCGAGAATGAAAGATGCAGCACGAGGACCATCTCTGGAAAGTTTTAAGAAAGAACTGAAGGCCTACGTGCGACAGTTATCTGCAATACACAAGGAAATCTACCACTGTCAAGAGCAAAGAGATAGCCGGTTGAGAAGGGTGGCTCATGAGAATACCATCCAACCAGGGGACTATGTATATCTTAGGGTATTTAAAAGGTCCTGCCTCGATCCGAGGGCAGAGGACCATATAAAGTCACCACCGCCACACCAACTGCAATAAGAGTTGAAGGCACCAACGTGTGGTATCATCTCAACTTCTGTTTCAAGGCAGCCAGACCGAACGGGGCCGCAAGACAGAGAGAAGCGGACGAAGGGGGATCTGGTGATGAAGGACCAGAGGATGGACCGGATGGTGACAGAGGGGGTGAGGAAGGAGACCATCTCACTGGAGGAAGCGATGAGAGACGGGATCGCCCCCCAGATGATGGTGGGCCGGCTGAGGCTGCGGGCCCGGCGCAGGACCCCTTGGAAGGCCCTAGTAGCAGTCCTGGGTATCATGTGCCTGGGATGCCTCCTATCATCTCTTCCAACCCTATGCCTACAGGCGATATGGGGAAAGGGGATCCTAACAAGGGGGACTGCGAATGATCTCAGTCAGAGCACCCTTCCAAAGCAACCCAAAAGACCAAGCCAGAGCCAGACATCATACCCGCCAGGCAACGGACTCAACCTTAGTCAAACCCCTGCACCACGAAAACAGGCCGCCAAAGCAACGCCAAGTCAATCAGGCCCTGCGCCCAGACGAACCAGCCCCCGACTGGCGGCAATTCAGAAGGGTACTGAAAAGGACCCTGAGGCGACGTGTAAAGTTCTCCAAGAAACAGCAGATCCGAGCAGTGTGCCCCAGGACCAGCCCACTGCCACTACCGCAAACACACCCCAGCGCTACAAGCGGATTTGTCACCCAGTCTACCGCCAGGGATAACTCCATGGTTCAACTCGATGTCGGAGACACCATCGCAGGCCAGCCCAGCCTGTGGGTACCAGCTCCAGGGGACCTCTTTCCTAAAGACTTCACCCCCCACAACCTTCCTGATACCGGAGGAGAGGAGTCGCACATCCCGAAGGAAGACCCTCTAGAGACACTCCCAGACAGTGATGATGAATAGCGCAAAAACTGGGTCGGGTTCCGGGCCAGGTACGGCAACTCCCGCTCAGGATGAGAACGACGTAAGCCTGGCCCCGACGCCAGGTGAATTAAATACTATATTTTTCCCAGCCCAAACGACACTTAGTCCCCGAAGAAAGAAGAGGAGCTTCATAAAAAGGGAGACAACGTTAGGAGGGGAATATCAGAGGAAAGAGGAATGCGTATGGAAAAAGGAAGGAGATGCGTATAGTATTATGCTCAATTCCCCCAGAGAAGAGAATGATTCACTAATTTGGAAGCATATAAGGGCGGGATACATCGACGTACCTATTATAGGAAGTGGAACAGAGTGACTGCCGATACAGCAACTGTCAAAAATGATTCCCTAATACTAAACAATCTCACTCGTTCAATGCCCGGTGCATATACAGCCGAGCATCATGATAGTAATGGACGGCTACTCAAAGTAAAAATAGAGGAGCTATGTGTGACCAACGATAAGACTAACACGGCCCGAGACAAGACCACAAACAGCCAAGAGTCCAGGACTGAGGAGTTAGTGGATTTGCATCAGCAAGACCCAGTAAAGGAGAACACCTGGTTTCAATGGGCAAAATACACTGTGAAGACAATGTACCCAGAAGGGAACTGTTATATATGCTCAAAAGCGTCACCCTCAGTAAGGATCATCCCAGTATCAGTAAGCCTGGAAGAATCCATAAAAAACACATAGAGGAAGCGGAAACTCCCCATTTCAGTGTCTGATAGCCATGGGCTCAACGCAACTAGACTGGGACATGACAGATGAAAAAGGACTGATATACCTGGCGCCTGATGCCTAAGTGATCAGGAAAAGGCACTCCGCCAGTGGGTTACATACCTGAAAGAGGCGAAGACCGATCTGTCGGGAGATCTTAGACCTACATACAAATGGTTGACGAGAGGATGGCCCAAGAAGTTCCATGATTGTAAAGCTAAACCAGGTGGACCCCGTGACCAACCCCAAAAAATGGCCACTAGTGACTGAAACTAAAGTAAAGGATTGTGAGATAGGGAAAGGATTCAAGTTTGAATGTTTTCTCAGAACCTGGCCTTATGGCCGGGAACCCCCATACTATGCACCTAAGAACAAAAAGCATGGAGGACCACTCCCTGAGGATGTAGGGATGTAGGTTCGTCCTCATGGACAATCGCACCTATATGAGTAACATAGGACAACCTAAAGGTATACCCGAAGAATACAAAGCTATGAATGAAGTAACCGCAGGGCTACAGTCCATCTTCCTTTGGGTCACCATCAATAAGAACGTAGAATGGATCAACTATATTTACTTCAATCAGCAGAGATTCATCAATCACACAGACGATGCTCTGGCAGAACTGGGAGAACAACTGGACGCAACTACTCGAACAGCCAGAGAAAAACGAATAATCCTGGACTGGATGCTGGCCAAAGAAGGAGGCGTGTGTGCTATAATAGGAGACACTTGTTGTACTTACATCCCACACAACACTGCGCCAGAAGGATCATTCACCCTCGCCATCAGAAAACTGAGGGGTCTCCGGCTCGAGTTGAAGAACCACTCTGGCCAGAATACCCCACCCAAGTTACCCGGGTTGTCCATATTCGGAGACATCAGTCAGTGGCTACGAAGCAAGCTCGGGTCCATAGGCGCAGCACTGGTTACAACAATCGTGAGTGTAATAATGGGACTCTTTGTGGTTGCATTGATCGTCTGTTGCGCTGTTCCATGCCTGGGACAAGCCTGCTCCAAGATGATCGCAAGGCAGTTGATCCTGACAGCCAAGGAACCGGATATCACTGAACTAATTGACGACGAAGGCGAGTGACCCCACCATGAGCTGTACGACTACCTGGCTTGAGAAACACATACACTGCATTTTGCTGAACACAAGACACCACACTCGGGATGCAAGCCTAGCGCTGTCCTCAGACATGCATGATGCAATACTGATAACTATACACCACACTGAAGAAGGAAAACCTGCGTCGAAAGGCGGTGAAGAACCGTGCCAGCCAGTCACGGGGACTGAAAACGAGATGGCGACCGACACATAGCTGGGCCACTAGTGGGCCATAGCACTGTAAAGGTGCATATGGACAGAATGATGATGAAGGTTTTTTAATATTTTTGCTTGCATAGAAATGCATAGGAAACGTTAGGTTATAATTGTTTTTCTGGTCTGTGAGGCGCCTGATGGCTTGAGACCTGTGCCCAAACATACCCCAAAACCCTTGTATAAAAATCAAAAGAAGAAAAGAGAGGGTACAACTCAGTACTTAATTGATTGTCAGATGACACTCGTCATTGATGGGTATTGTCCTGTTCTAAGAGGAAGTCATACTTCCTATGCTAATACTAATACTGAGCGCAACCACCATCATGTACCTGACCGCGCCTGCCAGTCCAGAATCTCTGACCTGGTATGACAAATGCTCAGAGGGAGGATGCCTACACTGCTATGTCTTGCATGGAGTCTGTACACCTATGTACAGGTCCATGCAGACGTTTATTTATTAACAGGTTCTGTTGTCATCAGGGCCCACAGATCACTGTTTATTTAATCCATATTCATTTCTGATCAAAGCGAGATCACCTTTTGTATAAACTTACACCTGCAAGGTCACTTTGTCCTAAGGTTGTATGTTAGCATTTGATTATATGATATCTAACCGTATGCTCAAATAGAGAAGCTTTTTAGCTATTGATTGCTTAGAGGTGCCCACGATCAACTTCGTGAGCACTTCATGCTTAGACCTTAATTCACAGTCTCATTTCTCTCCTGTCATCTTATGCATTTCAGTCAAGTGCCTTGATTTGATCGCCACTGACAACACAATCTGTCAAAAACATGTATACCTCTGACTTTACACACTGGTGTGAGGCTTGTAAGCCTCAAAAGGGGGAATGTAGTAGAAAAAATGTAAGGAATATGTATATGCTTCACTGTTAAATGGAAAGCGAGAGAGAAGTAAGAGTGCGTGTGTGTGAGTGTGAAGAGGCCAGAGGTTGATGGCAGGCAGCCAAGATCCTTTGGCAGGCCCAAGGAGTGATAAGACCGGACAGGCAGACCCAGATAGAGACACCTGCAAACTAAACGCTAACTAACAAGAAGTAGGATTTCAGAGAAAAATGTTACTAGACACAAAATAGACTGCAAACATTTTATTAGACGCAAAATAGAATACAAACATGTTCAAGAGAATAGAATAAGCTGAATGCAACGTTTTGATGTTTGAAAAGAATAATGTGTATGACTGAAGAATACATGTTACTGTCAAAAGGATGCTGTGGATCAAGTCACAGAAAATGTAGAGCTCAGAGATTGGTGGCAGGCAGCCAAGAACCTCTGAGGAAGTGATAAGGCTGGACAGTGAGACACAGATAAGACACCTGTTGCACGCTAAGAAATAGGCTTTCAGGAGGAAAACCAAAAATGAAAGATTATAAATATATTAGGCAGGAGAAAACCCGAAAACGAATAATTTAAACATATTAAGATATCATGGAATTAGAGGTGCTCAAAAGAGGAAATAACCTGAATACAGCTTTCTGATGTTTGTAAAGAATATGTATGAATGTCTCACTGTTAAATGTTAAGAAGAGGTGCTGTGGCCGGAGATCACAGGGGAGAGCTCAGAGGTTGATGGCGGGCAGCCAAGACACTTGGCGGACCCAAGAGGCGATAAGACAGGACAGTCAAACACAGATAAGACACCAGCCACAAAAACCAAACGCTAATTGGCGAGAAGTTGCCTTTCAGACAAAACCCAAAATGACACGTTAGGATACCAAAAGCACTCAAGAGGTGAAAACAAGCTGAATATAGCTTTCTGGGAAAATGTAAAGAATATGTGTGAATGTGTAACATGTTTCACTGTCACATGGAAAGAAGGGTGCTGGGAGAGGTACGTGAAGCGGAGTCACAGGTGAACATGCAGAGGCCCAGAGACCCAACCGGCAATAAGATAAGACAGTCAGGTGGTGATAAGGCACCTCCTGAGAACTGCAAAACTGAGCACCGACTAGTTGCAACTCGGCAAAAGCAGACATGATTACATTACACATGAGAGCCAAAATAATTCACAAACATGTTAGGAGTGAAGAGTGCCCAAGAGATTAAGATGAGCCAAATACAGCTTTTTGAGAGTTAGGGCTTGATAAGAAACCTGCTGGTCAGCACTTTGGTCAACAATGTTTTTGTTAAGCGGGATAGCAGGGGGCTTCTCGCCAGTTGTGGGCTGAGAGAAGAGCCCACCTGGCCAAAGAGATGGTAAACATGGGAAGGGGCAAGCCACCGCAGAGCAGTATAAATATTGGTGGCAGACGAAGCGCAGTTCAGATCGCTCTTGGGATCTCAGAGGCAGCATCTTGGGTCTTCTGCAGAACACCTGGTGGGACTTCGATTCACTCGCCATCTCCTCAGCGCAGCAGACTTGGAAGGCAAGCGAGCTGTTGGCTTCGAGTGGTGAGGTGAATAAAGATTCTTCAATTATCTGCAACTTCTCGTCTTAACT